>OY728146.1:1848628832-1849878832 GCA_963277665.1 Viscum album
AATTATTAGACGTCATGTTTCCTAGGTAAATGGTACATTTACTATGAAGACCTTTCATAAGAAATTTTACAACATGTATTGTAAAAACCGATATAATTTTAACAATTTATTCATCTCATGAGACTACTAATTCTTCCCGGGGATATCTATATCGGGGCCCCACACATGTCATACATGTCCAAATCCTTCCTCATATTCATGAACAATATGCCATATCAAAATACTATCATCTATTAAAATATATATATTTAACAACAATTCCTATTAGGTTTCAAGGTAACAATATTGGTTTTTTAACATTAATGAATTTAAATACCACTGAATGATCATAAATAAAATCTTGATAGAAATGAAATTTTAAAAATTAAAATGTATCTCCTACCAACTTGAAACATTTAAATCATTTTTCCAATAAAGTAATAATACCAAATGAAACATATAATATATTTAGAGTAAGTATATTCATCGTATAAAATTCTAATGTTCAGTAAATACACCAAATAAAATTGAATTGGTTCATACTAAAAAGTAATTCTCAATGGAATATAAATTAATATGAAATGCCTAACCTTGAACATCCTTTTTTTGTTTGGTATTTTTCCTCCAACATTGTGGTTTATATTATTTTACTAATTTATAACAGAGCTATACTCATGTTTATAATATCTTTTATTAACTTATAATAATATTTTATTACCCATTAGTTAACACTACTTTATTTTTTTAACAATTTTAGGTGTTAATTTCCTTTTTTTCTCAAGTATTTTTTGGATTATTCATATTTCTTAGAACATGATACCATCATCTACAAAATTTTTGCCAAGGCTAAATTATCTTATATATTCATTAGATATATATTTTGAATATTCCATAATATTTAGAGATAGAAAAAATGAAGTGCATCATTCTTGGAGACGGTAGGTTGTACATACACATGAATGCTACATTAATTTCTTTCTTTTCTTAAAAGAATGTAAACATGGCGATATATATGTATATTATAAATATAGTATCATATATAATTTGTGTTTGTTACATATTTTTATTAATTTCATCCTCTATGCATCTTTTTATGGCATGAAAGGGTCAAATATCTTTAAAATGGCAATAGTCCACACATCCTCAAACAAAATTTTCATATTTAAACATGTTGGAATGCATGAAGGTAGGTTATAAATTAAAATTATAGATGAATAAAGACATTCCAAACATTAGATAATAAATATATAAACGTATTTTCCATCATAATTTCAACCTCGATAACACGGAGGACTGGTGCAAAGAAGTGGGAGAGGTGGTTGGATTATATAGGGAAGGAAAATGAATCACCTGGAATTTTTGAAAACATGTTCAGTGTACACTTGTTTTTATTTAAAAATAGTCAGACCAAACCAAAAACAAGTGTAAACCTATGATAAATGTTTTTCCCTTTATTATGTTTCATTTTTCTTTAGTAATTGTAATTAATTTTAATTACATCCATTAATATTATTGGTTAAAAACTTATTTTACCTTATTATACATCATAAATTATGATTGTTACAAATATTGAATCCATTTTTTAAAATTAAAATCACATTCAGTGAAACAATTAATTTAAACATCATATTTTATGACCATTGAAAATGCATGTTTTAAAAGTAAAAACAATAAATTGTTTGATAAGTTTTTATATTCAATTTATTAATTAAGTAAATAAAAATTACATAAATAGTATTAATTGATAAAAATAATATCTAATTATACTTTAAAACATATAAAAATTATTCTTTAACCCTATAAATGAATTAGAAGAAAAAAAAAGTTTTAAATTAAATATCAGTATTTTTCACAATTCTATAAAATGAAATATTTCAGAAAAATATCAAAAATTCACACTAACCTAATACTTGGGTTTTTAATTAAAATTTTAACTTTATTTTCACATATTAAATCAACTAATATGTTAACAGTAGGATTTAAAAAAAATTCCACTAAAATGTGTTAAAATTTCATTTATAAAAATATAGGGTTATATTGTCTAAAATGGGGGTTGTTCTTATCTTATGCATACCAAACCTAATTGATGAATGTAAAAAATATTTGATTAAATATATGACATATATGTTTCATTAAAATAATTTATTAATTGTTATTAATTATTTTTATTAAAATAAAACTCCTTTAGAAGCATAAAAATAATAATATTTCTTTCTCTATCCAAGTAGTTCTTATTTTTGTTTCTTATAAATTGATAACTCAGGCATTCAATTTAGATTTATATAAACAATAGATTTTCATAAGTCAGTTATTACTAATCATAACAACTACTTTATATCTTACTATATTAAATTATAATATTTTAATAATATATTAATGTTATGCAAAACTCAATCTTTTGTCTAACGAACAACATTGATGAGGCTCGCGCTTTAGTGAAATGCAAGAAAAAATGGTGTTTCACGAATTAAAAATTATAAAATCTATCAAATATATTTAAAATAGTATTTATATTTTAAAGTATCAAGGTATTATATATAAGGCATCGACCTTAAACATTACTTAATATTGAATTAAATGAATAGTTCCATTTGAGGATCTTTTCAGGTTTAGAGTATTAGAGAATTAGATCATAACTATTACATCTCAAAAGATTACAAAGTAGACACTTCTACAAAGTTTCCTTTTTTTCAAAACAAGAACTCTAAAAAATCATTTCTAGTTCCATGTTTAAGAAAGCATGACTTTTCCTTGATCCCATCCTTGACCTTATTCCACATTATGTCCTGTGAAAAACATCTCAAAAAAACATGGGGTGAGCATAAAAAGCTCAGTAAGGGATACACAAAGAAGGATAACTGTTAGTTTTTGAAAACAACAAGTAAACCATGAATACCTTATCAAAGTAATACTTTTCACCTTTATGAAGCAGAAAATACACTTCATTGAATAAAAGATCATTACTTACCCTTTTGTAACCTAAAGATTACCATAAAACCCATATAAAGTACTCATAACATATAAAGGTAACTTGGGACATTAACATACTTAAAGAGAATAACCATACGGTCAAATTCCACACATATCACTTAATGGAATAGCCATACGGCCGACTTCCATACCCAATGCATTGGAAGTTTTAATGTAACCACCCATCCTGGTATTCATGGCACCACCTGTCATATGGTTTATCACATAACCACCCGTCAAATGTCTATGTACCATTATAAAATCATAAGACATAAAAAAAATATAATGTAAAGAAAAAATTCCCACATTTCTATCACAATATATCACTTAAATATATTGACATAAGAAGTTCATCATAAAAATCATTTTCAATACCAAAATACATAAAAGAGTATATGGTATTTATTTCATTTTAAAAACATTACGGCTTGTTGAGGAAGCCAAATACCAAATAATACTCACGGTGGCGGAAAAGGTTGTAGTCACCGTGTATGTTTAAAGAAACATTCCTTTTTGTCGTTTAGTAAAACACTTCATAGAAAAATATTACTTTTGTATAAAATTAAAATTAAAAGGGGTCTATAAACTGTATATAAAGAAAGCCTTGTATTAGAACAAAATGTGCCTCAATGAAAGTAGATTGAGACGAAGTCCCTTACCTCATGTCCGACGTGACTCGATTGTTCTTTAATCTCTTGAATAATAAAATAAAGTTAATTTCTACTTGCTTAAGAACATTTTTCAAGTTTATTATTCCTTTTATACAACTTATTTATATGTTATAAATTTTATGTAATCATTTAATTTAATAAAGTTTGTTTTGTCGTTATTTGGTACTTAAGTCAAAAATGGACTTCTTACAATTACTTGTTATTTATGTGGTAAAAGGTTCATTATATCCAAAATTATATTCATGATTTGTATATCATATATATCATATATATCCAGCATATATATATGTATTTATAAAGTATATAACATTTATAGGTAAGAAATGAAATGCATCGTTCATGGAGATGGTAAGCCGTACGTACGCATGAATGCTACATTCATTTATATTTAGTATTTAATTGAGTGAAATAATAATGATATAATGGTATATTATAATTCCAATATCACATCATATATAATAACATTAACTCCATCCTTTATACGTAACACATATGGCATTAACGAATCAAATCACTTTGAGGGGGCGGTAGTCCGCACTTCCTAAAATGAAATTATCGTGTTTACCCATAATGGAAACCATAAAGGTATGCCATAAATGAAAAATACAGAAGCATAAAGAAAACATAAAAATAATATAATTCATATATAAATAGATTTACATCTTAATGGACAACATGAAAGGTGTTAAAAGATGATTGAACAATCATCATTTCGTGAGGCAGAAAATCACCAACCATAGAAACATTATGTTTTTTAACCATTAAACTAAGGTGTGTATAGGTTTAGCTCTAATACATCTCATAACAACATACTATTATAATGAAGATACTGTTTTTGTTACAAAATAAATTAACAAAAATAGTTTAGAGGGTTGGATAAGCAAAATAAAACATAAGAACATAGGAGAAGACACTACCTTTAAAACGGGTAACTCTTTTTGATTTGAGCTCAAAGGCTTCCTTGGGAAGACATCTGCCAAAATTGAGGATTCAAGGAGTAAGAGAGGGATGTGGAGAGAACAAATGGGCATGGTTTGGCCTAGAAAAAGGCTTCAGAGGCTTGGGTAAGGTTGTAGAGGTGGGGGCCTTTTATAAGAGGAGAGGAGGGGCACTCTTGGAATGTTATAAAAAGGTTACTTTATTATAAAATTATTTTCGGATTTTAAAGGTCCCAAAATTATATATTTCTAGGATAAGGTGATAAAAGTTCGAAATCCACCCATTTAATAGGCTTTTTACATGTGTAGGTCTTAGATTTTACATTATCTTTTCATTTTATTTAAATCATTAAATAATGAGGTAATCGGTGCATCAACATGGTGTCATAAATAATTTAATTTATTTAATGTCTAAAAATTAAAAAAAAAGATATAATGATGTTGGAAATTATTTTATATTTCTAATGAATATTTATAGACAAAAATATGACTTTTATAACCGCATTTAAAAATTGTTTTAGTAAAACAACTCATGTTTGTGACATTTTAATTATAACTTTAAATAAAAAGTTATTAATGTCATTTTCCTACCAAAGTGGCTCCATGGGGTCCCCAAGTTTACCCATGGATTTTCTTGGTCGGAAATGACACATAAAATAAGGGTAGGACATGTGTCAAGGTCATTTCATATTATTAAAACGTTATTTTACCTTAAACTACACCAACTACCTCTAATCGCGATTTAAAACATAAAAGTTACTATTCACAAAAAAATTATTTTTATCCCATTGAACCACATTTTACTTCCTAATGACAACCATGTATGTTGTATTTTTGAAATTCAAAACACAGAGGTGGTAAAATTTCATTTAAACGAAAAATCAGTTTTTTAAGTACCACTTAGTGGTTTCACTATTCATTAAAAATTGAAGTTTTTCAGAAATATACCAAAAATTCACCATAAGCTATATTTGATATTCAGAATTAAAAAATGATGATTGTTTAAAAAAATTCAAAACATATAAGTTGAATTAATTAATTTAATAATTATTTCCCGCTGTCAAAACAAATAGCGTGTTTTTATGAAACAAAATGTATCAAAAGATTGACACTAGTTTAAGTCTAATTTCAAAGTGAAATTAATTCCAATGACCACAATTGTATTAAATGGTAAAAATATATTCTAATTGAACTTTAAAACCTATAAAATATATAATATAATTATATAAATAAATTATATTAAAATTAGGTTTTGAATTAAAATACAACATTTTTCACTATTCATTAAAACTTGAACTTTATCGGAAAAATACCAAAAATTTACACAAAGTAAATTTTGATGTCCTGATTGTAAATAAGAGTATTATTTGGTCCAATAGAATGTATAAGAGTGAACAAAAGTATATATAAAGAGGGTTTTCCATCAAAAGGCGATAGTTCGACCTTTTCGTGAATATTAGAGTATCTATGCCTAAAATTGAATTCTTTTTCTTATTTTATGACTTTTTATTTTATTGGATAAATGTAAAAACATTTAAAAACATATATAATCATATTATTGTTATTTCTATTCATTTCTTCCAATACAACGGCTATGTGTTAACTACCATTTAAAATAATATTATTATATTACTAGTGTGCAACATAAGATTTCAAAGAAACTCATTGTTGCGTATCAGGTGAGCTATAGAACATAGAAACCACATTAAAGTAAAATTAATATTTAATTCGAAAATATTAATAAATATGAAAATGTATTATTCTTTATTTACCTGAGATGTTACATCCTTCCCCCCTTCTAGGAATTGCGTCCTCGCAATTTTATTCAATTATCAAAATAACTGGGGGTATTTAACCCTCATAGAATTTTCAGATTCCCACGTTGCCTCTTCAACCATATGGTTTTTCCACAAAACCTTTACCTGGTAAATTACCTTATTTAGCAACACTTTCTCTCTTCGGTCAAGAATCTGGACTGGTTTTTCTTCATAAGAGAGATTCTCTTCCAACTGAACTACCTCTGGGCTCAAAACATGAGATGGATCTGGAATATAATTTCTCAACATAGAAACATGAAAAACATTGTGTACCTGAGATAAACTCGGAGGTAAAGCCACCCGGTAAGCAACTGATCCAACTTTCTCTAGAATTTCATATGATCCAATGAACCTTGGAATCATCTTTCCTTTCTTACCAAATCGGATCACACTTTTCCATGGTGAAACTTTGAGAAAAACATGATCACCTACCTCGAAAGATAGATCCTTCCTCCGGTTATCTGCATAAATTTTCTATCTGCTCTGAGCAGTTTTCATGTGTTTCTGAATCAATTGAACTTTTTTTGCAATCTCTTCTACCAATTCTGGTCCCATAAGCTTCTTTTCACCTACTTCATCCCAAAAATCCGGAGTTCGAAACCGCTTCCCATATAATTCCTCAAACGGAGCCATCTGTATACTGGAATGAAAACTGTTATTGTATGAAAATTCAACCAAAGAAAGATGTTGGTCCCAACTTCCCTGATAATCCATAGAGAAAGAACATAGCGTATCCCCCAAGTTCTGAATTGTTCATTCTGACTTCTCATCTGATAGCAGATGAAAAGTTGTACTGAAATTTTATTCAGTACCCAACGACTTTTGAAGCCCTTTACAAAAGATAGAAGTAAACATGGGATCACAATCAGATACAATGGAGAGGGGAACTCCATTTAACCTGACTATCTCTTCAAGATACAACTGAGCAAGTTGATCTAGAGTCAAAGTATCTCGAATATGAAGTAAATGAGCAGATTTAGTCAATCGATCATCAATAAACCAGATTACATTATTACCTCGAGAATCCCTCAGTAATCCCACAAAAAAGGCCATGGATATATTTTCCCATTTCCACTCTGGCACTGGAAAATGATGAAGCATCCCTTTCGGTAACTACCACTCTACTTTAACCTACTGAAAAGTCAAACACTTTACAGTAAAATCAACAATATCTCTTTTAATTTCGTCCCACCAGTAATACTCCCACAGATCTCTGTACATCTTAGTACTGCCAGGATGAACTGAAAACGGGGAACTATGAACCTCGCCTAACAACTCATTCTTCAATAGTGAATCACAAGGCACACATAATCTCTTCCCAAACCTGAAAACACAATCGTTATCAATGTTAAACTCAGGCAAATTACCCTTCTGAACCAGCTCTACCTTTTTCTGCAATCCACTGTCTTTCTTCTACGCTTTCTTAATTCTGTCTGATAGGGATGATCTCACTGACACCTAAAACAAAACAGAATAACTTCCTGCACCAACAACTTCTATGCCAAAGTTTATCAAATCAAAAACCAAAGGATCTCGTTCCAAACGTAGCATGGTTAATGAAGCATTACTTTTTCGACTCAAAGCATCAGCCATTTTATTTTCTCTCCCTGGATGGTAATGAATTGTACAATCAAAATCTTTGATTAATTCCAGCCATATCTTCTGTCTCATGTTCAATTCTTTCTGAGTGAATATATACTTTAAAATTTTGTGATCAGTATATATTTCACACTTTACTCCATACAAATGATGCCTCTAAAATATTAAAGCAAAAACAACAGTAGCTAATTCCAATTCATGTGTAGGGTAATTTACCTCATGAATTTTCAACTGACTTGAATCATAAGAAATTACCTGATCATTTTGCATTAGGACGCAACCAAGTCCTTTAAATGAAGCGTCACTATAGATAACAAACTCACAATTCCTTAAAGTAAGTGCCAAAAATAGAGCATTCACCAATCTTCTTTTCAACTCCTGAAAACAATCATCACATTATTTTGTCCAGATAAACTTAACACCCTTCCGAGTTAGCTTAGTCATTGGACTAGACAACCGTGAAAAATATTCCAAAAACTTTCGGTAGTAACATGCCAAACCAAGAAAACTACAGATCTTGGTTAAATTTTTGGGTCATGGTCATTCTTCAACAACTTTTTTTTATCAGGATCAACAGTTATGCCATTTTTTGAAACAATGTGACCAAGGAATGAAATTTGTTGCAACAAAAACTGACACTTGCTGAATTTTCCATACATTTTTTTATAGTTTGAATGATAACCTTTAAATGAATTTCAGGCTCCTCTTTACTTTTATAAAATACCAAAATATCATCGATGAAAACAACCATAAACTTATCCAAGAACTCGTGGAAAATTCTATTCATAAGGTCCATGAATACATCAGGTGCATTGGTTAACCCAAAAGGCATAACTACAAATTCATAATGGCCATATCTAGTATGAAACGCAGTCTTCGAAACGACTGCTACTTTTACTTTCAACTGATGGTACCCCGACCTCAAGTCAATCATCGAAAAATACTGAGCTCCCTTGAGCTGATCAAACAAATCCTCGATATGAGGCAAAGGATACTTTTTCTTAACCGTGATATTATTCAAGGCTCTATAATCAATTCTATAAGGCCCAAGCCTTAAACCTTACTTAATCATGAGTTATTACAAGATTACACATCGAGGATCTTTTCAGGTTTAGAGTTTTAGAGAATTAGATCATGAAACCTGCATTACATTCCTCATTTTAACAAAGTGGTTACATAAAAGACAGTATTCATTTTCCCCATCAACGGAAACATATTTAAAATAAAACATGGATTCTTTCTTGACACATCCTTGACACTATCATCACATCATGTACCTTTTCCTTTACCTGTGAAAAATATTTCAAAAACATGGGATGAGCATAAAAAGCTCAGTAAGGGTTAAAAAATATGGAAAAGAAACATGAGTTCATATATACATAAGAATGAAATCATACATTACCCATAAAACATAGGAACTTTAACATACCTCATCAAATCATGAATAAATAATAGAAATCATAAGACATAAATGGTAACTTGAGGCATTCATAAAAATCTTACGTAGGGAGTAACCCTCTTGGTTACATTTGGAATACCCACCATAGTATATTCCGTAAATCTCTTCAGAGAAACCTTAATGTTTCACTCCTTCACCTTACCCAATGCATTGAAGAGCTATATCAGGCTCACCCACCGTTAGTTTATTATGGAACCACCCATCTTCATAACAATTCCCAAGAACCATAACATAATAGTACCACATAATACATGCATAAAGGAAACATAACATTTCCACAATTCAATCACAAGATATCAATAAAACACATTGATATAAAAAACCTTATGAAATCCATTTTCAATACCAAAATAAAAGAAAAGTAAAACATGGTATTTATTTTTCTTTTTAAAAAGAAGGTATGGCTTGTGAAGGAAGCTGAAACTCAAATAATGGTCATGGCAGCGGAGAAGTCGCTGTCACCGCATACGTATGACAAAAACATTCCCTTTTGTCGTTTAGTAAAACACTTCATATAAAAAAGATTCCTTTTTGGATAAACGTAAAAGTCAAAGGGGGTTATACACCGTATAAAAGAAGGTTGTGTATAAAACAAAATATTCCTCAATGAATGGAGATTGAGACAAAGTCCCTTACAAAAACGGTATCTATGGTTTAAGGATAAATCAATTACATAATTATGTGTGGCAAATAAATACACCAAATATAAGTGGATATTAAGTCTAAAACAACCAGAGGTTATTCACACATATTCATAGAACGACATATTCAAGGAGTACAAATTTATCCCAAATAATCAAATTTGGGTTAAGAAGTTCCCTTGCAAAAATTTGACAGCCTAACGGCGTCACTTCAAAATTCAGAAAATGAGTTGATGAGAGATAAAAAGGCTATCTCATCACTTGGAAATAAAATTTACATCAATAAGGATATATGATAACATATCCCAACATAACAATATGTAAATTAAAATACCCAACAAAAGAAGTCTTTTAAAAAGAGGATGGTGAAGGGTTCCCTTACCGACTTGGGTATCTTTCGAAACATACACCCCATGAAAGAAGGACAATACATCATTGATGTAAATACTCATAAAGGAATGTATATTAAACAAAGAGTAGAATAATGGGAATTACATACACCACTCAAAAGAAATTGTGGCAAATGTAGCATAAATCTCATGGGAATAAAAGTGAGATGAAAAATCCCTTACGAAAACTCGGCAGCCTAACGGCGCCACTTAAAACTTGAAAAATGGATTGATGAGAGAAAATAGGATCTCTCATCATATGAACATAAAAAGTACAGTAGGATTAATATAAATTAACATCCCAATCATAAAAAGATGAGGTTAAAAGGAATGAAATAAAAGAGTGTACTTAAAAAGAAAGAGAGGGGTAGGATCCCTTACCTCAAGTCCGACTTGTCTTGTTCGTTTCATTATATTCCTGAATAATAAACATGAGCTAATTTCTAATTCATTATGAAACTTTTTCAAGTTCATTATTCCTTTTATATCACTTATTACCATGTCATTAACACTATGTTATTATTTAATCTAATAATATATAATATCATTAAATATATCCTTTATACGTACCACATATGGTATTAACGAATCAAATCACTTTGAGGGGGCGGCAGTCCGCACTTCCTAAATTGAAGATATCGCGTATACCCATAATGGAAGCCATAAAGTCATGCCATAAATGAAAAATATAGAAGCTTAAGGAAAACATAAACATATTATATATCATATATAAATATAGTGACATATTAATGGCCACCATGAAAGGTGTTAAGAGAATATTGAAGAATCATCGTTTCGTGAGGCAATAATTCGCCATCCACAGAAACAGTATGTTCTTTAACCATTAAACGAAGGTGTGTGTAAGTTTATCTCGAATACTTAACATAATAAAATCCTAGTATATTTAACATACTGGTGTTGTTACAAAATAAAGGAATAAAAAGAGTTTAGGGGGTTGGAGAAGCAAAATAAAACAAAAGGACACAAGTGAAGACATTATCTTAAAACCGGGTAACTCCCTTTGGATTGAGCTCAAAGACTTCCTTGGGAAGACTTCTGCCCAAAGTGAGGCTTCAAGGAGTTAGAGAGGGATGTGGAGAGTCAAAATGGGCAGGGTTTGGCCGAGCCAAAGGCTTTTGACGTGTGGGGAAGGAGGTAGAGTTGGGGGACTTTTATAAGAGGAGAGGAGGGGCACTCTTGAAATGTTATAAAATATTACTTTATTTTAGAATGAGTTTCGGATTTTAATGGTCCCACATTGATGTTTTTCAAGGATAAGGTGATAATGGTTCTCAATCCACCCATCCAATAGGTTTTTGACATGTTTAGGTCTTAGTTATTACATTATCTTTCCATTTTATTTAAATCGTTAAATAATGAGGTCATCGTTTCATCATCATGATGTCATAAATAATTTAATTTATTTAATGTCTAAAAATTATAAAACAAATACTATGATGTAGGAAATATTTGTATCATTCCAATGACTATTTATAGTCAAAAATATTACTTGTTTAACAACATGTAAAAATTGTTTTAGTAAAACATCTCATGTTTGTGTCATTTTTACTTTAACATTAAATAAAAAGTTATTTATGTCATTTCCCAAACAAGGTGGCTCTATGGGGTCCCCAAGTTTACCCATGGATTTTCATGGTCGGCCATGACACATCCAATGATGTTAGTACATGTTTCTAGGTCATTTAATTTTATTAAAACATTATTCTTACCTTAAACTACACTAATTACCTCTAATCGCGATTAAAAACTTAATAAGTTACAATTCACCAAAAAATTATTTTAATCCCATTGAACCACATTTTAATTCTTATTGACAACCATGTATGTCAGATTTTTTAAATTCAAAACAAAATGATGGAAAATTTTCATTTAAACGGAAAATCAGTTTTTATAAGTACCACTTAGTGGTTTCACTATTCCTCAAAAATTGAAGTTTTTCAGAAAATTATCAAAAATTCACCCTAATCTATATTTGATATTACAGACTAAAAAATGATATCTATTTTGAAAAAATTAAAAACATATAAGTTTCATTAATTAATTTAATAATTAATTCCTGCTGTTAAAACAAATAGCGTGTTTTTATGAAACAAAATGTATCAAAAGATTGACACTATTTTAAGTCCGATTTCAAAGTGAAATTAATTCCAACAACCACTATTGGATTAAATGGTAAAAATAAATTCTAATTTTACTTTAGAAACAATTCAAACTATAATCTAATCATATAAATAAATTGGATTAAAAAGAGGATTTGAATTAAAATACAACATTTTTCACTATTCATTAAAAAATGAACTTTATCAGAAAGATACCAATAATTTACACAAAGTAAATTTTGATGTCCCGATTCTAAAGAAGAATTTTATTTTCTCAAATATAACACATAAAATAGTCATAAAGTGGATTTAAAAGAGGTTCACCATCAAAAGGCGGTTAATCGACCTTTTAAAGAATATTAGAATGTTTACGCTTAAAATTGGATTCATTCGCCTTTTTAATCCTCAAACATTTATTGTAAAAAGTAAAAATATTTGACAAACATATATAATCATTTTGTAGTTAGTTCGGTTCATTCCCGCCATTACAATGGCTAGGAATTAACTATTATTTAAAATAAAATTATTTTATTATTAGAGTGCAACGTAAGATTCCCAAGAAACTCATTGTTGCGTGTTGGGTACGCCATCGAGCATAGCGTCCCATTTAAAGTCATATTAATATATTATTCACAAATATGGATAAATGTGAAAATGTCATACTCTTTGTTTACCTGGGGTGTTACATCCTTCCCCCCTTTTGGGAATTGCGTCCTCGCAATTTTAACATTGAGCTTGGAAACATCCTTGAAAGTCCCACATCGGAACAAGAGTCGGTAAAACAATCACTTTAAAATAAAGAAAGATAAGTACAGAGGTCACCCGAGTTAACCCATAATAGGATTCCATGTAGGAAAACATGGACATGGAAGAGAAAACATAGGGTCATGTTCTGATGGAGAGTGATAGTAAACATGTTTAGGAGAAAGTTAACCATAAGAAAATCACAAACTTGTGATGGGTTAAATGGTATTCGATTCCCTAGTAGGAAAAGTTAACAGACATCATTTTTTTTAAGCTACTCTTCAGTGAGGAATTTATTTTTGAGATTACATAAATCATAATGAAACATACTTACTTGTCACGTAGACTTTCAACTTTTACTATATTCCTTAATCAAACTCAAATTTGCTCCAAAATATGAGTATTTAGGAAGACTTTTTGCGCATTAAGAGTACTATAATCAACTTCTAGAGAATCACCAAATCTACAAAAGAGAACTATATAATTCCCATATATTTAGACCTTAACCAAAACCAAAACCAAAAAGGTTAGAACAAGATCAGATAATACCCAAAAATGATAATCCTTTTAAAAAAAACAAATCTATTCTTAATCTCCAAAATTTATCAAACAATATCCAATGTTCAACAAAGACCATTCAATAAACAAATTTTCCAAAAAAATATTTCAAAGTAAACCAAACAAAGATTGAAACCCAAATATTTTAAGGATTTAGTCACATAGTCTTCCAAGTTAAATCTTAACATTTATCTCCAAAAAAACATCAGTTGCTTCTAAAGTCTCGTATTGAAAAGTAATTAACCTAATCACATATCCTCCATGATAGGTTAATAAATTTACATAGATAACCCAAAATCAGCTTACTCTTAATTCATAAAATCATCTAACTAAAAAGAATAAGTCATACTAACCAGGGACTTCACGTAGTCCAGTAGTAGGAGATAAATACCAGTTGCACTTTGGTTGTGGGTTTGATTCCCACAGCTTTGTCTGGCGCGACGGGTTGTCACACGGTCTGCGTGTTGTCCTTTTTCCAAAACTATATAACTCTTAAAACATTCCCCAAAATGAGATAAAATATTCAAAAATAATCATAACATATTTTAACCTCATGTTTATCTCATTCCTTTAATTTTCCATCATATCATAGAGTAACCCATAATTACCTAAAAAGTAAGGATCAAATAAACCCTAATGGTTACCTTTATAATTATTACCTGAACTTCCACATCGATTGGTCATCTCGTACATGATTCATTCCAAAACATATTATGGTTCAAGTGGATGATCATGACTCCTTGATAGTTGGTTTAAAACAATCATGAGTTTCCTCATTGAATACCCCATTTCATTCAGTCTCTTAATCAGAGAACCACCATAGTTTCCTTCGAACCTATTGTCACTTTGGTGCCTGCTAGATCCATCCATTCACTAAAAACAGAAATGTCAGTGTGAGTATATCAACAAAACCATCATGTACTAATGAGGAAGATAAACACTAAGATATACTTACTCATTCACTTTATCTAAAACTAGGACTCTTTCTAAAATCCTAACCATTATGGTAATGTCACTTATGCTTAGAGAGTACCCTAACCTCTAAAGTTATCTAAACCGTCCTCTGATACCAACTATAAGGCCCCACCCTTAAACCTTACTTAATATTGAGTTATTACAAGATTACACATTGAGGATCTTTTCAGGTTTAGATTTTTAGATAATTAGATCATGAAACTTGCATTACATTCCTCATTTAAACAAAGTGGTTACATAAAAGATAGTATTCATTTTTCCCATCAACGGAAACATATTTAAAATAAAACATGGATTATTTCTTGACACATACTTGACAAAATCATCACATCATGTACCTTTCCCCTGACCAGTGAAAAACATTTCGAAAACTTGGGATGAGCATAAAAAGCTCATTAAGGGTTAAAAAAATATGGAAAAGAAACATGAGTTCATATATACATAAGAATGAAATCATACTTTACCCATAAAACATAGGAACTATAACATACATCATCAAATCATGAATAAATAATAGAAATCATAAGACATAATAGGTAACTTGAGGCATTCATAACATTCTTACGTAGGGAGTAACCCTCTTGGTTAAGTTTGGAATACCCACCCCAGTATATTCCTTAAATCTCTTCGGAGAAACCTTAACGTTTTACTCCTTCGCGTTACCCAATCCATTGGAGATCTATATCGGGCTCACCCGCCCTTAGTTTATCATGGAACTACCCGTCTTTATAACAATTCCCAAGAACCATAACATAATAGTACCACATAATACATGCATAATGGAAACATAACATTTCCACATTTCAATCACAAGATATCAATAGAACACATTGATATAAAAAACCTTATAAAAACCATTTTCAATACCAAAATAAAAGAAAAGTAAAACATGGTATTTATTTTTATTTTAAAAAGATGGTATGGCTTGTAGAGGAAGCCGAAACTCAAATAATGGTCATGGCGGCGGAGAAGTCATTGTCGCCGCATACGTACGATAAAAACATTCCCTTTTGTCATTTAGTAAAACGCTTCGTATAAAAAGGATTCCTTTTTGGATAAACGTAAAAGTCAAAGGAGGTTATACACTGTATAAAAGAAGGTTGTGTATGAAACAAAATATGCCTCAGTGAATGGAGATTGAGACGAAGTCCCTTACAAAGACGGTATCCTTGGTTTAAGGATAAATCAATTACATAATTATGTGTGACAAACGAATACACCAAATATAAGTGGATATTAAGTGTAAAACAATCAGAGGATATTCACACATATTCATATAATGACATATTCAAGGAGTACAAGTTTATCCCAAAGAATCAAATTTGGGTTAAGAAGTTCCCTTGGAAAAATTTGACAGCCTAACGGCGTCACTTCAAAATTCAGAAAAAGAGTTGATGAGAGATAAAAAGGGTATCTCATCACTTGGAAATAAAATTTACAGCAATAAGGATATATGATAACATATACCAACATAACAATATGTAAATTAAAAGACTCAACAAAAGAATTCTTTTAAAAAGAGGAGGGTGAAGGGTTCCCTTACCGACTTGGGTATCTTTCGAAACATACACCCAATGAAAGAAGGACAATACATCATTGATGTAAATACTCGTAAAAGAAATTATATTACACAAAGAGTAGAATAATGGGAATTACATACAGTACTCAAAGGAAATTTTGGCAAATGTATCATAAATCTCAGGAGAATAAAAGTGAGATGAAAAACTCCTTACGAAAACTCGGCAGCCTAACGGCGCAACTTAAAACTTGAAAAATGGATTGATGAGAGAAAATAGGATCTCTCATCATATGAACATAAAACGTACAGTAGGATTAATATAAATGAACATCCCAGTCATAAAAAGATGAGCTTAAAAGGAATGACATAAAAGAGTGTACTTAAAAAGAAAGAGAGTGGTAGGATCCCTTACCTCAAGTCTGACTTGTCTTGTTCGATTCTTTATATTCCTGAATAATAAACTTGAGTTAATTTCTACTTCATTAAGAACCTTTTTCAAGTTCATTATTCATTTTATATCACTTATTACCATGTCATGAACACTATGTTATTATTTAAGCTAATAACGGTCATTTTAACGATCATTGGTACTTGAGTCAAAAATAAACTCGTTATAATTACAAGTTGTTCATGTGGTAAAATATCCATTATATCCAGAATTGTATTAATGATGTAGATATCATATATATAATATATATCCAGTATATTCATGAATTTATAATATTAAATAACATTTCAAATTAAGAAATGAAATGCACCGTTCATGGAGACGGTAAGCCGTACGTACGCATGAACGCTACTTCCATTTCTATTTCATATTTAATGGAATTAAAACATAATGGTGCATAATAGTATTTTAATTACAGTATGGTTTCAGATATAATATCATTAAATATATCCTTTATACGTACCACATATGGTATTAACGAATCAAGTCACTTTGAGGGGGCGGTAGTCCGCACTTCCTAAAATGAAGATATCGCGTATACCCATAATGGAAGCCATAAAGTTATGCCATAAATGAAAAATACAGAAGCTTAATGAAAACATAAAAATATTATATATCATATATAAATATAGTGACATCTTAATGGCCACCATGAAAGGTGTTAAGAGAATATTGAACAATCATCGTTTCGTGAGGCAGTAATTCGCCATCCACAGAAACAGTATGTTATTTAACCATTAGACGAAGGTGTGTGTAAGTGTATCTCGAATACATAACATAAAAAAATCCTAGTATATTTAAGATAATGTTGTTTTTACAAAATAAAGGAATAAAAAGAGTTTAGGGGGTTGGAGAAGAAAAATAAAACAAAAGGACACAAGTGAAGACATTACCTTAAAATCGGGTAACTCCCTTTTGATTGAGCTCAAAGGATTCCTTGGTAAGACTTCTGCCCAAAGTGATGCTTCAAAGAGTTATAGAGGTATTTGGAGAGATAAAATGGGCAGGGTTTGGCCGAGCCAAACGCATTTGATGTGTGGGTAAGGAGGTAGAGGCGGGGGCCTTTTATAAGAGGAGAGGAGGGGCACTCTTGGAAAGTTATAAAATATTACTTTATTTTAGAATGATTTTCGGATTTTAATGGTCCCACATTGATGTGTTTCGTGGAAAAGGTGATTAGGGTTCTCAATCCATCCATACAATAGGTTTTGGACATGTGTAGGTTTTAGATATTACATTATCTTTCCATTTTATTTAAATCGTTAAATAATGAGGTCATCGCTGCATCATCATGATGTCATAAATAATTTAATTTATTTAATGTCTAAAAATTATAAAACAAATACTATGATGTAGGAAATCTTTTTATATTTCTAATTACTATTTATAGTCAAAAATATGACTTGTATAACCCCATGTAAAATTTTTGTTTAGTAAAACATCTCATGTTTGTGTCATTTTTACTTTAACATTAAATAAAAAGTTATTTATGTCATTTCCCAACCAAAGTGGCTCCATGGGGTCCCCAAGTTGACCTATGGATTTTCTTGGCCGGACATGACACATAAAATGAGGTTAGGACATGTTTCTAGGTTATTTCATTTTATTAAAACATTATTCTTACCTTAAACTACACTAATTACCTCTAATCGCGATTAAAAACATAATAAGTAATTATTCACCAAAAAATTATTTTAATCCCATTGAAACACATTTTACTTCTTAGTGACAACCATGTATGTCAGATTTTTGAAATTCAAAACACAAAGATGGGAAATTTTCATTTAAACAGAAAATCAGTTTTTATAAGTACTACTTAGTGGTTTCACTATTCATCAAAAATTGAAGTTTTTCAAAAAATTACCAAAAATTCACCCTAATCTATATTTGATATTACGAACTCAAAAATGATATCTATTTTGAAAAAAATAAAAACATATAAGTTTCATTAATTAATTTAATAATTAATTTCCGCAGTCAAAACAAATAGCGTGTTTTTATGAAACAAAATGTATCAAAAGATTGACACAAGTTTATGTCCGATTTCAAAGTGAAATTAATTCCAACAACCACTATTGGATTAAATGGTAAAAATATATTCTAATTTTACTTTAAAAACAATTCAATATATAATCTAATCATATAAATAAATTGGATTAAAAAGAGTTTTTGAATTAAAATACAACATTTTCCCCATTCATTAAAAAATGAACTTTATCGGAAAGATACCAAAAATTTACACAAAGTAAATTTTGATGTCCCGATTCTAAAAAAGAATTTTATTTTGTCAAATATAACACATAAAATTGTCATAAAGTGGATTTAAAAGAGGTTTTCCATCAAAAGGTGGTTAATCGACCTTTTAAAAAAAATTAGAATGTTTACGCTTAAAATTGGATTCATTCGCATTTTTAATCCTCTAACATTTATTGTGAAAAGTAAAAATATTTGACAAACATATATAATCATTTTGTAATTAGTTCTGTTCATTCTCGCCATTACAACGGCTAGGCGTTAACTACTATTTAAAATAATATTATTTTATTATTAGAGTGCAACGTAAGATTCCCAAGAAACTCGTTGTTGCGTGTTGGGTACGCCATCGAGCATAGCGTCCCATTTAAGGTAATATTAATATATTATTCACAAATATGGATAAATGTGAAAATGTCATACTTTTTGTTTACCTGGGGTGTTACATCCTTCCCCCCTTTTGAGAATTGGGTCCTCGCAATTTTAACATTGAGCTTGGAAACATCCTTGAAAGTCCCACATCGGAACAAGAGTCGGTAAAACAATCACTTTAAAATAAAGAAAGATAAGTACAGAGGTCACCCGAGTTAACCAATACTAGGATTCCATGTAGGAAAACATAGACATGTATGAGAAAACATAGGGTCATGTTCTGATGGAGAGTGATAGTAAACATGTCTAGGTGAATGTTAACCATAAGAAAATCACAAACTTATGATGGGTTAAACGGTATTCGATTCCCCAGTAGGAAAAGTTAACAGACAACGATTTTTTTTATGTTACTCTTCATTGAGGAATTTATTTTTGAGATTACCTAAATCATAATGAAACATATATACTTGTCACGTAGACCTTCAACTTTTACTATATTCCTTAATCAAACTCATATTTTCTCCAAAAGATGAGTATTTAGGAATACTTTTTCGCATTAAGAGTACTATAATCAACTTCTAGAGAATCACCTAATCCACAAAAGAGAACTATATACTTCCCATATCTTTAGACCTTAACCTTAAACAAAACCAAAAAGGTTAGTACAAGATCAGATAATACCCATAAAGGATAATCCATTTTAAAAAAAACAAATCTATTCTTAATCTCCAAAATTTATCAAACAATACCCAATATTCAACACAGACCATTCAATAAACAAATTGTCCATAAAATACATCAAAGTAAACCAAACTAAGATTGAAACCCAAATATTTTAAGGATTTAGTCACATAGTCTTCCAAGTTAAATCGTAACATTTATCACCAAACAACATCAGTTGCTCTTAAAGTCTCGTATTCAAAAGTAATTAACCTAATCACATATCCTCCATGATAGGTTAATAAATTTCCATATATAACCCAAAATCAGATTACTCTTAATTCATAAAATCATCTAACTAAAAATAATAAGTCATACTAACTAGGGACTTCACGTAGTCTAGTGGTAGGCGATAAATACCAGTTGCACATTGGTTGTGGGTTCGATTCCCACAGCTTTGTCTGGCGCGACGGTTTGTCACACGGTCTGCGTGTTGTCCTTTTTCCAAAACTATATAACTCTTAAAACATTCCCAAAAACGAGATAAAATATTCAGAAATAATCATAACATATTTTAACCTCATGTTTATCTCATGCCTTTCATTTTCCATCATATCATAGAGTAGCCCATGATTACCTAAAAAGTAAGGATCAAATAAACCCTAATGGTTACCTTTATAATTATTACTTGAACTTCCACATCGATTGGTCATCTCATACATGATTCATTACAAAACATACTAAGGTTCAAGTGGATGATCATGACTCCTTGATAGTTGGTTTAGAACAACCACTAGTTTCCTCATTGAATGCCACATTTCATCCTGTCTCTTAATCAGAGAACCACCACAGTTTCCTTCAAACCTATTGTCACTTTGGTGCCTTCTAGATCCATCCATCCACTAAAAACAAAAATGTCAGTGTGAGTATATCAACAAAACCATCATGTACTATTGAGGAAGATAAACAGTAAGATATACTTTCTCATTCACTTTATCTAATACTAGGACTCTTTCTAAAATCCTAACCATTGTGGTAATGTCACTTATGCTTATAGAATACCCTAACCTCTAAAGTTATCTAAACCGTCCTCTGATACCAACTATAAGGCCCCACCATTAAACCTTACTTAATATTGAGTTATTACAAGATTACACATTGAGGATCTTTTCAGGTTTAGAGTTTTAGATAATTAGATCATGAAACTTGCATTACATTCCTCATTTAAACAATGTGGTTACATAAAAGACAGTATTCATTTTTCCCATCAACGGAAACATATTTAAAATAAAACATGGATTATTTCATGACACATCCTTGACACTATCATCACATCATGTACCTTTCCCCTGACCTGTGAAAAACATTTCAAAAACTTGGGATGAGCATAAAAAGCTCAGTAAGGGTAAAAAAAATATGGAAAAGAAACATGAGTTCATATATACATAAGAATGAAATCATACTTTACCCATAAAACATAGGCACTTTAACATACCTCATAAAATCATGAATAAATCATAGAAATCATAAGACATAAAAGGTAACTTGAGGCATTCATAACATTCTTATGTAGGGCGTAACCCTCTTGGTTACATTTGGAATACCCACCACAGTATATTCCCTAAATCTCTTCGGAGAAACCTTAACGTTTCACTCCTTCGCATTACCCAATGCATTGGAGAGCTATATAGGGCTCACCCGGCCTTAGTTTATCATGGAACCACATGTCTTCATAACAATGCCCAAGAACGATAACATAATCGTACCACATAATACATGCATAAAGGAAACATAACATTTCAACATTTCAATCACTAGATATCAATAAAACACATTGATATAAAAAACCTTATGAAAACCATTTTCAATACCAAAATAAAACAAAAGTAAAATATGGTATTTATTTTTCTTTTAAAAAGAATGTATGGCTTGTAGAGGAAGCCGAAACTCAAATAATGGTCACGGCGGCGGAGAAGTCGTTGTCGCCGCATACGTACGACAAAAACATTCCCTTTTGTCGTTTAGTAAAATGATTCTTATAAAAAAGATTATTTTTTGGATAAACTTAAAAGTAAAAGGGGTTTATACACCATATAAAATGAGGTTGTGTATAAAACAAAATATGCCTCAATGAATGGAGATTGAGACGAAGTACCTTACAAAGACGGTATCCTTGGTTTAAGGATAAATCAATTACATAATTATGTGTGAAAAACGAATACACCAAATATAAGTGGATATTAAGTGTAAAACAATCAGAGGTTATTCACACATATTCATAGAATGACATATCCAAGGAGTACAAGTTTATCCCAAAGAATCAAATTTGGGTTAAGAAGTTCCCTTGCAAAAATTTCACAGCCAAACGGCGTCACTTCAAAATTCAGAAAAAGAGTTGATGAGAGATAAAAAGGGTATCTCATCACTTGTACATTAAATTTACATAGATAAGGATATATGATAACATATCCCAACATAACAATATGTAAATTAAATGACCCAACAAAATAAGTCTTTTAAAAAGAGGAGGGTGAAAGGTTCCCTTACATACTTGGGTATCTTTCAAAAAATACACCCCATGAAAGAAGGAAAATACATCATTGATATAAATACTCATAAACGAAAGTATATTACAAAAAGAGTAGAATAATGGGAATTACATACACCACTCAAAGGAAATTGTGGCAAATGTAACATAAATATCATGGGAATAAAAGTGAGATGAAAAATCCCTTATGAAAACTCGGCAGCCTAACGACGCCACTTAAAACATCCAAAATGGATTGATGAGAGAAAATAGGATCTCTCATCATATGAACATAAAAATTACAGTAGGATTAATATAAAATAACATCTCAATCATAAGAAATATGAGCTTAAAAGGAATGACATAAAAGAGTGTACTTAAAAAGAATGAGAGGGGTAGGATCCCTTGCCTCAAGTCCGACTTGTCTTGTTCGTTTCTTTATATTCTTGAATAATAAACTTGAGTTAATTCCTACTTCCTTAAGAACCTTTTTCAAGTTCATTATTACTTTTATGTCACTTATTACCATGTCATGAACGTTATGTTATTATTTAAGCTAATAACAGTCGTTTTAACGATCATTGGTACTTGAGTCAAAAATAAACTCTTTATAATTACAAGTTGTTCATGTGGTAAAATATCCATTATATCCAGAATTGTATTCATGATTTAGATATCATATATATCATATATATCCAGTATATTCATGCAGTTATAATATTAAATAACATTTAGAGTTAAGAAATGAAATGCACCGTTCATGGAGACGGTAAGTCGTACGTACGCATGAACGCTACTTCCATTTCTATTTCATATTTAATGGAATTAAAACATAATGATACATAATAGTATTTTAAATCCAGTATGGTATCATATATAATATCATTAAATATATCATTTATACGTACAACATATGGTATTAACGAATCAAATCACTTTGAGGGGGCGGTAGTCCGCACTTCCTAAAATGAAGATATCGCGTATACCCATAATGGAAGCCATAAAGGTATCCCATAAATGAAAAATACAGAATATTAAGGAAAAAATAAACATATAATATATCATATATAAATATATTGACATCTTAATGTCCACCATGAAAGGTGTTAAAAGAAGATTGAACAATCATCGTTTCGTGAGGCAGTAATTCGCCATCCACAGAAACAGTATGTTCTCTAACCATTAAACGAAGGTGTGTGTAAGTGTAGCTCGAATCCATAACATAAAAACAACCTTTTATATTTACGATACTGGTTTTGTTACAAAATAAAGGAATAAAAAGTGTTTAGGGGGTTGGAGAAGCAAAATAAAACAAAAGGACACAAGTGAAGACATTACCTTAATATCTGGTAACTCCCTTTGGATTGAGCTCAAAGACTTCCTTGGGAAGACTTATGCCCAAAGTGAGGCTTCAATGAGTTATATAGGGATGTGGAGAGACAAAATGGGGAGGTTTTGGCCAAGTCAAAGGCTTTGGAAGTTTGGTTAAGGAGGTAGAGGTGGGGGCCTTTTATAAGAGGAGAGGAGGGGCACTCTTGGAAAGTTATAAAATATTACTTTATTTTAGAATGAGTTTCGGATTTTAATGGTCCCACATTGATTTTTTTCGAGGATAAGGTGGTTAGGGTTCTCAATCCACCCATCAAATATGTTTTGGACATGTTTAGGTCTTAGATATTATATTATCTTTTCATTTTATTTAAATCGTTAAATAATGAGGTCATCACTAGATCATCATGATGTCATAAATAATTTAATTTATTGAACGTCTAAAAATTATAAAAAAATACTAAGATGTATTAAATATTTTTATCTTTCCAATGACTATTTATAGTCAAAAATTGGACTTGTATAACCCCATGTAAAAAATGTTTTATTAAAACATCTCATGTTTGTGTCATTTTTACTTTAACATTAAATAAAAAGTTATTTATGTCATTTCCCAACCAAAGTGAATCCATGGGGTCCCCAAGTTGACCCATGGATTTTCTTGGTCGGCCTTGACACATCCAATGAGGTTAGTACATGTGTCTAGGTCATTTAATTTTATTAAAACATTATTCTTACCTTAAACTACACTAATTACCTCTAATCGCGATTAAAAACTTAATAAGTTACTATTCAGCAAAAAATTATTTTAATCCCATTGAACCACATTTTACTTCTTAATGAAAACCATGTATGTCAGATTTTTGAAATTAAAAACACAACAATGGCAAAATTTCATTAAAATGGAAAATCAGTTTTTATAAGTACCACTTAGTTGTTTCACTATTCATCAAAAATTTAAGTTTTTCAGAAAATTACCAAAAATTCACCCTAAGATATATTTGATATTCCGAACTCAAAAATGATATCTAATTTGAAAAAATTCAAAACATATAAGTTGCATTAATTAATTTAATAATTAATTCCCGCTATCAAAACAAATAGCGTGTTTTTATGAAACAAAATGTATCAAAAGATTGACACTAGTGTAAGTCCGATTTCAAAGTGAAATTAATTCCAATGACCACTATTGGATTAAATGGTAAAAATATATTCTACTTTTACTTTAAAAACAATTGAAAAGATAATATAATCATATAAATAAATTGTATTAAAAAGAGGTTTGAATAAAAATACAACATTTTTCACTATTCATTAAAAAATGAACTTTATCGGAAAGATACCAAAAATTTACACAAGGTAAATTTTGATGTCCCGATTCTAAAGAAAAAATTTATTTTGTCAAATATAACACATAAATTTATCAAAAAGTGGATTTAAAAGAGGTTCTCCATCAAAAGGCGGTTAATCGACCTTTTAAAGAATACTAGATCGTTTACGCTTAAAATTGTATTCATTTGCATTTTTAATCCTCTAACATTTATTGTAAAAAGTAAAAATATTTGAAAAACATATATAATCATTTTGTAGCTAGTTCTGTTCATTCCCGCCATTACAACGGCTAGGCCTTAAATACTATTTAAAATAATATTATTTTATTATTAGAGTGCAACATAAGATTCCCAAGAAACTCTTTGTTGCGTGTTGGGTACGCCATCGAGCATAGTGTCCCATTTAAAGTCATATTAATATTTTATTCACAAATATGGATAAATGTGAGAATGTCATACTCTTTATTTACCTGGGGTGTTACAAATGCAAAGTCTCATTGAACCATCTTTCTTTTTAACAAAAAAGACAGGAGCACCCCATGGTGATGTGCTAGTTCGAATGAACCCTTTAGTAAATAACTCCTGTAATTGTTTCCTTAACTCTAAAAGATCAACATGAGCCATTGGAGAAGGGGGTTTTGAAATTGGCTTAGAATCAAGAACTAAGTCAACAGTAAATTCAACTTCTCGATCATGAATAATACCAGGAAACTCATTATTAAAAACATCAAGATACTCATTTACCACTGGAACATCATTAATCGGAATAGTTTCTTTATTTTCAACAATATGTGCAACATAACATTCATTTCCATATTTTACTAGTTTCTCAACTTCCTGATATGTTATCAAAAGCAAGGTGTCATTCTTGTACACAAACTGAGAATATTTCTGAAAAGAAACCATTTTAGCTCTTTATTCAATCTTAGAATGATAAACACAAAGCCAATCCATGCCTAAAATTACATCAAACTCTACTAGAGGAAAACAATAAGTTTTGCTGGTAGATTCTTTCCACACACAAGGATACGAAGGTTCTTATAATTTATTTTTGTCTCAATGTTTCCTCCAGGTGTTTTTACCATATGTTCAAGATTCATATCTTGAGATGGAATTCCCAATTTACTAGAAAAATTATCAGAAATGAAAGAATGTGTAGAACCTGAATCAAACAACACATTGGCATAATCTGAACAAACCAACAGTGTACCTGATACTACTTCATTCAATGGCCCAACATCTGCTGAAGTAGTTGCAAAGGATTTCACCACCCCTTTCTGCTTGTAGTCTGGCTGCTTTCCCCCAGTTGAGTTCTTTGTTAGACACTCATTTGCATAATGACCCATTTCATTACACTTAAAACATCTTACCGCTGACTTTTCATTGCCTGCGTGATCATCTTCCTTACAGTTTTGAGCAATATGACCAGACATACCACACCGAATGAACATTCCAAACTTGGATAAACATTCTACAGGAAGCATTTTACCACACTTCTCACAGGATGGGTATTTGGTTTTCTTACCTCCTTGCTTCTTTGATGAATTCTTCCCTTTTGCTTACCAACTGGACCTCTTATTCTGTTGTTTGTCAAAGAACACCTGATCATCGGCAAACTCCATTTCCACGTTCTCCACACATCAAACAAGTTTTTCATAACTTTTTAACTCACGAGAAGCTAAATCCCTTCGATACCTTAGCTTTAACCCTGAGTAAAAACGGTTGATTTTACTATCAAGATCTTTTATGAAATTTGGAGCATACATTGCCAGTCGAGTGAACTTTGCTTCATAAGCAGCCACTGAGTTATCATCCTACCTCAATTCTAGGAATTGTTTTTCCATCCTAATATGAACCACCGATTGAAAGTATTTCTCAAGAAACATACCGTTGAATTCGTCCCAGTAAAGATCATCAATCTTATCACTATCCCTGATATTTTTCACCATCGACCACCACTGATCAGCTTCACCTTCAAAACGGTAAATAGAAAGACAAACCTTTTGATGTTCTGAACACCCCATGACATCAAAAATCTTCGCCAGTTCTTTAATCCTCCCTTCAGCTGGCACAGTGTTAGATGATACTCTGAATGATGGGGGATGTTGCCTCATAAAATGTTCCACCACTGACATGTTCCTCTGTGGTTGATCTGGCTGATCTCATGCATGGATAACACCACCATTTATAGCCTGAGTAAACTCTGCCATCACTGTAAAAAAACTGTTCAGTTCCAATTCCGACCATCTCAGGTTGCTGATTTGGAAGGTTGTCTTCCTCCTAATGTCGTCCCAACATATCTTCTTTGTTTCCTCTGCAGAAAACCATTCTGAACATAGAAATATTTTAGGTGAATCAACATGGTAATCATTAAATGCTATATCATTTCAATCATACCATAAATTAATTTATAATTTAACAATTTTCTAACTCCTAATGTTTTCTAAACCGACCTCGGATAAAAACTACAAGGCCTCGGCCTTAAAAATTACATAATATTGAATTAAATGAATAGCTCCCATTGAGGATCTTTTCAGGAATAGAGTTTTAGAGAATTAGATCATAACTATTACATCTCAAAATATTACACAGTAGACACTTCTACAAAGTTTCATTTTTTTTCAAAACATTAACTCTAAAAAAATCATTTCTAGTTCCATGTTTTAGAAAGCATGACTTTTCCTTGATCCCATCCTTGACCCTATTCCACATTATGTCCTATGAAAAACATTTCAAAAAACATAGGGTGAGTATAAAAAGCTCAGTAAGGGATACACAAAAGAGGATAAATTTTAGTTCTTCAAAACAAAAAGTTAACCATGAATACTTTATCGAAGTAATATTATCACCTTTATGAAGTAGAAAATACTCATTATTGAATAAAAGATCATTACATACCCTTTTGTAACCAAAATATTACCATAAAACCCATATAAAGTACACGTAACATATAAAGGTTACTTGGGATATAAACATAATAAAATGGAATAACCATACAGTCGGCTTCCACACATATCACTTAATGGAATATCCATATATCCGACTTCCATACCCAATGCATTGGAGGTTATAACATAACCACCTGTCTTGGTATTCATGGCACCACCCGTCATGTGGTTTATCATGTAACCACCCATCAAATGTCCAAGTACCATTATAAAATCATAAGACATAAACCAAATATAATGGAATGAAAACATTTCCACATTTCGATCACAATATATCACATAAATATATTGACAGAACAAGTTTATCATAAAAAACATTTTCAATACCAAAATACATAAAAGAGTATATGGTATTTATTTCATTTGAAAAACATTACGGCTTGTTGAGGAAGCCAAAGACCAAATAATACTCACGGCGGTGAAAAAGTTCGTAGTCATCGCGTATGTTAAAAGAAACATTCGTTTTTGTCATTTAGTAAAACACTTCATAGAAAAAGATTCCTTTTGTATAAAATTAAAAGTAAAAGGGGTTTATTCACCCTATATAAATAAATCCTTGTATTAGAACAAAATGTGCCTCAATGAAAGGAGATTGAGACGAAGTCCCTTACCTCGTGTCTGACGTGACTCGATTTCTCTTTAATCTCCTGAATAATAAACTAAAGATAATTTCTAATTACTTAAGAACCTTTTTCAAGTTTATAATTAAATTTTATATAACTTATTTCTATGTTATAAACTTTATTTAATCATTTAATTTAATAAAGTTTGTTTTGCTAATATTTGGCACTTAAGTCAAAAATGGACTTCTTACAATTACATGTTGTTTATGTGGTCAAAGGTTCATTATATCTAGAATGATATTTGTGATTTTGATATCATATATATCATATAAATCCAGCATATACATGTATTTATAATAGTACATAACATTTAGAGGTAAAAAATGAAACACACCGTTCATGGAGATGGTAAGTCATACGTATGCATGAATGCTACTTTCATTTCTATTTCATATTTAATGGAGTGAAATCGTAATTCTATAAGGTTATATTATAATTCCAGTATAACATCATATATAATAACATTAACTCCATCCTTTATACGTCCCACATATGGCATTAACGAATCAAATCACTTTGAGGGGGCGGTAGTCCGCACTTCCTAAAATGAAATTATCACATTTACCCATAATGGAAACCACAAATGTATGCCATAAATGAAAAGTACAGAAGCATAAGGAAAACATAAACATAATATAAATCATATATACATATAGTGACATCTTAATGGCCACCATGAATGGTTTTAAAAGAAGATTGAACAACCATCGTTTCGTGAGGCAGAAAATCGCCAACCACAAAAACAGTATGTTCTTTAACCATTAGACTAAGGTGTGTGTAGGTGTAGCTATAATACTTCTCATAACAACATCCTAGTATATTTAAGATACTTGTTTTGTTACAAATGAAAGCAATAAAAATATTTTAGGGGGTTGGAGACGAAAAATAATACATAAGAACGCAAGAGAGGACACTACCTTTGAAACGGGTAACTCTTTTTGATTTGACCTCAAAGGCTTCATTGGGAAGACTTCTGCCCAACGTGAGGATTCTAGGAGTAAGAGAGGGATGTGGAGAGACAAAATGGTAGGGTTTGGCCGATCCAAAGGCTTGAGAGGTGTGGGTAAGGTGGCATAGGTGGGAACCTTTTATAAGAGGAGAGGAGGGGAACTCTTGGAAAGTAATAAAAGGTTACTTTATTATAAAATTCATTTCGGATTTTAAAGGTACAAAAATTATATATTTAGAGGATAAGGAGATAAGAGTTCTAAATCCACCCATCCAATAGGTTTTTGACATGTGTAGGTCGTAGATTTTACATTATATTTTCATTTTATTTAAATCGTTAAATAATGAGGTAATCGATGCATCCTCATGGTGTCATGAATAATATAAATTATTTATTGTCTAAAAATTATAAAAAAAATATCATGATGTAGGAAATATTTTTATATTTATAATAAATATTTATAGTAAAAAATATGACTTTTATAACACCATTTAAATTTTTTTTAGTAAAACAACTCATGTTTCTGACATTTTAATTTTAACATTAAATAAAAAGTTATTAATGTCATTTTCCTACCAAAGTGGATCCATGGGGTCCCCATGTTGACCCATGGATTTTATTGGTCGTCAATGACACATCCAATAATGGTAGGACATGTTTCATGGTCATTTAATATTATTAAAACATTATTTCTACCTTAAACTACACTAATTACCTCTAATCGTGAAAAAAAACTTAAAAGTTACTATTCACCAAAAAATTATTTTAATCCCATTGAACCACATTTTACTTCATAATGACAACCATGTATGTTGGATTTTTTTAAATTCAAAACACAAAGGTGGTAAAATTTCATTTAAATGAAAAATCAGTTTTTTAAGTACCACTTAGTGGTTTCACTATTCATCAAAAATTGATGTTTTTCATAAAAATACCAAAAATTTACCCTAAGCTATATTTGATATTCCAAATTCAAAAATGATTTATATTTTAAAAAATTACATACATATAAGTTTCATTAATTAATTTAATAATTAATTCCCGCTGTCAAAACAAATAGCGTGTTTTTATGAAATAAAATGTATCAAAAGATTGACACTAGTTTAAGTCCAATTTCAAAGTAAAATTAATTCCAATGACCACAATTGGATTAAATGGGAAAAATATATTCTAATTGAACTTTAAACCCAAATCAAAATATAATATAATCATATAAATAAATTAGATTAAAAAGATGTTTTGAATTAAAATACAACATTTTTCACTATTCATTAAAAATTGATCTTTATCGGAAAAATACCAAAAATTTACACAAAGTAAATTTTGATGTCCCGATTCTAAAGAAGAGTCTTATTTGGTCCAATAGAATGTATAAGAGTGACCAAAAATATATCTAAATATGGTTCGCCATCAAAAGGCGATAGTTCAACCTTTTAGTGAATATTAGAGTATCTATGCCTAAAATTGAATTCATTTTTTTATTTTAAGCCATTATCTTTTATTGGATAAATTTAAAAACATTTAAAAAACATATATAATCATATTCTAGTTATTTCTATTCATTCCTACCAATACAACGGCTACGTGTAAACAACCATTTAAAATAACATTATTATATTACTAGTGTGCAACGTACGATTTCAAAGAAACTCATTGTTGCGTATCCAGTACGCTATCGAACATAGAAACCCCTTTAAAGTAAAATTAATATTTAATTCGAAAATATTAATAAATATGAAAATGTATTATTCTTTATTTACCTGGAATGTTACATTATATCCCCTTGCGTGCTTGGTGTCATGTGGCATGTACACTATCGAATATATAGTTCTTACTTTAGAATTTTGAGGTGTTACATTCTCCCCACCTTAATTAATTTGTTTCCTAGTAATATAAACATGATATCAATAACAGAAGGATTGAAGAAAAAAACTATTTTTAAAAGGAACACATCGTAAAAAGGGTTAATATAAGATATTATTAATAAGATATAATGCAAAGTACAATTTTAACATTTCTAGGTTCCCTAGTAGGAGAACATATGTGGAAAATGGAGACATGGATATGGAAGAGAAAGTCAAAAATCATTTTCTATTGGATACTTCTAGAGTACATGTTCAGATGAATGTTGTTGATCAAAAAACCTTGGGGCATAGGTGTGAATAAAGGTCATTGATACCATAAAAATGATTATAATAAGACAATGTTTTTTTGGGAACAAATTTTTTTAATAGTTAAGGAATTATTTCACTCTGTTAGTATGTAAGTAAATATATGTTTCTATAAACAAAATATTTTCCTTTTATTACTCCTTGAACTATTTCTACTCCATCTCTTAGCACGTGATTAATCATATAGTGACCTAATACATTAATCTCAAAAATATCATCCACATTTCATATTAAACCATTTTATAAATGGTTAAAATTTCCAAAAAATTATGATCCAATCACTTCTAACTGAGAGTCACTGAATTCAAAAAATGAACATATCATTATCCTTTAATCAACATGAAGAAGCTCTAAATTTTTACATTCCAAATAAGTGAATAACTAAATCATGTATCCTCTTGAAATATTCTAATAGCTCAAACAACCATAAAACCATATTGGAAACACGAATTCTTCCTTATTCCATTAATAAGACACATGTTATTTGATATATTATTTAAATCCAAATCTGTTTTAAAATTCATCAATGACAACAAAGATCACTTGTTTAAAATTCCTTAATTAGTTCCATGGATTTTGATCTTTTTGAAATTAATCAATTATTCACCACTATCTCAACATCAAGAATACATTAAGGGTTTTCATTCCCTCAATAATGTATTTTAAGAAAAATTTATATTTTTACTAAATAAAATTTTATGGTACCATTTAGAAAATGATTTCAAATACTTAATAAAACAGTAATTTTGTGTTGTCTTTACACTTTTCATAAATTATATAATTATAAAATCCTAAAAAACACTTTTACAACATATTTCCTAGATGAACATAAAAAATGTTATAGTAACCCTTCCACTTCGTTTGTGTCAAAAACATATGTTTGACCTGGATCCATTATCTTATTTGGAGGTACATTCCCTTGATGCTTGGGAATTTAATTTTTATAATTTCCCATATCATTATAATTATAGAAATTAACAGAAACATTTTCATTATTCCCTTTGAATTATAAATCTTGGTGACAATTTTCACCACACTTACAACAAACCCACATTCCATTCAAGAATTTGTAAGGCTGATTCTTTCCATAGTTCTCACAAAATGAAAATTTCTCACAATACATATTTTATTTTATGCATTCCTATTTTATTAGTTCTTTGGAGAACAATTATTCTATTAGTTTCTATTGAATTCATATGATTTTGAAAACTCATTATTCATCTTGAGGGAACATAAACCAATTTTTTCATATTATGAATAATTATTAGAAACCTATTCCCTTCAAATATTTTGTATTAGTCATTAAAAATGTAATTGTTCTTTCAATACAAGTTATGTATAGAATCCATAGCATACTTCGATAATCTTGTAAAGTTAGATTCAAAAAATGCAACACTCTAATCTTCATTTTTCATTAAGCTAAGATTCATTCTCTTCATCTTAATTTTCTAATAATGAGGGAAGTATTTATTAGAGAATTTCACCTTAAAATTCATTCATTACATGAGTCATATTTCTTTTTTCTCCCTTGTATTCTAGATCAAATAGAACCACTTATATATATCAATATTCAGAAAATATAATACACATGTAACATTTTCTTTTTCCCCACATCCTAATTCCACTCATATATTCTCTAAATACTTAATCCACTGCATGAATACAATTGGATTAGTAGTCTTAATATATGATAGGGGAATCTTCGGCATAAAGTGATCTAAAATCAAAGAATCTCACTGTGGAACTAGTTGCTCTATCCAGGAATGGATATGTTTCATAATCTGATTAAGCTACCATAATATTTCTATGACATTTTTGGTTCCAATACCAACTATATTGGTTTCTATAGAAAGGATATCTCTTCATTTTCCATGTGTATTAATAATTTTCATCCTTCCAAGTAACATTTCTAAATAAAGTAATATACTGGATTAGATCCTAAAATTATGAAATTTGTATGACACTAAATATGATATAGCAAAAAACATAAAATTTTCAATTCTAAATCCATGATTCATAAACATTAGTTACTTTATGTAAATATTTACTTATAAATACTTCATAATGGTAGGTTAAGAGAATGTGAATTATCTTAAGTGTGTCCCACAAGAGTTTCAAACTAGGTGTGTAGTAAGACCGGTTTTCATGTTCTATGTTACCCCTAGTCAGTCCCAAAACATTGTGTCTGAGTTGTTACTCCTAGGTACATATGTCCCAAAACCACATCCACATTTAGTATCTAGATTGGGATGTTTTATATGAAAACCCATATAATACCTACCTTTCAAAAAATTATAGGATGTTATTTTATACATATCCTCAATGTTAAACTTATGGTTGTGCTCTATAATATATATTTTCTAAATCTAGTTTCCATGGTTCCAGATAATCTTCCATTTAAACCGTCCATAACCCCCAGAAGACCAGAGTAGGTGCCTTATTTTTTACAATTGAATGATTACAAGGAATTAAATCATGAATAACCATTCAGTTCAGCAGTCTTGGAAGTCCGTATTATATACATGAATCCCATAATACCTGGTAAATATAATATACAAACATGATACATAGTAAAATAAAATAAGATGAACACTTGAAATAATATTCAATGATTTCTTTATTTATGACCTGTAAAAATGAAACATAATAAGGGTGATCTCAAATACTCATAAAGGGAATGTAAAGATAATGAAATAATGAATCAATGAGACTAAATTTACAAGGAATCATGATTAACGGAAAACGCATTTTATTCAATAACTAAATAAGGAGAAATCAATAAGGATTGGTAAGAAAAAGAAACGCGTATCATCTAATTAGTGAAATGAGATTGAAATGAATCCATAGATATCAAGATGCAAAATCTCACTATTTAATAATAACTAAATGAAAATGAAATTTACCCATATATAAGTCATTGAAAAATCACGATGATGAATAATAACTAAATTGAATTGGGGAAAATTCTTAATTATTGGACACCTGGTTTCCTTGTTACATAGTAAATTTACCAGTAATACCATTAACAAGATGGTTTGAAATATTTAGGTTAAAAAATAAAATTGATTTGGTCAAATAATTCATCTCATGAGACTACCAATGCATCGGGGGGATATCTATAATCGGGCCTCACCCATGTCGTACTAGTCCAAAGAATTCCTCATTTTTATCAACAATGTGAATTATAAAAAAATCTTCATTTAATTAAATATTCAAATTTATCATTAATTCCCTAGTTCATGCTAAGTAAAAACAAGGTTTTTCGACATTAATGAATGGTAATAACATTGAATGATCATAAAAACAATCTTAGGGGAAATGAAATTTTACATATTCCAATGTGTCTCATACCACCATGACACATCTAAATCATTGAACCCATGAATGAATTATATTAAATGAAACATATTATATAATGGGAGTAAAGATATTAATGATATGAAATGTTAAAGTTCAGTAAATACACCATATAAAAGTGAGTTGGTGCATAATAACATGTAAGTCCCAGTGGAAATTAAATTGAGATGAAATCTCTTACCTTAACTTTTATTTTGTTATAGGGTATTTTTTCTATTTTATTGTCGTGTAAAAAATGTTTATATCTTATTTCAGAACCTTAATGATATTTACAATATCATATATTAACTTCAAATAACATCTCATTACCTATTTTTTAACACTCTTTCATATTTTTAACAATTTTCGGTGTTAATTTCCTAGTTTTCCCAAAAATGTTTTATCTTGTTCCTATTTCGTAGAACATGATTTCATCATCTATATAATTTAATCCATTAATAAATTATCTTATATATTCATTACATGTGTATTTATAATATTCCATAATAATACTATATAACATGTGAAGTGCATCATTCATGGAGACGGAAGACCAAACGTATGTATGAATACTACTTTAATTTCATTGTTTTATTAAAAAGAATGAATAATAAATGGTACATATTTATAATATAATTCCAGTATAATATAAATGTTATATATTTTAAGTAGTTTTACTAAATCTATCCTTTATATGTTCCATTTATGGTATGAACGAATCATATCGCTTTGAGGGGCTGGTAGTCGACACTTCCTCAAACGAATTTATTAAATTTACACAAGATGGAAAGAATAAAAGTATGTTATAAATAAATATTACATAAGAATAAATATATTATAGAAATAATATAAAAAATATATAAATATATTTTCAATTATAATGGCCACCATGATAGCTAGTAAATGAAAAATTAATAATCATCATTTCGCGAGGGAGTAGTTCACCGTACACAAAAACAGTAAGTTATTTGACCATTAGATGAAGGTGTGTTTAAGTGTAGGAAAATACCATAACATAGTGACCTCATACTATATTAGGATAATTTATTTGTCATATAATATATAATAATAATAGTATAGGTTGTGGATAATAGAAATGAATCTTAAAATATTGAGAGAAGGTGTAACTTCTAAATCGAGTAACTTCAATTGGATTATACCAAAAGACTTCCTCGAAAGGATTTATGACCAAATGGAGGATTTAAGGTTGATAAAAGTGATTTTGGGAATCATTTTGGGTATTTTTTTCTGAAACTAAGTGGTTTGAGATGTGCGAAGAATTGGTATAGGTGGTGTCCATTTAAAGGGAAGGAGAATGGCACAGTTGGAATTGTTGAAAATCAGATAGATGTAGACATGTTTTTACCTAAAACAAGTCATACCAAACCAATAAAAATCAAGAATGGAAGGGGATATAAAATATTATAGACATAAAATGGATTCTGGAAAAGATTCTAGGTCATTTTTTCTTTTATGTTATAGGTTCTATCATTTATTAAGATTTATTGTTCCTTAATTATTGTAATTAATTTTAAATAATTTCACTAAAATTTTTGTCAAGAACTATGTTGAAATTATTATAAATTATAAATTATTCTAATTCAAAATTTGGATTCCATTTTTCCAAATTCCAATCACATAAGGGTAAAAATTAATTTTGATTTCATCCTGCATATGAGACGACAATGTGGGTTTTTAAAGTAAAAATGAAAAAAAGTAAGATAAGTTTTTACATTAAATTTCAAAATAAAATTGATAAAAATTGACTAAATATTATTAATTGGTAAAAATAAAATATAATTAAAAATTAAAAATAATTTTATTCTTAATTTATCCTAATATATAAATTATATGGGAAAGTAATTTTAAATTAAATTTTAGTATTTTTCATTATTAATTAAAAAATAAAATGTTTTATAAAAATATCAACAATTATCCCTAAACTATCTCTTATTTTTAGCTTTCAAAGATAAATTTCATTTTAAAATATTAAATAGATTAATGTCTCAAAATATATATTTAAAATTGTTTCTCCATTGAAAGACGGTAAAATTTCCTTTATAAAAATATACGGTTTTAATGTGTAAAATAGGGTTTGTTGTTATCGTATTCCTATAAATCCTAATAGATGAATATTAGAAAAATTATTGAATATATAAAATATAAATTTCATTAAAATAATTAAATAATATTAATTAATTATTTTTAGTAATTCAAAACTTTTTTGGAAGCATAAAAATAATAATATTTATTTTTATATCCAATTGGTTCTTATTTTTGTTTCTCATTAATTGGTAACCCAAGAAATATTTTTTTATATAAATTATATATTTTCATAATTTTTTTAAAAATAATCATAATAGATATTTTATTTTTTATTATATTAAATACTGATAATTTAATAATATATTAAAGTTCAGAAGAACTCGGTCTTGCGTGTAATGTAAGCCATAGAAGAAGGTAACTCATGAGTGTGGTGCATGCTAACTTGGTGTTGTGTGAATTGAAAACTATAAAATATATCAAATATTTTTAAAATAAAACTTTATTTTAAAGTATCTCAGTATTATATCTCTTTATGTGTTTGGTGTCTTGTGTCATGTATATTATCGAATATAAGGTTCTCACATTAAAATTTTGGGGTGTTACAACATCTTTATTATTTAGTTTTTCGACCTTGTATAATAAAATAACCAAAAACACAAAAATTACCATATTTTTTTCCATGTTTTCAATGAAATGGTAGTAATTAAAATCATTTTATATTGTAAAGGTATGAACTTACGAAAATAGTTCCATGTCTTATCTGGAGGTGAGTGATACACTTAATGAAATGGTTTTAAAACCAAGGAAAATATTAATGGTTTTAGAGGATTCATAAGGGATTTATAAAATTAAAAAAATAGACATAAAATCACATTATTTTGAAGTTGAAATAATTATTTGGTCATGGATACAATTTAACATATTTATTACATCACTTTTTCATCATTATGATGTCATAATACAAGAAATATATTTATACAGTTTTTAATTATTTTCAAAAAATTCTATTATCTCAGAAAATTATGAAAAATTCACCTTAGAATAATTCCAAAATTTTTATTCCTAAATAATATTTATTTTATCTTAATAATTATATAAATATGTTCATTTTCACATTTGAAATAGTAATCTGTAATTATTTTGAAATGTTGGGGTTTTTGACAATAACAGTTCTATAACCCATATATGAATTATATTTGACTTCATAAAAATTATATTATAATTTATATTTAGTAGAAATTATTTAACATTACAGTATTATTTATTTAAAAAATCCATTAATACATGAAAATAAATTCCTTAATTTAATTTTAATATTACCCAAAACATACAATTTTCATTTTATTATATTAAAATAAAAATCATTAATAATGTAATAGTAATAGAATAAAAATATATTAATCATTACATAGAAAATAATATACGTAATAATAATTATAGGGTATTCACACATATACCTTTAATACACTAGTAAACACACTAAGATTAAGGTGTATAATGGTTAAAATTTTATGGGGTTGTTCAGCGTAAATAGTTTGAACCGTGATCTCGATGATCATGAACAGCTCCCATAAACAGTTTTTCTCATTCTTAAGTTATTGGATCTTATCTTGAAGTAGAAAAGGTAAAATACCAATTATTATCTCTCCATCAAAAACTCTAATATATGGGATTCATGAGGTATGATCCTACTGGTTAAATCTAACAATTCCCTTTTTGTATCAATTGGATCTCCTAAAAAACAATATTTATACTATTCATGTGATCGTTGTTCAACAGATATATTATCAATGTTTATAATACATAAAGATCATTTAAATATAATTGGATATAATAAAACAATATAATTTCATGTTCTTTCTATAACCATATTATATAATAATACATTTACATAAATCAAAATTTATTTTTGGATACAACAGTTCATGTAATTTCAGAGATTCACTATGTTGAATGAAAGTGAAGAAAGAACATAACCCATGGTTCATCAAGAAACTATAATAGGTTAAAATTGAATCCCTGATATAGATAATGATTTAAAATATAGATTAAATAAATAATAAATTATTTTGGGAAAAAAGGAGTATATGAACCTGAAGAAAAAATCAGTAAGGAAAAAAAATTATAAGGCGGATCTAAAAGAAAAATCGTGAAGTGAAACATGAAAAATTGATAAGTTGTCTCAAAATACTACTATAACTAAATAAGTGAAAATTAGTGTATTTAAATAATTTATAAATCTTAAATGGTGACGTATCAAAGGAAGAAACAAGAACATGTGGTTTTAGTATCCTAAAAGAGGTATATCCAAAGACAATAATAATTTAGGACACTAATGTAATAATATATAATGAAATGTGTAAAAGTGGTATTTTATGTATAAGAACAAGAGGCCTTTAAATATATATAGAATTAAATTTTTTCCACCAAGACCAACTGCATCCCCCAACTTGAATATTGATAGGTTGTAACCCTCTCCTCCTGTGTATAAAAGCCTTTAATTATTGTTTAGGGTGTTGAAGATTTAAATGATAGATATAATCTTAGGGGAGTGTGTGCTAAATCGGAATTCATGCATTGACTAGCATTTGAGAAAACACCAATGGAGTTAAGGCCTAATCTATCACAATAATAGACGTCCAGTAATAACTATTGCATTAAAAATGGGAATATATAATTTCCTAATGTGATGAAGGTATTTAAATGTTGTATATGTTTATATTGAATGAAAGATGTGTAAAATCCATATCTAACATATAAAATGGTATCAGGCTAATTGTGGTGAACACTAAATGTTATTAGGCTACATTTCTTATGGAATAAAATCACATAAATATAGAACATAGCTTCATGTTTGATGAAAATATATTCATGGAATTCATTTTTATTTGTTCATTCACTAATAATGATTTATTTTATAGTTATTTTAGCATACCAAAATATATAGGTATGAGTTTTCTATAATTAATAAATATTTTCTCCATGTTAAAAAATTCTAAAACACTAGTTCCAATAACGACAATAACTTTTTGGTAGTTAGGGCTAATCATTGAAATGTTTTTTAGCCTTATTGGATATTGGATAAGTCCCATAAATAAAGGATATACATGAATATGAAGTGGTATAAAATCTTATCATGAACAAGTGGTATAAATTGGTGCAATGTGTGGTATAACTCAATCACATTATAGTTTTTTAATTATTTCATGATGTTATTCAAAGGTGTGGTCATGATAAGAAGAATAATTGTTTAAGAAACTAAAAGATCAAGATTTATTTTTTTAGGTAAGTTTGTGAATTGGATATATTTTATTTTGTTGAATTTTAATATTATTTCCTATATTGATTTCTAACATAGTTATCTTGTAGAATTTAATTAATTAATTATTTTGATGTATTTAATCAACTCAATACAAAAATTAGTAAAATCAAGCTACATAGAGTATGTGGTTCAAATCTTAAAAGTTGAAAAATCGGGAATAGTTTTTTTCAATACGTGGTACCACATCTTATGTAATAAATTTAGACTTTCACTAATGTTAAAACATCCAATGGTTCTATCCAATAGTGGTTGACAAAGGATATAATTTTTTAAAGCTTTAAATTCATGATACTAGTTCAAATATAGAAATTATTTTCTATAGTTAAGGTGAATCAGTATATACCTATAAGATATTCATGGAGAACATAAAAAGTATCTAGGGAAAGATATGTATTAAAAATAAGGTTGTAATGCTGAGAAAATATCCCCCTAAATTTTAGTGAGTAATGAGGGAAAAAATTAAAATTAAGTACATTACTGTAAAAAATCATCCCATTTTATCAAAAAGGTGGTGTCAGATAAAAGAACTCTAAATATACTAATTATTTTAAAGTATAAGGAGATAAAAACAGAATGTAATTTATATTAATATTTTTAAAAAATTCTAAAGGGGTTAATTTAACTACTATAAGGTTGTGTGTTATATAATTTAACAATATCAATTGAATTTTTTGATAAATACATGAAATATAATTTTAGTGGACTTGCGGATACATATGAAGAAGAATAAGGGTAACATATTGATGGGAACCACATGTTGTTTTTCGGTCAATAATAGTGACCTACATAAAAAATTTGGTTATGATCACATACTATTTCGTGAAAAGAATTTAACAAAGGACAGTAAATAATGAATACTACATGATATCACTATATCTCTTAGAAATGGAATGTGAACCATTTAAGAAGGGGTTATATTTTAGTGTGTGAGGGAATATTTTGATTTGATATTTTATAAATGATATTATTCATTAATATAATGACTTTTTAATACATTTTTTAGGTTTGAATATATTTTGATAAGGCTGAAATTATGATTGGATGTGTTAGGTGTTGTGTAGAAAATGATCAAAAAAATTGGAAAAGTATTGTATATGTAAGGGTAAGAATACCTAGATACGTAAGGGTTACCTGAAAGATAAAGGTGAATTTCCTTTACCATTAAAGAAAAAAATGAAGTCTTTTCCTAGACATTCCATTAGTTACATAATGGTAGAAGACTAACCTATAAGAATAAACTACCTATATATAATGGTTGATCGAGTCTTGAAAACTGAAGGAGTACAGGATATAGAGGTCGATATATATGGGTTGATTAGGACTATAAAAATGGTAATGTATAGTTATGAATTTATGGAAATATATGGTAGATAAATGTTTCTCCAATGATATGTATCGAACATAAATCTAGATGGGATAATATGAATGGCTACTCAGAGGGAATAATGATTTTAAAAAATACATTAGCTTCACTATGATTCATAAGGGATCAATTGGTTCACCAAAGAATAAATTATCATAAAATATAAAATAAAAATAGAATGGGATTAAATTAGATGATGTTTTTTTGTTATTCATTTAACATATAATAATTCAATCTATTTCATGATTCAAGAAATCTGGTGATGAAGATATAAGAATATAAATGAATTTTAATGTGAAAAAGAAAATAATTCCACAATAGTGTGATCAATGTGATCTTCTAAGAATATCCAAACCATAGTAAGTGATGAAGATAGTTTTTCATGATTTTTTAATACCAATGTAGATGGTTTCACACCATAATATTATTCTATTAAAAAAAACTAAATCATAAACTATGAAGTGGAATGTTTAATTGAAAAATTACCTGCATATAACCCTATGTTCTAGAATGAAATAAATATATTTTGGATATTTTATAAGTTTATGGACAAAAAAATTATAGTTTAGGGAATATTTTAGAAAAAATGTTTTAGAATAATGAGATTTTATAAAGAGATAATCATTTTACATTATTTACAATTAAATAACTATGTTTCAATATTTTAATGGTTCAATATCAAGGTGAAAATATTTTGTACATATAAATTAATTTTTATTTCTTTTATATTAAATGTTATTTTTGAAAATTTGGAATTAATATTATATAAATTTGATAAATTGTAAAGTGGTTATACATATAGATAAATCTACTTAAAATAATAAAAAGTGATGAGTACTTTTGATGGAGAAAAATTTATCATACCTATGTTTTAAAGGAACAAAGCCTAAAAAGTAAAATGTTTACTCTTATACATTTAAATGCTAAAGTTGGAGTGAATCTATATTACCCTATTATATAATAATATTTATATTTAATAGTATATTTCTACTATTATTATTTTTAGAAATTCATAGCCCCAATACTCGTCTCGAGGTGATTATCTAATATATATTGAATGAAAAGTCTGTAGTGAAGAAGAACATAATTGTGAATATATTTAGAAATAATGATATAAGGCATATCAATAATGTATACCAATCATTAATAGAACTTCATGTCTATACAATATTTAAGAGACCCTCGCTTCTATAAACTAACCGATTTCCGCCACCAAATTAGTGCGTGGAGGGGAATAAGAAGGCGTGAACCTTATATAGATAATGAGTATTTCCTAATCCACTATAAGAAATGTTCCTTGGAACAAAGTGACTATGACCTAAAATCATATATCTATAAAAGGTGTGTATATTTTATTCTATTACATTATCACATCATTGTATGTATTCTCCTTAGATTATCTCTTAGTGGTTAACCAAGTAATATCCCCATGTCATGTTAATGAATTTAATTTCTAAAGTAATATTTAATATTAATTTGTATTTATTATTATATTTTATGATATATTATATTTTCTTTAAAATAATAGGTTAATATTTTATGACCTAGGGGATTTAATGGAAATAAAATGTTTAATTTCAACTTGCACCTAGATTCACCCCCCATATTGGGATGAATATATTTTCTAATGTCCAAAATATTATTCTTATTTTAAAATTAATACATTAGATGAGTGGGATAAATGAGTGTGAATATAGAAACTTCCATTTCAATTTTGAGTCCATAAAGAAGTGTTTGGAGAAGTAGTAATCCCTGGCGTTTTTCTTGGGGTAGATTGTTGTTGGTAGGGTCTCTGAAACCGAAAGGGTGGACAGGTCCAATTCAAGATATATTGATGATTTGAGATAATTGTATTCATATAGGATTCCAATGTTTTTTATAAGTTAATGTTATTGAGGTATGGTAATTCACATGCTCAGAATATACCTGATATGCTTCTTTGTCCAATGATAGTGAATGAGGAGTTGTTTACTTCCCCTTGGTAAAGAGGCGTACATGTGGGTGCATAGGTTTTGATTCTCTAATACAGAACAAGGTAGGGAATATGATAAAATAATTAATTTTATGGAAAAAAATACATTTCTATGGGAATGATTTGTGAATCATAGATATGTCTAAAGTTTTAGGTTTATATAATCATGCAATGGAAAAAATCACAAGAATAACAATTTTGGGGGGCATATGTGTGTGTAAGGTATGGACACCTATATCAAATTCATAAACTCAAGCTATATATATTGGATATAAATTGTTTCTACAATAGTAGAAATATAATAAATCTCTCTTGGAGGTACTGAGAATTTAGTGCAAGGTGATGCATGCATGGAACTAAATGATTCATCTTCAATTGAGGATTTACCTAATGTAGAATTCGAGTTATACCATTTTTAGGAATCCAAGTCAAATTTTAATTCATGAACCATGTTATACATTGAGGCATGAAAAGATATTATCTTAACAGTATAACTTAATTAAATTTTTGTAAATATTGGAGAAATAATGTTTTAAAATGATTTATAGTTGTGGTTATTTAAGAGAATTTATCAGATATTATGGTGTAATATGTAGAGAAAGTGATGTGGGAAATAAATTCAACTTGAATGTTGGGATGAATTTATTGGGATAAATATATATGGGTGAGATTAAAAATTATAAGCACCTCATTTTGGGAACCCTAAAATATTGATGGAATCATGAATCTATTTCACATATCATTCATGTTAAGGGATTCTAATGGATTGTACAGTAGAGTTTTTCTGTTTTCGCGGACTAATCTTGGGGGTGCCTCATCTCAAGTTCAAAAACTAAGGTCAAAATACCTTTTATGAGATTTCATATGTATTTTCATATTTTATCATCAAATTTATGATTTAGGAACTTTTTTACCCCTAAAAGTTAGCTCTCCTTAATAATTTTATTCATTTATAATGAAAATGATCAAATCATGTTGATAAAAATAACGACCTTTCCTTTTAATGATTTTGAAATGGAATCATGGTAGTTAAAATTTCTCATATTCACCATATATATGGGGATTATTTCTTCTGAATTCCCACTTTAATTCTAGTAAATATCATGTTAGAGCTTTATTTTTGAAAGAAAATATAAAACATGCTCATTTTTATAGAGAAAATTATTCATAAAAGTTCTTAAAATTACAATGTATGTTTTCTGGGATGAATATTCTAGTGTTGTACATTTGGAACATTACTATGACATTTACATTAGTTAGAAACCCTAGTGTGACTTATAATTTTCTAAAATTTATTTATTTTCCAACCATTTTTAACTTTTTTCTGAAACCTACTTCAATTTTGTAGATGTTTTCCACTAATATTACATAGAATGCTTCTAAAAATCTTATAAAAAGTGATTATAATTTTTTTAGAATGTCATAACTATTACATAATGAATATTTTCATCTCCTAAATTTTTTATTCTAAACATGGTAGACCTATATCAATTATGTTTTTTGTTTTCATATTGGCTTCCTCTTTTGGTTGTTATCCATTTGGCTGAGCCTATGACCCCACATCATATTTCTTCTTTTCACCTACATGATTTAATTCAATTAGAATACATGTACAACCTATCATTTCTCCCACTGATCGGCTTTATCTGGAGAGAAATATCAAATATTCTTTCTTAAATCACTCTGTAATAAACATTAATTATTGGAACTATATATATCAACCCATTAAAAATAATAATCAATTATTTTCATTGATTCCCAAGATGATTACAATAGAGGACAGAATATCTTTTGAGATATCATCTTTAGAGTAGAATTTTAAGATGGATTGTCCAAGGGTGACATGGTTCGTTGGAATTTAAAAATTTATATTTAATTAAAATATATGAAAATTCCATGCATATTATTTTGAATTTCACAATTTATGGTTTATCAATTGTATAACTATGTTTCAGAGCTTGAATGTCAATGGTTCTTAGGGATGGACACTTTCTATCACCAATATATGGATATTTAGATCAGTATCTTGGTTTCTTTTTTGAAATTAATTTGTTGTGGTTTTATTTGAGATGAATGATGGGTTATTTAAACTACACAGTTTCTTTAATGACCTTGATCAAAATCCCAATATATCATGTGATATGATATTAGATATTATGAATACAAAAGAGAGATATTCAACCATACTAAGTCATCCAATTCCATGATTATATAAATATATTTTTAAATACCAATGGACCAAATAAAAAGGATAATAGGTTAAGATATTTTCTAGCATAACACAGTCACAACATTAGGGGTTCATATAGTTTAATTATTAAGGAGGTGTATGAATCCCCTTAGGGTTAGAGAATCAACATATCGATGAATCATGTTATAAATCATTCAAATATCTTGGTGAATTTTATCAATGTATGAATCATTCCACAACAACATACTCACTTAGGAGTAATGGATAGTGATTCAATAATGCCTACCCAATCAGTGGAAAGCCAACTAACAATTCCAGTAATGCTGCCTTTTTCCTGTAATTAGATGATATTAGGGAACATCCGGTAAGGATCATCCTTTAAACATATTTTTTATATAGTAAATTTCTAAATTGGAGGAAAATATACAATTTTTTTGGTTATATATTAAAAAATATTATAGATTATCGTTTTGATACTTTCCATACAAGATTGTAAAATATCAATTATTTATGAAATGTTCGAACATCTTCTGATGATATTTTAGATTACATGATAAACCATGGTTATTTTCTAATTTATCCCTATTGGGCTCCCCAAAGGGAACTTGTTGATAATAAAAAAAATTCATTGAAGATTTCTCTTATATCATCATAATTAGAGATGGGGTACGAATGGATCATATATATGGTTCATTGATTTGTGAACTAATTTATTTTATTGGTTTATATGGAAATTTAGTTTCCTTATGAGAACATCTCTTGTACATCTTTATATAATTTGTAAGTAATTATACCATGTGGTCATATATAAAATTTATCTAATGATGACATGTCTGATTAGGAACATGTATATCACCTCACCCAATGACGATGATCTAATGCATTTATATATTTAGTATGTTGAAGGTTATGTTAGGCCCTTCCAAGAGTGAATATTTGGGAAAATAGTTTTTTGGAATATTTAAACGCCTATTGTATAAGGGACATGGTTATTATCTCGTATTGGTCTATATTTTGATGTTGTACATCACCCCATAAAGAGTTTGATGCCATTGGATGGGCCATTTCACACGGAGTATCCTTTTGTTTCAGTATGGTATAGGAAATCAATAAGGGAAATTAAAAAAGGTTTTCATTTAGGGAATTATATATCTTAATTATCCATAACAAAGAATACATGTGAACCATATATGAATATTACATCATAAACACCCTTATAACAATAAAACACTCATTACTAGTTTCCCTATTTTGAGAATATGTGCTTATGGAAGCTGGTGAATATGGTTCAAGATTTATGTCTATTATTTAAAATAGAATAATGAAACAATGATAATGGAATTGAATTAATATTTTATCATTGATACCTAGATGGATGAAATGTTGAATAAATTAAGTGCACTTCAATTAAATTTTCATGTAATTTCTATATATATCAATCGGCCTATGCTACTACTCAATAGATCCAAATTTCATGAGAATGAATTGAAACCTGAACATCCCAAACTCTAATAACAAAAATAAATAATGGATGTATAATAATTCTAACATGATATTATTTAGAATTATCTCAACAACCATATGCAACAGCACAACTTCATACTCATACAGAAGGTCATATTGCCAAAATTTCATAAGTTATACCTCAACAATCATAACATAATGAAATTGTTAATGAGTTTATGATAGAGAAAGAAATATAAATTCCTTTCCAATATTCCATGGTCATATAAATTTATGAAATAAATGAAAATAAGGGATCAAATGATATTTATTTTACAATTTTCTAAAAAAATTATGTTTCTCATTATTCACCAAAATGGATCAAGAAATTGGATTAATGGATTCGGTAATGAAGGATTCATCCTTTTTGTCCATTTATCATATTTGATCGGGAGGACAAAACAATTATGGATATATCTTATTGTAATTCTCACATATGTTTATACTATTTTTTTAATTATATTAAAAGTTCACTATTATGTTGTTTAGGTCAACATATCAAATGAGTAATTGATATTTTTTAAGTGAGACAACATGGTCTCATAGATGATTTCTAGTTAATATGTTGAAAAATAGAATATGTTTGAACCCTTTTAAACATGAGATGAGATTAATTGAGTAATAAATTTTTATTAAATTTCCCTTAAATCAGGTTCATAAAATGGTATCGGGGACTATCTATCATTCAATGATGTTCACTCATATGGGTATTGGTATGTAATGTATAGAAACAATGTCACTATAAACTGAATTTGGCATATTAAATAATAATTATAATTCAATACACTACACGATTTGATAAATATGGTGCATATTTTCATGCCATGTGCTCTAAAACCATTGTAAAAACCCAAGGATAATTTATTTGTTGAACCAATGAGTAGGGTGTCAAACCATGTTATGTTCACTCATATTTGTATTGAAATGTCACATGTGTGTATAAATTCCCTATGAACCAAAAAATTCAATTTTTTATGAAATTGTTTTAGAGTATCAAGGTAAATTAGGTCATTGATAATGGTTTGTAAAAAAAATTATTCAAAATTGTTCTAGAAATCAGGACTAATAATCTCATTTCTCCTTTAAATTTATTATGGAGTCTCTATGTATGGAATGATATAATGATCTATATTTTTCTTTTATTTGTTTTAAAAAGAGAGAAATAGACCATATTTTAAAGGATTGGAGTGTTTATTTTGTGGGATTTGACATTTTTTTCAAATAACTTATCCCTTTCATTATCTTATTAATGATTTGTATTTGTAGATGCAAATAAGAAATTTTCAATGGATTTCTTTGGATGGTTTCTATCCAAAAATGTCTTAAGTTTTTTTTTCAGGATTTAGGGTCTTAATTTTTTACCGTGAGGTATTGATGTTTCAGATCACTTATATATGACTGAGGATGGTGATAGTTTATTATTAAACCACATTGAAAACAATATCTCCTTGTTTTTTATCAAAATTTTTATACCGAATAAAAAATGAAGGTTTACACACCCAACTCAATGAGTATCAACCTAAAGTGGATATAAGATTAAATATATGTGTGATTAAACAGTGGGGTTGATGATAATTGTTTATGGTAGTAAATATTTAACTAATAGAATAATAATAGTTTAAATATTATAAATTATTTTAATTAAAGATAATTATTTTTTCCACCATGGATTGAATTGATAGTGTCCTATATATTATGAGGGATAAGGGAATTATGATGTAAGAATGGGTCTAGGATAATATATTTATAAATCACTATATATCCTTTTATGATAAAAATCAATCCAAACATAGTTATTTGAGAGTAATGTTTTCCCAGTTCAAAATAAAATACAGGAATACCTTATATGAATTAGTTGGATTATATACTATGAAATGGGTATAAAATAGATAAAAATAGAATTCACACCTACAATTATAATTATAATAATTTTTTCCTATCAGGTAATGAAAATAACCAAGGAACAAAAATTTTGAAGAATGAAACATCTCAATATTGATTTATTTTATATATAGAATAAATTTAAATGAAATTATTATATAAACGATATATTGGATGGAGCCCAACATGAATTGGTGGATGCATAGACACTAGGAGGGAGTAGGGAATGGAAACAAAATTTGCCCTAGAATAGGAAATCTGGTCATCTCTCTTCATCATATGATAAAAATAATCAAATAATATGTGGTTCATTGAATGAAGCACAGCTATGTGCTTCTAGATCATCCATTAAATAAATTCATAGGGTAAAAAATATAAAAAATTAGAAAAGTTAGAATTAAAATCTATATGAATTGATATGGGTATCCTCATCAATATTTACTAGAGAATTAAGTGGTAATGTAACTTGATTTTGGGTGTGGGATAGGATATATGATCATAACTATAATACTTGGGATGGTAAGAATCAATCCACATTTAGTTCCTCAATATGGTGGTAGGGAAGTTTTTTTAAGAATAAGCATATGGATAGGTAAACTCTATGCTAAGCACTCTTACTAGGATTTTACCTCATGTGAGAAGATAAAGTTATATAGATAAACCACATTGAGTAGTTTAAGGGTCATTATTGATGGTTGTAATGTTGCATTTTTTAACATATTATGATTAGGTTTTTATTTCATAAAATTTATAAAATTATGAAAATGGATTTATTTTGAATAGTTTTTAATCATGTGAAAATTAATTTATGCTAGGTTTACATGAAATGGTTAATTATGATTCTCAAATTAGTTGGGGTGGTATATGATCTCAATACATCATAACTAAACAATATGCCCAATTATAATGGACCTCTTATATGATTTAATGTCTCCCCCATTTAGGATTCAACTTCAGAGGCTTCCTTTTAATGATAATTTATATCATTAGAAATAACGAGCATTCACTTTAATAAATAACAAAATATGAAATATTTTGTTTTAAGGTTCATGATATTCTATTTTATTGAACATTCACAATATGGGGAGCATATAGACTCATCTAATTGAGACAATATAACTCACTTAGACTGGCTTATGGAAATTTATCTTTAGTCAAGTGATCTTGGATTTTTTTTATGATTATTTGTAACTTAACCATGATTTTCAAGACTCTATTTATCCTATACAATATGTAATATGTGGCCTCTTGTGTATGGGTGTGTATAGTGGCACGATAGTCCCATAATACTTTGAGAATCTTTTCTTGAATTATTATTTTCTCCCTAACCACTATCTTCTCTAGTATGTTTTATTGGGTTATATTAAATTCAAAAAATATATCATTAATAATCACATAATAGTGAATATAGTGGTTGTACTGGTTTTTTTATTTTACATGAATTATTTTTAACTCATGTTCATGGAACTTCATTCCATTTATCGTTATTAATATATGAGGTATGCCAAATCTAGTTATTATATTGGATGTTATAAAAGTGATATAATTATTTTTATACCTCTTTGAAGGGTAATAAATTAAATAATTTTGGGAATAAATCAGTTATGCTATGTTTAACCTTATATTTTTAAGTAATTGATGATGAGTATAGACCCATGACATATAATACCCATGTATAAATTGGTAAGTATTACTTATTAAAGTGATGAATATTAAGGATTGATGTATAAAATTAGAATATATCAAGTAAATGTGTCACTTTTATAGGAAAATGTCCTAGTATTTTATCACTTATTTTTAGTATTATCCAATTCTTTTGATTTTTTCACCGACTTTACCCATTATTTGGTGAGCCCCATATGTTTCTGTGTGGCCTTCCTCCATGACCGCAGTGATTTTATCTCATTCAATTCACCAATGATGAATTCTATACAAACTCAAGAAATATTAATAATTAATAAATTTCAATTCTTTGTAATATTCATGATTATATATTAGTGGTAATATTCACTATATTGATTTTGAGAAATTTTTAATTCAAAAAGGAAATAACTTTTAATTACCATATTTCTCATTATGAATTATTCGATTTTATTAAAAAGTATAATTTATAATTTTTAATAATTAAATAGGATAAGTTTTACATCATATTTTTATTCATCATATCATATATATCATTGTAGTTTTTTTTGGATTTTCCAAAAAATAGATTTATGAGTGAATAGTGAAAAAATGACAATTTTTTTAAAGCTATTATTTCCAATCTTTAAATAAATAAATTTAACGATCACACTATATTTGTTATTTTCATTTAAAATTAAAAAAAAATCATTGACAAAATTTAATCTAATTAATTACATAAAAAAATAGTAATATATATTATTTTTGTTTAAGTTCATCTTTATTCTGGAAATGTGTTTTTACTTAAAACAATTTTTCATTTAATTTTTCACATTAATATTAAAATTAATTTTTTCACTAATTTATAATTAATCTAAACAAATGTATTTAATATTTGGAATCATGATGTTTAAATTTATTTATGAGTTCAATTTCATTTTTTTCACTGTAAATAGAACCTCGATGAAAATGTTATTGCAATGGTAAAAGGGATCAATTGGGTTAATTAAATTTAAAACCAATTGATATGGTAAATAAAATATTATCCTAATCCTTATTGGACGATAAAATTTCAAACATTATCACTTTATCTTTTAATTTTAATTTTTTAAGAACCACTTTCCCCAAAATAATACTTCATATTATTCTACAAGTATGAATAATTAAAATTTTGTCACTACCATCCCATGTAAAAGGGGCCCCTTATCCTCTTATATTTATAACAAATTCTCCAATTAACTAGAGAAATACATAGCAAAATTAAATTCTAATATCCAACCCCACATCCTATATTTCATTGCATTACCAAATTACCAAACCTATAAGGCATCATGTTTATTCAAAAGGTGGTTTCCAAATAACATATTTTACTCTTAACCAACTCTTTTCATTACTATATGTTATTCTACCACCTTAAAATATAAATTAATCATATCAATATAATAAAATATGTATCATTAATGTAATAAAATTTCATTATTTTTTTCTAAAACCCTTATACATCTACATTTTCATCTAATTGGAAGTTAAAATATCGCTCGTGTGAACATATATATTACCACATCCACAAAGAAACGTACTTTATTTTCCATAATTAAATATTATGTATAGTTAAAATAATTGAAAACATGAATATATGTTATTTTTATCACATAATTGTTTTAATAAAAATAATATATTAATTTCCTTCTTACCCATCCATTCGTTGGAAAATGAGAACTCACTTGTTCAAATTTGTGGACTACCACCTCTATGAAGAGATGTTATTAATTTTTACTTACTACCTCACATGTATAGACATAAATAAAAAATAATTAATAAATATGAAATTTATAATATTTTTGTGGTTATATAAATTCAAATTATTTTTTACATTATTTCATTCCCTCCTAGTAGAAAAATGAAAATGTTGTTCAGGTGTACGTATTCACAATCACCTCAGCAAAATAACATGATTTGTTTTTAAAAATTGTATTACATGGTTTAATTAAAAAGTATATTTTAAAATTTAAATATGATCATATAAGATGCTTATTATTTTTCATCTAAAGGAACCATAACCCCATTGATTGTGGTCAATGAACCAATGTTGTTTTGAGGTTATAAACCAAATGGCCCCAAAGTATCTAATGTGGAGTTAACGACTATAAAGAATGTTGTAAAAAATTCGGTACAAAGTGTAATTATAATGGAATTAAAATGAAATAATTTCATCATAAAGTAAATAGTAAATATAATTTTATTACTAATTAGTTATAAAATGTTTCAATAAATATTGGACATAAGTTAATGGACTTTATTTTAAAAATAATATTTTATAATTTACTTTCCAACTCGTTTTCATCCATGTCTTGGTTCATTTTATTAATTCAGGAATGATATTATTTAGGTTGAAAATGATTATACTGAAAAAAATAAATATTTTTCATTCATCATAATGGTTTATAAAATTATCTTTTCATCACTTTACATAAATTTTTTTTACTACTCACAAAAGTGAAAAAATATATTTTTTTTACACATATAAGGATTCACAACACTTTTCGACCATCATATACATTATTTATTATCATGATTCTTCCATCACTTATCGTGTTTTTTAAAATATACCATATTCCTTCTATTTTTAGAATTTTTCCTTTTTACAAATTTTCAAGGAAATAATATAATTCTACTTATGATTATATTAAAGTGGAAAGAATTTTCCTTATGGATTTGAAAGAGTTTCCAATGGGTATATAATGAAAATGTGAAATCTAATAAATTATTTTTTTTCAGATAAATTACGTGGTAATTAAATAATATGATGCATTATCCTGATATTACTCATAATGATGGGTGATCCTAAAATATATCTCTAATGCATTGGGTAATAATTTCGTCATCATATTCCTAAAATAAATGGGATATCTAAGTTATTTAGTAATATCAAAATAAATTTGTTTCAATTATAATAACATGGGGTAAACATAATGAATCATGGTTTATGAATAAGATTATCTAAGATAACTATGTCATTACTATAATATATTTTTTTTATGGAAATCCTTTACTTAAATGTAAAAATAATGTTTATGAACACTTAATTAGGTAAGATTTTGAAATGTTTTCATGAATTCCCCCATCTCTTAAGATGAATTCATTTTATTAATGTACTTAATAATAGTTTAAAAAAATTTATTTGAATAATTTTTTATTTTATTATGTGGAAATATTTTATTTGTGTGGTCTGTGTTTTATTGGGAAATGGGTAAAATTTTCATAGGTTTTCATGTTTTCACTAGACTAATAAGATTTCTTTATTTTTATATACCTTGCATATTATTTTATTCAACCCTAATTTTTGAATATTTTTTAGGAGATCAAATGTTGAATATGAATTATAAAAATGTAAAACATTCCTCTATGGGATCGTCTTAATATTATCAACGGTTCCTTGTATGAAACATGGATCAATACTTAAAGACCACTTTATATAGAAAAAATGTATATGTATGGAACTGTCCAATTTGTTGTATAATGTTTTCCATTAATATTTAAAACTATAATCATTAAAGATATTGGGAAGGTAAAAAATATAAAATATTTTCTATTAAACTAAAAAATATTGTTTTTCATAAAATGATTCAATATATATTCCATAAAAACTCTATTTATGATGTTTTTTAGAGATCTCGAACCACTATTGAGCATGAAGTTCATTACATATATTTGGGCCCCCTATTTTTTATCCTAACTATATATAATGGACCAAAATTATAGGACACAAAATATCATTGTTATTCAATTAGTTTCTTAAGTATCATGAGAGGGAGGAAAAATTATTTCCAAGGATAGATTAATATGGATTTTATCATCCCTCTTTAGTACTTATTTAATTAATGGAGACACTACTATTTTATGTTCTATTTGGAAAACAATTTTTGACCTTACATGATTATCTAGACCTTAAAACAATCCCTATGAGTTTGATGAATCCACCTTACTTATTTTTTGTAGCCATGGTTTTTGGTATGAATACTAAGTGATGTAAAGATAATTGAGGTTCTATTATTCAATTCTCCATATAATTATAAGAAAAATAGTATTATTTCTTCATGGTAAATGTATTATACTACTCTTTCTCTCAAATAGTCATGGATACACTTATTGAATTATGTATCACATCTTATTTTTTATAGAATTTTTTATATATAACATTATTTATAGTTTCTCTGATGCCTTCTTCCAGAGTGGGGGTGAAATACTCAGTTATAAATATTGAAATAAAGAGTAATGAAGTATTAGCATTCAAATTTAGATTATAATGAGGATATTTTCTCTATGATTCCCTTCCTGTGGGTTTTATGTTTGATTTAATTGATATCATGTTCTGATGTAATTTCCTTTTCTCTTATAAATACCAAATGGATAGTGGTGCAGCTTTTTTATACATGAATCATCTTCTTTAATGGTTTTTTAATCTCTCAAAAACCCTCAACCATGAAGATTAACACCAATTGTTATAATATTTTGATAAGTTATTTTAGCATAATTCCATACACATATGGGGGGAATAGGGGGAATTCTTCTTATAGTTGTCGGAGATGGTTCAAGATAGAACGTGGATTCCGTTTCTAAGAGAATGGATTATTCTTATTTTGTTTTCTATTTATTGAGAGCACCATAAATTTTCACATATTCAAGTATACTACATATATATAGTGAATGGACAATTGATATCATTTCATGGACTATCAAGGGTGGATTCTATTACATTAGGATCCACTACCTGTGTAACTTTCTTTGTCTACGATTATTTTCCATCCCTTTGGTAATACCCATCATCGACATATCATGTGTTAAATTTAACAAATGATCCATCATCAAATGAAGAACAAATAAATAACTATTCATGGAATATATAATTATTGGTGATGTGAGTAAAATATTGCCCCATGCATAAGGATCTAGGGACAACCATTTATAGCACTGATGGTGAAATTTTAGTTGATGACCCTGAATTCAGTGTTACAAACTAGTTCACAAATTGGGATCTCTATATGATCTTCTCGAGTAGATTATGATTTCTCTTATTATATACTGATATTTTATATAATTGTGGGTTCATTTATACCTTCTTTAGTCCGGGGAATCAAAGAGTTCTGTATAAGATGAGATTGATCCATGCACTCTTAACAATAACCACATATTGGGCATTTGATTCATTGGGTTTACACGAAATATTAACGAACTAGATAAGAATTTAAATCATTATTCTATGGTATTTATTTACCACCAATATCACAACATGTTAGTTTTGATAATACTTATTATCATAAAATACTTTTTCTATAGAAACTGTAGCCATTAAGACATGGGTATATTTTTGTGTTTTGAAATAGAAATATTTAATCTCATTAAACAAGTTAGTATGGAATATATTTCAGCATATAACATCCTTAGGCCAATTTAATAAGCTTACTTACAAGAACATATTCACACATTATGGTGAGACAAGCTATAGGTCTTGAGAATATTTCACGACTTGATTCTGACCAGTTGGAACTTTTATTAAATTTGGACTATATGAATTAGGAGCTGCGGGTAAATGATGTTAGAACGATAGTGAAGAGTTTTCCAAGGATACAAATAATTAGATTTGATATGGATGGAATCCATAAGCCTTCATAACTTTATTCCACTCTCTTATTTAAGAATTATACATTTCTATTTATCTGGTCTCTCTTTCAGGGATGACATGGTGTAGGACAAAATAATGGATCCATTGTAGGTCATGTTTATTCTTACCCCTATCTCCACATATCCCATGAGATGAATAATGATAATTTATTTTTTTTAATCCAGTTTTCCCTTCATATAAGTCATTTATTTGAATTAAATTGACCAAATAATTGATATCCTTTTTTCAGTTGAGAGCCACTTTTGGTTGGGTAGTTTCTATCCTCAAAATACTGAGGGCTTTAAATATTCAAGGGTCAATATAGGTTTGAGGTCATTCATGGAATCCTCGTAATTCTTCTTAGAATGTTGAAATTGGTTATGTCAATAATGTTATGTTTTTAAAATGAATTATCCACAAGGGGTGAAATGGAAATTGGGGCATGGAAAACTGTTAATTCATTCCCTGATAATGGGTTCTGTATTCTTAAAACACTTAAAGATAATCTTGTTGTAAATATATTTTTAATTTTTTTCAAACAATATATTCCTCTCCCAAAAAATTTCAAATTGAATAGAGGCCACATGGTTCTAATTTTCTACTTGTGGAGGAAGCTTTACTTCACCATCAGTTGGAAACATTTAGGGGATTTACATAAATTTGTGACATTCCAAAATGATTAGGACAATCCAACAATGTATATGTCATAGAATAAAAATATAGAGAGAAAATATTTCATGGTAATTCACTACAATTATCTTTTAGCCTTATAACTTTATAAAATCAGGACAAAACATTTTATAACAAAATCAAGGTCATTTTCAAATAATTACCGTCTTTACTCTATATAAGAAACTATTTAATCCATAAAAAGTATTCAATAAGCCCAAAAAATTTATACTTAATATAATCTTATACAAAAATACAATCATATTATTTCTATTTATAACCTATTGAAGTTGAATATAAAGAATTCATGATAAAATATTCTTAGTAATGATAATAACAAGAGATAACAATAAAAGATTATATATTCTCATAATATGGGAATAAGTGTATAATCAATATACAAAATTGGTCCATTACTAAAAAATCATAATTCATAAGTCAAAGAATAATTTATAGTATAACATAAGAAAATATCATGGAATTTATTAATATCAAATATATAAATAATAAAATCCAAGATTAGATGTATAAAATAATAATCTTAAATCATGTTATCATAACATAAAAATATGAAATATGATTGAAAATGTGATTAAACAAGGATAAAATCATAGCTTGAAAAGAGAAAAACATATAAAGGTGTAAAAATTTCAATTAAAGTATAACATGTGATTAAACACATTGTATCATGACTTTATGAATAATCTTGTTATTTCTAGGTATTTTAATGTGATAAAACTCAACATTCCAATTACATTTTACAAAACACATTACTTGCACACCTTACAGTCTCATGAGATATTAAACATAACCATGGAATTAGTGGGAGATATAAGGTACCACTCATCATCATCTATACATATGAGTGACAGATGAAATCAAATATTTAACATTCCCAAAATAACCCCACAAATAAATTATTTTTCATAACCCATTCAAAAGGAACCTTATAAGGAAAAAATTTAAGTTTAGAAATAATGGTAAAATGATATACTCATAGATAAAAATTGGATAACCAATGATATTTAGTAGACTTATATGTAAATACCCTTAAATAATGATAATATATTATATGGTATTTATATTGTATAGATAAAAGGTACATGGTTAAGTCAATAATTTCCCCCAATCAATTAGCATGTGTAATCTTGGTGAACACCTTTCAATATGTGGAAGAAAATATAGATTTTTCACATAATAATAACATTGGAATAAAAATCATAAACATTTAATGACCTGGTAAGACAAATTTGGTAATGCATATCCATTAGTATGACCACCCAAAATAGTAAAACTCAATTAATACTATAATTCATGAAAATAAATATCCATGGAAATAACTCTTTTGTAATAAAGAGGAAAATTTATTTGAAACCCTAAATGTTATTTTAGGAAAAAATTAACATTTTCAATATAAAGAAGTTGTAAGTTAATTTAAAAACATAAATTCTTGAAAATTTAATGTAGAAACTATTTAAAAATCATTTAAAAGGAACCCTCCATAATAAATCGTTGAAAATACATAAATGTTATTTCAATAAAATTTTTAGAGGAAAGTAAAAAATATATCATTGATGTAATATAATATCTTTATTGAAGTCCACATCAAAAAAGTGATTATAATGATTCATTCTGAAAATAGTAGAAGAAACTTTTCATGTTCAAATGAAAAAAACATAATTGTGTTTCAAAATAAAAATTAAAACATTTATAGAAAGTGATATATAGACATGTATATTAACATTTCATTATAGAGGATGTGAATTTTTCTCAATAATGATATATCAATTTTAGAAAGTAATTTTATCAAAGTAAAATATTTGAATAAAAAGGACACCTTCCACCTGTGGTAAAGTGATTTTACCCGAATATAAAATATTAATGTAGAAGAAACAAATCATATATTAAATAAGTTCAATAAGAATAATTATACAATAATGAAGATAGTAAAGTTATCAAAATCCCGTAAAACATTGATATCGTTTCAATAGAAATCCATTTAAATAGAGAACATGATATGGCCCACTAAACCCCATTAATTAAATAAATATAGTCAAATACATACATTAGGTGTTAATCACACAATATTAAATATATATTTGTGCAAAATAATAAATATGTCAAAATAAATTATTTTTTTTACAAATAAAACCTTACATTAATTATTAATATTCACTAATGTTGTTAAATCTCATGTATAAAAAAAACTAATTATCATAATAAGATACTTAAATACCTTATTCAAATGTATAACCATTCATAAATAGCATTTATAACTATTCAATGAATGTATATTAGTAATTTATTTTCTATTTTGTTTATCTAGAATGAGTAGTTCGGATTATTTTGAACTAGTTACATAATAATAGTGTTCTTCTTCATTATTCTCTCAATCATTTATGCGATTTTTTATTTTATTCATAAAATAAATAATCGACAATGGGAATATTTCTATAATTTGTAATGAAATAATGTTTGTACCATTATTAATGATTTTAATATTAGTTTTTTCATTCAATTAATAAAATCAAATAAATATATATTATCAGAAATTATGTTCTCATAGTCATGATTGATATTATTATAGTGTATTTATAGGTGGGATGTTCGAATAACCCAAACAGGAATATACCATAATTAATGGATTATTATGAAGTGGTTCATTTTTAACATCATTAATTCATAAGAATAATGACATATTATAGGTTTTATTAACTTTTTAAATCAGAATTTAATAGAATTAAAAGTATTGGTAATGGGTACAAAACTATAATAAGGTAATAATAAATTGATTTTACTCTTAGAATAATTATTTTAGAGGGATAAAGATGCTAAATAATTTATTACACATATTATAAATATTTTTTCTGATGTTTCTTCCCAGAAACCTATTAATTTCATATATATTATATTTATCCATTAAAAAATTCTCATTACTATCCATGAAATGTGGTGATGGAAAATTGAATACAATATACCATAGAATTAAAAGTATTTCTAATGAGTACAAAATTATAATAAGGTAAGAATAAATTGGTTTTCCACTTAGCATGATTATTTTAGATGGATAAAGATACTAAATCATTTATAAAACATATTATAATTATTTTTTTGATGTTTCGTTACAGAAATCTAATAATTTTATAGATATTATATTTATCCATTACAATAATTCTCACAACTACACATGATCGATAGTTTACACATACTCGTGAATGCCATTTATATTTTCATTAAGGGGAATTGGGAAAAGTTCTTAATGGTTATTCTTATAATATAAACTAATTTATTAAACTATATTTACTGAATTCAATATATAATATTGGTAAGATACATTTTAATTATAAATGTAGAAAAGAAAAATCATTAGGGAAAAAATGGTAATTTATTTGAGACTTGGATATACCATTAAAGGATTCCATGAAAAGGTAGGAATTTGGTAAAACTCTTGTATGTATAATATTATGTAATTTAAAAGGGATTATATGGGAACTAAATAACATTAATTTTCAAGGGGAAAATGTAATTTTTTAGTATTATTGAAAAGGTGCTTAGTGGAATCTTTTATAAGGGGTGAATATTAAAATTCGGTTCATCTTAATATAAAGAGAGAACATGTTTCACATGGAAAGAATAATATAAAATTTAAAACATTGGAGTGAGGATACGATATTTTTTATCCATATCTCAACCACACATTTCATAAAATGTTTATAACATGTATATTTTTACAAATATGTTTATACATTTTTAACCTTTTTTTATTTATCATGGTCATTAGGGTTTACTTAAGTATTTCATTTTGATTTCATAAATAAAATGGACTATATTAAATAATACTAACTTTTAATTCAAAATTTGAATTCAATTTTAAGAAATTTAACTTCCAAAAATGATAAAAAGACTAATTTTAAAAAAATAAAATTATAATGTGTTTAGTACAGTTTTAGGTAATAGTGTTAAATAAGTTATAAAATGTTAAAAATATATTAAAAAACTAAAAATGGTTTGTCAGAGTAAGAGTGAAAGAGTGGGTTTGGTTGAATTATAATAATTAAAGCAAAATAGTTTGATAAAAATAGGAAATTATGTAATAAATTAACATTAAACATCCAAGAAGATATAAGTGAATTAAAAGAGTAAAAATAGTGGAAATTAAAAAGAAATATAAACTCTATTTGATAGAGGATTCCACAAATAACTCAAGATGAGTCACTTGTTATTCTCCTCTTAATATAATTAGATGTTTTAGTTTAATACATTTATATTAATGGAAGTTGAGAAAATTGTGAATAATGTCCATTTCCTTTAGAAATATTCATGAAATACTATAAAGAATAAACTTTATTTTTATATGGTTATAATAATAAACCCAATACAAAAAAATAAATCCTTTATTTTTCTTTTTTTTTCATAAAAAAAATTTATCTAAATTAATTTCAGTGATAACCTAAGAGAATTATAAGATTGGGAGGTTTTATTATAGGAATTCCCTATATAAATATCTCTATAATATCTAAAAAGGTATTGGAAGAATGAGAATGTGAGAATAGAGAAGAATATTAGAGGGGGAAGTTATTACGATATTGAATAAAATTTACATTCTCATGAGAATGAACAAGATGATTTTATTTTTATTTGATTTATATTTTGGTTCATAACTATTGATTTTTTCCCACATGTATTTTAATTTATATCCCCCACCCCCAAACTAATGTAACATTCAAATTGTGGTGAATTATATCATTAAATAATGGTTTATAGAAGGAGTCAAAATGGTAGGGTCTGTTTGAAATTCCTTGTATGGTTTTTTTGATTGACTATACTTTCTTGTTAGGTGATCCCAATGGCTACTCACTGGGACCAATATCATGCATGTGAGACTTGTAATGACATGGGTCCTTTACTATCGGCATCGACTAGCCTATGCTCCTTCAACATATAGCTAATGATCCTGGTAGTGGCTTGGTTACACTATTCATACCCTCGGCTAGTTAATGGATCTACATCGTCTACCAATTTGTGATCTTTAGGAAGGGTCTTTCATTGACCCATAAACATCCTATCTTCATGTGAAAACCTAAATACTAAATTGTTATCAATTAATGTAGTTTCATCAATAATAGGTTCTTGAGTTTATTTAAACAAATTTAAGTAAAATAATCTCCCATTTCTTGATGATCGCAAACCCTTTGAAAAAAAATAAAGGTTATGGAGAAAAAGGCTTTTGATGGATTTTAATAAAACATATTCTTAATATAATTTCAAACACAATTTCAATATTTCATAATAAACTTATAAAATATATCTCTAATATATTTTCAATATATAGTACTTTAATAAATATATAATGGGTTTTAATGGAAATATAAATTATCCAAAAGTATATCCCATGGTAAAGTCAAACTAGGTTTATTTTAATGTCTCATTACTCATTAAAATAGTGTAGATCTCATTAATACCCCACCATCCCTTTTGGTATTATTATCTCTAGATCCATATTTAATTACATAGCATCACTTTTTTATATAAATATAGGTATTAATTCTCTAGGAATTCATAATTACATTACATTAACACAATAGTATGATAAATTTCACCCCTTTATATTACATTACAAATATATTAAGACACATTTTTCTCTTTAATTTTTGAATAGATATAAAAAAAATTGATACATTTCACCTCTATCATTGACCCCATTAATTAAAAAGATATGATTTAATGATATCATACAATAATGATACATTTATCTTCAATTTTTATTATAAAAAATAACTCAAAAATGAAATTAAAACAAAACAAATTAAATATATCCTCTTATTAAAAATCTCAATTATTTATTATAATAAAATTTAATTAAAATAGAAAACATAGTTTAAATTACTATAAAAAAAATATATTTTGAAAATAAATAATGGGAAAAAATCCCTATGCTTTCTTAACATTATTGTCTGTTCCTTAAGAGAACCATTTCTGACTCTCTATTAATAAAATAATAACACTCTACAAAGAGGTGTTTCGTGATAATAGTATCTAATTAAAATTTTTTCTAATAAATTCTAAAAAGATCTCTCGTTTTTTAAAATGTTCTCTAAAAAACATTCTCTTAGTAATTATGTTCTATGGGTGTGAGTTTGTATTTTATTTCTATAAATAATAATGGAAAATATATTATCACAATTAATTAGAACGTGATCATAATTTCTCCCATAACATAATAGATTACTTTCCACAAAAATGATTTCAGTAAAATAGCTACACACTCTTATATATTTTCCTTCATCCATAGAAAGAGAAACAATACTTTTATTCTTACTACTCTAAGAGATAATGTATTTTCAATGTTGTTGAAAAGCCTTATTAGTACTTTTCTAATCAAATTAACAGTCCCAAATCAGAATTTGAAAAACATATAAGTTCAAAAGAACTATCATTTAGATGAAATTATCTGTAATTTTTATATCCTTTGAAATATAAAATAATTAAGAGATTTCAAATGATATTCTTTAGTACAGGATTTTAAAATATAGTAATATTCATTAAACATGATATTAGTATACTTTGTATTAATGTAAATAAATATACCAATCATATCTCTAAAAACCCTTTTATCATATATTTTACCATATTTATCGATTGTTAGCTTACATAAAGTACACATATAATGAATTATTCTCTTTACCCGATTAGTTCCAAACCATTTTAAATGTTCATTATTTTAATTTCTATGAATCATAAAAACACTATCTGCATTTTTGGAAATTTGAAAACCAAGAAAAATAACTAAATCACCCTTCAACCTCATTTGAATTTCATTTCTCTTTTAATGTGAATATTTATTTGAAATGGATTATTTTATGGAAAAAAATAACATCTTATCCATAAATTTTAACAATTGAAAAAATATTTCAAATATGTTTTACAAACATTGACTAATCATTATTTCCTATCTTAAAATTTCTTTTAAAAGAAATTATTTTAAACACTGAAACCAAGAATGAGTGGACAATTTAAAACTATTAAGATTATTTCATAGAAAACATGATTTTGAAATTGTAAATGTTCAAAATAAAGAATTAGTTCATCAAAAACCATTTATGTCACGAAACCATTGACAAAATAACTTTTTGCAAACATTTTAATAAGTATAACATTTAAATATGTTGAAAATAACCAGAATATTTTAATGTATTCAAGCCTAAAATAGGAGTAAAAGGATAACGTTAATCAATTATGTCTTATTTATTATAGTACTAAGATATGATTCTATAATTTTTGTGAACAATGTTACAATGATTATCTAAATTATTTCTAACAACACGCTTAGCACAAATAATCGGATGATTAGTAGTTCTTTCAATAATAGTATTAGAATTATTCCTTGTGAATTTATACAATTCATCAAACATTGATTTTACCAAATTTTGTTAGTTAATTATATAAATAGTTTTTTGGGGTTCTGGGTTTGAAACAAAATCAGGATGTTCAAACTCATTTAATACTGATTTCTAGTAGGAGTACCTTTAAGAAAATATATGTCAACATATTTTAAGGGAAGGTCTTTGGATTTCACCCATACCTTGTGTAAAGGGATATATAGTGGTCATTTCACAACATTAATTCTATCAAAGGAATCATATTAGTTGAGTTAAAATATTCTTAGTTTATGTTAATGACATCAATTTCATGGTGAGTTTTTGGAGATATCTTATAAATTGGATGTTAGTTGACATTTATATGGCCTTTTAACAATAATAAATACTTTGTATTATTTAATTATGTTATAATAACTAAAAAAATACATTTATTATCTTTGTTGGGGAAATTAAATTTTTTTAGTGTTAAAAATATAGATTTTATATCTAAAACACTTTTAATAATACAAATTAGCATCTCTTTCCTACCAAAGCGCATAGGGGTTATTTTTAAGGAAGTATCTTAAAATAAATTTGTTCAAGGTATAATACGAAGTAATAACTACCTCAAAAAAGATATTTGTTGGATTTTAAATTCATTTAAGAGAATTTTTTTAAAACTCTTATAAATTTTTATTCCATTTTTCAATAGCCACATGGTGTTCTAGTCTCCTAGAAGTGGAAAAAATAATGACTATTTCACTAGGAAGTAAAAACGTTCATGACATTCATTATTATGAAACTATATCCCTTGATCACTATTGATGGATATGATCATATAATCAATTTAATTTTCCTCTTTCTGGGTATATTAGATAGATTTTATAAACCTTTTTTATGAGGCCATTAATAAACCCATGTAAATAATATATAATAATAAATAATTATAATGTCTATGATTTACTTTATATACATCAAACGTGGTATAGTAAAAAATTGATCACAATTAATAAGTTCAAGGATCAGAGTTGTGTATTTTTTTTATATTTAATGGAATTTTTTTTCTCACCCATTTAGTGAGGTTTACATTCAATGTTTTTTTACATGAAAATTTGGTAAATATTGTAGTAAAATATTTTTGTTAATTTTGAAAAGTGTGTTTCCTAAAATGACCATGGAACATATTCCATTTCAATTACTCACACTTAAGTGCCTAAAAATTTAACATTATGATGGAAATGTAATTTTAAATCAATAACATAAAAATTTTAAAAACAAAAATATAAAATGAAAATATTTCATTTTTAATAGAATACATTACAAAAAGCATTCAAAAGTGATACATTAAAACCATTGTTACATAATTGAAAATTTATTAAAAAAAATTTATAAACGATTATCATATAAAACATCTTCAATAATAGTTTAATTTTAAAAAATAATAGTTTGTATATTGATTATCTCACTCCTCAAGTTGACACTAAAATTGACATGACCTCCATAATGCTATTCAAGATGGTTATACTAAGAGTAGTTAATGAACATGTGTATTAAGTACCCATTATTCAACTACCATGTACCTATATGTGTTTTTCGCTTCCGAATTGTTTCCTAAATTTTATCCATGAGACATCTTTTATCATCATAACATGTTTTGGATGAGGGGATGGAATCATCACGTGCGCCTTTTGTGGAAACCATGAAATATTTTTAGGTTTTTCTCTCTCTACTATTCTCTTATTTAATTTTAGGCTCAATAGATTTATTATTCCATTATTTTTCATTTGATTAAACTTATATCTACATCTTTTAATTAATTATACAATTTCGTGTGATGAAAAAATTTCTTCTTTTCATATTTTTTTTTTCTTCATGGCTATAATTGATATATTTTTATCAAAATTGGAAGAATCATCATTCATTTTATTGAAGGTAATAGTCTTCATTTCAATAACTTTTTTATATATTGTTCTGTTATTTCATTTCAAGATATCTTAATAGGTCATGATAGATCCAATATATTTGTCAATGGGAATATATTTTATACCCCTTTCTTTCTGAATTAATGTTACTTAGGTTCCCATGAACATGGAAACTACCAAATTATCTTCACCATTAGTCTTTATGGTGAAATATCATTTCCTAAATATTTTCTACAATTGATAATGTCAGTAATGTAATTAAACATCTCATAAATTTATTCATTATAATTCCTATAAATACTTTAAAAATATTTATGATGCAAATAAATCCTAGTATCCTTGACGTTACTCGTGAATTCATGATCTACGTCTTGTAATTTATAAATTTTGTATGAAATTTTACAAGTGATAGTAATATTAATTTCATTATGATCAACACCTTAATGAAGAGAATTAATGGTTTTTATAACTTGTTTAAAGGGTGAAATATCATAGAGATTAAATTTATCCTCTAATTTAGTGAAGTGAGTACAAATATATATCAAAATTTTCAAAATTTTATAATCCATACCGATAAAAAAGAAAACAATTGTTTTCCAATAACTATAGTATATTCCTTCAATGAAACTGGTTTGAATTATTGAGTTTCCTATATTAATATACTGGATGTTATGGGTAGATTAAATCATTTAATGATCATTCTTGAAATGAATTAATATTTTTTTAAGTTATAATTTTTTTAAAAAAATGTATCCTTTTATACCCATTATTGGAAGAAGTATGATGAAAAATAGTGGTGAATTTATTTTTTAAAATTAAAACTAAATAATCTGATATCATTATAAAATTTTGTAATAAATTTATATTAAAAAATTATAAAATTATAAAATTATTAAAAGATTAAGTGTAGTGGAAATTAAAAATTAAAAGAACTATATTTTGATAAATGAGTTCTGAAATAACACATGATGAGTCCCTACTTCCCATACCATCACTATCTTGAGATTTTTTATATAAATCATGTAACATTAAAAAAATTATAGAAACCTAAGAAGAAATTCTCATAGATTTAGTGGTATCTATGACTCATAATAGGAAATAAAATTTGTTTTTATTTTTTTAGTTAGAAACCCCCCTAAAAAGAATAGATGCTAGTTTTTAGGTCTTTTTAGTAGGAAACTGAAATCCCCAACATTAGAAGTTGTGAGAACCCAATAGAATAAGATGTGGATGAAATTTTTTTAGTTGAACCCCCTTTAAAAGTACTATATAATATCTCAAAATGTATTAGAAGAATTATAATGAGATAAAATTCAAGAATATATGAGATACAATTTGTGTATAACAATGATGTGCAAGAGTATTCTAAAGTTAAGGAACAAGATGCTTGGATTAACATCTGATTAACGTTTCTTTCATATCCATTTAAATTATATAGCCTTATTTGGATCTTATTAATATCCCCAAAATAGGTTCTTGGTCATTCTCATGATGTCATAGGACAAATAGATATTTAAAGGTTGAGTCAAATTAGTGTGACCTACCTTCAAAGGCCATCATTGACTTCATGGATAAAAACTAAAAACTAACCAAACATTACCACAATGTAGACACTAACACCGCTAGTTGTTAGATGGACCTATAAGTGATTATCGTCCTCTATTATAGCCACCGGCTGGCAAGTGTTCCTTCACTGGATAGTTGGTGAGCTAGAAAGTGTATTAGATCCATTCATTATGACATAAGATTGTGGGTGGATATACTCCTACAGGAAGATAGTGTTGTCCAATGAAGGTCCTTAACCCTTTATCACACCCCAAACCAGGAAATTATTTTACATTTTTTTATTCTTGGATTTTGATATTCTGGTGGAGGATCAGTTTCAATCCCAATTTAAATTTTTGCGTTATTATTGAAAAATATATTTTTCAGGCTTAACTGCTGGAGGCACATGGTTTGCACATAGTTAAGGGAAAATGTTCAGCTTCACCCATGTAACTATGTATCTCATGGTCTGGGGTCTAGGGATTGGTTCATATCCTATGCATAAATAGGGAAACTTTCTAGTTGACATGTGGTTTGGTTCTGTAATTAGGTAGTTCCAATTGGAATGGTTGGTGTATATTTTTCCAAACTACATTGCCAAACCATGCGAGGTGTCCTGATCCATAAAAAGTTGAAATTATATTTTCACCCAATGATGTATTCTCCCAAATTTTTTATTTCCTCACCATGTTTGACCTAATCACACCAGGAGGCTCCCTAGGATCATCCTCTATTTTTCTCATATTTTTGAAGCACTTTGAAGGTTCTATGTTATGTTCATTTGGAGTTTTGGTTCATTTATCCCTCTTCCCTTTCTCTTCTATTAGTTGATCAGTTTTTTTGGAGGGATTTCCCTATTTGAGGAAATCAAGAAGCAAGGGATGATATGTGGATTGATTTATATTATGTATCTGTGTTCATATTGTCTCTTCATAAGGTTATTACTTCTCTTTATGTTTCATTATGTTCACACATCATTAAGGTAGTTGTTTCCATCCATTTACTTTTGGAAACATTCAATTTGATGCTTGAGCCTTACCAAAAAATCCATAAATGTTTTTCCTTATATTTTGATGTGCTAGCATGAATTTTATAGGTAATTACATGATGGAAATTGGGTTCAAATGGGTTTGAAATGGATTCAATAACAATTTTGGTATTTATATGAATTCAAGGAGTTTGAAAACATTTAATTGGTTCTTTAAAGAGAAAATGGGTACATTGGGGTAGTTTTTTCCCTTAGTTATGTTTTGGGATTGTTTTCTGGTAGATATTTGGGTATTATATGTGACAATTGGTGAAATTATGGAATTATATATTATTTTGGATTTTTTTTTAATAGTTTAAAAAAATTTAATATTTCTATAAAAAGATGTGTTCAAATTGTCTTGAAATGAGCATGAGCTGAAAGTTGGTATTTCCAAGTATATTGTTTTTATTCCAAGTGATCCTCTTTATATGTTTCTTAAATATGTTTCATGAATTTTTTATGTGGTGAAAATAATGTGAGAAAATGGTTTTGTTGTTCCTGTGGATTTGAAAGAGGCTTTACCTATGAAAATGATCATCTTTTATGTGTTATTTTATTTTTTTTACCAAATTAGTATTATGAGTTGTGAAATTGGTGTGTAATGTGTTTCTAAATATCCTTGGTGCTCTGAGTGAATTTAAATTTGGTTTCAACTATTTTTTCTAAGATTATACTTTTTGGGAAATTTGAGATGTGGTCTAGTTTTTAATTGATGGAAAGGTATGTTTGGAATTCTGTATGTGAATGTCTTGTTTTAGGTTGTCTTTTCAAAATGATATGGATATGGATTTGTGAATATACTTGGGATTGAAAAGTTAAAAGGCCTAGTTGGAGCTATATATTATCTTTGAAAACTGGGTTTTGATGTGATTTAATGTGAATGCCAAATTGGCTCATTGTGTTATTTTGGGAAATTTTTTTTGGAACTTATTTGATGGGTTGGATGGTGGGTATTTTTCATGTTTTTTAATGTGTCTTGAAAACCAAAGTAGTTTGAGTCTGAGTTGATATTTAATAAGGATTTCTAAAGAAAAATTTTACATGTGATTTATGAATCATAGATTATATTTTGAGACCAATAAACCTTGATATGTGTTTCCCCCATATGGAATGTACATGGAAACATTATGGAATTGAGTTCCTTAGACCCTAGAATGTGATACCCTCTAATGGATCATGAAAGAAAATTTAATTAGTTATCTATTATGTACCATGTCTTTATAGGTGTATTTTATTATTATTATTATCATGAAATTCATGGTTTTTATATAAAGGGTAAAGTTAAAGTGGTTTTTTGGCCATTGTTAGACGAGTGTGTACCCCCCCCCCATTGATGTGACAAAGAAAGGTGAGACGTTACCCGGGATTGGCTATTTTAGAGTGGTCATTACGTTATTGACTATGGAGTTGCACCATATTATGGTAGGTGAGTCTGATTACAGTACATCCAGGTATTTCTCTAAGCATGTACATGAAATTATCATGAATCACTATCTAAATCTATTATTTATTCTTGATGCAAGTTTGTTATTATATTTTTTTTTGTTCTTGTATGTTTGGTTTATTTTACTTCATGCACATCCGTTTTTTATTAGATTTTATAGTTCTATATTTGAGGTCCATTTTTGTAATTTGTTGTGAAAAGTGAATCCATTTTTGAAATGGAAATCTATGTGCAATATTTTATAAAAAACGTTAATTAAATGATATGTTTACATGATAAAAATGTTTTAACATATCAATTTCTAAATGTATTAACAAACTAGTATTTATAGAATTGTTTAATGAAAGTAAATTTATGGACTATATGTTGATTACCAATGGAGTTATTTAATATTACACCATGTATTTTTCATTTGGTGTCGGTAAACCTAAGTATTTTTACAGGTTCATATTTCTGATACTTTTTCTTGTCTTTGGAGAATGATGTTTTGTTGTTGGTGGTGATCAAGAGGCCATGTGGAGGTTATGTTGTGTGATTTGGTCAAATCTTTGTATTTTTTTATTCAGTAGTTTTTATATTTGGATCATCTTGTATATTTATTATAATTCAATTATTTTTTGGTTATACCATGTGTACAACTTATTTACTTTAGTCCTAGTATTGTTTGGGATAAATCATTCCAATTTTGATTACATTTAATCCTCGCACAAGTAGTCATCCCATTGTGGTAGGGAATTCTATTCATTCCATGTCTCAGATAGGTTTGGGTGTCGGTTTGGATGGCATCTTGATCTGGTTCATGAACAAATGATAACAGAGAAGGTCCCTGTTATTTGGGGAGTTAGGTAGTTAGAGATTGGGATTCTAGTGATTTCGGAGGTAGTTACGGGAAGGACTTCCTGAACCATTTATTGTACCGATCCTCGAGTTTCCATGGGTATTCCTAGATTTGGGACTTTGGTCATTGATTTTAATTGATTAATGATAGTGGAGGTGATACAGTGTTATGTTGAGAACACACATAGAGTAGAGACCAATGAGCTGTCTTAGTACATAGGTCAATGTCAAATTATTTTTTGATGCTGACATGGGCCAGGGACAACTAACCATATCAGTAGGTTATGCATGGTCACAAGTTCCTCATTTCAGAAGTTTGATGTGAGTTTTATTTTGTTCTACTTTTTGATTGTGCGATTGGGATTTCAAATAAGGAAAGAGGTTTTTTGAAATGAAATTGATTTCTCTCATGTGGTTTTAGATTGAAAAGTGAGTTGGGTTTTCAAAATATAAAGTGATTCCGATTTTTGAAATTTTTGGTAAAATATAGAGGGAAACATTATTAAAATTTCGGTTAATTATTACCCAATATGAAAAAATATTGTGTAACCCTTTGTATTCCTTGTGTATATTCACATACATTTGGGTATGTGTAGAAATTTCATTTTGGAATGTTTTCACGAATTATATAATCAGATGTGGGATGGACACATATGTGACGATTCATTGGATTCCATGGGTGAGTACTTGAAATCAAAGTTTTATTATGGTTATGTTTCCAAAATTTATTGTTAAAACATAGAATGGTTTCAGGAATAGGTTTTTTTAAAAGGTGGGTTCTTGTTTTGAAAGAAATGGCGTTTTTTAAAAGAAGATTTTTATTGTGATTATAATTATTTTCTTGTGAGCCTATTGTTTTTTATCTAGAGATATTATTTTTTTTATATTATGGGTTGATGATTATTTATGGTTTGTATTCCTTATTCTATTTGAAGTATGCCACCCAGAAAATTACCCAAAACATCTGGTGATTCTTGGCTAGATACTGGTTCTTCTCATTTTTTCTTAGGTTTTTTGGTGATCACATCTTATTAGAGGATTTTTCATGGATTGATGATGTTGGGACTATTTTTAAATTTTTAAGAACTCCTGAATATTTGATTGTGTGTATTATTCTATACATGTTTTAGGATCTAACATTAGATCATAATAAGGTAAAATATCTATCATTGATGAATGTTGGGATGCCATGGGATATTTATAAGACCTCATTTTTTAAATGGTCTGTACCTTAGGAGGTGAATATAAGGAAGGTGTAATATCTATTGAGGATTCAGCATGTCAGCTATTAGTAAAGTCATATGTTGAGAATTTCAAGGATTTGGATACATTATATTTACATATAGCATTGTACGATATATTATAGGATCCTCTATTAATTTGGGGTCCTCATCTAAATATAAAGTAGGGATTACTTTCATCTGGTGAATTTAAGATCTAAAAATTTGTAGTTGAGGAATTATTAGCCTAGTTGGTACTTAGGGTGAATTCAGTGGAAGGTGATACTTGTAAAGGTTCCCAGATGGAGAGAGCTTTGTACTAGAGGAAAAATTTTATGAAAAGTTTCTTTTATTGGTTTTGGATCATCATTCATCATACCATTCACTCATATATATCTAGTGCGGTCAGTTTGGTCATTCAGATCTATCTTGTATAAATCCTACGAATAATTTTTCGCATTGTAGCCACTTGGGTCATCTATCGAATATTTATTAGAATATTTCCATGAAGAAGAAGTCTTGATTGAAGGATGATTGGTTCGTTATGCGATGTTGTATATGGTTCAGACATCAAGGCTCAATCTATATGCACAAAAGTGAAGCTTACATTTATCCAAAAAATGACGGGGTGTGGGATAACATTGCAAAGTTCTTTTCTCCAGCGTTGGAGTGGAGATAGTTTATGTTTATGTTGTATTCTCATAACTGTTATGGGTTTATCATACCTCTATAAGGGACTCGGTGTCCCTATTTTATAGTAGTCTTATTGTTGTGTGTTGTATGTAGATCAGTAAATGGTTATCCTACCCTAAACTACTTTCTTGTTTTCTCTTGTTATGGTTTGGGGATGTTCGTTCTTGAGGAAATTGATTACTGTATATTGTGTTCAGGTTCTCTATTTGGTTCATGTTCTGTTCCTGTTTTTTTCTATAATGTTTGGTGTTTTGGGTTTTTTGGGGAATTTTTAGATTTGGTGGTGGTGTTTTTCATCTTAAGAATGGATCTTAGATTAATCTGTGTTGGGAGTTCCCATACAGGTTGTCTTGGTGGTGCGATTGGATTTCATGTATACGTGATGATGTGTTATTTTTTTTAGTGTTAGTGGTGTTAGTTGGGTGCTCGTGGTGGAAAAAAACCCCTCACATTATCCCATTGTACTTCATTCCATGATTTTCCCAAGAAATTTTCATGTGTGACTGGTGAAATGGAAGGTTACCATATGTTTTTTGATTTTTTCCTTTATTCGGTTTAGGGACTAAGACATTCTTATCATTAAACTGTGTGGATTTCTTTGGGTATAAAGTTCTTTTGTTGGGAACAATTATCAGAACCCATTATTGGAAATTCTATAATATTATTCTTTTTATGGAATTTGATATTTTATTGGAGGTTTAGATTGAGTCTCAGTTTAAATTATTGAGTAATCTGTGAAAATGGAGATTTCAGGCTTGACACAGGTGGCATGTTGTTAGCATATGGTTAAGGGAAACTATGAGGCTTCACCAAGAAAACCATGAAACTCATTCTTGGGGGTATGGGGCTTGGTGAATGGCCTTTTCTATGTGAGGTAAACTATATGGTAAGTTTGTGGTTTGTTTATGGAATAGGGAATGTGATCTTGGTATATTTGGCATATTGTAATGAAAAATGTGTGGGAAACCTATGTGGGCTTCTCCTTTGATCTAGTAGAGGGTGCACAGTTTTCAAACGGTATACTAAAATGGGATGATAAACCATGAAAGATACCCATATCATTAACATAGTAAAATTCTTGTTTCCCCCCTCTATTATTTTAATTCCAATTTTGCATTTCGTCCCATTATTTGACATGGGTGCATCAAGTGGCTCTCCAAGCTCCCCCTCTCTTTACCCACTTCCACTTTTAAGACATGATATGGTACTATAGGCAAGGGATTATGTATGGATATATTTACATAATGTTAGGGTGTGTGGATTTTCATTCGAGCTCAGTTATTCCTTATATCTTAGTTTCATTGCATTCTCATGTCATTGAAGAAGATGTTTTCATCTATTTATTTTCAAGAACGTCCTATTGGATGCTTAAGCCTTTCTACATAATTTATAATTTTTTCCCTTTATTATGATGCATTATCGTGAACTTTTTGGGTATTTAAATGATAAAAAATTGATGTAATATGGTTTTTAATGGGATAATTTAACTATTTTGGTATATATATGCACACAAGGTCTTTTATAAAATGATAATTTATTATTTAATGTGAAATTGGGTGATTTTGAGTAGTGGTTTTCCATTTTTATGTTTAGGGAATGTTTTTTGGTTGTTATTTGGGTATTATATAGGGAAATGGGTTACATTTATTGTATGATATATATTTTTGGTTAATTTTTTTGGTTTAAAAGAATGTAATGTATCTTGGAAAATATGTTTTGAAAGTGACATTAAATTTGGATATGTAGAAAGTTAGTTTTCCAAATCAAATGTGTTTTTTCCAAAGTGACCCTCTTTGATTGTTTCATAAATATGTCTCCTGAATTTTGAAAGAGTTGTGAATCAAATTAGGGGTTTGGTGTTTGTGTTCATTTGAATGGGGTTTTTCCTATGAAAATGGTTAGGTTTTATGTGTGATTTTCTTATTTTATTTCCAAATGGGTATTATGAGTTATGAAATATGTGTGTGCAATATGTTTCCAAATGGCCTCAATGCACTTAGTGAATTTAAATGTGGGTTAAACATTTTTTTCTAAGCTCAAACCATTCTGATTTCTGAGATATAGTTGGATTTATAAATGATTAAAAGGATTATTTGGAATAGTTTATGTCCAAGTAGTTTTTTATGTTGACCTTTGAAAATTATATAAAAATGGATTTGTGAATTTACATTGATTTAAAAGGGTAAATTCATGGTTGGCACATTGTATTCCCCTTGAAAATTCTGTTATGAATTGTAGTGATCTAAATGATGAATTAGCACATTTCATTCTTTTTTGAATTTTTTTAATCATATTTGATGTGTTAGTAGGTGGGAATGTTGGAACTTTTTGGAAGGTGAATTGAAAACCATGGTAGTGTGTGGCTTGGTTAGTAATTAATAATGATTGTTAAAGAAATGGTTTACATATGAGATGTAAATCATTGATTTTATATTGAGACCACTTGACTGTGTGATGTGTTCCCCTACTCACTTGTGCATGAGAATGTTGTGGTATTTAGTCCATTATATACTAGGATTGGATACCCTTTACTGTCATATGCACAAGAACATTATTTATTTCAGTTTCTATACCATTTCATTCCAAGTGTTGTTATTATTATTTTCATGGGAATCTTGGGTGTCATCTAGAGGGTTGAGTGATGGTTTTTTTAACCCTGATTAGATGGGTTGGTCTTCCTTGACTAGATAAAGATATGTGGGATGTGACACTGGACTGGCTAGTTTAGAGAAGCTAGTTGGTTATTAACTATGGAGTTGACCCATATGCCGACAAGTGATTGCGATAATAGTACACCCATGTATCACTCTTATGATGTTTAGGAAATTATCATGAATCACTGTCTATATATTATGTTAATTATTGTTCTATATTTGTTGGTGTATTTTCTAGTTGTGTTTGTTTATTTGGATCATTTTACTTTCTACATATCCCTTTTTGATTATTTAGGTTGGTTCAATATTTGAGTTCTAGTTTTGAAATGTGTACTGGAAAGTGAACCCATTTTTTGAAAAGTAATGTTGTATTCATTAAGTTATAAAAATTAGATTATTAAAATCGACTTTTACATAAAAAATGAATTTAAAAGCCCAATTTCTAAATGAATTTACAAATAAGTATTTATTGACAATATTAGGAAAGAAAATGTATGGATTCTTTTGGGATTACATGTTGAGTTGTTTAATCTCACACGCTTCTTATGTCATTATGTGTCGGTAGACCTAAGTTATTTTTCATGTTCATGTGTTTTTTTTGTGATTGCAATTGGAGTAGGTTGTTATGTGGATGGTGGTGACAAAAAGGTGAAATAGAGATCATGTTGTGTGGTTTGGTCCCACCTTTGTATTTAGTTTATTTTTGTTCAGGAGTTATCATTTTTGGATCAGTTGTTATATTTATTAATATTCAGTTATTGTTCACTATGACATGTGTCAATTTTATAAGTTTTGATCCCAGTTATTTTTTGATAAAATTTATTCCCTTATTGATAAATTTGATTCCTTCCACAATTTCCCAACATGTGCAGATCTTTAATGTCCTTTAGGCCATGTATCGGATAGGGTAGGGCGTCTTGTTGAATGGAAACCCAAACTGGTTCATGAAAACACTCAATTTTAAAATACTTTTATAGCCATCATTTAATTTTTTTAACTTCCTATCATCATGTGCATACATAAATACTAAAACGTAGACCATTAAAATTTTAAAATAAATAATAGGCTGTTCTAATCATTAAAATAATCTCAAGTATAAGAAAAACAAAAAAAATCAATTTAAAATATCTATTTTAAAAATAAAATTGTTAAATGGTTTCAAAAATTCAAAAGCCATAAATTTAAAATATTGATATAATATAAGTCAAAAAATTATAAAAAACTATATTATCATTATTCACCAAAAAAAATTAATCTTTTCCAAATACAATTACCCTATTTTATTAATTTTATTATAAATATTCATGTACAGTTCATTTAGTCAAATTAAAATTCTAAAAATTTTTAATTTAATTTTCAAAAATTAATATAATAATAAAATTGTAGTAACATGTCATTTTAAAACTTTATTTGTCTTTATTATTATTTAATATTAATTATTAATTATATTGGTGACAGTACCTTATTCATGTAAAAATATATATATTGTAATATATATTTATTTTCAAAAAATTAAAAACATAAAAATCCAATTTTATTAGAAAAAAACAATATAAGAGAGAAAAGATCTTGTTAATTTTCTCAATGCCTTAGTAAATAAAATTTATTTTTCTAAAAAAGTTAAAAATGTGAAATATTTGAAATATATTTCATTAAAAAATTATTAACTAAATAATCACAAGATTATATCCTCCCATATTCTAGTTACAAAATCCATAAGGTTCATTATATAAGATATATGTGTAAGGTAAGATCTAGTGGTAGGAAATGGTTGTGATTCTAATTAAATGGATGTTGAAGAAATTCCCATTATCTTAAAATTCTAACTCATTCAATTTCACTTATATTTTAATTTTTAGATTTCAGCTTGGTGTTTTTCTACAAAAAACAACAATAAATCCTACACTTTTATTGTAAGAAAAATGAGCTTCAAATGGAAGAATTCCACTACCTGATTGCATTTCATTCCTTTTTTTATAATATATTAATGTAGTTACTTTTTCTTATAATGGATATATTATAATGATAAAATTTTATTCAAACATGTTACAGTTTTTTTGAGATCTATGTTACATGTAGAATAATATATTGAAAACATATTTATTTTAAGAAGATACATGGAAAATTTTTAGGTTCTATCATTATCCATCATTAAATATATTGTGTCCTAGAAATTTTAGATATTTCTATCTAATGAAAAATTTATGGGTCTCTATAAGATAGTTATTACCCTAGATTTAAATTCTAATGATGCTTTATCTTCACTGTCCTTAGTAGGACCATTTAACTCATCTTTTCACTTGTAATAGGAATATAACTAATGTAGAGTATTTTATTATCAATTTTTTCTATATATCCTAGAATTATTTTGGTTATTTTTTTATTGGGAATTGATAGTTACCAGAAATAGGATTTCATGGGTTGATTTCTAGATTAAATTTACCTGTCTTGAAAATTATCATGGTGTATATATCAAAAAATGTAATTCATTCCTAATATCACATCAAATATGAATCAATGATGGATATAATGATTTTATAGGTTGAAAAATAATATAACAATCTTTTAAAGGGAAATTATATACTCGGTATTGAAGAAACATAAGACTATATGTTTAAATTTTTAATTGAACATCTAGTCATTGAGGTAGTGATTTTATTTTTTCAAGTTATTATTTTAGGTACAAGGGAGTAGGTTGAACATTATATGATTATAGTACTCATATTTATTTAGTGTGTGATTATTCTTCCCCATTATAAATCATTTCTGGGATTCAATTTATATTTTATGGCCTCATAGGGCTTCCCATGTCATTTAATTTATTGATTCCTATTACTTAGCACTTTAATTAGTTAATTGACTTGGATATTTCCCATATTACCAACACTTAATACATTGATATATTAGTGGTACCTCTCAATGAATTCTTTTAAATTTCACCAAGACCACTGAGATGTTCAATTTTCTTTAGAAGTGTTATTCTTTCTACCCTCCATTTAAACCCAAAAAATAACTCCCAATTCATTTAAGATATTCCATAATGATATAATTTTAGTGTTGATATGAAGGAAATTGAATCTTATTTCCTTTTTTATAATCATCGGTTGAACAACCATTAGAATTCATCCTTATCTCTATTGGATTGTTTTAGAATTCCACTAAATTTAAAATTTTAATGATACATTTTTTTATATAGGTCCTCATGATCATAATATTTCTCACTCCAACACTTATATCCTTTAGTTGATCATTATGACAATCTATCTATGATACATGGAATCTATTGTTAAATTGTTTCCTTCATGGATTATCTATTACTAAAACTAAATGGATTCAATCAGGACAGATTAATAACAAACACTATAACATGATTATACTGTTATACTTACATGGAAAAAACCTCAAAAATTATTACTCTTCAAAATTATTGCAATATATTTTTTAAAATAGATATTTCTCTTTTAAATCTAGTTTTATGTAGGATTAGTTTTCTTAGTCCCATTCTTCATATTGTAGATTAAATTTGGAGTTCGTATATAACAATCCTTTTCAGGGGTGACTAAACCTTGGTGAATCAATGTTATAGCCACATCCCCTTTTGAGTATCTATATACGGATTTAATAACTTTTTGAAAAAAAAATATTAATATGACCCATGCATCAGGATTTTATCCTATACAGACACTTATATCATATACTTAAACATAGGTTTTTCATTGAATTTATATTATAATAATCATTAAAATATCAAATATTACCTCAACTAACCTAAAGGGTTATCTATACCTTTCATATTATGATCCACCTTAACCTGCTGACAAATAAATTATGCTAAAATAAGAATCTAACCTCTAATGTTCTCTAAACCACAATATAATTCCAAATATGGAAGCCCACCAACATGTCCCTTGTATAGTTATATAACTTATATAAAGTATTACATTACGAAAAATTCCCAAAATATTTTAGGATTGGAGTTTTATAGAATTATGATAAGGCAATGTCTAACAAAACCCATGTCATTTAAAACAATATGAAATTTTTTCCACTATATAAGAAAACTATTAATCTATAATAAGTCTTTAAAATTTCTCATATATTGTCTAAATATGATACTCTTCTCGACACAACATATATATTATTTTTCATTATAGCATAGGGAAATGAAAACATAAGGATGTGTTGAGATCAGATTCTTTGTAAGGGTAATAATAATTTATAATTGTAGAAGATCATAATTGATTATAAGAATAAAATACTGCCGTTGTTAAGATTTATAATTAGTTCATACCAGATAAGGAATATATCCTAAATCATAGAATTCTGCCTGGAATAACATATGTGCATATGATAGAATCACAACATATCAAATAAGAATGACAATAATATCTTCTATTTGAAGTATAAATCACTAATCTAGAATCAAGAGACCAAAACATAAAACTATAGAATATAGTTAAAATAATGATTAAACATGGAATAAAATATAACTAAAAAATAAAAAAAATCATAGAAAGGTGGAACAATCATTAGCATAGGAAACCTTATGATAAGACCCATTATTACCATGCCTTTGTGTAAACAAAATCATTATTTACATTCCTTACTATCTAATGAGATAAAAACATACACAATTCATTAAAGGGTGATAAAGGAAACTATTGATCATTATCCATGAATATTATTTCTACCTGAAAGCAATTATTCATCGTATCACTAAGAACCCATGCAATGAAAAATAGTTGTTATCCTTTTAAAATAGAATCACATAAATAAAACATTCATAATTCCATAAAAAATCATAGCCTGATATACTGGTTTAAAATAACTATGTATATATATATATTCATTATCATTCTATGTAAATACCCTTCATCAATGATAACAAATTATTTGGCGGTTAAATTGTTTTGATTAAGGGTATTTTGTTATTTCAATAATTTTTTGAATAGATTGATGTATGGAATCTATATGAACACCCATTAATAAATAGATGGAAATTTAGAGTGTTTATAGAGGAAATATAGAGTAATAAATATAATAAAAATACAATGACTTGGAATGACAAAAAAAGTGATAGATTTCCATGAGTTTAATCTCCATGTATTGTATAATAAAATTAAGAATATAATTAAAGAAAGTAAATTTCTATGGAAATAAATCATTTTTAGATAAAGATAAAAAAACATAAGTGATAAATAAAGGTTTTGTTTAGAAAAAAATTATTATTTTCATAGACAGATAAGTATTGGATCAAATTAAAAAGTTTTTTTTATTTGATGTCAAATATATTGTAATTATTTACCATTAAAAGTAATCATCTTTAATGTATCATTTAAAAGGAATAAAATTTTTTCACAGAAATGTGTGGTGGAATGTAAGACAAATGATCAAATAAATAAATCTGTATCTTTATTAAAGGTAAAATAATTTTTTTATAAGGGAATTTTTAACCATATATTAAAATAAATTACAATGAAATAAAATAATAGGGTGTCATAAACCAATAATGTAAGAAATAACTTCAAGAAAATACATTCTAACTCAATAAATGTCTCTTAGTTAACAAAAACCCTTTCAACTTTAGTATTTTTTGAATTGAAATCCATTTATAGAAAGATAATTATATAGATATTCAACCCACAAGAATTTAAAAAATGGTAATTTTCATTCATTTGGGTTTAATCACAACATATTACATATATCATGGGGCATAATAAGAAATATTTTACTAGAAATTAAATTTTTTCCAAATAACACTTTACCATAATTTATAAATTCAACTAAAGTGTTTTCATATAATGTATAAAAAATAACTATCCAAATCGCCTATTTTATAATCTGATTCATATATATATATATATATATCCTTTTTTGAGATTATTTTGTAAATATTATCTATATGGTGAATTATTATATATTTTTATATTAGGTATAATTTTTCTTGATTGTTTTGAGTTGGTTTCATAATAGTGGTGTTGTTCTTTGTTATTTTCCAAAATTGTATAATTAAAAGATCATAAAATTCAATTTTATTGATATTTTGTGGTTATTTATAATTTTATTATTTTATTCTATGGGATTTTTTATTACGGTACTTATAGATGAAATCCCTGATGATTATGTTTGGATTATTATCAACAAACTGAAATTTGGGTGTTTATTAATTTTTTTAATATTATTGTTCACATTCTAGAAAAAAATAAAATCATTAATTACATATTTATATTATATATTATGACTAACTATATTTTCATTATCTTATATTATATTATATTATAGAATTGTTCATGTTTGTAGTTTGGATTACCCAAACTAGAACATACTATAGTTAATTGATTATTATGAAGTTATTTAGAAATAATATCATTTTTCCATTTATAAAATGAACGTTATTAAAAAATATTAAAATTATAAATTATAATTTATTAGAATAATAATATGAAATGGATATAGAACAATTACATTATATTAAAAAATTATATTTCTTCTTCGTACACTTGTTTTTTAATGAATTTACATTAATAATTAATTTCCACTATTATTATTAATATTTAAAATTTTGATAACATAAAATAAATAATTTCATAAAGATCATATTTATCCATTAAATACATTTTCAAAACCACAAATCATATTCAGTAATGAAAAAATAAATAAATTGATGGATGGATGCATTTTTTTCATGTACGTATGGATGATGATTTCAATTTTCGTATAATGGGAGAAACGAATAATATGAGATATTATTTCAGAATAAAAAACATGTAATAAATTTTACAGTTATTTATTAATTTTTAATTTATTTTCATCCATGTAGTGTGGTGAAGGAAAATGAAAAATGATATTTCGTAGAGGTCATAGTTAACACATAGTCAACAATTCTGTTTTTGTTTTCCATAAGGGAGAGGGGGAAAGGTGGTTCATGATAAATCCCAAAAGATTACAAAATTTAGTATAATTTATATTCAAATTGTATATATAATACGATTAAAAATTATTTTAAATTGAATTATACAATAAGAAAAATTTAGTGAAAATTTAGTACATATGTCGATAACAGTCATATTCCCATAGAGGATTCCTCTAAAAGGGAATAAATACGCCAAAACATTTTTTCCACAATATTGTGTAAGTGATACAATATTATAGGGGATGTAATGGTAGAATATTTCAAGATGAAACTGAAATTTTGGAGTGGTGTTGAAGGTGTTTTGAGAGGGCCATTTTATAAGTGGTGAGAATAGTATGTTTATAAATATTTCATCTTATTATAAATAGGTATTGGGATTCAAATATCAAGAAGACTCCAAAAAGAAAACTATTGGATTGGATATAAATTTTTTTTGATACAAAACTCAATCACTCAATATGATACATTTTTGTATACGTTATCTACGTTACCCCTTAAGTTATTCCTTTTTACCCCTTTGGATTTTACCTCGTTACCCAATTTTTACCTAAGTAGTTCTTTTTTCTACATAAAATTATAATGGTATATATTACATTATATGGAACATATAATTAAATGTTTTAAATAAATTTATTTATTTCACATTCTATAGGTGAAAAAATTAATTTTTAAATATAAATATATAATATATGAAAACCCTATTTTTAAATTAGTCTAATATAAGTTCAAAATTATACAACATAGGGTTAAATCCAAAAATAAATATCTTAAACTCCACAATGTCTCTTATAAAAATAATTATTTTATCTAGAAAGTTGTTTCTAAAATTTTTAAGTCATACTTATATACTAATAACTTCATAATAGTCATGGTATTTGAATAAAAGGTATTTTTGTACTATTAAACTAACGAAAATATTTTCATAAAAATTCAGATAATTTATTACTAGTTAATATTGTTATTATAAATTAAAAAATTGTTTTAATTTTCTAAAATTTTCTAAAATTTGGAAATTTGAATATTAAATTGAAATATATAAAACAATTTTTATATGAAAAGAAATTTTTAAAATTAAATTATCTATATTATTATTCACTATCAATTACTAATTATATTAGTTTAAATATTATATTCAAATCAATAATATATATTTTTTATTATAATAATAGGCATAGAAATCATATTATATGGAAAATAAATTTTTAAGAGTAAAATGATCTTACTAATTTTATCAATGTATTTGAAAATAAATGCCCATTTCACTAAAATTAAAATTTTAAAATTATACAAAAAATGTGATAAATAACTTATTACCAGAATATTTACTTATTTATATAATAAAAATATATTGTTATGTAGACCATGAGGATCTCTGTATAGGATCTAAGAATAATGTAATCTAAAGTAGAAGTCAAGGGTTGTGATTTTTCAAGCATAGGTCTTGTGAAAATTTAAGAAATCATGAACATAAATTAAATATGATTTCACCCATAATAAAAACATTACATCTCATTTTCGTCTTGGTCTAGTGAAAATATTAGAAAAATGAGCTTCAAAAGGAAGACTTCTTCTAAATGATTCAATTTATTTCCTTTTTCATCATAGATTTCATAAAATAGTTACATTATTTTTATCATCTATATTATAACTATCATAATTTTTTTCACCATATCAAAATGTCATATTTTTTTTGGGGTCACATGTTGAACAATATATTAATTTATAAATTATATATAGAATATATATAGTGAAATATTGGGACATTACATTATCTCCATTCCTTACACCTTAAATAGTTTACATCACCACAATTTTAGTTATTTTAAACTAATGAAATATTAGACGATTTCTATAAGATTTAAATGAGTGCATATTTAACCTATAAGGAAGTTTTATCATCACTATACATCATTTGACTAATGAAATCATATATTCCCTCGTTATAAAAATATAACATATGTTAAGTTTTTCTTAAACATTTTATTCAAAATACCCACAATTTAATTGGAGTAATTATTTCATTGGGAGTTCATAGTCACCCTTAATAGGTGGTTGTAGGTTGATTTTTTTATGATATTTTCATATCGTGGAAATTACTATTGCCTCTATATCAAGAGAGTCAATATATGCCTAATATGAGATCAAATTTTACTAAAAGAAGGATTCTATGGTTTTATGGGAATAATATTCTATAAAAAATGATTATCGAGGATTTATATTCTGGGATTAAAATAATAATACCCTTATAATTTTTTATTAATATTTAAATGAATAGTTATTGGATGAATATTTTTTGTTTATAGTTACAATTAATGGTACATAGGTATAAAAACCCTCACCTGAGTAGCTCTAATTCGGTGGTTATATTTATAAATTTTCATGTTTATAAGGAATGACATCTTGAAGTATTGAATAGTTTAGTTGTTGTGTAAACCAAATTACATACATGAAACTCGTTTTACATTGGGAAATGAAAAAAAACCTAATTTTTACCAAAAGATAGTAAACTAAATCCTTGAATACTCATTCAAGGATCTTTCGTTCATAAACTGGGGAAAGGAAACAAAATAAGGGTGTGAAAAAATGATTTGTAGGATCTATTTATAGTTGAATAAGTCATTAATTAATATTAATATTTATCATATAAAGGTAAATAACTACAAATGTATTCGATTAATCAATAACCCGACCATAATATGGAAAGAATATAATATGATAAAATAATTCCAAATAAGTAATCACAGGATCATGGAACATGACCATGTATAATTTAACTAATCAATTAATCATATGGAATTACAATAATTATGGAATTAATAATGTTGGACATCTAAACTACAAAGACATATCCTCTAAATAATAAATTTTTAGATCAATCCATGTGCTGTTTTATGTCTATGGATATGAATCCATTTGATTTGGAAAACTGATTTATCTCATGGGATTGTTGATGCATTGATGGGATTGTGTTAACCAGTACCTAGCCTATGTGTCTTAGGTCCAAAAGATTCCTCATATATCTAATAGTAAACTTAATTCATAAAAGATTTTCCTTATCAAAAAGTATCTGTATGGAGTTAATGATACAGATTTAACATTACTTTCTTAGTTATTCATACAACATTAAAAGTAAACACTGTATGCAAAAAAATGGTATTCCATTTAAGAAATAATAAAAATGAATTATTTATTTATATCCAATGTATAGACAAATAAAACAAGTAGAAATAAATCATTAGATAATAAAAATTTATTTCCCACATAATCTTATAATGACATAATTAACGGAATATAAGTGTAACCCATTGAAAGAAAATTTAATTATAAAATACCTTAACACTTTATAATCAATCAAATCACATTCCCAATAAACACAAAAATAATTAAATGAAATTATGAACAAAAGTAAGATAAATAGATTCAGTATAAGACATAACAATGTGGGAGTACACCACACAAAATAAATAAGTGGGGAATAAGGCATATCTCACTGAAATAAAAATGTGATGAGAAACCCTTACCATAGCTATGATCCATAATAATATTAACATTTATGATATAATATATGATCCACTTATAACATTTTACTCCTCGTTTATTAAAAATATTTTATTCATTTAAATATTTTGAGTATTAATTTTCATGTTATCTCATGCTTGGTTTGTCTTAAAATTTTAGGTTCTCTAACATAGGAAAATATATATCATTTCAAGAACAATATTAATGTCATAAATATCAAATTTAATCGCCAAATACATTTTTAGAACCAGTCATGAATATTGAACATATAAAATGAATCCCATCACTTTATGGATGCAGTATGTCATATGCATGCATGAGTGAATATATCATTTATAAATGGTTTATAAAGTAAAAAAGATGATGGTATATTAATTTTACAAAATAAATATTATATCATAATTATCATATATATATCCATTAATTCCATTATCAGAACCATCCATGTAAAGTGGTGATGGAAAACGAATTACACCACTACGTGGAGATGGTAAGACATTTGTATGCACATGTGGTGACTTATTTCTTCATAGGATGGATAATGTTATAATATTGTTCTTCCATACTCATAATAACATCTCAATATATAAATTATACAAGATTTATTATTTTTGGATGGAAACAACACATGAAGAGGATGTAGAATAATAAATGATTTAGAATGGGTAGGTAAAACATTGTTCCTATTCTTCAGTATAAATTCTTTAAATCTCATATTAGGGGATCATGATTTTTTATTTTTTGGAAAAATAGGACCTCTATAAGTGTTGTGAAGTGGTGAGGGATGAGGCTCTACTTTATAATTATGGTGAGGTGAACTTTTGTAATCCCTTGAAATATTAAAAAATAAGTAAGGCTATTTTACAGGAAAAGACTTTCAAGAAGCTTATAAAAGATATGGGATTATATTTTGGACCAAATATTACCTCATTTTTTCTTTATTTAATATTTTTATAATTTTAAATAATTTATTACAATATTATATTCATGAAATTTCATTACTGTCAAATTTTAGAACATTCAGTACTATTACTTTAAAAACATAAAAAAAATGTTTTAAATTTGAAAATACTACTTTATTATATCATATAAATTTATTATTTATCTAAATAATTCATTTATTATCTTAATTATCTCAATTTTTATTTTTTTTATTTTTAATAAAATTTACTTGATTTTTTTCCATTATTTTCATAATTATTGTATCAATAATATAAAAGCCTTTAAGGTGTTTATTTTTGCCTAAAATTTAAAAATAAATTACCTAGAAGAATATAAATCTTTTATATTTTCATAAGAAATTTTAAGTATAATATATATTTTATAATAATTTATATTCAGGAGTTTTACTAATTAAAAACTCTAGTGTAAATAGTTTGATAATATTCAAAATAAAATATTATAACAGAACTAATGTCAAACAAGTAAATTAAAAAAGTTACTAAATTAAAAACACAGATGACTATAGTAGACACTTACTAATCCATTAATATTCAGACAAATTTTTTAGTCATTTAAATTTTCTTATAATTAAATTTTATTTTTTTATTTTTCATTGTCTTTCAAAAGCACTTCCACAGTAATATAGAAGCATTAAAAGTAATTATATCAAACATAAAATTTAAAAAAAAATACTATGATAAAAATAACATAATTATTCTCAATATAATCATTTATATTCATTCACAATGTATATTTACTCAAAACCATGTCCTAAAAACTTATTTAATTTTTTAATTTGGTCGTTCTTTCCTTGCATAAGCACGAAACATTCATTTTTGTTATAATCATGTTATATAACTTTGAATATTGAAACTATTAAAAAAATAATCTTAAACACATAATATTTTAAAAAAATTCTTTCAAATAATTCTTATTAATAAATTAATTTTTATAAGACACCAAATTTGACTTTTCCAAAACTCTGCAGGCACTCCATTGGCATTGAAAATGATTTTCATATTTATCATGAAATTAATTATAATTTGTTTTTTTGACTTATTTTTTACAATATTTATATTAAAACTACATAATTTATAGATTACATAAGTTTAATAAATTTTTCTTTCATAATTATATTTTTATGATGTCAAAAATGATACTGTATTTTTTAAAAAAACTATTTTCTATTTATTCACACAAAAAATTTACTATTTCTGCAAATTATCAAAATCATACCATAGACTAATTTTACTGTCATTATATAAAAAATGAATTTTATTTTATTGAATTGGTTTTTTGTAACTTCCAAAATTTTATAATAATATTCAATTATAAAAACAATAAAAATCATTTTTGAAGAAAATTTACTTCTGAATATTTAAAATAATATTAATAAAAAAATTATAATTATATTCCAATAATTTTAAAATATATTTATATTTATTTGGACCAATATATTAATTTTATATATTATCTATTCTTATTCATTATTTCCAGCTTAAAATCTTGGTTATAATGGTGACATAATAATATTTTAAAGTATATTGTGGTTTTAAACTCAGTGTTCTATGAAGCATAACGTATAGAAGATGTTAAATTTAAAGTAATAATTACAAAAAATATATGGGGGTACATTCTATCCCCATTCAATAAATGTTTTCCTCACTATTTTAAAATTTACATCAAAAGTCAAAGGTTGATACTTGAAAATTCTTTTTTAGGAGACCCAAATTTGAAATATGGTAAATATAACATTCTCTTAATAAAATATAAAGGGAAATGAAAAGGTCACCATGAAATTAGGATTTTAAATAGGATAACATTAGTGGGAGTTGAAGACTTATTAAGGAGATTTAAATTTAACTATAATGTTCTGATGAACAGTGATAAAGAATAGAGACATTAGAAATTTAACAATCACAAAACTATAAATTTTGGATGGGATAAAAGGCCACAGATTTCGTAATATGAAAACAAAATGGATGATTGGTTTATTAAAAATACTTTTTCTAGATTTTATGGATTCACTCACTATCTAGGAATATAATGAAAAATATATAATTTATACATTTAATTTTAATTATATAAATTTTATCCTTTCATTTTAACATCTACTATTTCCACTTCATCTCTTAGCACAGGCTTCATCATATAGTAATGTAATTCAGTAATCTCTAAATCCTCGTCCAAAGTTCAAGTGAAACAATTTCATAAATGTTTAACCTTATGAACCTTTTGAATATTATGATTTAAAACTGTATAATTAGTTCTAAGGTAGTCAATAGTAAACAGTTTATTTTATCCATATCAACCATCTCTTAAAAGAAACATCATTACCTCATCACCAGGAACAAAATTAGTGTTATATTTCCCATGAATATATGTTTTCTAAAAATTTAAACATGTTACTGAATCACTCTTATTATTACCATTCCACGTATTATTTTAAATCTATTAATAAATATTAATAAAGTTCAATCCATATACCGTTCATACATTTACAAAATATTTCATTGATCCAAATACCTAAGAATATTAATCACACAAATTTAGTTGTATCAATTTCATAAGAATAGCATTGATCCATAAACTTATAAAAAGGTATATTACCTTAACACTTGGATAATTTATTTTCATAGTTCCCAATTTTGATACTATTGAAACACTAAATATTTGTCTTTTCTTTCTTCCCTTTCCATTATTTTTTCCAGCGAACCTTTACTCCAGGCTGATAAAAAGCTCCCAATCCTTTTAATCATTTACTAGGGCAATTATTTCAATAGTTACAACATGTGAGAAAATACTTCATTACCTTATTCCCTTTATCAATGATTTTCTCTATTTTCTCTTGTTCTCTTGATTTGCATCAACTCCATAAGAATTGGATAATTCGTTCTCAATCTTGATAGCACATTAAACTATTTAATATTAAGAAGAAAATTATTGAGAGGTCATCTCCCTTAAGAGACATGGATTAATCCCTTAAAATAAATTTTCAATCTTTCGTTATGTATTTTTTATGTTATCTAAACCATACATCTCTAATCTTTTAAATGTATCTTTATACTCCGTAATAATTTCTTCCACTATTTTTTTAAAACTAATAAAATAACTCTTGATCTTAGTCTATTGATCATGGGAAAATTATTCTTTGAATAATCTATCTTAAAAATCTTTTCATTCCAGGAGTTCTATTTTATCTTCCTCCCTAGTTTTCAAGATAAATTGCACCATTGATCATCATCGCCAATTAGACGATATACTGAATGTGTAATATTTTCCTTTTTTGTAAAACCTAATTCCACATATATTATCTCCAAAGACATAATCCATTAATCAACTACCATTGGATCATTATTCCCACTAAATAATGATGTCCTCTGTCATCTAAATTGATCCTTCATCAAAGAATATCAATGTGGAAAATGACTCTCCATTCAAGAAAAGTAATTTTCAATAACAAGATTAAGATGCCCTAATATATCCAAAATTTGAGCAGTTCAAATACCAGCTATTTTGGATTCCTTAGTAGGGAAATCACTACATTGGTCATGAGTAATGATACCCTTATTCCTTCTAGGTTCAATTTCTAAAAAATTGAATATACAATATTATATCATAAAATTATGTCCTTTGTATAATTCTAAATAATTTGTAAAACTTAATAGAAATTGAAAAATTCACGCACAACTAATTCAATTTTCATAAAAAAGAATTATTTTGAATTTACCTTAAATTTATCCTCAAATTATATCATAGGGTTACGATCCTTAATATTTTATCCCTAAATTTAGTTCCTAAGGATTCTACTAAGCTTCCTCCGAAACCAATTGTAAAACCCTAAACATTGTAGCCCAGATTCGGTGGTTGCTTTATTATAATGTCATGATTACAAGGAATCACATCCCGAAGGAACAAATAGTTTAGTATTTTTGGAAACTGGATTAAATACACGAAACAAATTAGACATTGGGAAAATAAAATAAAACCTAATATATATAAAATACAAATAAGCTTCATCCTTGAAATGTCGTTGACTGATATATTTTTCATAACCTAGGGAAAGGAAACAAAATAAAAGTGACCTCAAATGATCAGTAAGGGTCATATGTATAGAAGGTTGTCATGAATAAATAATAAAAATAATAATAATAGGCATTTATAGGTAAATAAAAAATCATAAATTCGAATAATCAATAACTTGATCATAATATGGAAGGAATAAAAATGATCAAACAATTTTATATAAATAATCACATGATCCTGGAATATGAGTATAAATAAGCTAAATAATAAAATTAGTCATCTTGAGTAATAATATTTACGTAATACATAATTTAGTACATCTCAAATATAAATATATATCCTCTATATGGTTCTAACCAATATCAATCATGTATCCTCTTTAAGTGTTTGGGTAGAAACTAGTCTGATTTAGACAACTGAATCATCTCATGAGACTATTGATGCATCAAGAAGATTTCATTAACCATTCCAAAACTCATGTTATGCATGTAAGAATAATTTCTTATATATAAAATAATTTATTAAATTCATAAAAAACATGTGTTGTCAACAGATATCTATATTGAGTGGAAGATATGGATTGAACATTATTTCAGTTGTTATTCAAATAACATTCAATGTAAACACTATATATAGAAATCATATATGGTTTAGGAAATAATAAACTGAATCAATTATATATATTCACAATAAATACAAAAAACCAAGTTTAAATACATAAAAATAGAAATAAAGGTGATTTCACACATAACAATATCATGAAATAATTAATGTAAAATAAGTTTCTATCGAATGAATAAAATTGAGTGGAGAAAAATCATAACAAATTATAATTATTTGAATTGCATTACACATAAAGTTGAAAAAAATTGATTGAAACATTTAATACCATAAAGAGATTTGTGATATGATATATCTAAGGTGAAGTACACAACGAAAAAGAAATAAGTGGAGAATAAGGTGTATCTCATAGAAATAAACGAGAGATGAGAAACCCTTACAATGGGTTTGATATCTTCCATACATGTTTGACCTTCCTATATAGTGCTTTGAATCCTATTATTAACTTATAATATATTCATATAATATTTTTGATATCATATATTATCCCATTATGACATTTTAACACTCGTTTATTAATAATTAGATATTCATATCACTATTTTGGATGTTAATTTCCATGTTTTCTACAGTTAGTTTTGTCTTGAAAGTTCAAGTTTTCTTAAATGGGTTATTGATCTGAAATATTAATATTGATATTAATTTAAAAAATATCAAATTTAATCAATAAATTCATTTTTATAATAATTCATTATTGTTGACATATAAAATTAATTTCATATCTTCATGGAGATAGTTAGTCATACATACGCATAGGTGATGATGTCATTTCAAAATGGTTGAAAGGGTAAGGATGTAGATTTTATATTAATTTTACACAATATATATCACGTAAAAATTATCATATATATCAATTATTTTCATAATTATTACCATCCAAGTAAAGTGGTTATCAAACATGAATTACACTACTAAATGAAGATGGTAAGTAGTACGTACACATGTGTGGTGCTTTCATTTATCATTAGATGCATAAAAGGTAAAATATTGTTCTTTTACAATCATAATAACATTTCAATATATAGATGATATTTTATTTAGTAATTTTGACGGAAAAAATACTTGAATAGTATACATAAAAGGAAATTAATTTGAATGAGTTGGTAAAAATGATTGTCTCTTCTTCGGTGGACTTCCTTTAAATCACTTCATAATTGATCTAGTGTAGGTATTTTTGGGAAATAAGGAATTATAGAACATTGATGAGTATTTTTTCAAGGATAAATGGTTAGGTTTTGTCAAGCTATAAGTCTTTATGTATCATCAATAAGTGAGGGAGGGGCTTCCATTTTATATTTGAGGTGAGGGGAACTTTTTTGATACCATCAAAATATTAAATTATAATAAACAGTTTTATAAAAAAAATAATTCAAAAATGAGTATAGAGAAAATGATATTAAATTTTATAAAAAAATATTATCATATATATCCTTATAAAATATTTTTCTAATATATAAATAATTTAATAATATATTATAATCATGGAATATCGTTGTTGTCGAATTTAACACTACTCATTAATATGAATTTAAGAACATCCAGAAAGGATTCAAATTCCAGAAAAAACTATTTTATTATATCCTAGAAAAATTCTATTTATCTATGTAATTCATTTATGTTATTAATAATATCAAGTTATATTTATTTTATTATTTTTATTATCATTTATTTTATTTTTCAATTAATTTAATAATTATTGCATCATCGTTCTATAAGAATTTATGGTATTTATTTTCTTCCTACAACATAAAAATAAATTTTTAAAAATAATTTAGATCTTTTATGAATTAATAGGATATTTATAGTCAAATATTGCATCTGTAAGACTGTATATTTAAATTTTATACAAATTTAAAAGCATTGAGTGAACAATTTGACTATATTTTACATTAAATATAATATGGGACTTAATGTCCATCAATTGGGTTCCAATGATCCAAAATATTAAAAAAGGGATGATTATGGATGAAAAATACTAATTCATTAATATTTATAATGAAAATTATTGGTTTTTATAATTTTAATTAAATTCATTTTATTAATTTTTCTTTTGCTTGCACAAGAACTACATTAGTATTGTGTAACAATTAAAGGTAATTACTTCTAATAGAGTTATTAAAAATATATTTATATCCTAAAAATAATTTAATTATACTCAATATAATATTTTTTATTCATATTTACTCATATCCACGTCAATAAATAAATTTAACTTAATAATTTGAATTTTCTTTCCTTGCATAAGCATTGCAAAAGAATTAGGATAAGATTCATGTTATATAACTTTAAAATTAGAAACTATCAATAAATATCCTTATAAATAAATAATATTTAATACAAATTTCTTCAAAATATATATTATAACTAAATTATTAACTTTATGGAACCAAACTTTCCTTTTCTAATACTTTGCAGGCACTACATCGGAGCTGGAAATGATTTTCATATTTATCATGAAAAAAATTATAATTTACAATTTTTAAATTATTTATTAAAATTATTTTTATTATAATATCAGGAATTAGTCAATACATAAGTTTAATATAATTTAGTGTAATAATTATATCTTCATTATATCACAAAATATAAAGTATTATATAAAAAATGTATTTTATTTACTATTCACCAAAACATTAACTTTTTCCGAAAATATTCCACATTTTCCCATAGACTAATTTTGGAATGATAATTTTAAAAATGATGATAATTTTATAAAATAAATTTTTTAAAACTTCCAAATATTAATTATAATATTCATTCATAAAGTGAAATTAAAATCATTTTTAATGAAAACAAAATTTCGAATATTTAAAATAACATTACTAAAAATAATAGTTATTATATTAGGAAAATATCACAAGTTATATACATTGAATAAGATATATATATTAATTTCATGAATCAGTTATTACTATTCATAAATACCACTTTAACAGATAGGTTATAGTGGTCACATAATAATATTTAATAGTATATTGTGGTTTTAATTCGGTGTTTTGTGAAATATAAGCTATTGAATATATTAAATTTCAAAGTGACATACCAAAAAATCATGGAAGGATTAACCGGTAGTATGTTCAAAAAAATATGATAGTCATAGTTCTTGAGTGTTTTATCATTATTCCTCATCCCATTTCATTTTGAGATCCCACTTCGATATTTATGGTTTCATAGTATTTCCAATATATTTTACATTTTGGGGGCCTATAATCCATTTCCTACCATGGAGAAGGGAATTGACTTATATAATTCACATGTTCCCCATGTTTAAGATATTGAAATATTATTGGTACTTATAGAGTAATTATGTCCACAATGATCTTCAGTTGTCCTTTTAAAGTAGTTTTTTTACCACCTTTTCCATACATATATCTCTATAAAATTCATTTATTAATTTCCCCATGGTGATTCATGCCACATTGATTACATGAGTAAAATTATATTCCAATTCATTCAACATATTTATCCCCTAAATATCAATAAGATTTCATCCTTCTCTTCTTTGGTCTTTTTGAAAACTCTAAAATTATCATATTATTGATAAAAAATTCATAAAAGATAATGTGGAAAAATTATAATATTTCTCACTCTTGTTCTTTTCCCATTAGTATTATCACTATGGAAATATTTACCCGATACATCGAATCCATTATTTAATAGTTTCCTTTAGGATTCATCCATTACTAAAATAATATGGAATTAACCCTGACAGATTAGAAATTAACACCAAAAGAGAATATATTAATATAATTACATGAAAAATTTACCCTAAAAATATCTTCTTCATTATAATTATTAAATTATATTTTGAAATATCCTAATTGACACTTTATTCAATATAGATTTTTTTGTATTGTCTATCATATTCCCTAAACAAGTACTTTATCATAATAAATCAATCCGAACTCCATATAAAGAGATTGTGATTAACCATATAATGTCCATCATGATTGTCTAACCAGGTCTGTAGTGCTAGGCCCACCCATTATCCACCATTGTGAAGATTGATTTTATTCTCAACCAACCTTTTGAAGGGTGATTTCTCCAAGTTGGATCAAGGAAACAACGACATCCACAATCTAATATCAAAATATGGATCTAATTCATAATAGAACTACATATTATGTACTTTACCAAAACATTAAAACTTTATTCTATATATATAATTATATCTTAGACATACACCTGAGGCTCTCACTAAATATTACTTATCATAATCCCATATAAATTTAACATTTCTTTAACTATCCTAAAGTTGTATTTTTACCTTTAAAATTATAATAAATATTAAATTATTAACCATTATGTTATAATCAAATAATATCCTAACCAACCAATTTAACTAAAACATTCTTGGATACCAACTATGAATACTAAGGAATGTGTCCCTATCATAATTACATGGCTTAGAGAAAATATTTCGGAATAATAGATTTCCAAAATATTTTAGGTTTAGAGTTTAGAGAGTTTTGAAAAAACATTAATTAATAAACCGAAGCTATTTTTCAACTAGTGGATATTTTTTCCACTATATAAGAAAGAACTTAATCCATGAAATGAAATCAAAATCTATTATAAATTCTCCATTAAATGTGTTCTTCTTAAAATATTTTACATATTACTTTTCTTCATAACCTGGGGAAATGGAAACATAATAAATATTTGTTTATACACACTCATTGTAATCCTATGTGATGAAAAAGAAGGTAATAATTGACTATAATATGTTCATATCTGTGTAATTTTGATACATAAGAGGTTCATACAAAAAAACATAGATTATAAATCATGGAATAAGGCTTGGTACGATACGAGGACATGTCATGGAATTTACTAATATCAAAAAGGCACAGAAATAATATCTTATCTTAGTATCCATAACTAATAATCATAAAACATGGGAGCATAACATAAAAATGTAGACGGTTTAATGACCTAAGATTTTTAATCCATTAAATTAATTGTATCTTCAAAAGACGGTGTCACATAAAACACCCATATAAAGCAACACTAAACTAAAGTGAACAGAGATATATTAAAAATAAATGAATAATAAAATCAAACGTATACAAAAGGACAATAAAAATTTAAAATAATTACATATTAAGATTTTACTTTGATTTATTTTTTAAATAAAGAATTCCTTTCAATGAACCACATTAAAAAGTGGTATTTTCTTTTTCATTGATAAATTAAATTTACCATAGATAATGTTTTGTCATAATAGGAAATATTATTATTTATAATATAATATATCAAAATTAAATTATTTAAAAATATATATGATACAAGAATAAAAACATTAAAGGTCCATTTATTATATGTAGTTTATCTTAATATATTATATTATAAATTAAAAAACAATTAATAAATTTTATTATTTTAATTTTAAAATATAACTACACTTTTTGTTTAAAAATTATAATATTATCTTAAGATTAATATTTAGTATTTTTCAAAAATAAGTGTTTTTAATGTAATTATTGAAAAATGGAGTTTTTGAAAATATTGTGGATTTTCTGACATCACTTTTGTATAAGAATAACCTAATACTTATGAAACTTTTTTCTTTGTTAAGTACATTTTTTATATTTTTAATTATATATTTAAAAATATTATATTTTAACTAAATAACAATATTTGATATTTTATAATATAATTAATATTTTGTGTAAAATTGTTTTTATATTTTATACATCACTATTTTAAAATTAATTTTTTTCAGTGTTATAATTTAAATAACAAAAAAAAAATTAAAATTTTAATTATATAGTCCTAAATTACTAAATAAAATATAATTTACATTTGGGAATAAAGGATAAAATACCTAGATAAAAACTAGTTTCCAAGGTAAAAGCATAAATGGTAGAAGAAAACAATCTAAGAGTAAAAGATATTAAACATGTGTAAAATGAGTAAGAAATAGGAGATGATTTTTATATAAACCTCATCTCTTCACCACTTAATTATTTCATAATTTTTTTTCCACGCTAAATATTTAATATGTTCTCCCATTATATAAAGTTTTTATTTTTACAATATTGTAATTCTCACCAATTATAAAATGAACATCTAGCCACATCCTCAAGGAAACCCTAAAAATAATTTTTTTATGAAAACTAGGGATGTTTCATTATTCTATAATATCCTTTCTCTATATTCTTCTTCTGGTCATAATATATTTTTATTTACTGCCCATTTCTAATATTTCTACTACGGGAATATCAAATTGGTTTGTGTGAGTAATTATTTTTCATTAACTTCATTCATTTCAATTTTTCATTTAAAATTATATTGACTAAAAAAATATTTATTTCAATTACAATTATTTATATATAAAATTTATTTATCCAATGTGAATAATCATTAATCACCTTCTAATTTTTATTTAAAAACAAAACTATATTTCATGTGTTGTGCATATTACTGCCCCAATGATGAAACATGTTTATTTTTCTCATCTAAACCTTAAACATACGGTATAAAATGTGAATTTAATTAATAATGTTTTTATTTATTGATTTTTTATGATTCTTAAACAATAAACCATATTGATATTTTTTTTATTCTATGGAAAATGAAATTCTCAAACTTGAAACGTGTGGACAACGACCTCTATGGAATAATTGATTTCCATTTTTCCATACATCACCACCTTAAATGGATGTTCATGAGGATGTGATTAAATGATAAAATATTAAATTTAATATATCATTAATTTTATGTTATGAAAAAATTTATAACCTATTGATGGAATTATCAATAAATGATTATCGTTAAATAAATTGTTTAAAAGAAGCGGACTAAGGAGAAAATGATCCCTTATTTCTATATAATTCCATCATAAATATTATATTATCTATATAATTACATACTATTTTGATATAATTATATATTGAATACAAAATAAGGTCATTTTTATTATATTATAATTATATTATAACTAAACCATCTCATAATGATCCATTAATTTTAGTATGTTCTTATTTGGGTTAGTTTGAGCACCTATCTGAACAATACTATGAATTTATATCATGTATGAATGAGAAAATATTAGATATTATAAATGATATAAATATGTTTTTAATGTTTTTTCTCAAAATTGTAATACAATATTTTACTATTTAATTAAGAAAATAACATTTATGTATTTAAAATTACATAAAAATGTTTGTCATCGATTTCATCATCTTTGATAAAGAATAAATTAATAATAGATGAAAATATAAACTTGATATGTCTATATAATTCAACCATTATAGTAACTATAATGAAATTGTAATTTTTTTCATTTTGAGATGAATTAATAGGAACACTACTATCACAAAACTTGTTCAAAATCATCAAGATTACGCACAACTGATATACGAAATTGACAATAACTGTCTACTAAAAATGAAGAGAATAATTAAAACTTAATTTAAAAAACTGTTATGAATATGGAAAATGCTCAAAAATAGGTTATAAATATATTTAATTATATATATAGGAACTTGGAGTTCAATGAACTGTTACAGGAAATATGGTATGGTTTTTTATCTCAAATTCCTCACTTTGAGACATGATGGTTATTATGCACCAAATTCTATATATGTGGTGTATATAAAACCTATTTGATATGTTATATAATATATTATCATAAAATCATGGAATTTTAATTTCAATAATTATACTACCCATTCCAGGGGTTTTGATTAAATTGTTACTCTATCGATAAGAGTTTCATTGGCCTCAATTCTAATTCATTGAGACATGTTACACGTTTTGCACCATTTTTCCTTCATATGGAATTTACTTTATATAATATCTAATGAATGATAAATACATTATTTACATTTAAATTTTCGGATATACTAAGCTAAATCAGATAATTCTCTTAAAAGGTATTTTGACTCAAGTGTTACCCTAGTCGTAAGATTTTTTTGTAGAGAAATTTTAATCATTTGGGTTATCATAGTTCTATTGATGTTAATTCATAAATATTGGAAACATCCTAAACATTAATTTTTTTAAAATTAATTATCAATTTTTTTATATTTTTACCACTTAAACACACTTTCAAATATTTCATTCTTCATAGAGTATGCTTCCCATAAGGGATATTGATAACTCAAATATTGTTTTTTGAGTTATAACATTTTCTCATAAATGTTTTTCTTTCATGATTAGGATCCACCAACCTAATATTCTTATATATTTAATTTTATAATTGTATTTTTTAAAATTAGTTCTTAATAAAAAATTATTAATCTATGTATAATTTTTGTTTTCAACAAAGGTAGTGTCAAGGCATGAAAAATGATCATTTCCATTCATTATTGTGTTATTTATCATTGCCCCAATAATTTTTATTAATAAATTTATTTCTGTGTGAGTTGTCCATTATTGGATATTCTGTTTTTTAGTGTGATTTTTTTCAAATTATTTCACTTCCCCTTTTTAAAAGGTTATTTTATAAGTGTAATTTATGTTTTCTTTTTACATCAACACTAAAGACATTTTCTAAAACCTCTTTTAGGTTTTCACATATTTTATCATTTTCATATTCAAAATGATTTATTGTTATGTGATTTATGTAATATCACTTATTCTATTATAAATATATATACATATAATATTGTTTATTTAAATTATGAATCCAAAAATTAAACTCTTAATCTCTTCTTGTGTGAAACCATTCGAACCATTATTTTGAACTGATATTTTTTAATAATGTTAATATCCTTCTAAGTTTCATTTTTTACTCTAGGGAAATAGTATTTTAAAATAATCATCCTTTTTTATTTGGATTTCTTATGTAATATTATTTTAAATTAAAGATATTTTCCATCACTACCCTTGTGTTACCTTACATCCATCCTAAATAGTAATTAATGCACTTCTAATGATATTAGTTTTTTAACACTATAATCATTCCTTTGATTGAAGTATGATTTTTGAGATGAAATTCCTAAATTAATTTTGTAAATTATTATATTTTCCATATAACCTTTATCTATATGAGGTAAATACAATATTTTTTATTATCTTGATTGAATGTTATTTGATTATTAAGTTACTTGATGTCATTGGATACTCATTCATTTCCCTTTGTATTATTATGTTACGATTATTAAGTGAATTATTGACATATTTATTATAAGGTACCATGTTAAAAAGATAAGAAACTCATTTTATTTTTATGTGTTATTTATGATATTTTAAATTTTTAATTCTGTATACTACACATAAGTATGGATAATGATATATGGGGTCATGTATCACCCTCTAATGCACTGGGTATTATTTTTTATCTCATCATACTATAATTTATAAATTCATATTTTTTGATAATAAGAATGGGAATTTATGATGTGTTTGATGAAATTTATGTTTTCATATACTCAGGTTTGTTGAATATTTGAAATATGTTTAATAGTTTTTTGTTTATTATCATGAATATGTAATTATATCATGGATCGTGTATATTTTCTCAATATTTTAATTCAAATCTAGTTTTATTTCATGATTTAGGCCATGAGTTATTACCATATCATTATTTGATATGATTTCCTTATTTATCTTGATTATTCCAATATAATCATATTATTATCACTTATGATCATTGAATATTATCTCTGATGTTTAACCATAATGATAATTTTACCTCACCCCATTCATATGTTTAAATTTTATATAGTGTTGAATAAAATTAATTTTCAAGATGTTCTAGAATAGTACCATATGATAATCATTTGTGGGATATATTGAATACTTTTATTGATTAATCAATTATTTATATTGTAGGAAAATTATCGATAGTTAAATAATTCATAGGATTTGTTAGATAATTTTTTTCTAATTCATTAATGCTTTAATCCTAAAATGTCACGCGAATGTATTGTAATGAAATGTTTTCTTCTAGTCTTCTGATTAAAAGATGGCTAGCTCATGGTCAGAATAGATGGTATAAGAGTTTGTTTTAGATCACATTTTTAATTAGGATGATATTTAATAAGGATAAAATGAGAATTATAAATTCCATAATGAGTTGGGAACATAATGTTTGTTATATATTAAAGGTATAAATAACCATTTATATTAGTTTAGATAATATTATAGGGATTAGTAAAAGAGAACATTAGAAAAAACCCAATGGATGATTCTGAGGTTTATACCAATATGTAGGATACATACCATGATATTTGATAAAGTTGAGGTTGTGTGGTTTTACGAGAAACTAAATCCCCTTATATATTCTATAATATGGATGTAGGATCTAGTGAATTTGTTCCAAAGGGTAATTATACAAATGATTAAATGTTGGTTTTTAACTCAACCATAACCTGGTACATGAGAAAACGCGAAACTTCACACCTAGATTGAGATTTATATGAGACATTCATTGATTGATCATATGCTCTTTACGAACTACTATGAAGGATTGATTTCCTAGTTACATTATGGGGCTAAGTTAAGAATTATGAGCTAACACAACATAATTTAACTTAGGTAGGATCATGATATTTATATGACTAACCATGTATAGCATAGTAAAAATGAAGTTATCATAGGATGAAATTATGGATTCATTTTAGAATCCATCTGATGATTGTGTTTTAATTTTTCTATACACTGACTCAATTTGGATGTTATCGAAATCATTTTGGTTTTATTATTATGTTAAAACAAGATCATTTAATTTTTTCTAGGAATGGTATATATCCAAAAAATATATTTATAATAATTTAAAATGGAAGTATACGTAAATGAATTTGATTTATAGTATATTGTTTTTATGATAGGAAATGTTACTTTTCTATACATGCCAAATGTATTGAGGTAGATACACTTATAGAAATAGTAATTTTATAATCATTCGTATTTTAATTTTGGGGTGACATTTATCAATGGTGTATTCGTATATTCTAAATATTTTTAGGTTTATGTGAAACATATAATTATTTTTCTTACATATTTATTCTTTAATGGTTTGAAAACAAATATAAAATGGAATTAAAAAACATGAAAATTGATTTTATAAAAATGTTATTTTTTATGGGTAACTATTTAAGAACATGTGATTTAGGTATAAGAAATTATTAGGTTTAATATATTCTAAGGGATGAAGTAATGAAAAGTTGATTTATTTTGGAAGGTCGTGAAGGTAATAGTTCCATGTACATAGGAAATATAGTTTCCAATAATTGAGAATTTACATTATTGAAAATTATATTTTTTATTATTATTGTTATCCATGTGATTTTTTCATTGACATATTTATAGATGCATCTTATTCCCAGCTTATTGATTAAATGTAATTGTTTCATTTTATTAACTTTTCATATTGATTATCCATTATCTAGTTATTTTAATGGCATGTGTTATAAATTATTTACCATTCAATGATGGTTATTCTCATAAACACATCATTTCTTCCACTTTAAATACTGTTACTGAGCAATTCATCTCACCCTTATTATGATTCTTTTTCCTAGGTTATGAATAACATATCTTTGAAAAATATTTCAAGGAATATGTTCATTTAATTTTATTATTATTTAGAAATATTTATCCAATAAAATTAAAAACACTTGAAGTTTAAAAAAGGAAATTTTTTTAAATCATATAGTCTTAATATGTTTTATTTTATTTAAAAATTAAATTTATAAATTTATAAATTTTAATTTTAATAGAATAACTTCATTTTTGGTTTAATTAGGTAAATTGTATCTTAAGATTAATTTTTTAATTTCTCTAAAATATTTGTTTTTTAAGTGAATTGTTTAAAACACTGTTTTTCAAAATTCCATGGATTTTATGACATCATATGGATATTAGAATATTATAATTCTTATGGTAAATTTGATTAACTAAATTGATGTTTTATAAGTTAAATTGAATATTTTAAAATGTTATATTTTTGTTACTAACCAATTTTTTAAATTTCAAAACGTTACTAATATTTTCTCTTAAAATATTTTCAGTGCATTATTCATTGGAATTTTAAAATTAATTTTTATCTCATTAAAATTTAATTCAACTAATTTTTCATTCAAAATTGGAATTATTGGATTCAAATTATCAAATAATTTATTCTCAAATGTTTATCATAAATGATGAATTACTTAGGTAAAAACTAGTTTCCATGGTAAATGTTTAAATGGTAAAAGTAAATAATATGAGATTAAAACAGCAAAAAACAATTTAAAACAACTTTTGGAATGTGATTATAATGGTTTTATCCACCGTATTTATTCCACACTATATTATTTCTCACTTTTAGATCCACTTTAAATATTTAACATGTTCTCCCTTTACATAGTATTAAAATATTTAAAAAATCATTTTAACCACTTATAAAAGGGCCCTCTCAACTCCCCTTTAAGGACCATCAAAAATTTTGGTTTTATATAAAATACATGAAGCTTTTCCTTAAACTATATACTATTTAATTCTTGTGATATTTTAGTTAAAATATATTATCCAATTTAATCATTTTGTAATATATTTTCTAAAGAAATCTCAAAGTTTTCAACGTTATTAATTATTTTTACTTTAATTATTTAATTTCTATTATTCTTTTACAAATATAATTTTTAAACCCCTATTTAATGAAATAATTCTTTGTAATGTAGTAAATTTTATTATTCTATTTGAATAATCAGTATTCACATTTAACCTTTTATATTAAGATAAATGAAACTTCAATACGAGTGTAATGTGAATTATGACCTTCACAACACATCTTGATTAATTTTCCTTCACCAACTTATAAGAATCGTATAAATGATGAATTTAAAATATAATTATGATATTTATGGAATTTTTATGACCTTAATTTAGTAAACAATATTACTCTTTTCTCAAATTCTATTGAAAATTATATCTTCAACCATGCATACATGTGAACTACTGTATCCCTAGAATGATTGACTATAATTTTTCTTTTCACCACCACCATACATGGTTGGTCATGAGGTTGATATTAAAGAATATATATTATTATTTTGATATCATTATACTTATGTTATTAAAAAATTATAACATATTTTTTATTTGATCAAAAAACATTTATCATTAAGTCAGTGGTTTAAAATGTGTGCATGTAGATTAAAATGATATCTTATTTCGAAGTAATGACTTCATAAAAATTATGTTCTATTTATAATTATTTTAAATTATGAAATATAAAAATATTAAACACTAAATAATATTCTTATACTACTTTTATAATGATATCATAACTAACCCATCTCGTAATATTACACTAATCACAGTTGGTTCATCTTTGGCTCAACATGACCACCTACTCAAATAGTACTAAAAATTTATATCATAGATGACTATGAGAAATTATTTACTATTATTATATGATTTAATTTTTTTAATTTTTTTTAATTTTTTTTGTTTTGATAAAGGATACAACAATATTTAAAACTATAATTGAGAAAAAAACCTTTGTGGGTTGAAAATAACCAAAAAATTATTTTTAGGTGATTTCATCATATTAGATTAAAACTAAAGTAATATTGAAAGTAAATATAAACATTATAATTACTTATAATTCACTTATTATAGTAACTATACTGAACATGGAATTATGAAATTTTGGTGAATAATTAATAATAACACCACTATTACAAAACTAGTTCAAAATGACCATGATTACACATACCCCACATTAGAAATTTGTAATAACTAACTGTGGAAAATTTAGAGAGTAATTATAAATGAATTTTATAAAAGGATATGTATATGAAATAATATTCTAAAATAATTTATTGATATATTTTTTATTGGCTCTTAGAGTGCATTCAGCTATTCTAGTCAACAGGGTAAGGGTTTTCATCTACAATTCCTCCTTAATGTTTGGAATTGAAAAACCAATTTCATTTATGAGTTGTATATACTTATTATTTGAGATTTCATGTCATCAATGATATTAAAATAATGGTATTTTAGTTTTAATTAGAGTAAAACTCTTTCCAGGCTTATTTACTAAATTCTTAATCTCTCAACATGAGTTTCATATATTGATTTATTTTCCTATGAAATTTTTATATACAATTTCTATTTAAATATTGGGAGAAACTAGGATAAATAATTTTCTTTTCCTCACATTTTATTTCACTCATGTTTTACCATGGTTGCAATAGTTTTAGGTAACACTGTTTTCGTTCGTTGATTTATCATCATTTTCTTGAACATATTTCATAAATATTGTGAAAATTATTCCAATTGATTTTATTAAATCGTATTCAATCCATTTTACATTTTTACCACTTTAATTACTTTTTAAATATTTTATTCTTCATCGAGTATGTTTCTTTTTGTTGATTTTGATTACTTAAAACTCCTTTATTCAAGATATAATGGTTTATATTATACATTACTATTACAGAAATGGGTTCTACCGCCATAATATTATACTCTAGTTTATTTTATTATACTATTTAAAAAAATTATGTTTAATAAAAAAAATTATTTAATTTCCCTTTTTATAATGACTGATATAAACAAAGGTATTTTCAAGGTTTTAAAAAGGTAAACTTTCCTTTTATAATAAAAGTTAATATATTTATATTAAAATTTCATATAAAACAACTTATTTCATTTTAAAGGATCCATTAATGGATAGTATATTTTTTAAGTTGATTTTTTTCAAAGTATATTACTTCCCCTTTTCAGAAGTTACTTTTGAAAGAGTCATTTTTCTTCACATTTAATGTCAATGTGAAAAATATTTATAAATTCACATTTCAGTATTTTCCTTATTTCAATATTTCTTATTAAAAAATATTTACACTCATCAGATTTATATTATTTTAATTATTCTCTTATAAATTTATATACTTTTAATTTTATGGATTGTACTCTTTGTATCAAATAATTATAATTTTAATCCCATATTGTGTGATATTATTGAATGAATTATTTTTCAAGGATGTTTTTCATTTATGTCAACATTCTTCTAAGTTTCATTTTATACAATATTGAAATGTTCTTTTTAAATATACCACCTTATTTATTAGTGTTGATTATTTAATTAATTTTCAATTGAAGATATGATCTATCACAACCCATATTTTATTGAATAATCAACTGCAAACCGGAATAACTTTCCTTCTAATTTCATTTCTTTATGAACACACTATACTCATTCTTTTCATTGAAGTTTGTCGAACTCTATTCCATTCAAAAATTAATTGTGTAAATTATTGACTTATTAGTATAACCATTATTTATGTGTAGTAAATATCATATTCTTTATTATCTTTATTGAATGGTTTTTACCTATAATGTTACCTGATGTCATTAGATTCCAGTTTTTATCCCAGTTTTTATCAATTTATAATTATTAAAGTAATTATGAATGTAATCCATATTATATTCCAACTGAAAAAGGATATAAGAAAAATTATTAACATAATATTTTTAGGGTATGTTTAATGTTTCATTTATTGTAGAGTGCGTAAGTATTGATGATGAAGAGTAGGTCTTAATTCACCCTATAATACAATGGTTAACATTTTATATCTCATTAAAATGATATTCATAAGGAAAATTTAGTTTCATGTAATCATAGGCACTGATCGGGTGGATCATGAATTTTATGTTCCCTCTTTGAAAGATTTTTCTCAATTTTATGCTTATTCTCTTATCTATGTTATGATATAATGGCCCATGTTTATATAATTTATATTTTTATTCAATTCCTATTTTATGTTAAAATTTATGCCATTATTTTTACCTAATATTTTTTGGATACTATTTTCTTAGTTATCTTTGTTATGTATATATTCTCATCTTTTTCTCACTTGTGATCTTCGATTATTATCTCTTATTTCATCCCTCATTGTTCATTTGAGCTCACTAATTTTTTATGTTTCTAATACCAAGAGTTATGAGGAAACGTAATATATAAGATGATATATAGGAATCTTAATATAAGATCTTTTATAATATATTTAGGAATTTTTATTGATTAATAATTTTTCTATATAGTGAGAAAATTTCTTTTAATTAAAAAATATATGGGTTTTTTTGTTAATTGTTTTCCATAAATCTCTATAAATCTAACCATAAAAGTTCTTGTAAATGTATTTTTTAAAATTATTTTCTTCAAGTCATGTAATTAATTTATTATTATGTTTATTAAATAATATAATATCTTAAAAAAGAGGCCTAAATATGGAATTTAACATTGACTAAAATGAATATCTTATAGAGGTTGTGATGTAATAACCATATTAATCCTTTTGAAAAAATTCATTATTCACATTCATTTGTGAACAAAATCATTATGTCCACACATTGAAATTTTATAAAATTCATAATTCCCTTGCCTATGTGAAAAAACTCAGTATGTTCATGGCTTATTATCTCTTCATTTTTCAAACTTCTGAAATGAATTGGAGGGTGATATAATACCCCACCCATCATAATACATGCATATGAGTGAAACTTGAAATCAAATAATAATTATATCACAAATAACCCATGGAAAGAAAATGGGGTTTATATCCTATATAAATTTAATTATTTAAGGGAAACATTTATATTTCCGTTAATAATAATAACATCATATACCTATGGAAAATTAGTAGGAATCTAATGATATTATGTAACTTTATTGGTAAATAACATTGAATACTGATAACATATTTTATGGTTTATAAAAAAAATTAATAAAGGGTATGTGGTTAAGTTAATAATTTCCATAATAAATCAATATATAGAATATGGGTGAACACCCTTAAATATTTGGAATTAAATATAGACTGTCCATTAAAGAAATATATTTGGAGAAAAATTATTAATATTCAATGACTTCGTAACATGAAGGAAGTATTATATTTCCCCAATATTAATCACTACAAATTAATAAGTTAATTTAAAGGGATATTCATGAAATTAAATTTCCAAAGAAATAGATACATTTGACATAAATAGAAAAATATAGATGAAACCATGAAATAGTTTTAAGAAATTTTTTTTTACCATTTTAAATGATGAATAAGTATCATGTCACATTAAAAATAAATTTTTTAAACGGTGATGTGTAGAATTTTGAGGACATTTACAGTGAAAAATAATCCTCAATAATGGAGTCTTAAAAGTCATATAGGTTATTTCAAGCAAATATATAGTGGAAAATAAAACAAATAATATTTATTGGAAAACATTTAAAAAATAATTATTGAAACCCACATCATAAAAAGGTATATTATGGAATATTTGTTTAAAATAATTAAAGATTAATATAATGAAAATATGAAATAACACATAATTAATTTTCCAAATATAAATGAGAGCATTGGTTAGAAGGAAAAAAAATATAAGTATGGGAATTAATCATTAAAGAGGATCCGAATTATTCCCAAAATGATATTATTTATGAGAAATAAATTTTATCAATGAATCTTTTTTGAATTAAATCATATTTTTTTACCATCGAGTAATATAAAGTACCATTAAATAAACTATTATGGTGGAATTAACAAATCATAAATTAAATAACTCCAATAAGAATTATTATAACTCTTTAAAGGTACTTATTTTATAGAACCACATAAAATTCTGTATATTTTGTCTTTAAAGTTGTTTAAATAGTGAAAATGAAATGGATCATCAAACCCAATGAATTAAATAATTATGGTAAAATATATTCATTAAAAATTAATTAAATCATATTAATTATATCATGGTTCATAATAATAAATGTGTCTCAATAAATTAAATTTGAGACAATACACTCCTTAACATAATTCATGAATTCCACTAATGCACTTGAATCTCTTTTATGAAAAAAAATTAATTAATTATTCTATAATATTTTTCTAATCAATGAACACTTATAAAATTCATTTATAATTATTCTCTACATGTATATTAGTTAGTTAATATCTATTTTCGAAATTTGGAGTGAGTAATTTTGATCATTTGGAATTTGATTTGTAAAAACATTTTTTTCTTCATTCTTCACCTAGAGTACATCATTCCAAGTTCATGAATAGCTCTAGAATTAAATATTTATAATTATTTATAACAATATAATTTCATTCCATAAGAGCAAAGGTTAATATTCTTAAAGATGAAATCAGAAGTGTGTATTTTTCAGTGATTGTTTACGAATGGATGCTCGTATCGTAATTAGTTATTTTATTATTATTATCACCATTAAATAAAAAAAATACATATTTATATAATAAATAATTAATAATTGAGTTTTCTTATTCTTTAATGATATAATTTTATATATTTTCTCATTTAAGTAGTTCTACTAACCCAAACAGATACATTCTATAATTAATGAATGAGAATGGAGAGATTTAGCTGTAAAATAATTATTACAGAGGAGAAATAAAATATTTTAGTTTTTATAAATTGGTAAATCATAATTTGATATAAATAGAAGAATATTTAATGGTTACGAAAATATTAGTTAGTATTAATAAATTTTTTCCTTCTTAATACGCTCATTTTATATGGTAGAGTTGACAACGATTTTTTATTGCTCGAATGATTAATATGTTCTCTGAATTTTATTTTTAGAGTACTAATAATTTTATAAAAATTATATTTGTTTATCATACTTATTCTCATGCATATACACTAAATGTGGAAGTTATAAATTAAGAATATTATTTCATAGAGGTGGTATTCCACACGTATGCATGGATGATAATATAATTTACCATAAAAAAGAGTAATATATATTACGGATTTTTATATTAAGATATAAATCATGTTATAAATATAAAAATTATTTATTAAATTCTAAATTATAATCTATCATTTATTATGGTTAATGAAAATTAGACATGATGCTTAATAGATATCATATTCTATTGCTACTCATGAATGTCATTTTGTTTCTTCTTAATGTAAAATGGGAAAGGTAATTAATGGATAGTCCCAGAATATAAAAACAAAGTATAATAAATGTGTCAGATTAATCATATAATATTGGTGAAAATAAATTTTACAAGGATATATAATAAATAAACTACATTTGGGAAAAAATTGTTCTGATGTTGAGAACATTGAGATTCCCTTGGAGAATTCCTTGTAAGGGGGATGAGGAAAAACTAATTTATATAAAACATTTATTAAGTGAAACATGATTGTAGGGAATGTGAATTAGTAAAATTTTAAAGAGGAAATCTAAATTTTGGAGTGGTCATTAAGATGTGGTGAGGGGTCCCTTTTATAAGTGGTGAGAATGGTATTTTTTAAATAGTGTCATTTTAATATATAAAGGCCACATGATTCACATTCCAAGAAGAAACCAAAATAAAAAAAATGTATTGGAGATATATTTATTTACCTATACTAAATTCACTAAATTAGAAACATTTTTATACGTGTTCAGTATTTTATCCTTTTGGTTGAATGTTTTCTTCTATTTATCATTTAGTACGGTAAATTTTTTTAACCATTGTAATTCCATTTTTAGTCAAAAAAATTAAATGGACCTTATTACATAATATGGAAATTACAGTTAAATTATTTAAATCCATTTTTATAGATTCAATTTTTAAAAGTGATAAAAATTAATTTTAAAAAAATGAATATATTATGTATTAAAAAAATAAATAAATAATATCACATAACTTATTAAATATCAAGAATAAGTTAATAGAAAAAAAATAAAAATTTAAAAATTTAAAATAACTATTATAAAATATATAATTTATCAATAAAAGGGTGTCATATATTTATATGAGAAAATTATATAATAAGAATGACATAAATGTCAAAATATTAGTAAAAATGATATTTTTGACTATTCACTTAAAAAGAGTCTCTTAGGAAAATCACCAATAGTTTTCTTAAGATAATATTTTTATTATAAATATTAAAATGAATAGGATTTGGTAAAATTAAAATTTGAAAATTTGAGAATTTAACTTTAAAATTAAAATATAATGTTTTTTTTAAATTAGTTTTTAAAATTTTAACTATTATTATTATTATTAATTAATATATATCGCTATTTAGATTGGTGTTAATAAATTATTCTTGAAAAACTAAATGTTATCTATTATTTTTATAGTATATTAAAACATTTTAGATAAAAATTTCTATATAAAAAAATATGAGCCAAATGATCTTGTTAATTTTATTAATGTGCATAATAAAAAAACTTTTCTATTTAAATCTAACTAATGTTATATAATTAAAATTCTTGTGATATATAGCTTATTACCATAATAGTTACATGTTTATATCATCATAATTTTTAGTTAAATAACCAATAATATCTCTAAGTAATATTTAGGCTTAATGTTTGAAAAAATCGAGAATATTAAAGGGTTAAAAGGCTTAATTGTTTTACCCATGTTGACAATGTGAACCTTTCATTTGGTGGTCTTATATTATTTTAACTACATAGTTAAACATTCTAAGGATGAATTATTTATCCGGCTGATTGATGTCATCAAAATATTTGTAGCGTGTTTTTGTGAGTGGGTATGAAGAATAATAAAAGACCACGTATTGGACTATATGGACAGTTATTAGAATAATTATCTCTTCAGGCACATGAGTGTACACCAGGAGGGGCCTTCAATTCTATGATAAAATTGTTTTGTTCCTCGTTGTTTAGGTCATGATGTCCAGGTTAAGGGTGGGTGTTGGTTCTATCATTGGGTCCCAATTGTTACATTGGTATTAGTGAAGTATCCTAGTAGGAATTGTGGTGAAACTACCTCGGCTGATATATAGGTTCCATGATGAAGACATTGGTATCTAAAAGGGGGTGAATTTAACACATCATAATAATATAAATCTAAAATGATATATGTCACTACCCATGTCTACAAGGTGAAATATTCTTTTTAGGAGCCTATCTGATTTGACCTCCCCATGTATGTCTTATTAGCGTGGGGTAGTGATCTAGATAAGTGATCTTATGGTAAGTTTCCCAAGGTGTGTCTGATTGAGGAAAAAGAACACAGAGAGAATATGTTTTGGCCAACGTGGATTGTCATTAGTTGGATGATGTGTTCAGGTATGTGGGTGGGCCTCTTATGGGGACCATATGTCTATGGGGAACCTACCGGTTTTTGGTGGGCTAGGAATCAATTACCATTTGAAGACTGGTTTTATGTGCTATCAGTGGGGACCACTTATTTTATGTTAATATATGGTGGTATTAAATGGTAGAGACTATAATGGAATGCATCTAGGGAAAATTTTAATGATATTGAACATCGATTACATTAAATTTCACCTATACCATAATTTTTGAAGTTTTTGTTGGGATTGGACTAGAAAACCCTCATTGAGATTCCTTCTTTAAAAGATAAAACAAATGAATATCATAAGTGATACTTACACTTCCCAGATCCATTTATTTCCATTTTCTTAATAAAATTCATAATATGGTTACTTAATTTTATATCGGCTATATTATAATGATCAAATTTTAATTTAATTTTTCATAAATTATTTCTGGTTTAGAGATATGTATAGAACTAGATACTAACATAAAATTTGATTAAGGAAAATAATTAGTTATTTTTAAAGTCATTAAAATGAATTTCCCCAAAATTCGATGAAAGGGTAAATAGTTATGTTTATCACAAAGGCCTACCTCAATGGAATTTATAGACTTGGTTATTATTAGAAATTTATTCTCCATGACTAATATGAAAAAAAATAGGAACTTCCTTAGTCTATAAGCAATATATTTTACTCTTCCTATCCGTAATGAGATGTTGTATTTACTCTTTTATTCCAAATTAAATCCTTTGATTTGGATGAAAATATAATTTCTTAAAGTATATAGGTTTAGGTGGTAATTCCGCTTATAACCTAAGGATATGAAGATATTATGCAAGCAGTTTCATCTACTTGATTGAGAAAGTACTTCTTTCCAATTTTCTATTCCATCAATTTTGTAGTGGTCAAGCATAGTGAGATTTCAAAAAAAATTCAACATAGTACGTATTTAATGGAACCCAAAAAAAAAATTGATGGCACCCAACATAAAAAAACACCAAGAAGGGAAGTGGTTGAGACGTTACTCTGGGAACCTTATTCCATTATTTGATTACATATAAGGGTTTTTAATATTCATCGACAGAGGCATCAAATCAACCCACTCTGTTTATAGTATCCTCCCTACATGTTTTGTTGAGTCTTATTCATCAGTATAATCTATGAAGAACATAATGGTTTCATAAAATTCTATTGGAACATACTTATTCATTATGTTTGGGAGTACTTTTTATAGAACACATATTATAGAGTTAAATAATAATCTGATATATGAAACCCCATGTAGTCCCCTAGGGTGAGATCAGCTAAATGGGTTTATGAGTCTTGTAATGTGTTTGTAGGTAAGGTTCTATCTATGTCAAGTGTGATTTTTTTTCATAGTTAGTTGGATCATCTATATGTGGGAGTTTATTATCATATATATTTTCATTAGAATTTTCCTTTTTTTTTTCTAAGAGTGATCAATATTGGATCAACGAAGTCCTTTAACCATAATACTATATCTTGAAAGATCCATCTAGATATCAATATGTCTATAGTCTCAAACATATGTATATTTTTGGGATTGGTATTCCCTTTTCCCTTATCCCAACTAGTTATGCATCCACTAGTTGGTAAGGGGATTTATGAATGTGAGCCTATGTTCTGAGTCTTCCTTTTAAATAGATCATACACACCCTATTCATGTTAATATTTATAGGGAATGCATTCAACTATAAGATATTCTAATCTTGGATCATTTTAATGGTCTCATTATATAACCTCAACCATGATGAAACCCACTCTGTAATTTCATATGGGTATTGTCTTATTATTGGCTTTAATGAATTGTGGGGTTTTCCCTTGATCTTAATATCTAATCTCAGAAATATCTCTATCAGTTAATGGAATTGAATAGTGGGAAAAGTATTATTATGTTTTAATCCTTATGGTGTTATGAATTTTCTCTGGTATGGTTTTTTATATCATTCTAGGTAATTTTTCATTTCTCAGGATGGAGAGAGTGTCTCCCACCAACTTTACTAAATGAAATCCATTAATGAATGAATTTGAATTGATCAGTTATTGGTCATAGAACACTTAAATTTCTAAAAAATGATTCCCTCTATGTGGGTAACATAATCTACTTCACCTTGAAAATCATTGGGGTTTTAGGTAGTGATGTTGGTCTGGATAAATGTCCCCCATCCATATAGGCTGGTATTTTGTATGATGGGGAGAAAATACCACCAACCATGTAGTCTTGGTATTTCATTCTAATGAATTTAAATCTAATTATGCTAAGTTATTTACCTCCCTATATTTTATTCTAATTATTGATTGAAAAATAACTAGTTCAGAAGGGTACACTGATATTTCCCATGTTTCTCAGGGAAAATCTATTGTCGGTGGTGGTATAGACATTACAAATTTTTCATTTTCATATCTATACACTCTGTTATTAAAATAGGTTTATAGATGGTAATATCAATAGATCGATATCTCTATTTTAATCTCTTTTTATAATATGAGGATGTATTAAGGGAAAGTATTGGGTGGCTAGTGGTCTCTCTTATATTTAGGGTGCGACTAGAGGTCATGTCAATGTAGCCTCCCCCATTAGCTTTTAAAAAGAGGGAGTTTCCATAAAATTATCAGAATCCTACTTAAATGAATGGTAGGATGATATTTTGGGTTGTATGATATACCATTAAATGAGTGGGAATATAAGGATATTCGTCCTCAAAACCCCACCAGATTGTATTAAGGATTTCAATATAAGAATTTTCAAGTCAATTGTGGTTCTTCATGGATATATGGAAACGTATTATTGGAAGCCTGAGAAGGTTAACCTTCATGCATCGTATAATAATCATGTTTAGATAATACATATATCTAGTATATGTTATACATTATCCATTGAAATTATTCATGTTTCCCTATAGATTATAGCATAGGTGCACCAAATGTTTTTCCTTTATTTTTTGGGAATTTCCAAATAAGAGGTGGTCAATGCCAATTACATGAATATTATTTTATCTTAATATAGTTTCATACATAAACTATATATGTTTTATTCATGTTTTAGATGTTTGATCTATTCATTCTTATTTAATTGGTTTTTTTATATATTTTTTTTCAGATGACTACGCCTCTCAAGGATTCCTTTATGTTGATCAAGGTTAAACATTCCATCAATAGAATGGATTAGGATCTATTTTTAGGATATCTATTATTAGTGATATGAAATCAATGGTCAATGACAAGATACCTATTTTGAATTTCTTCTTTATGAGGATCTTCAGTATAACTTTAAAATCATGATATCTAGAAACCCGGGGCTGGTAGCTATATTACATTATTGGCATAATATACTGTGTTTTCTGAAGTATCAAAAAAATTATTCTAATAAGACAAGATACATACATATAATACATTTAAAAACATAGCATACCTCATGAACATATTGTGAAAATATTATTATCCATTCCATATAATCTATAAGAATTACTTATAGTCCTACTCTATGTTTCCTTGGGAAGGAAATAAATAAGGGTGAGTATAAATTCTCAGAAAGGCGTTGCATACAATAGAGGATTATTTAATGTATACATTGAGTAAGTGATATGGGAAAAATAAATTAACAATGGGAATTCATAATCAATAAAAACTAAGGTCATTCTATATCTATGAAACTAAGTGAAAACATAGTTGATAATAATAATTGATATCGTAGTGACCAAAGTCATAAAGATGAATATAAAAAAATCATGCCCTTGTTCAAAACACTTATCCTATAATAAGAATAGGAAAATACCAAAACATAACTCATTTTTTATCATGAAACCTATTGAAGCATTTAGGGGGAATAAAATTTTAGACCCCTATAGTCACCTTCTAATGTCCAATGAATTCACTATAATAGTTATCACAAACATTCATAATTTTACAAAAAGACTCTACTAAAAAATAAAACACATATAACTATAAATTGAGAAATAAAAACATCAAATACTTCCACATTCAAAATAATAATGGGTATGTATATGAGAAAACCCCTTAATCAACTTGCAAGTCATGCGGTATCATCAAAGTAATATAAAGTACTCTTATCAAAGAATTATATTAGGGATGATACTTAAAATATGATATGTTATCAGTAGATGATATTAATCAGATTTAATAACATTTCTATTATATCAATTAAATGGTAGGAAAAATCCCTCACCATGGTTGATTAAGAGTGTGTGAATATTCCAAAGGATATCCCCAGAGAGTGTCCCACCAAGTGTGTAGTTTTAATTCCAATCATCAATCATTGGGTTTATGATCTATGAATTCTCAAAAAACACTTATTTTGGTGATTACTACTAAGTTTATCTGTGTTATAGATCCATCCACTTTCTAGTTTCCAAATAGGGACGTAATTTTAATGAAATTACACACTATTACTTTACCAAAACCGAGAATGGTTATTCCATCATTGGAAATGTAACTATTAAATAAATAGAACATGAGAGTGGTATATAAAATATTTATATAAATCCATTAAATTTTATGATAATTACAAAAAATTCTTCTATTGAAATTTATGTACCAAAGAATATAAAATAGATTGTTATTATAAAAGCAGTCCCCAAGAATAAAAATTGAGCTCGACCAACATCACTTAAGAAATGGGTAGAAATTCAATCATAACCACATGAAAGAAAGTTATTAGATATGATATTAAATTAACATGAATAAATAAATTTTTTTATATAAAATTTCAAATAGTTATTATATATACCACATAAAGGAAATTAGGTGTATAATACAAAACTGTCTTAAAGAGATAAATTTAAGACCTGAAACCCATACCACCAATCATGAAATCCACAAAAATAAATTAATAGAATATATAATATACATTAAAACATTACTATGTTAATTAATAACATTAATCCTATCAATATTCATTCATACCCTTTACAAATAGTCATTCTATATATGAATTCTTCAGATTCTCCACAATAGTGTTTGTAATTTTGAGCATTTTTACTAGTTTCAAAAAATATGTATTCATATTCATTATTATTAAAAATTATATTATTAATAGGTTCTTAAAGTTACTATTATATTCTATTTATAATAATTTATTACTTTTCAAATTCCTTTCATGCCTTTTTTAGACCATATAATTAAGGATGGAGTCGTTAATATGTATCTTTTTGTGATTTTTGATGAATGGATAGTGTTATATGAATTTATGAATTAGATATTTTTAACATCCTATTAAAATTTTAAATATTATGAAAACACCTATTTTTTCCATGTTATCTATGAGTTTTTTAAGGGATCATTATATGAAATATTGAAAATATTATAAGGCTATTGGGATGCGCACAGTCGGTGCATGGTTTTCATAAACGGTGCTCCCTGCTAGTGCAGACCATGGAAATCCAAGAATTAAGGATATTCATTCTTAGTGCATGGTTTGAAAAACCATATTCCCCCCAAGGAGAAATCATGAAACAACATTATTAGGGGCTCATTTCTAGGGTGAACTATCTTTCTAACCATATGGCTTGCCAAGATAAACGCGTGTATGTGGCTTTTTTATTTGAAAATTATTTTTAAGTCCTAAACCCATTTTTTAAGGTACCCAAAAGACCTATTTAGACCTATTTTGATTTCTTATCTGAGTTTTACTCATATGTGGTGATTTTACGCCTCTACACTCATTCATTACTAGATTGAAACTATGAAAATGATGTTCGATCTCTACCTGTTAGGTTTCATCTACCCATTTTCATTCTCCTGGTCTCTCTTATCTTATCCCTATGGTTTTATAGATCTCTATTTATTATTAGAGGACATATTATCTACTATTTTAGATAATTTATATTGCTTTGATTCCTGTATATTTATTTTTTCATTCATCATTAATGTTTCCTAATTATGAATTTCTTATTCGAGATCATGTGCTCCTGAGATACGCAGTTTTGTTAGGATGAACAATTTTCATTAAACGTAAATTGCTTGATTTAAAAGGAATATTTTGATTTAAATTAAATTTCTAGATATAAATGAAATTTATTTTAATTGGTTGATTAAAAAACCAATTACATTGATTTGGTGTTCTTGGATTATGGTATGAATTTCTGAAAACCCTAATTTCCAATGAATTTGGGTTTATATGTCAAATGTATAGAATTTTGTAAAATTTCAAATTTTGAATTTAAATTGTGCAATTGATTGGATGGAATTGATTTCAAATTAGTAATTTTTAAAAAATGGATTACAATTATATAGACAGAAACCCATTAGTTTTATATTAAAAAATGCATGATTTCACTAAAAACATCATTCAGTTTTTATATAAAAAATTGGTATATTTGAGTTGGATAATTAGATGAGTTTTATTATAAGAAGTCTTAAAATAAATTTTCCATCTCTGATTTTATTATATCACATGAAATATATGTCAGTTAGTGAGTTATTCGGGATAATACTCTATAATTTATAACACTAACAATATATAAATTTATCATGTCACATCCCCAATGGGATGGTGATGTGTCCTCCTTGGTTACTATCAAGGAAGAAGTTTGTATACGGAAATTTATGTGATAACTATTTAAATGTGAGGTTGTTTCATATCTTAGAACTATAGTCCTTTTGGAACATGACCATGTTTATCATTTTTTTATATTAAAAATATATGTCATTAATGTTGTCAACTATTTTACTTGCCTTGTGAATTTATATACACTTTTTATATAAATTGATTATTAAGCCATTTTTTTAAACAATTCCCATCATTTGAAATTTAAACCATGATTTTTTTAAAAAATATTATTTTGAAATTCATGGAATGTTTATATGAAAATTTAATATTTTAGTTCAATTAATTATATGATTAAATCTATTATGGAATCATTAGTGAGACCAAACAAGGATTTTATCTCACACCCTACCACTTTATTCGAATGTTTGTAGATTATATCCATCCATGTTTGAGAAAGGGTAAAGGGATGATTTGAGATGGTACTATTTGTTGATACTTGGGAATGGTGAGTTGCAGCTACTAGGAATTGGGTTGTTTACATTTTTATTCGCTGGTACTATGTTGTAGTTCTTTGGGTTTTCAAACCTGTTTGACTTCTAGTACACTTTTCTCTATTGATTTTCCTTGTATTCATAATGACCTGTTTATCTTTCTTCTATTAGGATAGTGAAAAATTAATTACCACATTCATATTGTATATTTCTAGGTTTTGTTCGCTAACCCATGGGGGTTAAGAATATCTTTTTAGCCATGTATGTGCTAGCTCAGTTATTGGGTTACCAAGGAACCTGGATTGGTTCATGAAAAAATTGTATCAAAGGTGTAGTTTTTACTTCATTCCATGATGTCATTATTTTGTAGTTTAATCTTTTCAGGACTAATGAGGTAGTTTAAATGGTGCTCTTGGCCATCTATGTTCATAATGAGCCTTATGTCACTATGGGTGATTCCGGAAAGGTGTATTGACGGTTAGTTCTAATCTTTTTTAGATTTTTATTTGGATATATTGAAATCCAAACCATGTTTTTATATTTTTTGGGATTATATATACTTGTTTCACTATTTATTCTTAAATATGATGTCTTAAATATTGTCTTTTAAATTCGTATAGCATCATTCCTTCGATAATAGGTGCGGATAGGATCCATGAGGGAGCTTTTAATAAACCATAGTAAGAAAATTCTCTCAAGGACCCGAGTTTGGTTGAGCTGATTGTGTGTAATATCCAATCATGTGGACATTCCCCACCACCAGTTCTCGTTCAATATCCACCTATAGAACCTCAGAGGTACAATATCTGAAATAATTCTAATGAGTTCCTTCACTCAAATCCACCATCGTTCAAAGGATCCAATGACCCTCAGGAGTGTGTGGAATGGTTGAGTGGGACGAAATGTTTGTTTGAGTTCTCGGAGACACCTAATAAACCTAATGTTAATTATTCCACTTTCATGATGGAGTTACATAGACAACGATAGTGGGACATGATATTTATGGAAAAGAAACATGAGCTAAAAGAGTGGAAATTCTGCAAGTATATATTAACTAAAAAGTTATATATAAATTAAATGTTGTTTCATATGACTGTTGAGTTCTTAAAACAAGAGTAGGATGCGAAGATCATAAAGGAGTATAAAAACAACATTATTGAGTTAATGTAGTTGTGAACTAATGTAGAATTAGATTATAAGATGAATACTTTATGGTTCAATTTGTGAATACAATCTGATTTTATTCATATATTTTCTTGCTAAATTTACCCTCATATGCTGATGTACTGGATTAGTCTTTGATTGTCGAAATAGACTTAGATGGAATGTTCGAGTTGATGGGAGTTTCCTTTTCTCTTAGTGGCAATGTGAATTCTTCTAAAGGAGGGATGAAGTGTGATGTTTCTCATGTTGGTTCTTTATAGAATGGTTTTCTAGTCCTCATGTAGTTCCATAAAGAGGCCCATTGATTTGTTACAAGTGTGACAAACTATGGAACTAAAAGAGGTATTACAATGAGGAACCCAAGGTATGTAGATCGTGGGGATGCTCAGGTTACTCTAATATGTTATTCCATTTCTATCATAACATTCTTTGTGGAATGTGATCATCAGAACCTACTAAAATGGTGGTGAAATAAAATTCTTCACTATCAAAAGTGTTATAGACATAGGCATCTGAAATGATGCTTCTTCATGTGGTATAAGAGTATCTAGAGGAAGCGAATATAGGTCAAGTGACTGTGAGGTGTACCCTCATTATATCTTCATTATTAGTGACTCCTTAATTTTATATTGTTGAATCTCATTCATTTATTTAAACTTTTATTTTTAATATGATAAATATTCTTAGAGGGCATTTATCTTATGTGATGGATATTAATACACCACTTAGAATAATTAGAGAGGAGGGTATAAATAATCATGTATGTGTTTTATCATTATCAAATTTCAATATTTCATGGAGTTTTCTGGTTCTCGACTAGAAACCACTACACATAATTTTTGGGATTGAATATCCCATTTCTAATAAATGTTGGATTGGTTTTTATCTTTAGCGGTACTCCTTTAATGCACCTGATGGGTTTTTTCATATAATTCATGGAGAATGGGACCCAATTTCATGTAAAGTTGGAATTTCTTATCCAAATTTGAGTAACGTGATGTTTCTATTTTCTTTTTACCTATAGGGGAAATTATTGAGTTGTTCTCTTCCTCTTGTTTGTGGCAAGTTCCCCAACATTTTCCCTTTTTGACTTTTCTAGTTTTCCACTAGTAAGAGAGGTAAATTTTTTTATTTACATAAAGTTTGACACTCAACAAGTGTCTATTACTTATTAACACATGGAACCAAATAAAATGAAATAGTTGAAGTCACAGTTTGAAGAGAATCTAGAGAATCGATTTATACACCGGAGTGTGTCTCCTTGAGTGGCACCAGTTCTCTTTTAATCATTGTACGATGTGGATCATGTCCAAAATCTAAAAGGAGTACTAGAATTATTGATAAATATCTAACTTTATGTCAAGATTTCAAAATCTGATTACTGAATTTGGGAAGTGATGTTCTTAGGGATGGTGGGTTTGTAGAATGGTATTTTTTTATCCTAAAAAGATGGATGCTATCATTATATGGGAAAATTATAAAAAAAATCAATATTTAGAGCATCCTGGGATTAGTTGGGTATTATTGATGGTTCATTATGGACTTTTTAAAGAAGGATTCTCCAATGACTTCACCAAATCACAAGGGAGTAAATTTTTATTGTTATTAGAAATCATATATTTCTCTTGTTCATATAAAACATCATTTGACTATTGAACTTGTGTCGACTCTCCTAGTGGTAAGGAAGGGTTATGTGGTCTTTTTTATGCATCTGGTTCAGTTTTGGGTTGTGTTCTTATGAAAGGTGATCATGTCATTACTTATAGATCTCCACATCATTGGAAAAATTAGACCAACTACCCCCAGCAATGACATTGAACATGCTGCTATAATTTAAGTGCTTGAGAATTTTTTGAATTAACTTTTTGAAGAAAGTTATAGTGTGTTTTCTAACAACATGATTTTGATTTATATCTTCACTCAAAAGTATTTGAATCTCCCAAAAAGGTGTTGGGTGGAAACCCTACAATGTTTTCATATTAAAATCTCTTATACCATATGGAAATGAATTTTCATCATATATTATTTGAATAGAAAACATATGACCCATTCCAAGAAATAATCACTTGAACTGTGGAATTTGATCACCCTTTTTGCACAGTGAATACTGGAGTCTACGAATTAGGGGTCGAGGTTTTTGGGGCCAGTGTTCTGATGACATCCACTCTCAATGAAATAATTCTTATGGGGACAAGCTTGATGATGAGTTCCACATCATTAAAGACTCTATTTATGGTGGGGAGACCATACATAACTAATAATTCTTCACAGAGGGAATTCTATGCTATCATAACAGCATTGTTGTGTTGTTAGTGGTAAAGATATTTGTGATGGGATATTTTCTTAACTCCTAGTGGTTAGTTCACACAAGAACAAATAAGATGTTCTATGACATGAGGTGGTAATTATAGTGGATTAATATGAGATGGGGAATGAGTTATTTTTTCTCTTATTGTTATATGATCCAACAGTTCAAGATTGAGCATGAGAAACCTTTATGTTTACTTCATCCACTTCATGTTTCAACTTGGAAGTGAGATGAGGTATCTATATACATTGTAGTTGGGTTCCCATGCATCCAAAGAAAGAATAATGTGATATGGGTTTTGATCAATCGACTAAAAAATCGGCTCACTTTATAGCCATTTGTGAAACAACCAAAGTACAAGAGTTGTGAAATATATATATATATATATATATATATATAAGATATTTTTTGTTCTCATGGTGTTCCATATACTATAGTCTCTTATAGAGATCCATAGTTCACTTATCACTTTTGGAGAGGCCTTAAAGTGGAACTGAGACCTCATGCCCATTTGATTATGGCATACTATCTACAGTCAGTTAGACAAAAATAAATATCTATACATATTCCTAGGTATGTTCAACGTGATTATGTATTCGACTTTGGTGGGGCTCAGGATAAACATTTAAGGCTGGTTGATTTTTATTATAACTATTTTTACCAGTCAATAAATAGAATGGATGCTTTTTAGGCCTTGTATAGCTGGCCTTGTAGATATCTATAGTGCTTGTTTGATATTTGTTAATGTTCCTTAGATGAACTAGTCTTGGTTCAAGAGATGACATGAATAATTCAGTTGATTCTTCAGAGAATTTTTACATCACGGTGTATGTCCAAGTCTTATGTCGATCTTCAGTGTAGAATGTTGTAATTATATGTTGTTAACCAGGTTTTCTTGAATGTTTCACCTTTTTGGGGTTATTGATGTCTTAGTGGGAAAGGGAAACATTCTCCTCCTTTTGTGGTATCTTTTGAGGTTATAGAGAAGGTGGGTAAAATGGATTAGCATATAGCACTTCAATCACAAAAGTCATTGATATATAATTTTTTCCATATATCTCAGCTATGAAAGTATCTAACTGATCTATCTCATGTTTTGAGCTAGACTGATATTAATGATGAATCTGATTTATTCATTGATGAGCATAGAGTTAGGCTAGCATCTTCTAAATCCAAGGTACATCATGGGTGGAGGATACCTTTGGTTCATGTGTAATGGAATCATTATTCTGATTTTCATGATATATGGGAGAGGGAGGCATTGATGAGACACAATTAGCTTTGTCTTTTGAACGTTAAAGATTATTACTAACCATTCTCAGGGACAAAAAGATACTATCAATGGGAGGCTATGACATCCAATTACTATTTTTAGGTATTCCTAAAATCCATCTTTTTACCATGCTTTGGTCAGGATTAATTTAAGGGGTATTTTGGTGAAATTTCCATAATTTTGAAGGGATTTAGTATTTTTCACAGTTGGAACACAGTTTTCCTAAGCCCTACACCCTACTAGTGAAAACAATACAAAACCAAAATATGAGGGTTTGCACATTTGGCATAAAAATTGAAAAACTATACACCTACAACAGAGAAACCGTGAATCCCCATTAGCAGGGGTGCTTGGATAGGGTGCATAGTTTTCGTAGCTATGAATCATTGCCATGTTTGTCGTGGGTAAGGGATTTTTTAGTATTTTTTTAATGTCCTAAAGTCCTTTTTTAGCGTTATCAATGGACTTATTTGAACCTATTATGATTTCTACTTCTAATGGAGCTCCTAAGAGGTGATGTTTTCTCCCCTACATCCTTCGGGAAGGACATCGAAGCTAGGATAATGACATTCGATTTCTACCAAGTTGGTTTCCTCTTCAGGTTTTCTTTTTTATTCTCTATCATATTTTCTCTATTGGGTTTTATACATACCAATGTTTTTATGGAGGATCATGTAACACCAAAAACTTCCACGATATGTTTCCCTTCGAATAATGAAATAGCTTGCATTGCACGCAAATTTGAGACTCCAACACACCGTGTCCAATCGAACTAGCCGTTATGAATAGTAATACCCACTTTTGGAAATTTTATAAATTTTATATTTCAAAATGGACTTCATGTTTGGATTTAGAATATCCAAATTATCTTAGGGTGAGTTTTTGGTATTTTTCTGAAAACTTTCAATTTTTGATGAACATTGAAAAACACTGAGTTATTGTATAAAACTGACTTTTTATTTAAATAATTATTTATTTTATCTAAATTTATGTTAACCCAAAATGTTTACATAATACCTATATAAGTTCAATGTAATTCATTGGAGTCATTTTATAAGGAGTTGAGATACATAAAATTTTATCGAACTTTTTTCTGTCTTTTAACCACCTCCTAGGAGCATTTCCAAATTTGTATAAAATTTAATTTTATCACTTCTGTGAGTTGAATTTCAAACAATTTATAGACACGGTTGATAACAGTAAGTAAATTTTTTTTCAATAAGATAAAAATAATTTTTGGTGAATATTTACTTTTGACTTATATTTACCACGGTTAAAAGTAAATAGGTTAATTAAAGGTAAAAATGATATTATTATTACCCAAACACATGTCCTAATTCTATTTGATAAGTGTAATTTTACCAAAAACCACTTTCAGAATAAAATTTGATCCATCGGGTCCACATAGATTAGATTAGGAAGTTTATTATTATTTTATTTAAAGAAGAGTTAAAAGAGTTAAATTCAAATTTTAATAACTAAACCATTTTTAATATATGGTTACACACAATATAAATTAGACTATAAATATTCATTAAAAATAAAATAATATTTCCTACATTATTTTATTTTATTTATAATTTTTATACATGAGATAATTAAATTTATTTATAACACCATGATGTAGTAATTTTCATATTAATGAATGATTAAAAAATTGATATTATAAATATCCAAATAAATCTAATTTTAGACTTTTATTGAATTAAAATAATTTTATAGGTTAATATGACATGTTAGGGTTGATTAAAAGTATTTATTTCGAATTAATGAAGTTTTTATGACTTAAAAAAACCATTATTAAATAATGTCAAAATTGACTTAAATGAGTTCTTAAAAAATACAATATTATTTGATGATATAATAATCCTAAAAATATAAGGTTCGGAAAAAAGACTTATATAAATGATTATAATAATAATTATAATATGGTAATGATTCTGTATATTTGATATACCATTAAATTATATATGATTTCAATATCAAAGGAATGATATTGTCGCGCGTGCGTACGTACGGATTACCGTCTCCACGAATGCAATGAGATTCACTCCCCATTGTATCCATTCAAGACTAATTTTCATTTCTTGATTAAAAATAATTTTTACTGACATAATATCATTCTGAATATGAATAAGATACATCCTATCCATAACCAACATTACATACATAACAAAGAATATAAAGGAAAACGAATTAGTTAACACCTGAAACGATGATACTACTGAAATATCATTAATGAAGAAAAATTAGAAGATCATATATGATATCATGTTTATGTATATAGTTCTTGTATAATTTAATAAAAATGATTTAATTATTATAAAAGAGGTTAACCTACCCTCGACCAAGGAAAATTACAAGGTAAGGGTTAATTTCACAATCTATTTATTATCCTAGATTGTTTTTATGTAAGTATCTATTGGTACCTCTTTATCATCCACATCCTTGTTTCTAAAAGCTATATTCCAAAACATTTTTAATATTTACTAGACTATGGTTTAATGTCATTTATAACCTTGTTTGACTTTTTATGAAATTTTTTTAAAGGAATCTTTCCGTCGTATTCCAAACATGGTACCTTATGACCTTTTCGACAAAATTAAGTTAAGAATGTTTTTTTAACTAATAGAGCAGGTGCGGCTAATTTCCGTCATTATAACATCATCGAATCTTTCATTACAATATTATAATAATATTTTCAAAATAAATTTATTCTTTTATAATTATGTGACATTAAATGATTTCTAAAATAAATAAATAAATATTTCTCCCAAATATTTTTGATTTCATCTATGTCAACATCATTTGATGGATTTTACACTTGTTTGAAGTTCATTCATTATGATACAAATATTCCATATTGTATTGATGGTTTTGTGATATACATGATTGTGGATGTTTTATTTTTATACCATTCATGGTTTATCGATAAAGTATTGACATTTCATATGATAGTTTTAATATGAATGTTTATGATATGATTAAACCTCTTCATATGAGGAATGTGTTGGACTTAGTAAGTGACAGATGGAGACCGTTATAGCTACCCGATGCATCGGTAGGTCTCATGAGACAAACTAGTGTCTTGGAATAAGTCCTTGACCAAATCTTATTTGTATTTTTGGCGCAAGGCCTTCACTATGTGGTTATAAAGTCTGGCATTATGCTTTCCATCATTATGAATGTGGCTATTGATATTGCATGTGATTATTCAACTAGTAGAATATCCATGTGAATAAGTAAATGGAATTATTTGATTTTATATTTTCCATATTATTCTGAATTTCATTTTTAAATGTCTTTGTTCTAGTCTTACATTTCCATAAATTTTTATTCTTATTTAGGAATGTTTCTGCTATATTATTATCCTTACATAGCATCTGAGATCACCCCTTTCTATGTTTTATTTTTCCAAGGATGCGAAGAAGTATATTATGACTGAACTACATGGATATTCTAATGGATATGAGTGTGGACTATGGATACTATGTTTTCATAGTTTTTCATTTTATAATGCATTGTAAAACTTATGAATATATCTAGTATTTCCAAGGCTACTAAACTAATAGGACTTTTGAGACTTGATATTCTATGATAATGAAAATGTTATTTAATAATGCACCGAATCTGGGTAACTATGGTCAGGGCATTACAGTTGGTATCAGATGAAGTTTAGTACAATCCTTGGAAACTATATTTAGAAAAACTCTGATTAGAGCACATTATGCTAAGAAATAATTTGAGGAATATTATATAAGGACTTCCTAGAATTTTGGTATTATAGAGATGTTGTGTATTTTATAAATAATTCATCCATGTCTAGATATGAGCAGTTAGAGGTAGCTCTGGCACAGATGTACCTAAGAGAAAAACGCAAAAACACTGCTTTGATATAGACTCGAATGGGAACCAGTTCATGACAACGTGCCTTGCTGCACTCTTGGTTACGACACTCCTGGGGGATATTATTAGGATAATTCTAATTTTATTTACAAACTATTATGAAGGGTTTATGAGTATATACCTTCTCAACGAAAACATTTTTATGATTATGGATTGTAACCATAAATTGGTCAATTTATGTTAACTATTTTACAAGTTTGGAATTATTTATTATGATTCATAAACTAATCTCTTGTATGCCATTGTATAGAAATTTCACCTCGTGAAAGGAATGGAAACTATATCAATGCAGGAAATCCATGTAGGGATTTCCCTCCTACTCAAGATAGTTATAGTTGAGCTGGTGATGAAACTATTGATTATTAACTTATCACCATATTGGGACAACTCACTCAGGTTATGAATAATAACCACACCAATATGGACCACCCTGATCCACAATGTAGAGGATCAATGTTAGACTGCTTCATAAGGAAAGAAGCACCAAAAATCAATGGGAGTACAGATCCATTAGTATCTAAGATATGAATAAATTTTTTAGATAAAATATTTCACGCTTTGGGGAGTAGTGAAAGGGAAAAAGTTTTCATCGAAGTTTATCACCTCACGGGAGATGCAGATCAATTGTGGTCATTGATTAAAAACTCAAAGGATGATGATGAAGTACCAAATATGGAATGGAGGGAGTTTAAAGAGGATTTCTTAGATAAATACATTCCTCCTGACCATCGAGTGGATTTGGAAATAAAATTTCTGAGTCTGAGGAAAGAGGAAGATGAAAATGTCACATAGTATGAGCCTAACCTTACACAGTTAAAAAGGCATGCATCAGAATATATGTGTAACCCAAGGAGTAAGATGGATCTATTCTTTGATGGGTTAAAACCCTTTCTTCAGTGATCATTAGTCTCACAATCCTTCTTCTCATATGAAGATATTGTCTCATGTGTTATCAACACAGAAAAAGAAATGCTCTATGTCTTACAACTTTAAAGCAAAGCAAGAGAAGAAGTGATCTACTGAACACATTGGAAATGGAAATAAGGGGAAGAAGGGAAAAGGTGAATATCCATCCTGTAGTAAATGTTGGAAGAAACACTTCAGTACTTGCCTGAAGGGAATGGGAGTATGTTACAAGTGTGGTGAAAGAGGCCACCAAACTCGTGATTGTAAGGGGAAGAAAGAGGCTGTCAATGTTGAATGATACAATTGTAGAGAAAGGGGCATTATGCAAATGAATGTCCTAAGAACCAAGGAAACATACCTCAGAAAAGGTCGAGGGATCAATTCTAAGCTTATGATATCACTACTGCTGGGGTTGAAACTCTGAAAGACGTGGAGGTAGATAATTTAATGGTTTCATCAAGTTTAGAAAATGATTTATTTGATTCTGGATCATCGCATTGTTTCATATCTTTTCAGTTTTCTAAGAAAATTAGATATTTTAAATTTGGATTAACAAATGAGTTGTCAGTCGAAACACCTAAGGGAAGTATCATCGCAACAATGTTTTGTGAATCTGCACCCATTAGGGCATATAAATGTTCTTTATCTTTTAATCACATCGTCATACCCATGATTGAATTTGATATAATCCATAGAATGGATTGGATTTCAGTCCATGATGCGAAAATTTAATATAAGAAGAAGGATGTTACAATTTTTTATGATGATAAGGAGTAACCTATCTTTAGAGAAAAAATGTCACCACTTTATTCTTATCTAGATCCACCCCCAATATCTCTACTAAATTCAAATATTTGGTGAGGAAGATAATTAAATAATTATGGGTTAGGAAAAGAATGTTCAAATAGAGAACATACCGATTGTGTAAAAATATGTTGATGTGTTTCTAGAAGATTTACCTAGACATCCTCCAGAATGATAAATTGATTTATCCATAAATTTAAATCCTTGATCAAGTCCCATATCGAAGACCCCTTATAGAATAAACATTGTGGAATTAGTGGAACTAAAGAAACAACTATAAGAATTGAGTAATAAGGTATTTATTTGCCCTAGTGTTTCTCTATAGGGATCCCCTGTTCTTTTTGTTAGGAAGAATGATGGATCTTTGAGGTTGTGCATTATGGGAATTTGAATTCTCTAGGTGCCTAATACGGGTGAACATCACCTAAGGTGAGAGAAATGAGCCAGTAAGGGGCACCGCGCTCGGCTAGGGTTTCTCTAACGCTGCCTCCCTCATCCCAGATCTGCGCTCCTTCTTCCCTGGATCAGTGGTTTGAGGTGGTCTTTTTTATACTACCGTGGCCTTGTATCGGCTCGTCTTGCGTGCATCGGGGTCTTCGTGACTCGATGTTGATTCTGCGCCTGAGTCCTTGGTCTGACGGTTTTAGATCAGCACATTGGCCATCGTTTCGGGTGTTTGGAGTTCAACCGTTGCATCTCTGGTTTTCTCGGATGGCGGTGTTGGGAGCATGGTTTGTTTCGAGCTGATGAGGATGACGTCGGGAGGGTTTGTCGGAAAAACACTTGTTCTTGGAGTTCGGTGTGTGATCCTTTGAAGTTAGTATTTTCCTGAATCTGGTGATGTTCTGTGTTGTTTGTGCGTTTTGATTTTCTTTTTTGGGTGATTTATGGGTTTCTGGTGATGTTCTTCCCCTCGCAATTTTCTATTCGAGTGATTATTGGATTTCACAGATGGAAAGGGATGGGTTTTTTGGTATTCAATGTGGCTGTTTTCTGGCCATGATGATGGTCTGTGATGACAGTGGCGAGGTCGGAACTCTCTTCGGCATCCTCGACGAAGAATGGTGGCGTGTTTTCCGGATCTTTCGGTTTCGCAGAGTTGCCGGAGGATCTCTCACCATCAACGAACATTGAAGTCTTGTGGTGACGTTGATGGGTTCGATGCTCGAGGGATTGAGCAGCTCGAGGATGCATGGAAAGGTGTGCGGATTGATAGCGTGCGGATTGAGGACAGCTCTCTGGTTTAATTCAGTTTGAAATTTGAAATGTGAATTTATCGGGATGTTGTGACGTGGTCTTCGGAGCGGTGATGTTTTGTATTAGTTATCGGGAACCCTCAAACCGGCCATAAGAAAATGGGAAAAAAAGTAATTTACAGGCAGGAGGTTGTGCATTGAATATAGGTTGATCAATGCTATTACAATAAACAAAAGGTATCCCCTACCTCACATTGATGATTTATTCGATCAACTTCATAGAGCTCAATATTTTTCAAAGATTGACCTTAGATCTAGATATCATCAGTTGTGTGTGAAAAATGAAGGCATTCTTAAAACTGCATTTTGAACTAGGTATGGGTATTATGGGTTTACAGTAATGCATTTTGGATTGACTGAGGCACCCTCTGTCTTCATAGATCTAATTAATAGAGTTTTCAAGTAATATCTTGATGACTTTGAAGTGGTATTTATTGATTATATCTTGGTATACTCTCAAAGCTATGAAGATCATGAAAATCACTTGCTCATTATTCTAAAGACTCTTAGAAGAAATGAATTATATGTGAAATTTAGAAAGTGTTGATTCTATCTTTAAGATATTTCTTTTCTTGACCATATAGTATCTAAGGATGGAATCTCTATTGATCCTTCAAATACCAAGGAAATCCAAGAATGGTCATCACCGACAAGTAAAACTTAGGTACACAGTTTTATTGGTTTAGCAGGTTATTATCAATGTTTCATACTGAATTTTTCCCGGTTTCCTAACCCATTAACAAAGACAACACATAAAGGGGTTAATTTTGTTTGGACAGAGGAGTGTGAAGAATTATTTGAGGAACTGATGAAAATATTAGTCAATGCTCTAATCTTGAATCTACCATCGAGGAATTATGGGTTTGTTTTTTATAGTGATTCTTCAAATAAAGGACATGGTTGTGTCCTTATGCAGAATGATAGACTTAATGACTATGCAACAGAGAAACTAAAAATTCATGATAAAAACTATCCTACTCATTATCTTGAGTTAAAATCTATAATCCTTTCTTTGAAAATATGGATACATTATCCCTATGGTGAAAATTTTGAGATATATACTGATCACAAGATTTTGAAGTGTATTTTCTCACAAAAAAAAACTCAACATGAGGCAAAGGAGATGGCTTGAAATACTCAAGGATTAGGATTGCACAACACACTACCACCCAGGGAAGGCAAATAAGGTGGCAGATGCTTTGAGCAGAAAGGACCATGGAGTTTTAAATAAGATGTGAATTGAAAGGGGTCTTATTTTCATGTATCTAGTGAAAATGGATATTGGAATAATCAAGGAAGGTGAAACAACAATACTTTTTCAAATGGCTGCCAACCCATCTTTACAAGAAAAGATATAAAGTTCTTAGGCTGATGATGAGGAGTTTCAAAAGAAAATTAATTTTATGTACAATGGGAGATTGAGTGAGTTTATATATGAAGATTGAATTTTGAAATTTGGGAAGTGACTTTCTCTTAATAACATACCATATCTAAAAAAGGGAATTTTTGGATGATGCTCATAGCTCCAATTTATATATACACTCAGGTGGCACTAAGATGTATATAAATTTGAGGGAACATTTTTGGTGGGACAACATGAAGAGGGAGATTTCTGATTTTGTGTGACGGTGTATGGTTTGTCAATAAGTGAATGTTGGAAGGCAATAGCCCAGACGAGTCATTCAACCTCTTACCATACCCGAGTGGAAATGCGATAATATTACAATGAAAATTGTCATGGGGCTACCCAAGACACCTAGAAGGAATGATGCAATATGGGTCACTGTTGATCATCTTACAAATCCAACACATTTTCTTTCTATAAGAGAAGATTAACCACATGAACATTTAGCAATAATATATATTAATGATTTTGTAAGACATGATCGTGTACCCCTATCAATTTTTTCTAATCGTGATCCCAATTTTACATCAAGATTCAGAAAAAGTCTTCAAAAATCCCTAGATACTGAAGTTCATTTGAGAACTGCCTACCATCCTCAAACAGATGGACAATCAGAATGGACTACTGAAACCTTAGAAGACATGTTGAGATCTTACACACTTTACTTTCAAGGTATGTGGGATCAATATTTACCTCTCGCAGAATTTTCCTATACCAATAGCTTCCATTAAAGTATTCATATGGCACCATATGAAGTGTTATATGGCAAGAGATTTCGTACACCAACTTGTTGGGATGATGTTGGTGAAATAAAACTCTTATTCCCAGAACTTGTTGAGTAAAATATAGAAAAGGTGAAAGTTATACAAACCCACATCAAAATAGCACAAAGTAGGCAGAAGAGCAATGGTGATAACTGAAGGAAGGATTTGAAATTTCAGGTAGGAGATCATGTTTTCTTGAAGGTATCTTTGTCAAAGGGAGTTATACGATTCGGTAAGAAGGGTAAACTAAGTCCCATGTATATCAGACCTTAAAAATTCTATAACGAATTGGGGTTGTGGCTTACCGGTTGTCAATGCGGCCAAGTATCCAAAGATCAGGATGTGTTTCACATATCACTGTTGGGAAAGTACATGCCTGACCCATTACTTGTACTCACCTATGAGAAAATAGAACGTGAACCTGATATGTCTTATTGTGAAGATCCTGTCAAAATTCTCGATACCAGAGAACAAGTGCTGAGAAACCAGACGACTCCTCTAGTTAAAGTTCTATAGAGAAACCATAAGATGGGAGAGGCAACGTCGGAACTTGAGGAACTTATGATGAAGAACCACCCGAATCATTTTATGCAGTAATAATCTAGAAATATCGAGGAGGAAATTATTTGATGTAGGGAAGAATGTAACACCCCAAGCATCCATGGTATGTTTCCCTTTGAATAATGCAATAGCATGAATTGTACGCAACTTCAAGATTCTAACACACCGTGACCAATCAAACTAGCCATTATGAATAGTAATACTCACTTATTGAAATTTTAAAAAAATTATCCTTCAAAATGGATTTCATTTTTTAGATTTGGAATATCAAAATTAGCATGCGGATAATTTTTTGTATTTTTCTGATAACATTAAATTTTTTATGAATAGTGAAAAACATTAAGTTATTGTTTAAACTGACATTTTATTTAAATAATTATTAATTGTATTTAAATTTATTTTAGGTCAAAATAGATACATAATACCTATATAAGTTCAATATATTTCTTTGGAGTCATTTTATATTGAGTTTAGATATATAAAATTTTAACGAACTTTTTACCGTCTTTTACCCACCTCCTAGGAGAATTTCCAAATTTGTATAAAACATAATTTTAACACTTTGGTGAGTTTAATTTCAAAATTACGAGAGACATGGTTGATATCAGTAAGTAAAATGTTGTTCAATAAGATAAAAAAATTTGGTGAATAGTTACTTTTGACTTTTATTTACCATGGTTAAATGTAAATAGGGTAATTAATGGTATAAATGATATTATTATTACCCTAACACATGTCCTAATTCTATTGGATAAGTGTAATTCAACCAAAAACAAAATTATAAATAAAATATGATCCTTTAGGTCCACTAGGATTAGATTAGGATATTTATTATTATTATATTTATAGAAGAGTTAAAAGAGTTAAATTCAAAGTTTATTAACTAAAACATTTTTAATAAAGGGTTACATAAAATATAAATTAGACTATAAATATTAATTAGAAAGATGAAATATTTCCTACAAAATTGTACATTATTTATACTTTTTATACACTAAATAATAAAATCAATTTATGATATAATGATGATATAGTAATTACCATAATAATGAATGAGTAAGATAATTGCATTTATAAATATAAAAATAAATCTTATTTGAGATATTTATTGAATTCCACTAATTTTATATGTTAATATTACATTTTAGGGTTGATTAAATTTATTTATTTCTATGTAATAAATTTGTTAATACTTCAACAAAAATCAATTATTAAATAATGTCAAAATTGACATAAATTAGTTTTTAAAACAAATACAATATTATATTTTGATATAATAATCATAAAAATATAAGGTTCAACCGAAAGACTTATAATATTATAGGTGTATCATTAATGAACCACTTGTGGTTCTAATTAAAGTTTATAGTAAGTTTATTAACCATATCATATAAAAATACAAAGAGATAAGGTAAATGTCAAACTATTTAACTAAGTGTTGAATCTAAAAGATAAGGATAATATAGTTATCCAATACTATCTAAAACCAATTTTTTGAGTGGTTTTCCACCCAAACCCACCTTACCCTTTAAATAATTCATTTTGGATCCATTTTAAACGGATTATTATTTTATTATAAAATAATATTTCAATCTTTTCCTAATGTGCCCCTCACCCCTCTTATAAAAGGGAACTTCCCCTTATCTCAAATTCACACCTTCAAAGCCATTTGGATCGGCCTAACCCTTCCCAAATATCATCCCCAATATACTACCTTAATCCTAGAGTCCTTAATTTAGTCAGAAAACTATTTTAAAGAGCCCTTTTGATCAAATCAAAAGGAAGAACAAGAAGAAGAGTAAAATATTTTATCACCACTTTCAAGTTCTTTTCTTATGCCACTTCCTCTTTCTTTGTTGTTTCCATTATAAAATAATAACTCCAGTATATTCTATATATTGTGATGTTTTTATAAAAATGGTAAAATCATATTCATTATTCTATCCATCCTATAAATGACAATGTCATGATACGTGCGTACGTACGGATTACCGTCTTTGTGTCATGGTGTAGTTTGTTATTCAAACACTTCATGATTTGGATGGGTATAATAATTAGTATAAATGATGTAAATAATAAATATAATATGATAATGATTCATTATATATTATATACCATTAAATTAAATATTATTTTAATATCAAAATAATGATATTGTTGCTCGTGCGTACGTACGAATTACCGTCTCCACGAACGCAATGAGATTCATTCACCATCGTATCCATTAAAGAATAATTTTCATTTGATGATTAAAAATAATGTATATAGACTTAATATAATTCTGAAGATGATTAAGATAAATCCTTTCCATAACAAACATTACTTAAGTTACAAAAAATATAAAGTAAAACAAATCATTTAACACTCAAAACAATGATACTACTGAAATATCCTTAACAAAGCAATATTAAAAGATCATATATGATATCATATTTATGTATATAGTTCTTGTATAATTTAATAACAATGATTTAACTATTATAAAGGAGTTTAACCTACCCTAAACCAAGAAAAAGTACAGGGTAAGGGTAAATTTCACAATCTCTTTATTATCTGAGGTGGTTTTTACGTAAGTATCTACAAGGACCTATTTATCATCCACATACATGTTTCATAAAAATTTATTCCAAAACATTTTTACTAAATAATACAATATGGGTTAAAGTAATTTATACCCTTGTTTTAATTTTTATAAAATCATTTTAAAGGAATCATTCTGTCATTTTCCAAACAAGGTACCTTATGACCTTTTCGACAAAATTAATGTAAGAATGTTTTTTTAACTTATTATGTGGGTGTGGCTAATTTCCATCATTATAAAATCATCAATGAATCCTTTACAATCATATTAGAATATTTAAAAATAATTTTTTTTTATTATTATGTTACTTTAAATAATTTTTAAAAAAAAGAAAGTGATATTTCTCTCAAATAGTTCTATTTCATCTATGTCAACATACATGGATGTATTTTACACTTGTTTGAAGTTGATTCATTATGATACTAATCTCCCATATAGTATTGAAGGTTTAATGATATTCATGAATGTGGATGTATTATTTTTATACCATTCATTGTTTATGGATAAAGTTTTGGAATTTGGTATGCTAGTTTTAATATGAATGTTTATGTTATGTTTAAACCTTTTCATATGAGGAATGCATTGGACATAGTAATTTATGGGTGGAGCCTGCTATAGCTCCTCGATGCATCGGTAGGTCTCATGAGGCAAACTAGTGTTTTGGAATAAGGCCTTGACAAAATCTTATTTGTATTTTTGTTGCAAGGCCTTGACTATGTAGTTATTAGGTTTGGAATTATGCATTCTATCATTATGAAAGTGGCTGTTGATATTTCATGTGATTATTCGACAAGTAGAATATCCATGTGAATAAGTAAGTGGAATTGTTTGATTTTATCTTTTCCATAGTATTCTAAAGAAAAATTTTAAAAGGCTTTTGTTCTAAGTATGGAATTTTTTAAATGTTTATGTTTATTTATGAATGTTTCTGCTATATTGTTATCCTTACTGAGCATTTGAGCTCACCCCTTTCTATGTTTTGTTTGTTCCAGGATGCGAAGAAGAATATTATACTGGCCTACAGGGATAGTATAAGGGATATGAGTGTGGATTATGGAGACTATGTTGTTTTAGTTTTTTATTTTATAATGTAATGTAAAACTTAGGAATATATCTAGTATTTCCAAAGCTACGAAACTAATCCTTAATTCGAGACATAATCTTTTGTGATCATTCCAATGTTATGTAATAATGCCCCGACACTGGGAAACTATGGTTGGGGTGTTACAGATCTAATATCTTCTATTTTAGATCCTGAATCGAGGGTTGATTATTAGATCTTCTTTGTAGTAATTATTCATTTAAGCTTCCCAGCTAAGGAATTTTGATTTCATATCTAGTGATCCTGATGTTGGTGGTTCCATTATGATTTAAAATTTTCATTAACCATAATATTCTTAAATAAAATTCAAATGTTTTATTTATATTTAATTTCAGGATATTAATGAGTTTTTTATCAAGTGGTTCATTAAAAACCCAATTCCAATTAATTATGGTTTTGAAATTGGATTCTAATATGAATTTGAGAAAAAAGCCTAATTCCATTGAATTGGTTGTTATTTGTGATATTGATGAATTTTTTTGAAATTTAAATTGTTAAAATTGAATTCTGAAATTTATTTGATAGAATTTATTTCAAATTGTATTTTTTCAAAAAAAATGGATTGAAATTATTTTTATTTAATCCCATTAGTTTTTTCATGAAAAGGGCGTGATTTGATTAAAAAATAATTTGGGTTTTAAATGTAAAATTGGCAGACTTGAAGTAGAGAATGGGATGAATTTTATATTAATAAGTCGTTAAAAAATAATTCATTGATGATTTTATTAGATCACATGAGATCCTAGGAAGTAAGTGATTAATTTAGGATAACACTCTATAATTTACAATACTAAAATTATATAAATAGAGCAGGTATCATCCCTTATGGGATAGTGATGTGTCCTCTTTGGTCAGTATTGATGAGAACATGTGTATACACATGGTTTATTTATTACTATTAGATAGTGTATTAGTCCCACAAACATGAACTATCATACCTTTTAGAATATGTCGATGTTTCTCATTTTTTTTATTTGAAATATAAGACATAGTTATTGAAAAATATTTTATATGTCATATTAATTTATATAAAATTTTTATATAAAATTTTTATGAAGCCATTTTCTTATAGTATTTTAATAATTTGAAATTTTATGCATGAATTGTTTGAAATATTATTTTAAGATTCGTTTAATATTTATTTAAAAATTTAAATAATTATTTTGATAATCAAATATTTGAATTCATTATGGAACCTATGATGGGACACTCCGAAGATTTTGGCTAACACCATACATGTACCTTCGAGTGTCTGTAGATTATCCCATTTTATGTTCATGAAATGGTACGGCACCACATGGAGGTGGTGGTATCTGTTGACTATTGGTCTTGTTGAGTTGTGTCAATTGGGACTTAAGTTGTTTATTATCTTGATTTCCTTTACTTTTTTGTTTCAATTTGGGTTTTCATGCATGTTTTATTTCTAGTATACTTATCTCTATGAAGTCTTCCTTTTATGAATATTGACGTTCTCATACTCATTTTTTAAATTTGTTGAAAAAAATTTCCCATTTTCATATTGTTTGATTCTAATTTCTTTTTTCCATTCCATGGGGATTGAGAACTCCCTTTGGTCCATGTTAGAGTAAGCTCATTTATAATGTTATCACTACAGCTGGAATTATTTGTGACAATATTGATATAATACCTCTTAAACCAAAAAAATATATTATTTACAAATTTATATCATATTATACGATAAATTATATTTTCACATTCATCCATGATATGGATTCATAATACTATTCAATTTTGTGGTAAAATTGACCCAAAAAAAACATACCATAGTTTAATGAATGATTATGATCTTGTTTGGTTGTAATATAATTATTCCATAGGAATATTGATATTATTTATTATTTACTAGGGTTATATATTTGAATTCAACTATATTATATGCAAATTTAAAGGATTTGGAATTATTACATGATTTGAATAATAGATTATCTTCATAGCCCACTTACTTTAAATGATCAAATTAATGATGTTCATTTTTCAGTTATATCATTAATAGGTTATATAATTCACAATATAATTACATTATTATATCATAAATATCATATTTATACTTTAATATCATCCTTATATTAAACCATCTAAATACGTTAAGGAAAATGAAACACATTTTTCCATGGAGGCGATAGACCGCACAGTCCAAGAAGAACACTTTTATTTTTCTAAATGTATAGGGTATAGAAATAACTTAGTATAATACCCTTAATATAATAACGTTAAATAATATAAATTATAATAATATCATTATACAACTATGTGTAGGAAAAAATTATAAAAAATATAATTAAGATGAAAACTAAGTTGTTGAAAATAGTCACGTCGGGGACTTCAATTTTTATAGTATGTATTTAATAATTTCATAGGATTAGAATAACATTTAGTTACATTGATATTTTTTTCCTATGATAAGATTCTAGTGAGAGTATAACAACAGATTTTCATAGATAAATTCTAATTATAGATGATTCTTGAAGTGGTGAAGATGTAACCCTTTTATAAATTAAGGGAATGGTAGTTTAGAGACTTTCCCTTTCATTTTCATAAAATTTAGGGTTATTATTCAAGTTTAAAAGGACATAAAAGATAAAAAAGTGTAGGGGACACATGTATTGGTTGATAAAAATATCAATTATTAAATTAATTGAACATTTTTTCAAAATTTTAGGACTTGTACAAAGTATTAAAATCAATTTAGCTCTTTCACATTAACCATTATAATTAATTATTAATCTTAGTAATTAATTTTAATGAAAAAAAAAATAATATTTACACTTTTACATAATTTTATACATATAATTTTAATTTTTAATATCATTTTATCGTATAAAATTTCTAATGGTAAGATATTTTATTTTTAAAATAAATATACATTATCACATAAAAATAGCTTTTAGATAAATAACATTTTAATGATTTATATGTATATATAAGATGCAATTTTCATAGTAATTGATTTTAATGAAGAAAATCATTTATTGTAAACAAAACACATGGTTTTATGCTTTCAAGGTAATCCAAAATTGAGTCTCCTATGAAAATAATTAATTAAAAGAAAAGACTGAATGTAATATTTTTATTTAAATAATCATTTTAATTAGTTCTAAAAATTTTGGGCATAAGATTTATAAATTCGAAGAATATTTAAAAAAATATTTTTATTCCATAAATAAATATTTTATTGCTCATAATTGTTTCTAAACTTCTAGTTTGTTTATATAATGGTAAATTCATACAAATTACAAGTCGCCTAAAAATTGTAATTTTTTACTATAAACCAACCATTATAGAAAAACAACAAAATATAATTCATGGAAAATTTTGATATGATGAATTAAATAATAAATTTTGTTTTTCAAATTTAAAATTAATAAATATATTAATTAATAAATGGTATTTAAATGGTGTATTTCATGATTGTTAATGATATTGTGTTTACATTAGATAATAGAGTCTTAGCTGTTACCTTCTCCCCTCCTAAAATATTTTCATCATCAAAATTTTTGTTTATATAATATATTTATCATGTGTTGATACTAATTCCTTATATATTCCCTATGAACCTAGGTGTCCCCTTATAGTTTATAATTTCTCCTAATTACATTAAATAAATGAGTTTTTTTCAACAATACTGACTTTATAGAGTCAAAAATATTGATAGGTTACTCATTATAATAAAATTCATGCTCCAACTCAATTCCCTCGCATGTGAGTGCATGCATTGGATCTAGGATATATGTCCTTAGTAAATATTCATTGAATGTTTCATGAACATTAGGAAGTTTAGATGGCATTTTATATCAGTAATCTACTGTTGTGATTCTTTATAATGTTCCAAATGGTCCATTATACATAAGTCTTATCTTTTCCTTTTTAATGAATCTTACATCTCCATTCCAAGGAGAAGCATTCAAGAATATAAGGTCCTCAACAATAAATTACAATTCATTACTTATATTATCAATATTCATTTTTTTTATTTTGGGACACTTTAATGTGATCCTAAATAATCTATACATTATCAGTTTTTTCCTTAAAAATCACTTGACCAACTAACTTTCATTCTCCAACTTAATCACAATAAGTTTGATTATGAAACCTCATCCTATAAAATGACTCATATAGTCACATATATATTCTCAAAATTAATCTATTAATGTCCAAAATTCCACAAATGGTAGATACTTATTATGACCGACTTATTATTTTATAAAACGTTCATTACATGGTTAAAATTTTATAATACAGAATATCTTAATAGTTTCATTGTTTTGGAAACATGAAAAATAATACATTAAAAACAAAAAAAATAAAAATTATTCTATTACACTTGAGAAACCTGTTTGTAGTTTTTTACTATGTCAATTTTAAAATATCTCATATCTTGGGGGAAGCATCAAAGAAAGGGTTGAGCATAAAGCCCAATAAAAAATATACATAGGATATACTTAGCATGTGACAAAGATTAATGTCAATAAGGAATGATCACATTAATAAGATGAATATAATAGTATAAATGACATGAATAATAACATGGAAATGTATCTATATCATAAAAATGATACATTTTTAAGCATATCACCAATTTTTTCACCTGGGTGTCATAAATCAAAATTTCAAAGGTTATTCACCAAGGTATCTTAAAACATATCCTCTATAGAAATTAATTATGTACCCAATCCAATATAGGAAAATCAAGGTAAACCCTTCATATTTATTAATCCATTTGATCCACATTGATCATAAAAAATCTTTTCATCAAAACCCAAAGGAGAAAAAAATAATGGGTTTCATATGATAACATTGAGTACATTACTTCTTAAAGACATGAAAAATACATTATTTTTAACCACTTAAAAGGGAATATGAGTTGAATAAATTTAAATACCTGAATAAATATATTGTATTTATATCTAGTTGAATTATTAAGGTAGGTAAGAGATTTGGGTATTCATAATATAAGATTATTTTATAAAAATAGAAAGTTTCCTTTACTGATTTCAGTAGAATAACGGCATACAACAAGGATTATAAAAAAATGAATAACAATAGAAAATGTGGGTATCAAATTAATAAAATAAAATATCAGATTTAATGGGAAGATAAAATGACCATGAAAATAAATAATATTTTTTTATTAATAATATTCTGAAAATATAGAAACATGAAGAAAAATGAATAGGAGAAGAATCCCCTAATCTGTAGGATTTACATCCTAAGACTACAGGGTGGCACCTTGACATTATTAAGGAACATTTCATGGACAATTTTGGAGGTAAAATTAATATAAATCAGTCAATTATGAAATTTTAGTGGAGATTAATGGGTACTATTTAGTATTCATACATGAAAAGGGATGGGTTTAAAAGTTCTAAATTTTGATTATTTTATCATATAATCCAAAACCTTGTTCATGAATTCAATTCCAAAAAATTTCTTCTACCATTACATAATGAAGGAGTGTGGTTGAATGTTAATTTCCTTCCAAAATAGAACCATTACTTCCAATAATCCCAATTAATTCTATGAATCCAAATATAAAATTTCATTTCAAAAATTAAATTTTTGGTTCATAAAATAAATGTAAGAATTTTTAAATTAAAATTAATATTTTCAAATTCATTTTTATACATAATAAATTAATATAATATTGAATAAAATTTCTCAAAAAAATTAATAATTTTGATATAATAATGATGTCATGAGATCATATTGCTCGTCAAGCGGTAATTGTTACCTTTTCTAAAAAAATATCTTTATCAGATAATTCATAGAAAAACCCCCTAAGATAATTTTGATGTCTTCAGTACAAAACTAATTTTTATTTCAACAAAAAAATCTATAAATTTGATAATTCTAACTTATAAATTAAATTTATTATTCTAATGAAATTTTATAATTTCTTATAAAAGTAAATATTCTAGCAATTATTAAAGTTACTCTAGCTTCACTAAAATATATTATCATTTAAAAATTATTTTTTAATATTATATTATGAATATAATTTTATATTAAAATTAAAAATAAAACATAATTTTAATATAATATGTTTATAGTCTCCAAAAATAAAATAGTTTTTATTATGTCAATAAATAATATCATCAATCATTTAAATGTGTCTATGTAAATAAAATTTTTAAAGGCCAAATATTTTATTTACTAATGGTCATAATTCACATCAACCATATTAGCTTATAATCACAATATAAATGATCATATTACTCTATAGAAAACACAAACATTATTACACTTCATCATTTACTTTGATTCTATCATGGTTCAATACTTTTTTCTAAATCAATATTGTATTACTAAATTTCAATTTCTCTTTTATAGTGATGTTCATGGGTTTAATGATTCTAGGTGATCAAGGTAACCCATATTTTTATATTTTACATTATTTAACTATATTAGTCTTTTTATTGTAATATTCAGTATTAAATTTTGTATTTTTTTAAACTGAATTTAATGATCCTAAATAATGAAATAATGTTTTGTTGCTTTTTAAAAAGAGTTTTCCATTAGATTACTAATCCTATTTGAACTAGTTAATGTAAATAGTTGGTGTGTTAATTTATTGTGAAATTGAAAATTTATTCTATGTGATTCCATTGTAAAACATAATAAAACTTTATTAGGTGGTAAAATATATTTTTACTAATTGAAGTACATTTTTCAGGTCTCTAAACTCATTCACATTTAAAATAATTTCATCCTCAAAAGTTCATATAATATTCTTAGTTCTGAATATATGAGGGTATATATGTATCATTATTTCTAATGGTTCTTTTGTTGCCTCCCCATATTTTTGGGTCATCCACAATACTTTAATATGGTGATTTGTCCTATTGAGTACAAATTTTTCTCCACGTTCCATGGTCATCACTAAATCCTCATGTTGTACCACCTCTAGATTTAGTACATGTGTGGGATCAAGTATGTACTATCTCAAGAGTTATATGTGGAACACATTATATAAGGACCTAACCATATTACATTACATAATCTTGAATTTGGTCAAGAAATAACTCCCTTTTGCATTTTGGATCTTTTAATGTTTAGAGCTTAAGATAATTGGGACATTACACTTTCATAATATTGCACATTATTATTGAGTGGATGCCATAATAACATTATTCATTTCCTTTAAAATATAAAACATTTCAAATAAAACAATATTTCTATAAGAGTTATTAATAAATTTATCTTACCTTACTTGTTTGTCTAACACATCCTTATAAGCTATGAAAATCATTTAAAAACTTGGGATGATCCCAAAAAGCTTAGTAAGGGGTATAAAAATATGTTTAGAACACATTAGTCCATTAATAATTGTCACATATGAAATCATTTTCAATAGGCATACTTGTCACCCATATATATATAATTTTTGAAACATGAGATTTCCACAAGATTCCCAGAAAAAATAATAACATAAATAGAACCATAGAGGTATATTGGGGAATTATTTGCATAATCATGTAACCCTCTCAGCTACCTTATAATTTGTGACCCTCGCAGCTACCTTATAATTTGTGTAACCATCTCTGTTACACTTTGAGGAACCATAAAGATGACCTTCATCTTACATATACCCAATAAATTGGAGGAAAATATAGGTCCCACCCTTCATCATAAAAAATTACCATGAACTGGAACATAATCATAGAACATGATTAATAGCATAAAAACATTACTTTTAATTTTTCCTAAATTGAATTTTAAAAAAGGATTTTAAAATAAAATCCCCTTATAAATATCATATAATTTAAGAGGGTCTTAATAGAGTTGATAGAATATGTATATACATAGTAAATAAAAATAATTCAACACAATATAAGAAACCCCCTCTCACAAAAAAATTTAATTCCACATAAATAATGAAGTATAAGGTTAACCTAAAGAATGGAAACCGGGTTAAGAATTCCCTCACCTCATGTTTATCTTACTTAAAACTCGTTTAAAACTCCATTATAATGGATAAAATACTATTATTAATAACTTATAGAAATATATCCATCTTTATAATATCTTATAAGATCATTTAATTACATATTTCACCATTTAATTGTTAGAATTTTGTTTCTTTAATTGTTTTGGGTGTCTTCTTTACATGTTTTCAATGATTGGTTCATGATGAATGTTCTAGTCGATTGGAAGTAAAAATATAGAATTATAAGGGAGGAGTATTTAAATATTTCCAAAAACATAAATTATACCATTTATCATTTTTAATTATTACATGAGGATGATTCAGGAGTTAAAATATTATTGATATTTGTTTAGGTTATTATGGCGATTCTTTGATCGTAAAGATCTCATTTTGTTTCATAAATTAATAACATGTGTGAAAAATAATTATAGAAACTTATATAAGATATAATACATATATTTAAATCGGTTTCAACCTTAAAAACGGTTTCTTTAATAGTCTTGAAGAAAGTAAAAGAAATTGAAATCACATCTTCGACGATGTCAGTAAATAGACACATCACAAATAGTGTTTTAATTCCTTGAATTAGTGATAGAGGAGAAGAAGATTGATGACTAATTTTACATGAACATGATAAAATAAAGAATATACAAGATTTTTGAGCTTTTGTTCCACTTCGATAAGTGGAGGTGAGTAAATAAAAATATAATAAATGAACTCAAAATAAAAGAAGAGTTGAGAAATCACTTATGAAATTTCTACAGCCTAACGACATCGCTAAAAATTTCATAATATATTTTTATGTGAGAATAGGGGTATATCATCATTATTAAATAATTTGGGAAGTAAGGGGGATATAGAATCGAATATCCCAACATAATACAAATATAATTAAAAAGAATAACATAAAATGATTGAAAATATAGAAAACAAAAGAGGAAGTTTACCTCTTGATCTCTCCATCATGAGATCCTTCTTAAGGCCATTGGTTTGGAAATTTTGGTGAGACTAGAAGCACTAGGATGTGGGGAAGAGCCTTGGGAGAAGTCTTGGGTAGAACATAGGTAAGCCTAAAGGATTGAGAGATTTTGGAGGAAGATGGAAATGAGGGTGGTATTTATAGTGGAGGAGAGGTGGTATTTTACATTATCTTAATCAATATTATAGTATTTTAGCTCAAGACTATGCATAGTCTCAATTAATGTGACCCAATATAGTAGTAATGGCATTTGAGTTTGAACCAAGTTGTCTTACATCACTTATTATGTCATAAATAGTGTATTTGACTGATAATTTGAATATACTGTATTTTACCATATTTCACTATTCATCGAAAATTCAAGAATTTTAGAAAAATCCCAAAAATTCACACTAATTTTTTTTCGATGTGTTGAATCCAAAAATAAAATAAATTTTATGAAAATTATTTTCTAAATATTATTAATTTAACTTTTAAATAAAATCATACTTTATTCAAAAATTAAGAATTATAAAACTATAACTACTTTTATATCACATTGAAAAATTAACCAAAATGTCATTATCTTAAATCCTTAAGAAAATAAAATAATAGAACAATTTAATATTCATTAGGGTCATATTAATTATCATATTACTATTCATAAGGGTATGTTACTATTCACCAAAAACCATGTTGGTTTTATTAGGCACCAAATAACATACTGAACACAATTTTAGATGATCATTTCTGGTAATTCAAAATATAGAAGTGAAAAAATAATGTTTAAAATCTTGTTATAAATATATTCTTAAAACTAAGTTTCATGCATTTCAATTTATTTTTAAAAAACCGTTGGGTGTTACATTATCCCTACCTCTTGAAATTTCTTCCTCACGGTTTTATTTACCTATTAAACAAGTGATGGAACCATTCCCTCATAGAATTTTCAGAATCCCATGATACATCTTCAACCATGTGGTTTATCCGAAAAACCAATAATTGTTGGATTACCTTATTCCACAAAACATGGTCCCTTCGATCAAGAATTAGAACTGGTTTCTCTTCATAAGAAAAGTTCTCTTCCAACTGATCTTCTTTTTGGCTCAAGATAAGAGATTAATTTGGCACATATTTTCTAAACTTTGTAACACGAAACACATTCTGTACCTGATAAAAACTTGGAGGAAAATCTACTCAGTATGCAACTGGTTTAACTTTCTTCATGATTTCAAAAAGACCAATCAACTACGGGCTTAGCTTCCCTTTCTTTCCTAAATGCTTCACTCATTTCCAAATAACTTACAAAATATAATTATAGATTAGCATTTCATTAAAATCATAACATCGAAGTGGAAAAATAATGTTTAATGGCTGGTTATAAATATCCACTTTAAACAAAGTTTCATGCATTTCAATTTATTTTTAGAAAACCTTAGGGTGTTACATTATCCCCAACTTTTTGATATTGTGTCCTCGCAATTTGATTTACTTATTAAACTAGTGAGGGTACCTTTCCAACCTAGCATTTTCAGACTCCCATGTTTCTTCTTCAACCATATGGTTTCTCCGCAAAACCATTACCTAGTGGATAACCTTATTCCACAAAACCGATTCCTTTTGATCAAAACTCTGAATAGGTTTCTCTTCATAAGAATTTTTCTCTTGCTTCTGAACTTTTTCTAGGCTCAAGACATGAAATGAATCTGGAACATACTTTCTCAATATCAAAACATGGAAGACATTGTGTACCTGAGACAAACTCTGAGGAAAAGCTGCTAAAACCGAGGATTGTTATTCCATCAATGGAAATGTAACTATTAAATAAATAGAACGTGAGAGAGGTATATAAAATATATATATAAATCCATTAAATTTTATATTAATTACAAAAACAATATTCTATTGAAATTTATGTACCAAAGAATACAAAATAGATTGTTATTATCAAATCAGTCCCCATGAATAAAAATTGAGCTCGACCAACACCACTTAAGAAATGGGTAGAAATTCAATCATAACCACATGAAAGAATGGTATAAGATATGATATTAAATTAAAGTGAATAAATTAATTTTATTATATAATATTTCAAATAGTTATTTTATACACCACATAAAGGAAATTAGGTGTATAATAAAAAACTGGTCTTAAACTGATGAATTTAAGACATGAAACCCATACCACCTATCATGAAATCCAAAAAAATAAATTCATAGAATATATAATATACATAAAAACATTATTATGTTAATTAATAACATTAATCATATCCATATTCAATCATACTCATTACAAATAGTCATTCTCTATATGAATTCTGCAGATTCTCCACAATAGTGTTTGTAATTTTGAGCATTTTTACTAATTTCAAAAATGATGTATTGATATTCATTATTATTATAATGTATATTATTCATAGGTGATTAAAGTTACTATTATTTTTCTCTTTATAATAATTTATTACTTTTCAAATTCCTTTCATGCCTTTTTTAGACCATATAATTAAGGATGGAGTCGTTAATATGTATATTTTTCTAATTTTTGATGAATGGATGGTGTTATATTAATTGATGAATTAGATATTTGTAACATCCTATTAAAATTTTCAAGTATTATGAAAACACCTATTTTTACCATGTATTGTATGAGTTTTTTTAAGGGATCATTATATGAAATATTGAAAATATTATAAGGCTATTGGGATGCACACAGTCGGTGCATGGCTTTCCGAAACGATGCACCCTGCTAGTGCAGACCGTGCAAATCCATGAATTGAGGATATTCAGTCTTAGTGCATGGTTTGAAAGACTATATTCCCACCAAGGAGAAATCATGAAACAACATTATTAGGGGCGCATTGTTAGGGTGAACTATCTGTCTAACTATATGGATTGCCAAGATAATCATGTGTATGGGGCTTTTTTATATGAAAATTATTTTTAAGTCCTAAAACCCATTTTTAAGGTACCGAAAAGACCTATTTCGAACTATTTTGATTTCTTATCAGATTTTTACTCATATGTGGTGATTTTCCCCTTCCACACTCATTCATTACTAGATTGAAACTATGAAAATGATGTTCAATCTCTACCTGTTAGGTTTCCTCTACCCATTTTCATTCTCCTGGTCTCTCTTATCTTATCCCTACGATTTTATATATCTCTATTTATTATTAGAGGACCTATTATCTACCATTTTAGATAATTTATATTGGTTTTATTCCTGTATCTTTATTTTTTCATTCTTCATTAATGTTTCCTAAATATGAATTTCTTATTCGAGATCATGTGCTCCTGAGATACGCGATTTTGTTAGGATGACAATTTTCATTAACCGTAAATTGCTTGATTTAAATGAAATATTTCGATTTAAATTAAATTTCTAAATATAAATAAAATTTACTTGAATTGGATGACTAAAAAACCAATTACATTGATTTGGTGTTCTTGGATTTTGGTGTGAATTTCAGAAAACCCTAATTTATAATGAATTTGGGTTTATATGTCAAATGTATAGAATTTTGTGAAATTTCAAATTTTGAATTTAAATTGTGAAATTGATTGGATGGAATTGATTTCAAATTTAAAAAATTTTAAAAATGGATTAAAATTATATAGACAGAAACCCATTAGTTTTATATTAAAAAATGCATGATTTCACTAAAAACTTCTTTCAGTTTTTATATAGAAAATTGGTATATTTGACTTGGATAATTGGATGAGTTTTATTATAAGAAGTCTTAAAATAAATTTTCCATCTCTGATTTTATTATATCACTTGAAATATATGTCATTTAGTGAGTTATTCAGTATAATACTCTACAATTTATAACACTAACATTATATAAATTTAGCATGTCACATCTCCAATGGGATGGTGATGTGTCCTCCTTGGTTACTATCGAGGAAGAAGTTTGTATACGAAAATTTCCGTGATAACTATTTAAATGTGAGGGTGTCCCATATCTTAGGACTATAGTTCCATTTGTCACATGACCATGTTTATCATTTTTTTATATTAAAAATATATGTCATTAATGTTGTCAACTATTTTACCTGCCTTGTGAATTTATATAAACTTTTTATATAAATTGATTATTAAGCCATTTGTTTAAACTATTCCTATCATTTGAAATTTAAACCATGATTTTTTTTAAATGTTATTTTGAAATTCTTGGAATGTTTATATGAAAATTTAATACTTCAGTTCAATTAATTATATGATGTAATCTATTATGGAATCATTAGTGAGACCAAACAAGGCTTTTATCTCACACCCTACCTCTTTATTCGCATGTTTGTAGACTATATCCATCCTAGTTTGAGAAAGGGTATAGGACTGATTTGAGATGGTACTATTTGTTGATCCTTGGGAATGGTGAGTTTCAGATACTAGGATTTGGGTTGCTTACATTTTTATTTTCTGGTACTATGTTGTAGTTCTTTGGGTTTTCATACCTGTTTGACTTCTAGTACACTTCTCTATATGGAGTTTCCTTGTATTCATAATGACATGTTTATCTTTCTTCTATTAGGATTGTGAAAAATTAATTCCCACATTCATATTGTATATTTCTAGGTATTGTTCTCTAACCCATGGGGGTCAGGAATATCCTTTGATCCATTTATGTGCTAGCTCAGTTATTGGGTTACCAAGGAACCTGGGGTGCTTCATCAAAAAATTGTATCAAAGGTGTAGTTTTTACTTGTTTCCATGATGTAATTATTTTGTTGTGTAAACTTTTCGGGACTTATGAGGTAGTTTAAATTGTGTTCTTGGCCATCTATGTTCGTAATGAGCCTTATGTCACAATGGGTGATTCAGGAAAGGCGTATTAACGGTTAGTTCTATTCTTTTTTAGATTTTTATTTGGATATATTGAAATCCAAACCATGTTTTTATATTTTTTGGGATTATATATACTTGTTTTACTATTTAGTGTTAAATATGATGTCTTAAATACTGTCTTTTAAATTCGTATAGCATCATTCCTTCGATAATAGGTGCAAATAGGATCCATAAGGGAGCTTTTAATAAAACACAGTAGGAAAATTCTCTCATGGACCCGAGTTTGGTTGAGCTGATTGTGTGTAATATCCAATCATGTGGACATTCCCCACCACCAGTTCTCGTTCAGTCTCCACCTATAGAACCTCAGAGGTACAATCTCTGAAATAATTCTAATGAGTTCCTTCACTCAAATCCACCATCGTTCAAATGATCCAATGACCCTCAGGAGTGTGAGGAATGGTTAAGTGGGACGAAATGTTTGTTTGAGTTCATGGAGACACCTAATTAACCTAATGGTAATTCTTCCACTTTCATGATGGAGGTACATAGACAAAGATAGTGGGACATGATATTTATGGAAAAGAAACATGAGTAAAAAGAGTGGAAATTATGAAAGTATATTTTAACTAAAAATTTATATATAAATTAAATGTTGTTTCATATGACTGTTGAGTTCTTAAAACAAGAGTAGGATGTGAAGATCATAAAGGAGTATAAAAACAACACTACTGAGTTAATTTAGTTGTGACCTAATGTAGAATCATATTAGAATATGAATACTTGATGGTTCAATTTTTGAATACAAACTGATTTTATTCATATATTTTCTTGATAATGTTACCCTCATCTGCTGATGTACTGGATTAGTCTTTGATGGTTCAAATAGACCTAGATGGAAAGTTCGAGTTGATGGGAGATTCCTTTTCTCTTAGCGGAAGTGTGAATTCTTATAAAGGGGAGATGAAGTGTGATGGTTCTCATTTTGGTTCTTTATAGAATGGTTTTCTAGTCCTCATGTAGTTCCATAAAGAGTCCCATTGATTTGTTACAAGTGTGACAAACTATGGAACTAAAAGAAGGATTACAATGAGGCACCCAGGTATGTAGATCATGGGGATGCTCAGGTTACTCAAATATGTTATTCCATTTCTATCATAATATTCTTTTTGGAATTTGATCATCAGAACCTACTAAAATGGTGGTGAAATAAAATTCTACACTATCAAAAGTGTTCTAGACATAGGAATCTGAAATGATGTTACTTCATGTGGTATAAGAGTATCAAGAGGAAGCGGATATTGGTCAAGTGACTATGAGGTGTACCCTCATTATATCTTCATTATTAGTGACTATTTAATTTTATATTGGTGAATCTCATTCATTTATTTAAACTTTTATTTTTAATATGATAAAAATTCTTAGAGGGCATTTATCTTGTGTGATGGATGTTAATACACCACTTAGAATAATGAGAGAGGAGGGTCTCTATAATCCTGTATGTGTTTTCTCTTTATCAAATTTCAAGATTTCATGGAGTTTTCTGGTTCTCGACTGGAAACCACTACACTTAATTTTTGGGATTTAATATCCCATTGCTAATAAATCTTGGATTGGTTGTTATCTTCAGCGGTACTCATTTAATGCACCTGATGGGTTTTGTCATATAATTCATGGAGAATGGGACCCAATTTCAAGTAAATTTGTAATTTCTTATCAAAAGTTGAGTAACGTGATGTTTCTATTTTCTTTTTACCTATGGGGGAAACTTTTGAGATGTTCTCTTCCTCTTGTTTGTGGCAAGTTCCCCAACATTTTCCCTTTTGACTTATCTAGTTTTCCACTAGTAAGATAGGTAAATTTTTATATTTACATAATTTTTGATACTCAACAAGTGTCTATTACTTATTAACACATGGAACCAAATAAAATGAAATGGTTGAAGTCGCAGTTTGATGAGAATCTAGAGAATGGATTTATACACCGAAGTGTGTCTCATTGAGTGGCACCAGTTCTCTTTTCTAAGGAAGCATACGGTTCCCTTCTCCTTTTTTTGATAATATATAACTCAATTGAGATTTGTTAAATATAAATTATCCATCTACAAATATTGATGATCTATTTGATCATTTTAAATGGGATATATAGTTCTCAAAGATTTACCTTCATTCTAGATATCGTCGGTCTAGAATAAAATATTATCACATACATAAAAACTCCTTTCGTAGAATGTAGATCCAACATGAGTACCTTTCATGCATTTTGCTTCATCCAATGCTCCTACAATCCTTATGGAATTAATGAAAATTTGTGGTGGAATTTTTGGTGTACATCCTATTTTAATCAATGTATGATGTGGATCATGTGAATAATCTAAAAGGAGTACTAGAATTATTGATAAATATCTAACTTTATGTCAAGATTTCAAAATCTGATTACTGAATTTGGGAAGTGATGTTCTTAGGGATGGTGGTTTTGGATAATGGTATTTTTTGATCCTAAAAAGATGAATGCTATTATTATATGGGAAAATTATAAAAAAATCTAGATTCAGAGCTTCTTGGGATTAGTTGGGTATTATTGATGGTTCATTATGGACTTTTTAAAGAAGGATTCTCCAATGACATCACCAAATCAGAAGGGAGTAAATTTTTTTTATTAGAAATCACATATTTCTATTGTTCGTATGAAACATCATTTGACTATTGAACTTGTGTCGACTCTCCTAGTGGGAAGGAAGGGTTATGTGGTCTTTTTTATGCATCTGGTTCAGTTTTGGGTTGTGTTCTTATGAAAGGTGATCATGTCATTACTTATAGATCTCCACATCTTTGGAAAAATTAGACCAACTACCCCCAGCAATGAAATTGAACATGCTGATATGATTTAAGTGCTTGAGAATTTTTTTGAATTAACTTTTTGAAGAAAGTTATAGTGTGTTTTCTAACCATATGATTTTGATTTATATCTTCACTCAAAAGTATTTGAATCTCCCCAAGAGGTGTTGGGTGGAACCCCTAAAATGTTTTCATATTGAAATCTCTTATAGCATATGGAAATGAATTTTCATCGTGTATTTTTTGAATAGAAAACATATGACCCATTCCAAGAAATAATCACTCGAATTGTGGAATTTGATCACCCTTTTTGCACAGTTGCATACTAGAGTCTAGGAATTAGGGGTCGAGGTTTCTGGGGCCAGTGTTCTGATGACATCCACTCTCAATGAAATAATTCTTTGGGGTACAAGCTTGATGATGAGTTCCACATCATTAAAGACTCTATTTATGGTGAGGAGACCATACATAACTAATAATTCTTCACAGAGGGAATTCTATGCTATCAAAACAACATTGTTGTGTTTTTAGTGGTAAAGATATTTGTGATGGGGTATTTTCTTAACTCTTAGTGGTTAGTGCACACAAGAAAAAAAAATATGTTCTATGACATGAGGTGGTAATTATATTGGATAAATATGAGATGGGGAATCAGTGATTTTTTCTCTTATTGTTATAAGATCCAATAGTTCAAGATTGAGCATGATAAACCTTTATGTTTACTTCATCCTCTTCACGTTTCAACTTAGAAGTGAGATGAGGTATCTATGGACTTTGTAGTTCGGTTCCCATGCATCCAACGAAAGAATAATGTGATATGGGTTTTGATCAATCGACTAAAAAATCAGCTCACTTTATATCCATTTGTGAAACAACCAAAGTACAAGAGTTGTGAAATATATATATATATATAAGATATTTTTTTTCTCATGGAGTTCCATATACTATAGTCTCTTATAGAGATCCATAGTTCACTTATCACTTTTGGTGAGGACTTAAAGTGGAACTGAGACCTCACGCCCATTTGATTATGGAATACTATCTACAGTCAGTTAGACAAAAATAAATATCTATACATATTCCTAGGTATGTTCACCGTGATTATGTATTCGACTTTGGTGGGGCTCGGGATAAACATTTAAGGCTGGTTGATTTTTATTATAACTATTTTTACCAGTCAATAAATAGAATGGATGCTTTTTAGGCCTTGTATAGCTGGCCTTGTAGATATCTATTGTGTTTGTTTGATATTTGTTAAAGTTCCTTAGATGAACTAGTATTGGTTAAGGAGATGACATGAATAATTCAGTTGATTATTCAGATAATTTTTACATCACAGTTTCTGTCCAAGTCTTATGTCAATCTTTAGTGTAGACTGTTGTAATTATATGTTGTTAACCAGGTTTTCTTGAATGTTTCACCTTTTTTGGGTTATTGATTTCTTAGTGGGAAAGGGAAACATTCTCCTCCTTTTGTGGTATCTTTTGAGGTTATAGAGCAGGCGGGTAAAATGGATTACCATATAGCACTTCAATCAAAAAAGTTATTGATATATAATTTTTTCCATATATCTCAGCTATGAAAGTATCTAACTGATCTATCTCATGTTTTGAGTTAGAATGATATTAATGATGAATCCAATTTATTCATGGATGAGCATATAGTTAGGCTAGAAACTTCTAAATCCAAGGTACATCATGGGTGGAGGATACCTTTGGTTCATGTGTAATGGAAGCATTATTCTGATTGTCATGATATATGGGAGAGGGAGACATTGATGAGACACAATTAGCCTTGTCTTTTGGACGTTGAAGATTATTACTAACCATTCTCAGGGACAAAAATATACTATCGATGGGAGGCTATGACATCCAGTTACTATTTTCAGGTATTCCTAAAATCCATCTTTTTACCATGCTTTGGTCAGGATTAATTTAAGGGGTATTTTGGTGAAATTTTCATAATTTTGAAGGGATTTAGGATTTTTCACGGTTGGAACACAGTTTTCCTAAGCCCTACACCCTACTAGTATAAACAATACAAAACCAGACTATGAGGGTTTGTAAAGTTGGCATAAAAATTGACAAACTATACACCCACAACAGAGAAACTGTGAATCCCCATTAGCAGGGGTACTTGGATAGGGTGCACAGTTTTTGTAACTATGAATCATTTCCATGTTTGTCATGGGTAAGGGATTTTTTAATATTTTTTTAATTTCCTCAAGTCCTTTTTTAACGTTATCAATGGACTTATTTTAACTTATTATGATTTCTACTTCTAATGGAGCTCCTAATAGGTGATGTTTTCTCCCCTACATCCTTCGGGAAGGACATCGAAGCTAGGATAATGACATTCAGTTTCTACCAAGTTGGTTTCCTCTTCTTGTTTTCTTTTTTATTCTCTCTCATATTTTCTCTATTGGGTTTTATATATACCAATGTTTTTATGGAGGATCATGTAACACCCCAAACTTGCACGATATGTTTCCCTTTGAATAATGCAATAGCTTGCATTGCACGCAGCTTTGAGACTCCAACACATCGTGTCCAATCAAACTAGCCGTTATGAATAGTAATACCAACTTTTGGAAATTTTATAAATTTTATATTTCAAAATGGACTTCATGTTTGGATTCATAATATCCAAATTATCTTAGGGTGAGTTTTTGGTATTTTTATAAAAACTTTCAATTTTTGATGAACATTGAAAAACACTGAGTTATTGTATAAAACTAACTTTTTATTTAAAAAATTATTTATTTTATCTAAATTTATTTTAACCCAAAATGTATACATAATACCTATATAAGTTTAAAGTAATTCATTGGAGTCATTTTATAAGGAGTTTATATATATAAAATTTTATCGAACTTTTTTCGGTCTTTTAACCACCACCAAGGAGCATTTCCAAATTTGTATAAAATTAAATTTTACCACTTCTGTGAGTCGAATTTCAAAACATATAGAGACACGGTTGATATCAGTAAGTAAAATGTTTTTCAATAATATAAAAATAATTTTTGGTGAATAGTTACTTTTGACTTATATTTACCACGGTTAAAAGTAAATAGTTTAATTAAAGGTAAAAATGATATTATTATTACCCAAACACATGTCTTAATTCTATTTGATAAGTTTAATTTTACCAAAAACCACTTTCAGGATAAAATTTGATCGATCGGGTCCACATAGATTAGATTAGGACATTTATTATTATTTTATTTAAAGAAGAGCTAAAAGAGTTAAATTCAAAGTTTAATAACTACACCATTTTTAATATATGGTTACACACAATATAAATTAGACTATAAATATTCAATAGAAATAAAATAAGATTTCCTAAATAATTGTATTTTATTTATAATTTTTAGACGTTAGATAATTAAATTTATTTATGACACCATGATGATGTAATAATTTCTATATTAATTAATGATTAAAAAATTGATATTATAAATATTCAAATAATTATAATTTTAGACTTTTATTGAATTAAAATAATTTTATAGGTTAATATGACATGTTAGGGTTGATTAAATGTATTTATTTTGAATTAATAAAGTTTTTATGACTTTAAAAAAAATCAATTATTAAATAATGTCCAAATTGACTTAAATGAGTTCTTAAAAAATACAATATTATTTGTTGATATAATAATCCTAAAAATATATGGTTTGGAAAAAAGACTTATATAAATGATTACAATAATAATTATAATATGGTAATGATTCTGTATATATGATATACCATTAAATTATATATGATTTCAATATCAAAGGAATGATATTGTCGCTCGTGCGTACGTACGGATTACCGTCTCCACGAATGCAATGAGATTCATTCCCCATTGTATCCATTCAAGACTAATTTTCATTTGTTGATTAAAAATAATTTTTACTGACATAATATCATTCTGAATATGAATAAGATACATCCTATCCATAAAAGACATTACATACGTAACAAAGCATATAAAGGAAAACAAATCAGTTAACACCTGAAATGATGATGCTACTGAAATATCATTAACAAAGAAAAATTAGAAGATCATATATGATATCATGTTTATGTATATAGTTCTTGTATAATTTAATAAAAATGATTTAACTATTATACAAGAGTTCAACCTACACTCGACCAAGGAAAAGTAAAAGGTAAGGGTTAATTTCACAATCTCTTTATTATCCGAGATTGTTTTTATGTAAGTATCTATTGGGACCTCTTTATCATCCACATCCTTGTTTCTAAAAACTATATTCCAAAACATTTTTAATATTTACTAGAATATGGTTTAATGTCATTTATAACCTTGTTTTACTTTTTATGAAATGGTTTTAAAGGAATCTTTCCGTCGTTTTCCAAACATGGTACCTTATGACCTTTTCGACAAAATGAAGTTAAGAATGTTTTTTTAACTAATAGAGCAGGTGAGAATAATTTCCGTCATTATAACATCGTTGAATATTTCATTAAAATATTATAAGAATATTTTCAAAATAAATGTATTATTTTATAATTATGTGACTTTAAATGATTTCTAAAATAAGTAAATAAATATTTCTCCCAAATAGTTTTGATTTCATCTATGTCAACATCATTTGATGGATTTTACACTTGTTTGAAGTTGATTGATTATGATAAAAATATTCCATATTTTATTGAAGGTTTTGTGATATAATTGATTGTGGATGTGTTATTTTTATACCATTCATGGTTTGTGGATATAGTATTGACTTTTCATATGATAGTTTTAATATAAATGATTATGATATGATTAAACCTTTTCATATGAGGAATGTGTTGGACTTAGTAAGTGACATATGGAGCCTGTTATAGCTACTCGATGCATCGGTAGGTCTCATGAGACAAACTAGTGTCTTGGAATAAGGCATTGACAAAATCATATTTGTATTCTTGGTGCAAGGCATTCACTATGTGGTTATAAAGTCTGGCATTATGCTTTCCATCATTATGAATGTGGCTATTGATATTGCATTTTATTATTAAACTAGTAGAATATCCATGTGAATAAGTAAATGGAATTATTTGATTTTATATTTTCCATATTATTCTGAATTTCATGTTTAAACGTCTTTGTTCTAGTCTTACATTTCCATAAATTTTTATTCTTATTTATGAATGTTTCTGATATATTATTATCCTTACATAGCATCTGAGCTCACCCCTTTCTATGTTTTATTTTTCCAAGGATGCGAAGAAGTATATTACAACTGAACTACATGGATATTCTATTGGATATGAGTGTGGACAATGGATACTATGTTTTCATATTTTTTTCATTTTATAATGTATTGTAAAACTTATGAATATATCTAGTATGTCCAAGGCTACTAAACTAATCGGACTTTTGAGACTTGATATTCTCTGATAATGCCAATGTTATTTAATAATGCACTGAATCTGGGTAACTAGGGTCAGGGCATTACAGTTGGTATCAGATGATGTTTAGTACAATCCTTGGAAACTATATTTAGAAAAACTCTTATTATAGCACATTATCCTAAGAAATATTTTGAGGAATATTATAGAAGGACTTACTAAAATTTTGGTACTAGAGAGATGTTGTGTATTTTATAAATAATGCATCCATGTCTAGATACGAGCAGTTAGAGGTGGCTCTGGCACAGATGTACCTAAGATAAAAACGCAAAAACACCGCTTTGTTCTAGACTTGAATGGGAACCGGTGCATGACAACGTGCCTTGCTGCACTCTTAGTTACGACACTGACGGGGGATATTCTTAGGATAATTCTCATTTTCTTTACAAACTATTATGAAGGGTTTATGAGTATATACTTCCTCAACAAAAACATTTTTATGATTATGGATTGTAACCATAAATTTTTCAATTTATGCTAACTATTTTACAAGTTTGGAATTATTTATTATGATTCATAAACTAATCTAGTTTATGCCATTGTTTAGAAATTTCACCTCGTGAAAAGAATGTAAACTATATCAATGCATGAAATCCATTTAGGGATTTCCCTCCTACTCAAGATAGTTATAGTTGAGTTAGTGAAGCAACTATTGATTATTAACTTATCAACATATTGGGAAAACTCACTCAGGTTATGAATAATAACCACACCTATATGGACCACCCTGATCCACAACATAGAGGATCAATGTTAGACCGCTTTATAAGGAAACAACCACCAAAATTCAATGGGAGTAAAAATACATTAGTATCTAATATATGAATAAATTTTTTAGATAAAATATTTCATGCATTGGGGAGTAGTGAAAGGTAAAAAGTTGTCATGGAAGTTTATCACCTCACGGGAGATGCAGATCAATTGTGGTCATTGATTCAAAACACAAAGGAAGATGATGAAGTACCAAATATGGAATGGAGGGAGTTTAAAGAGGATTTCTTAGAAAAATACTTTCCTCCTGACCATCGAGTGGATGTGGAAATTAAATTTCTGAGTCTAAGGGAAAAAGGAGGATGAAAATGTCCCAAAGTATGAGCCTAAATTTACATGGTTAGAAAGGCATGCATCAGAATATTTGTGTATCCCAAGGAGTAAGATGGATCTATTCTTTGATTGGTTAAAACCTTTTCTTCAGTGATCATTACTCTCACAATCCTTCTTCTCATATGAAGATATTGTCTAATGTGTTATCAACACAGACAAGGAATTCTCTATGTTTTACAACTTTAAATCAAAGCAAGAGAAGAAGTGATCTACTGAACACTTTGGAAATGGAAATAAGGGGAAGAAGGGAAAAGGTGAATATCCATCCTATAGTAATTGTTGGAAGAAAAACTTCGGTACTTGCCTGAAGGGAATGGGAGTATGTTACAAGTGTGGTGAAAAAGGCCACCTAACTCGTGATTTCCTGGGGAATAAAGAGGCTGTAAATCTTGAACGATACAATTGTAGAGAAAGGGGCATTATACAAATGAATGTCCTAATCACAAAGGAAACTTAACTCAGAAAAGGCCAAGGGATCAAGTCCAAGCTTACGATATCACTACTACTGGGGTTGAAACTCTAAAAAGACATGGAGGCAGATAATTTATTGGTTTCAGCAAGTTTAGAAAATGATTTATTTGATTTTGGATCATCGCATTGTTTCATATCTTTTCAGTTTTCTAAGAAAATTAGATATTTCCAATTTGGATTAAAAAATGATTTGTCAGTAAAAACACCTAAGGGATGTATCATCGCAACAAAGTTTTGTGAATCCGCACCCAATGGGGCATATAAATGTTCTTTATCTTTTAATCTCATCATCATACCCATGATTTAATTTGATATAATCCTTAGAATGGATTGGATTTGAGTCCATGATGCGAAAATTTAATATAAGAAGAAGGATGTTACAATTTTTTTTGATGATAAAGAGTAACCTATCTTTAGAGAAAAAAATGTCACCACTTTATTCTTATCTAGATACACCCCCAATAGCTCTACTAAATTCAAATATTTATTGAGGAAGAGAATTAGATAATTATAGGTTAGGAAAAGAATGTTCAAATAGAGAACGTACCGATTTTGTAAAATTATGTTGATGTGTTTCTAGAAGATTTACATGGACATCCTCCAGAATGAGAAATTGATTTATCCATAAATTTAAATCCTGGATCAAGTCCCATATCGAAGACCCATTATAGAATAAACATTGTGGAATTAGTGGAACTAAAGAAACAACTATAAGAATTGAGTAATAAGGGATTTATTCACCCTAGTGTTTCTCTATAGGGATACCATGTTCTTTTTGTGAGGAAGAATGATGGATTTATGAGGTTGTGCATTGTGGGAATTTGAATTCTCTAGGTGCCTAATACGGGTGAACATCACCCAAGTTGAGAGAAATGAGCCCGTAAGGGGCACCGCGCTCGGCTAGGGTTTCTCTAACGCCGCCTCCCTCATCCCAGATCTGCACTCCTTCTTACCTGGATCGGTGGTTTGAGGTGGTGTTTTTTATACTACAGTGGCCTTGTATCGGCTCGTCTTGCATGCATCGGGGTCTTCATGGCTCGGTGTTGATTATGTGCATGATTCCTTGGTCCGACGATTCGAGATCAGCACTTTGGCCATCGTTCCGGGCGTTTGGTGGTCAACCGTTGCATCTCTAGTTTTCTCGAATGGCGTGTAACACCAGAGATTTTTATGAGTAATATTTTATTTTTATGTTATATATATATCATCAAAGGAATCTTTCACTACACACTAGCTTGACTTACATTACACGCAATCGCGACCTTCCTTGATAGCTTGTGTCGTACATAATACCGAGTTTCACTAAACAACGATATGCTATTAAAATATTATTAAAACTAGCCGTTATGAATAGTAATAACCACTTTTTGAAATTTTATAAATTTTATTTTTCAAAATGGACTTCATTTTTGGATTCGGAATAACGAATTTATCCTAGGGTGAAATTTTGGTATTTTTCTGAAAACGTTCAATTTTTTATGAATAGTGAAACCACTAAGTGGTAGGTTAAAAACTGAATTTTGCATAAAACTTAATTTTACCGCTTCTGTGAATTGAATTTCGAAACTCTGACAGACACGGTCAATATCAGTAATTAAAATGTGGTTCAATGAGAAAAAAATAATTTTTTGGTGAATAGTAACTTTTTACTTTTTTTACCGCGGTTAATAGTAAATAGGGTAACTAAGGGTAAATATGATATTACTATTACCCTAACACATGTCCTAATTCTATTGGATAAGTGTAATTCGACCAAAAACAACCTTATGAATATAATATGACCATTTAGGTCCACTTGTATTAGATTATGACATTTAATATTATTTTATTTAATGAATAGTTAAAATAGTTAAAATTAATGTTTAATAACTAAACAATTTTTAATATGGAGTTATACATAAGATAAATTCGACTATAAATATTCATTAGAAAGATAAAAAGATTTCCTACATAATGATATTTTATTTATAATTTTTAGACTTTAAATAAATTAATTTATTTATGACACAACGATGATTCCATAATTACCCTTTTAAGGAAATATTAACGTAATTGATGTTATAAATGCTTAAATAAATGTAATTTGAGACTTTCTATGAATTACACTAATTTTCTAGGTTACTATGAAATATTATTGTTGATTTAATCAACTTGGTTCGAACATATAATTCTGTTATGACTTTCACAAAAATCATATATCATATAGTGTCAAAATTGACACAAAATAGTTTTTAAATCAAATATTATATTATTAATTGTTATTTTATTCCTAAAAATCTAAGATTCGGCCAAATGACATAGATAAGGATATATATATTAATAATAAACAACTTGGGGTTCTTTTGGCATGTTATAGTAAGTGTATTAACCATATAGTGTAAGAAAACAAAAAGTCACGGTAAAAGTTATATTATTTAACTTAGAGTTAAATCTAATTGATAAGGTTAAAATAATAACCTAAACTTGTCTAAATCCTATTGGTTGATATTATTTCGACCCATCCCCACTTTACCATCTAAATAAGACCCTTTGGAACCATTATAAACCTATTTTAAATTTAATATAAAATAATATTTTGAGATATTCCTAAGGTGCCCCTCTCCTCCCTTATAAAAGGGCACCTCCTCCCCCTCCTCCTCACACCAATTTGAGTACTCAAGCTCATACAACCCCTGAAAAAATCCCTTCTCCACTTCCCTAGAATAATCCTAGAGGTCCTGGTCTTCTTCAAAGACCAATCTTAGTTCCCTAAGTGGAGGATTCAAAGAGGCGTTTCAAAGAAGAGGTAATATCCATTACCGATCTTTTCAATTTCTTTCTTCTTCAACTTCTTCTTCTTTAGTTGTTTCATGATAAAGTATTAACATCAGTATTTCTTACATACTGATATGTTATTATAAATATGAAACAACCCTAATTCACCTTCTATCCATCCTACGGAAAAATGAAATCACCGCACGTGCGTACGTACGGAATACCGTATCCACGCCGTGGTGTAATCTATTTTTCACCATCACCTTACAAGGATGGGTATAATGGTGTAATGAGTAACTATATATGATTATTATAAAGTGATATTGATACTGAAATAGTATAAATACACTTAAATACAATTCCACGATCATGGGAACAATATCATCGCTCGTGTGTACGTACGGAATACCGTCTCCACGATGTGATGCGACTCGTTCTACATGATCATCATTACATAGTAATTATATAAATGAATTGAATGAATAAATATGACATATGTTACACTAATACCATTCTGGATATAAGGTATCTATAACCTTAATGGAATAATAAGAATTTATTCGTCAAAACACGCATAAGAACAAAAGGCAATAAAGACCCGAGTAACAAGTAACAATGAAATCTTACTAATAATAAGCTAATAATATGACCATATATGATATCATATCAATATATATGATTCTGGAATCAGTAAATAACATTATTTAAACCATTATACAGGAGTTTCGGACACGTACAAAGCAAATCGGACCTAAGGTAAGGGAAATATCACAATCTCATTTTTATCCGAGATTGTTTATACTTTAGTATTTACTGGGGTGTATTTTATCATCCACATCCATGTTTCCTGAATATGTAATATTATTTCCATCCACCTACAAATGTTTAAATCCAATTTTACCCTTCGGTGAGTTTTTAGTAAAGAATATGAAAGGAATCTTTTGTCGTTTCTCATACGAGGTACTTTTTTACTTTTCCGAAAAAAGTACGAAGAATGTTTTTTTAACTTATACGGCATGAATGGATTTTTAAAACATTATTTCCATGAATCTTACTTTACAAGTATTCAAGTTTATTTTTAATCAACTTCTTTTAGTTTAAATTTTTTTGACATGTTAAGAAAGGAAAAAAAATTTTGAAGAAGAAAGGATATTTTCCTCAAGAATGGAGTTCAAATGTTTTATCAAAATTATTTTCCATATAAGATAATATAGGGTTATGTTTTTATACTTATTATTAAATTGACTTGATTATGTTTTGAGGGAATTATTTTTATGAAGTCATTTACCTTATATGATTTGTTTTAGGATTTCATGATGTTTCAAGAATCACATTTTTGTTACATGTGTTATGCGATGATGTATGATTTATGATTATGTGTCACACATAAGAAAGGATTAATTATAAGATGGGTGGGACCTATATCTCCATCCAATGCATTGTGTAATGATTTATATCTCATGAGATAGACATGGCTGGAACGGAAGGTTATTTCGGTTCAGTGATACAGGACTGAAACGAGGAGTGAACTCGGTTCAGAAATGGACTTTGTCCGCTAAGATAGTCTTGGAAATGAATCATGACAAACAAGAAATGATTTTCCATGATTATGTGTACATGAAACAAAGTTTCAAGTTTTATGTTATGATTATGGGGATCTCATTTTCACTTCTATGATTTATTCCTTGTTAAGATATTATGATCTCTTTTGTAGGTTATGATTTTCAAGAAGATATGATATGATTTTTATTTCCTTTATTTTCCCTTGCTGAGCATTTGAGCTCACCCTTTTTTTGTATGTTTTCTTTTTCCCAGGTCAGGAAGATGGATATTAAATAGAATATGCTAAAAGGGACCCTAGATATGATGAAATAAATGGGAGACACTGTATAAGATTTATGAACCAGTTGTTTATGTTTCCCAGTTTCTAAAGACACTATACCTATACGGTCCTTTGTGGTTTTTTCATATGTTGTAATAAGTGTGCTTCAATTTTGAAGTATTAACAATGTATGTAAAGTATGGGTCGTTATAGTTGGTATCATAGGAAAGTTATAGTCAACCTTTGGGAACTAGGATGTGAAAGCCTTAGTAAGAACCCTAAGGATAAGTCTAAGCATAGAACACAATCTTAGTGTTTTAGAAATGGCCATGAATAACCTAAGATAAGACATTAAGCGTGAAAATTTTATTCTTGATTATGTGGTTTTCCTATTATAATTAGTGTTGCTCACACTATTATTCTTGGTTTTAGTCAATGGATGGAACCCAAAGGAATCGTGTTAATGCGTAATGTGATGGGAAATGCAATGATTGTCCCCCTGAGAAAACAAACGATATGGGAGATGGAATGCAAAATATTGTAGCCATGCTCACACAAATTTCTCAAGCTATGAATCATGTAGGACTTCCAAACGAGAAAAGGAAGGGGAAAAATTCTGTTGAATCCTTCATGAGGCAGCGTCCACCTTCTTTCAGCAAGTCTGCGGATCCATTAGTTGCTGAACAATAGATTAGTACTACTGAAAATATATTTTCAGTTCTCCAATGTTCTGAACATGATAAAGTCATCCTAGCAGTGTATCGTTTGGAAGGAGATGCTGATCAATGGAGGAATCTTATTAAGAATACGAGGCAAAGAGATGAAATTGAGTCCATGGAATTGGACGAGTTCAAGAACTTATTCATCAATAAGTACTTCCCTCGTATTCTCCGAACAAAGATGGAGAAAGAGTTTCTTGAACTGAAGAAAAAGGATGATGAATCTGTTGGTACCTATGAAGCAAATTTTACAAGACTTGCAAGGTACGCTTCTGGTATTATTATCCAACCTGAGAGTAAGATCAATCGGTTCTTTAGTGGCTTAAAACCAAGTCTTCGAAGGGCATTAGCCATAAGGGACTTCAATAGCTATGAGGAAATCGTTCGATGTGCTCTCAAAGTCGAGATGGAGATTGGAGTAACCCATCAGTCATATGGGTTTGATAAGAAGAGGAAAATGGAATTCAAAGGGAAATCTAAAGAGCACATTGAAAAGAAGATGAGCTTTCCCTTATTCTCAAAGTGTGGAAAGAAACATAGAGGGAGTTGTCTTAAAGGGACAAGTAAAAGTTTCAAATGTGGAAAGGAAGGTCATCGGGCATTTGAATTCCGCGATAATGGGAAGAAGATGTCTAATGATGAAAACAAAGGAAGGGATACACAGAATGAACCTAATACACTTCAATGTTTCAAGTGCAAGGAGATGGGGAATTATGCCAATAAATTCCCTAATCCAAGGGTTGATGATGATGGTCGACATCAACAAACTCTCAAGGCTAAAGACAAAGGAAAGTCACATGCAATTTCTATCAGCGATGTGGAGTACGATAACGATGTGGTGAAAGGTACACTTACCATCCACTCTAAAGTAGAAAATGTTTTATTTGATTCTGGATCCACCCACTCCTTTATTTCTGAAGAATTTTCTAAGGGTGTCACCGTATTACCTCAACAATTAGATGTTGAGTTATTTGTGACAACACCTAATGGCACAACAGTTTCATCAAAAGTTTATAATTCTTCTCCGATTGAAGTTTGTGGGAAAGTGCTTCCTGCAAATCTTGTGATCCTTCCTATAGTGGAATTTGATGTGATTCTTGGCATGGATTGGATTTCTCTACATGGAGCTCATATCAGTTTCCAATGAAGGGAAGTCACATTTCATATTCCAGATCAATCTATGATCGTCTATCGATGCAAGGATGAACATAACCTTCCAGTGGAAATTTCTTCCATTTTATGGGTATTGATTCCACTAAATGAAGGTTATTTATCTCAAATAGTTGGTGAGAAACTCACGATTAAGAATATTCCCATTGTACGTGAGTTTGATGATGTATTTCCGGAGGAATTACCGGGTCTTCCACCGAATCGTGAAGTTGAGTTTTCAATAGAACTCGTACCGGGTGCTTTGCCTATTTCAAATACACCTTATAGAATAGCCCCAATTGAGTTGTAGGAATTGTAGGAGCAACTCCAAGAGAATCTTAATAAGGGGTTCATACGCCCTAGTGTTTCACCTTGGGGAGAACCTGTTCTATTTGTTAAGAAGAAATATGGATCAATGAGATTTTGCATTGATTATCGAGAACTTAACAAGATCGCTATCAAGAAAAAATATCCTCTCTCGCGCATTGATGACCTATTTGACCAACTACGTGGAGCTCAATACTTTTCCAAGATTGATCTTCATTCATGGTATCATCAATTAAGGGTCAAAGGTAGGATATACCAACGACGGCTTTCCGTACAAGGTATGGAAACTAGGAATTTATAGTGATTCCATTCGGTCTTACTAATTCCCCTGCTATCTTCATGGATCTGATGAATAGAGTCTTTAGAAACTATCTTGATCAGTTTGTGGTAGTCTTTATAGACGATATTCTTTTCTATTCGAAGAGCAAGGAAGAACATGAAGATCACTTGAGAATTATATTGAAGACCCTGAGAAAGGAGAAGCATTATGCACAATTTACCAAGTGTCAATTTTGGCTTCAAAAAGTTGCATTTTTGGGTCACATAATCTCAAAAGAGGGGATATCTGTGGATCCAGCAAAAACAGAGGTTATCAAAAGATGGTCGAGACCAAAAATAGTAACAGAGATCTGAAGTTTTATTGGTTTGGCTGGATATTATCGACGTTTTGTGAAAGATTTTTCACGATTATATAATCCACTCACCATGTTGAGTCAGAAAGGAGTTAAGTTTGTTTGGACGGAGGAATGTGAAGATAATTTCAAGGAGTTGAAATGAAGGTTATCCAGTTCACCTGTGCTCACACTGCCTTGTAGTGGAGAAAGGTTTGTGATCTACAATGATGCATCCAAGAAGGGATTGGGGTGTGTTCTTATGAAAAATGATATGGTGACAGCTTATACCTCACGACAGTTGAAAATACATGAGCAAAATTACCCAACTCATGATATGGAGTTAGCTGCGGTAATCATTGCATTAAAGATTTGGAGGCATTACCTTTATGGTGAAAGGTGTGATATTTATACTGATCATAAAAGTTTAAAGTATATTTTCACACAAAAGGATCTGAATATGCATCAAAGAAGATGGTTGGAGCTGATTAAGGATTATGACTGCTCAATCCATTACCACCCTGGGAAAGCAAACAAGGTGGCAGATGCATTAAGTCGACAAGACCATGCCAGTTTATCAATGATGAGGATCACAAAAGATCCAATATTTATGGATTTACAAAGAATGGATCTTGGAATTATAATGGAAGGGGAAAAATCTTATCTTTCTCAAATTAATGTTCAACCATCTATACATGTGAAGATTAAAGAGGCACAGAAAGAAGATGTCGAGTTACAAAAGAAGGTGAGAAATGTTCCTGAGTTCAACCTTGATTGTGATGGGATAATAAAGTTCAGGAATCGGGTTTGTGTTCCTCCCATCCCCGAATTGAAGAAGGATCTGCTGGATGAGGCTCATAGTTCTTCATTCTCTATTCATCCTGGAAGCACGAAGATGTATAGGGACCTGAAAGAGTACTTCTGGTGGGATGGCATGAAAAGAGATTTGTTGAATATGTCTCTCGATTCTTGGTTTGTCAACAAGTTAAAGCTGAGAGAAAGAAGTCTAAGGGGATGTTACAACCATTACCCATACCCGAATGTAAATGGGAAAACATCACTATGGACTTTGTCACAGGACTTCCTAAAACATCCAAAGGCAATAATGCTATCTGGGTCATAGTTGATCGTCTTACAAAGTCTGCACACTTCATTGCTATTAGAGAGGATTTCTCTCTGGATCAACTTGCCAGGATATATATAAAGGATGTGGTAAGATTGCATGGAGTACCACTTTCTATTATATCTGATCGGGATCCGAGATTTACCTTGAAGTTATGGCGAAGTCTTCCGCATACTCTGGATACAGAGTTGAGTTTCAACACTGCTTATCATCCTCAGACAGACGGTCAGTCTGAGAGAACAATTCAAACTCTAGAAGATATGTTGATAGTTTTCTCTATGGATTTCAAAGGTGGTTGGGATCAACACCTACCTTTGGTGGAATTTTCTTATAATAAGAGCTTTCACTCCAGTATTCAGATGGCTCCTTATGAATCTCTCTATGGAAAGAAATGCAGGACTCCAACTTGCTGGGATGAAGTTGGGGAAAGAAAGCTATTAGGACCTGATCTCATTGATGAAATGGCAGAAAAGGTCAGATCTATTCAACAACACATAAGAGCAGCTCAGAGTCGACAGAAAAGTTATGCCGACAACCGAAGAAAAGACCTAGAGTTTGAAGTGGGTGATAAAGTGTTCTTACGAATATCTCCATGGAAGAGGGTTATGAGATTTGGAAAGAAGGGGAAGTTGAGCCCTAGATATATCGGTCCTTTCGAAATACTGGATCGTGTTGGGAAGGTAGCTTACTGATTGGCGCTTCCACCGAATCTCTCTCAAGTTCACGATGTGTTCCATGTATCTCTCCTGAGAAAGTATGTACCGGATCCTTCACATGTACTCATCTCAGAAGTTGTACCGATGAAGAAAGATCTTTCTTATGAAGAACAGCCGATAGAGATTCTGGATCGTAGCGAAAAAGTCCTACGAAACAAGACCACTCACTTGGTGAAAGTTTTATGGAGGAACCACCAACTTGAAGAAGCTACATGGGAGCTTGAGGATATGATGAGGGAAAAGTATCCTCATCTGTTTGTTACAAAGTGACGAATTTCGAGGGCGAAATTCTTTTTAAGGGGGGTAGAATGTAACACCTGAGATTTTTATGAGTAATATTTTGTTTTTATGTTATATATATATCATCAAAGGAATATTTCACTACACACTAGCTTGACTTACTTTACACGCAATCGCGACCTTCCTCGGTAGCTTGCGTCGTACGCAATACCGAGTTTCACTAAACAACGATATGCTATTAAAATATTATTAAAACTAGCCGTTATGAATAGTAATAACCACTTTTTAAAATTTTATAAATTTTATTTTTCAAAATGGACTTCATTTTTGGATTCGGAATACTGAAATTAGCCTAGGGTGAAATTTTGGTATTTTTCTGAAAACATTCAATTTTTGATGAATAGTGAAACCACTAAGTGGTAGGTTAAAAACTGAATTTTGCATAAAACTTAATTTTACCGCTTCTGTGAATGTAATTTCTAAAATCCGAGAGACACGGTTGATATCAGTAAGTAAAATGTGGTTCAATGAGATAAAAATAATTTTTTGTTGAATAGTAACTTTTTACTTTTTTTACCGCGGTTAATAGTAAATAGGGTAACTAAGGGTAAATATGATATTACTATTACCCTAACACATGTCCTAATTCTATTGGATAAGTGTAATTGAACCAAAAACAACCTTATGAATATAATATGACCATTTGGTCCACTTGGATTAGATTATGAAATTTAATATTATTTTATTTAATGAATAGTTAAAATAGTTAAAATCAAAGTTTAATAACTAAAACATTTTTAATATGGGGTTTTACATAAGATAAATTCGTCTATAAATATTCATTAGAAAGATAAAAATATTTCCTACATAAGGGTATTTTATTTATAATTTTTATACATTAAATAAATTAATTTATTTATGACACAACGATGATGCAGTAATTACGCTTTTAAGGAAATGTTAACATAATTGATGTTATAAATGCTCAAATAAATGTAATTTGAGACTTTTTATGAATTCCACTAATTTTATAGGTTACTATGATATATTAGTGTTGATTTAATAAACTTGGTTTGAACATATAATTCTGTTATGACTTTCAAAAAAATCATATATCAAATAGTGTCAAAATTGACACAAAATAGTTTTTAAATCAAATATTATATTATTAATTGTTATTTTATTCCTAAAAATCTAAGATTCGGCCAAATGACTTAGATAAGAATATATATATTAATAATAAAAAACTTGGGGTTAGTTTTGCATGTTATAGTTAGTGTATTAACCATATACTGTAAGAAAACAAAAAGTCACGATAAAAGTTAAATTATTTAACTTAGAGTTAAATCTAATTGATAAGGTTAAAATAATAACATAAACTTGCCTAAATCCTATTTTTTGATAGGATTTAGACCCATCTCCACTTTACCTTCGAAATAAGACCCTTTGGAACTATTATAAACCGATTTTGACTTTAATATAAAATAATATTTTGAGATATTCCTAAGGTGCCCCTCTCCTCCCTTATAAAAGGGCACATCCTCCCCCTCCTCCTCACACCAATTTGAGTACTCAAGCTCGTCCAACCCCTGCCAAAATCCCTTCTCAACTTCCCTAGAATAATCCTAGAGGTCCTGTTATTCTTCAAAAACCAATCTTAGTTCCCTATGTGGAGGATTCAAAGAGGCGTTCCAAAGAAGAGGTAATATCCATTACCGATCTTTTCAATTTCTTTCTTCTTCAACTTCTTCTTCTTTAGTTGTTTAATTATAAAGTAATAACATCAGTATTACTTACATACTGAAATGTTATTATAAATATGAAACAACCCTAATTCACCTTCTATCCATCCTACGGAGAAATGAAATCATCGCGCGTGCGTACGTACGGAATACCGTCTCCACGCCGTGGTGTAATCTATTTTTCACCATCACCTTACAAGGATTGGTATAATGGTGTAATGAGTAACTATATATGATTATTATAATGTTATATTGATACTTAAATAGTATAAATACACTTAAATACAATTCCACGATCATGGGAACAATATCATCGCTCGTGCATACGTACGGAATATCGTCTCCACGATGTGATGCGACTCGTTCTACATGATCATCATTACATAGTAATTATATAAATGAATTTAATGAATAAATATTATATATGTTACACTAATACCATTCTGGATATAAGGTATCTATAACCTTAAAATAATAATAATAATTTATTCGGCAAAACACGCATAAGAACAAAAGGCAATATAGACCCGAGTAACAAGTAACAATGAAATATTACTAATTAGAAGCTAAGAATATGACCATATATGATATCATATCAATATGTATGATTCTGGAATAATTCAATAACATTATTTAAACCATTATACAGGAGCTTTGGACACGTACAAAGCAAATCGGACCTAAGGTAAGGGAAATATCACAATCTCATTTTTATCCGAGATTGTTTATACTTTAGTATTAACTGGGGTGTATTTTATCATCCACATCCATGTTTCCTGAATATGTAATATTATTTCCATCCACCTACAAATGTTTAAATCCAATTTTACCCTCCGGTGAGTTTTTAGTAAAGATTATGAAATGAATCCTTTGTCGCTTCTCGTATGAGGTACTTTTTGACTTTTCCGACAAAAGTACGAAGAATGTTTTTTTAACTTATACGGCATGAATGGATTTTTAAAACATTATTTCCAAGAAGCTTCCTTTACACGTTTTTAACTTTATTTTTAATCAACTTATTTTTGTTTAAATTTGTATGACATGTTAAGAATGGAAAAATGTTTTTGAAGAAGAAAGGATATTTTCCTCAAGAATGGAGTTCAAATGTTTTATCAAACTTATTTTCCATCTAAGATAATATAGGGTTCTGTTCTTATCCCTATTATTACATTGACTTGATTATGTTTTGAGGGAATTATTTTTATGAAGCCATTTACCTTATATTATTTGTTTTATGATGTCATGATGTTTCAAGAATCCCATTTTTGTTACATGTGTTATGCGATGATGTATGATTTATGATTATGTGGCACACATAAGAAAGGATTCATTATAAGATGGGTGGGACCTATATCTCCCTCCAATGCATTGGGTAAAGATTTATATCTCATGACATAGACATGGCTGGAACGGAAGGTTATTTCGGTTCAGTGATACAGGACTGAAACGAGGAGTGAACTCGGTTCAGAAATGGACTTTGTCCGCTAAGATAGTCTTGGCAATGAATCATGACTAACAAGAAATGATTTTCCATGATTATGTGTACATGCCACAAACTTTCAAGTTTTATGTTATGATTATGGGGATCTCATTTTCACTTCTATGATTTATTACATGTTAAGATATTATGATCTCTTTTGCAGGTTATGATTTTCAAGAAGATATGATATGATTTTTATTTCCTTTATTTGCCCTTGCTGAGCATTTGGGCTCACCCTTTTTTTGTATGTTTTCTTTTCCCCAGGTCAGGAAGATGGATATTAAGTAGAATATGATAAAAGGGACCCTAGATATGATGAAATAAATGGGAGACACTGTAGAAGATTTATGAACCAGTTTTTTATGTTTCCCAGTTTCTAAGGACACTATACCTATACGGTCCTTTGTGGTTTTGTCATATGTTGTAATAAGTGTGCTTCAATTTTGAATTATTAACAATGTATGTAAAGTATGGGTCATTATATGGCGGCGTTGGGAGCATGGTTTGTTTCGAGCTGATGAGGATGATGTCGGGAGGGTTTGTCAGAAAAACTCTTGTTCTTGGAGTTCTGTGTGTGATCCTTTGAAGCTGGTATTTTCTTGAATCTGGTGATGTTCTGTGTTGTTTGTGCATTTTTATTTTCTTCTTTGGGTGATTTATGGGTTTCTGGTGATGTTCTTCCCCTCGCAATTTTCTATGCGAGTGATTATTGGATTTCACAGATGGAAAGGGATGGGTTTTTGGGTATTCAATGTGGCTGTTTTATGGCCATGACGATGGTCTGTGATGACAGTGGTGGGGTCGGAACTCTCTTCGGCATCCTCGACGAAGAATGGCGGCGTGTTTGCCGGATCTGTCGGTTTCGCAGTGTTTCCGGAGGAGCTCTTGCCGTCGACGAACATTGAAGTCTTGTGGTGACGTTGATGGGTTCGATGCTCGAGGGATTGAGCGGTTCGAGGATGCATGGAAAGGTGTGTGGATTGATGGTGTGTGGATCGAAGACATCTGTCTGGTTTAATTGAGTTTGAAATTTGAAATTTGAATTTATCTGGATGTTGTGACGTGGTCTTCGGAGCGGTGATGTTTTGTATTGGGTACCGGGAACCCTCAAACCGGCCATGAGAAAATTGGAAAAAAGTAATTTGCAGGCAGGAGGTTGTGCATTGAATATAGGTTGATCAATGCTATAACAATAAAGAAAAGGTATCCCCTACCTCACATTGATGATTCATTTGACCAACTTCATAGAGCTCACTATTTTTCAAATATTGACCTTAGATCTAGATATCATCAGTTGTGTGTGAAAAAGGAAGGCATTCTGAAAACTGCATTTTGAACCAGGTATGGGAATTATGAGTTTTCAGTAATGACTTTTGGATTGACTAAGGCACCCTCTGTCTTCATAGATCTAATGAATACAGTTTTCAAGTAATATCTTGATGACTTTGTAGTGGTATTTATTGATGATATCTTGGTATAATCTCAAAGCTACGAAGATCATGAAAATCACTTGCGCATTATTCTAAAGACTCTTAAGAGAAATGAATTATATGGGACCTCTTATCTACCGTTTTAGATTATTTATATTGGTTTGATTCCTATATCATTATTTTTATCATTCTTCATTAATGTTACCTAATTAGGAATTTCTTATTCGATATCATGTTCTCCTGAGATACACAATTTTGTTAGGATGGACAATATTCATTAACCCTAAATTTCTTGATTTAAATGCAATATTTTGATTTAAATTAAATTTCTGGATATAAATTAAATCGATTTCAACTGGTTGATTAAAAACCCAATTTCAATGATTTGGAATTCTGAAATTGTATTTTGGTATGAATTTCGGAAAACCCAATTTCCATTGAATTTGGGTTTATATGTCAAATGTATAGAATTTTGTGAAATTTAAAATTTTAAAGTTATATTGTGAAATCAATTAGATAGAATTGATTTCAAATTGGTAATTATTAAAAAATGTCTTAAAATTATGTTGACAGAAACCCATTAGTTTTATATTAAAAAATGCATGATTTCCTTAAAAACTTATTTCAGTTTTTATATAGAAAATTATTATATTTGAGTTGGATAATTGGATGAGTTTTATTATAAGATGTCTTAAAATAAATTTCCCATATTTGATATTATTATATGACATGAAATATGTCAGATAGTGAGTTATTTGGGATAATACTCTACAATTTATAACACTAACATTACATAAATTTTGCATGTCACATCCCCAATGGGATGGTGATGTGTCCTCCTTGGATACTATCGAGGAAAAAGCTTGTATACAGAAATTTCTGTGATAACTATTTAAATGTGAGAGTGTCTCATGTCATAGAACTATAGTTCCTTTTCGAACATGGTCGTGTTTATCATTTGTTTATATTAAAAATATATGTCGTTAATGTTTTTAACTATTTTACTTTCCTTGTGAATCTATATAAACTGTTTATGTAAATTGATTATTAATCCATTTGTTTAAACTATTCCCATCATTTGAAATTTAAACCATGATTTATTTTAAAAATATTATTTTGATATTCTTGGAATGTTTATATGAAAATTTAATACTTTATTTTAATTAATTAAATGATGCAATCTTTAATGGAATCATTAATGAGATTGAACAAGGATTTTATCTCACACCCTACATCTTCCTTCGCGTGTTTGTAGATTATATCCATCCAAGTATGAGAAAGGGTAAGGGGATGATTTGAGATGGTAGTAGTTGTTGATCCTTGGGAATTGTGAGTTGCAGCTACTAGGATTTGGGTTGTTTTCCATCTAATTTGTTGGTACTTTGTTCTAGTTTTTTGCGTTTTCATACTTGTTTGACTTCTAGTACACTTCTCTCTATGGAGTTTCATTGTATTAATACTGACTTGTTTATCTTTCTTATATTAGGATTGTGAAAACTTTATTTGCACTTTCATATTATATATTTCTAGTTTTTTGTCACTAACCCATGGGGGTCAGGAATATCCTTTGAGCTATGTATGTGCTAGCTCAGTTATTGTTTTACCAGGTAACCTGGGCTGGTTCATGAAAAAATTGTACCAAAGGTGTAGTTTTTACTTCTTTCCATGATGTCATTATTTTATTGTGTAATCTTTTCAAGACTTATGAGGTAGTTTAAATTGTGTTCTTAGCCTTATATCTTTTTAATGAGCCTTAAGTCACTATGGGAAATTCAGGAAAGACGTATTGACGATTAGTTCTTGTCTTTTTTAGATTTTTATTAGGATAGATTGAAATCCAAACAATGTGTTTATATTATTTGGGATTATATATAATTGTTTCTCTATTTGGTGTTAAATATGATTTCTTAAATATTGTATTTTAATTTTGTATAGCATCATGCCTTTGATAATAGGTGCGAATAGGAACCATGAGGGAGCTTTTAATGAACCATAGTAAGAAAATTCTCTCAAGGACCCGAGTTTGGTTGAGCTGATTGTGTGTACTATTCAATCATGGGGTCATTCCCCACCACCAGTTCTCATTTGGTCTCTAGCTATAGAACCTCAGAGGTATGATCTATGAAATATTTCTCATGAGTTCCTTCACATAAATACACCATTGTTCAAAGGATCTAATGACCCTCTGGAGTCTGAGGAATGTTTGAGTGTGATAAAATGTTTGTTTGAGTTCTTGGAGACACCTAATAAACCTAATGGTAAGTGTTCCACTTTCATGATGGAGGGAAATAGTAAAATATAGTGGGACATGATAGTTATGTAAAAGAAACATGAGCTAAAAGAGTGGAAATTCTGTAAGTATATTTTAACTAACAAGTTCTATACAAATTAAATGTTGTTGCCTAAGGCTGTTGAGTTCTTAAAACAAGAGTGGGATGTGAAGATCATAAATGAGTATAAAAACAACATTACTGGGTTAATTTAGTTGTAACCTAATGTAGAATCACATTAGAAGATGAATACTTGATGGTTCGAGTTGTGAATAAAATCAGATTTTATTCATATATATTCTTGCTAATGTTACCCTCATATGTTGATGTATTGGATTAGTCTTTGATGGTTTAAATAGACCCAGATGGAAAGTTCGAGTTGATGGGAGTTTCCTTTTCTCCTAGTGGAAGTATGAATTTCTCTAAAGGGGAGATGAAGTGTGATGGTTCTCATGTTGGTTCTTGATAGAATGGTTTTCTATACCTCTTGTAGTTCCATAAAGAGGCCCATTGATTTGCCACAAGTGTGACAAACTACGAAACTAAAAGAAGGTTTACAGTGAGGAACCCAAGGTATGTAGATCATGTGGATTCTTAGGTTAATCGAATATGTTATTCCATGTCTATCATACTATTTTTTATGGAATGTGATCATCAAAACCTACTAAAATGGTGGTGAAATAAAATTCTTCACTATCAAAAGCGTTCTAGACATAGGCATCTGAAATTATGTTTCTTCTTGCGGTAGAAGAGTATTCAGGGGAAGCAGATATATGTCAAGTGACTGTGAGGTGTACCCTCATTATATCTTCATTATTAGTGACTCCTTAATTTTATATTAGTGAATCACATTCATTTATTAAAACTTTTATTGTTAATATGATAAATATTCTTAGAGATCATTTATCTTATATGATGGATATTACTACGCCCCTTAGAATAATGAGAGAGGATGGTCTCTATAATCTTGTATCTGTTTTCTCTTTATCAAACGCCATGATTTCATGGAGTTTTCGGGTTCTCGACTGGAAACCACTACACATAATTTTTGTGCTTGAATGTCCCATTGCTAATAAATCTTGGATTAGTTGTTATCTTCAGCGGTACTCCTTTAATGCACCTCATGGGTTTTGTCACATAATTCTTAGATAATGGGACCCAAAGTCAAGTAATATTTGACCTTATTATCCAAATTTTAGTAAAGTGATGTTTATGTTTTTTTATCTATGGGGGGAATTCTTGAGTTGTTATCTTCCTCTAGTTTGTGGCTAGTTCCCCAACATTTTTCCTTTTGACTTCTCTATTTTTTCAATAGTAGGAGAGGTAAATTTTTATATTTACATAATGTTTGATACTCAACAAGTTTCTATTACTTATTAACATATGGAACCAAATAAAATGAAATAGTTTAAGTCACTATTGGATGATCATCTAGAGAATGGATTTATACACCTGAGTGTGTCTCCTTGAGTGGCACGAGTTCTCTTTTCTAAGAAAACTTACGGTTCACTTCCCCTTTTTCTGATAATCTATAACTTAATTGGGTTATGGTAAATATCAATTATCCATTTCCAAATATTGATGATCTATTTGATAATTTAAAATGGGATATTTAGTTCTCAAAGATTTACCTTCATTCTAGATACCGTCGGTTTAGAATAAAATAATACGACATTCATAAAAACTCCTTTCATAGAATGTAGATCCAATATGAGTACCTTTCATGCATTTTGGTTCATCCAATGCTCCTACAGTCCTTATGGAATTAATGAAAATTTGTGGTGGTATTTTTGGTTTATGTCCTATTTTAATCAATGTATGATGTGTATTATGTGCATAATCTAAAAGAAGTTCTAGAATTATTGATAAATATCTAACTTTATGTCAAGATTTCAAAATCTGATTACTGAATTTGGGAAGTGATGTTCTTGGGGATGGTGGTTTTAGAGCATGGTATTTTATTTGATCCTAAAAATTTGAATGCTATTATTATATGGGAAAATTATAAAATGAAAAATCTAGATTCAGAACTTCCTGGGATTAGTTGGGTATTATTGATGGTTCATTATGGACTTCTCAAAGAAATATTCTCCAATGACTTCACAAAATCAGAAGGGAGTAAATTTTTATTGTTATTATAAATCATATATTTATCTTGTTCATATGTAACATCATTTGACTATTGAACTTGTGTCGACTCTTCTAGTGGGAAGGAAGAGTTATGTGGTCTTTTTTATGCATCTGGCTTAGTTTTGGGTTGTGTTCGTATGAAAGGTGATCATGTCATTACTTATAGATCTCCACATCTTTGAAAAAATTAGAACAACTACCCCCACTAATGACCTAGAACATGATGCTATGATTTAATTTCTTGAGAATTTTAAGAATAATCTTTTTGAAGAATGTTTTAGTTTGTTTTCTAACCACATGAGTTTGATTTATATCTTCTCTCAAAATTATTTGAATCTCCCCAAGAGGTGTTGGGTGGAACCCCTACAATGTATTCATATTGAAATCTCTTCTACCATATGGAAATGAATTTTCATCATATATTATTTGAACAGAAAACATATGACCCATTCCAAGAAATAATCACTCGAACTGTGGAATTTGATCACCCTTTTTGCACAGTTGCATACTAGAGTCCAGGAATTAGGGGTCGAGGTTTCTGGGGCCAATGTTCTGAGTACATCCACTCTAAATGAAATAATTCCTTGAGGGAAAAGCTTGATGATGAGTTCAACATCATTAAAGAATATATTTATTGTGGGGAGACCATACATAACTAATCATTCTTCATAGAGAGAATTCTGTATGATCAAAACAACATCGTTGTGTTGTTAGTGGTAAAGAAATTTGTGATGGGGTATTTTCTTAACTCCTAGTAGTTAGTTCACACATGAACAAAAAACATGTTCTATGACATGAGGTGTAAATTATAGCGGATAAATACGAGATGGGGAATCACTGATTTTTTCTCCTATTGTTATATGATCCAATAGTTCAATATTGAGCATGAGAAACATTTATGTTTACTTCATCCGCTTCTTGTTCCAACATAGAAGTGAGATGAGGTATCAATGTACTTTGTAGTTGGATTTCTATGTAGCCAAAGAAAGAACAATGTGATATAGGTTTTGATCAATCAACTAAAAAATTGGCTCACTTTATAGCCATTTGTTAAACAACCAAAGTACAAGAGTTGTGAAATATATATATATATAAGGTATTTTTTTGTTTTCAATGAGTTCTATCTACTATAGTCTCTTATAGATATCCATAGTTCACTTATCACTTTTGGAGAGGCCTTAAAGTGGAACTAAGATCACACGTCCATTTGATTATGGCATATTATCTATAGTTAGTTACACAAACATAAATATATATACATATTCCTAGGTATGTTCATGGTGATTATGTATTCGACTATGGTGGGGCTCAGGATAATCATTTAAAGCTGGTTGATTTTTATTATAACTATTTTTACCAGTCAATAATTAGAATGGATAGTTTTGAGGCCTTGTATAGCTATCCTTGTAGATATCTGTTGTGTTTTTCAGTTATTTTTTAAAGTTCCTTAGATGAACTGATCTTTGTTCAAGAGATGACAAGAATAATTCAGTTGATTCTTCAGATAATGTTTAAATCACGGTGTCTCTAAAAGTCTTATGTTGATCTTCAGTGTAAATTGTTGTAATTATAAGTTGCTAACTAGGTTTTCTTGAATGTTTCACCTTTTCTAGGTTATTGATGTCTTAGTGGGAAAGGGAAACATTCTAATCCTTTTGTGGTAGCTTTTGAGGTTATAGATCAGGTGGGTAAAATGAATTACCATATATCACTTCAATCAAAAAAGTCATTGTTACATAATGTTTTCCATATATCTCAGCTATGAAAGTATCTAACTGATCTATCTCATGTTTTGAGCAAGACTAATATTAATGATGGATCTGATTTATTCATGGATTAGCATAGATTTAGGCTAACAACTTCTAAATACAAGGTACATCATGGGTGGATGATACCTTTGGTTCATGTGTAATGGAAGCATGATTCTGATTTTCATGATACATTGGAGAGCGAGCCATTGATAAGAAACAATTAGCCTTGTCTTTTGCACATTGAAAATTAATACTAACCATTCTCAAGGACAAAACGATACTATCTATTGGAGGATATGACATCCTGTTACTATTTTTAGGTATTCCTAAAATCCATATTTTTACCATGCTTTGGTCGGGATTAATTTAAGGGGTATTTTGGTGAAATTTTCAAAATTTTGAAGGGATTTAGGATTTTTCATGCTTGGAACACAATTTTCCTAAACCCTACACCCTACTAGTGTAAAAAGTACAAAACCAGACCATGAGGGTTTGCATAGTTGGCATACAAATTGAAAAACTATGCACCCACAACAGAGAAACCGTGTATCCCCATTAGCAGGGGTGCATGGATAGGGTGCACAGTTTTTGTAACTATGAATCCTTGCCATGTTTGTCGTGGGTAAGGGATTTTTTAATATATAAATTATTTTTTAAAGTCCTCATGTCCTTGTTTAAATTTATCAATGGACCTATTTTAACCTATTATGATTTATTTTTCTAATGGATCTCCTAAGAGGTGATGTTTTCTCCCCTACATCCTTCGTGAAGGACATCAATGCTAGGATAATGACATTCGATCTCTACCAAGTTGGTTTCCTCTTCTTGTTTTCTTTTTTATTCTCTATCATATTTTCTCCATTGGGTTTTATACATACCAATGTTTTGTTGGAGGATCTTGTAACACCCCAAGCATCTACAGTATGTTTCCCTTTGAATAATGAAATAGCTTGCATTGTACGCAACTTCAAGACACCAACTCATTGTGTCTAATCAAACTAGCTGTTCTGAATAGTAATACCAAATTTTGGAAATTTTATAAATTTTATCTTTCAAAATGTACTTCATTTTTGGATTCAAAATATCCAAATTATATTAGGGTGAATTTTTGGTATTTTTCTGAAAACATTCAATTTTTAATGAATATTGAAAAACAATGAGTTATTATTTAAAACTGACTTTTTATTTAAATAATTATTTATTTTAACAAAATTTATTTTAACCCAAAATGGATACATAATACCTATATAAGTTCAATTTAATTCATTTGAGTAATTTTATAATGAGTTTAGATATATAAAATTTTATCGAACTTTTTACCGTATTTTACCCACCTCCTAGAATCATTTCCAAATTTGTATAAAATTTAATTTTACCACTTTTGTGAGTTGAATTTCAAAAATTTTAGAGATGGCGTTGATATCAGTAAGTAAAATTGGGTTCAATAAGTTAAAAATAATTTTTTTTGAATAGCTGCTTTTGACTTTAATTTACCACGGTTAAAGTAGATAGGGTAATTTATGATAAAAATGATATTATTATTACCCAAACACATGTCCTAATTCTATTTGATAAGTGTAATTTTACCAAAAAAAACTTTAGGAATAAAATATGATCATTCAGGTCCACATGGATTTGATTCGTACATTTATTATTATTTTATTTAACGAAGAGTTAAAAGAGTTAAATTCAAAGTTTAATAAATTCACCATTTTTAATATAGGGTTACACAAAATATAAATTAGACTATAAATATTAATTAGAAAGAAAATAATATTTCCTACATAATTTTTTTTATTTATAATTTTTATATATTAAATAAATAAATTTATTTATGACACCATGATGATGTAGTACTTACCATATTAATGAAAGATTAAAAAATGATATTATAAATATCAAAATAAGTCTAATTTTAGTCATTTATTGAATTACAATAATATTATTGGTTAATATGACATTTTAGGGTTTATTAAATGTATTTAATTCAAAGTAATGAAGTTGTTATTACTTTAACAAAAATCAATTATTAAATAATGTCAAAATTGACTTAAATGAGTTCAAAAAAAATACAATATTATTGGTTGATATAATAATCCTAAAAATATAAGGTTCAGACAAAAGACTTATATAATTTATTAAAATAATAAATATAATATGATAATGATTCTGTATATATGATATACTATTAAATTATATATGATTTTAATATCAAAAGAATGACATTGTCGCACGTGCGTACGTACAGATTACCGTCTCCACGAATGCAATGAGATTCATTCCCCATTGTATCCATTCAAGACAAATTTTCATTTGATGATTAAAAATAATTTTTACTGACATAATATCATTTTGAATATTAATAAGATACATCTTATCCATAACAAACATTACTTAAGTAACAAAGCATATAAAGTAAAACGAATCAGTTAACACCTGAAACGATGATACTACTGATATATCATTAACAAAGAAAAATTAAAACATCATATATGATATCATATTTATGTATATAGTTCTTGTATAATTTAATAAAAATTATTTATCTATTATACAAGAGGTCAACCTACCCTCGACCAAGGAAACGTACAAGGTAAGGGTTAATTTTACAATCTCTTTATTATCTGAGATTGTTTTTATGTAAGTATCTACTCGGACCTCTTTATCATCCACATCAATGTTTCTGAAAACTATATTCCAAAACAAATTTAATATTTACTAGAATATGGTTTAATTTCATTTATATCCTTGTTTGAATTTTTATGAAATGGTTTTAAAGGAATCTTTCTGTTGTTTTCCAAACATGGTACCTTATGACCTTTTCGACAAAATTAAGGTAAGAATGTTTTTTTAACTAATACAGAAGGTGTGGATAATTTTTTCCGTTATAACATCTTCAAACTTACTTTAATATATTATAATAATATTTTAAAAATATATGTTTTCTTTTTTAATGATGTGACTTTAAATGATTTCAAAAAAAATAAATAAACATTTCTCCCAAATAGTTTTGATTTTATCTATGTCAACATCCTTTGATATATTTTACACTTGTTTGAAGTTGATTCATTATGATACAAATGTCCCATATTGTATTTAAGGTTTTGTGATATGCATGATTGTGGATGTGTTATTTTTATACCATTCATGTTTTATAGATAAAGTATTTGACATTTCGTATGCTTGTTTTAATATGAATGTTTATGTTATGATTAAACCTTTTCATATGGGGAATGCATTGGACTTAGTTAGTGACAAATAGATCCCACTATAGCTCCTTAATGCATCGGTAGGTCTCATGAGAAAACTAGTGTCTTTGAATAAGGCCTTGACCAAATCTTATTTTTAGTCTTGGCACAAGGCCTTGACTATGTGGTTATAAAGTCTGGCATTATGCACTCCATCATTATGAATGTGGCTATTGATATTTCATGTGATTATTCGACTAGTAGAATATCCATGTGAATAAGTAAATAACATTATTTCATTTTTATATTTTCCATATTATTCTGAAGTTCATGTTTAAAAGTCTTTTGTTCTAGTCTTACGTTGCCTTAAATGTTTATACTTATTTATGAAGGTTTCTATTATATTGTTATCCTTACTTAAAATCTGTGGTCAACCCTTTATATGTTTTATTATTCCAAGGATGCGAAGAAGTATATTATGAAGAACCTACATGGATACTCTAAAGGATATGAGTGTGGCCTATGGATACTATGTTGTCGTAGTTTTTTATTTTATAATGTATTGTAAAACTTATGAATATATCTAATATTTCCAAGGCTACTAAACTAATCGGACTTTTGATACTTGATATTCTTTGATAATTCCAATGTTATTTAATAATGCACTGAATCTAGGTAAATAGGGTCGGGGCATTACAGTTGGTATCAGAGGAAGTTTATTAAAAACCATTTAAACTAGATTTATAAAAACTTTTCTTATAACACATTATCCTAAGATAGAATTTGAGGATTAGTATAGAAGGACTTCCTAGAATTTTGGTATTATAGATATGTTGTGTATTTTATAAATAATGTATCCATGTCTAGTTACGAGCAGGTAGAGGCGGATCTGGCACTGATATACCTAGGAGAAAAACCCAAAAACACCACTTTGATCTAGACTCGAATGGGAACTGGTGCATGACAACGGGCCTTGCTGCACTCTTGGTTACGACACTCCCGGGAGATATGCTTAGGATAATTATAATATTCATTACAAAACATTATGAAGGGTTTATGAGTATATACTTTCTCAATGAATTTTTTTTTATGAATATGGATTATATCCATAAACTCTTCAATTTATGTTAACTGTTTTACAAGTTTGGAATTATTTATTATGATTCATAAACTAATCTAGTGTATTCCATTGTTTAGAAATTTCACCTAGTGGAAGGAATGAAAACTGTATCAATGCACGAAATCTATGTAGGGATTTTCCTCCTACTCAAGAATAGTTATAGTGGAGCAGGTGAAGCAAATAATACTAATTAGCTTATCACCATATTGGGACAACTCACTCAGGTTATGAATAATAACCTCAACCGTATAGATCACCCTGATACACAACGTAGAGTATCAATGTTAGACTGCTTTATAAGGAAACAAACACCAACATTCAATGGGAGTACAAATTCATTAGTATCTAAGAAAAAAAATTTGATAAAATATTTCATGCATTGGGGAGTAGCAATAGGGAAAAAATTTCATGGAACTTTATCACCTCATGGGAGATGCAGATCAATGGTGTTCATTGATTCAAAACACAAAGGAAGATGATAAAGTATAAAATATGGAATGTAGGGAGTTTAAAGAGTTTTTCTTGGAAAAATACTTTCCACATGACCATCAAGTGGATATAGAAAGTAAATTTCTAAGTCTGAGGCAAAAGGAGGATGAGAATGTCGCAAAGTATGAGCCTAACTTTACACGGTTAGCATGTCTTGCATCAAATTATATGCATAACCCTAGGAGTAAGATGGATCGATTATTTCATGGGTTAAAACCATTTCTCCAGTGATAATTAGTCTCACAATCCTTCTTCTCAGACGAAGATATTGTCTCATGTGCTATCAACACAGAAAAGGAATCCTCTTTGTCTTTAAAGTTTAAAGATAAGAAAGAGAAGAAGAGATCTACTGAACACTTTGGAAATTGAAATAAGGGGAAGAAGGGAAAAGGTTAATATCCATCATATAGTAAATGTTGTAAGAAACACTTCGGTACTTTCCTGAAGGGAATGGGAGTATGTTACAAGGGTGGTGAAAAAGTCCACCAAACTCATGATTGCAAGGGGAAGAATGAGGTTGTCAATGTTGAACGATACAATTGTAGAGAAAGGGGAATTATGAAAATTAATGTCCTAAGAACCAAGGAAACTTACCTTAGAAAAGGCCAAGGGATCAAGGCCAGGCTTATGTTATCACTTCTGCAAGGGTTGAAGCTCTGAAAGGCGTGGTGGGAGATAATTTAATGGTTTCCTCAAGTTTAGAAAATTTCATATTTGACTCTGGATCATTGTATTGTTTCATATCATCCTAGTTTTCTAAGAAAATTAGATATTTTCAATTTGGATTAAAAAATGATTTGTCAGTCAAAACACCTAAGGGAAGTATCATCGCAATAAAGTTTTGTGAATTCGCACCCATTAGGGCATATAAATGTTCTTTATCTTCTAATATCATCTTCATAACCATGATTAAATTTTTAATAATCCTCATAATGGATTGTATTTCAGTCCATGATGTGAACATTTAATATAAGAAGAAGGTGGTTACAATTTTTTATGATGATAAAGAGTACCTTATCTTTAGAGAAGAAATGTCACCACCTGATTCTTATCTAGATCCACCCCCAATAGATCTACTAAATTCAATTATTAGGGAGGAAGAGAATGAAATAATTATGTGTTAGGAAAATAATGTTCCAATAAATAACGTACCTATTTTGTAATAATATGTTGATGTGTTTCCAGAAGATTTACATGGACATCCTCCAGAATGAGAAATTGATTTTTTCATTATTTTAAATCTTGGAACAAGTCCAATATCGAAGACCCCTTATAGAATAAACACTGTGTAATTAGTATAACTAAAGAAATAACTATAGGAATTGATTAATAAGGTATTTATTCACCCTAGTGTTTCTACATGGGGATCCCCTATTCTTTTTGGTAGGAAGAAAGATAGATCTATGAGGTTGTACATTGACTATAGAGAGATCAATGCTATAACAATAAAGAAAAGGTATCCCCTACCTCGCATTGATGATTTATTCAACCAAATTCATAGGGCTCAATATTTTTCAAATATTATCCTTTGATCTAGATATCATCAGTTGTGTTTGAAAACGGAAGACAATCTGAAAACATCATTTTGAACCAGGTATGGGAATTATGAGTTTACAGTAATGCCTTTTAGATTCACTAAGGCACCCTCTGTCTTCCTAGATCTAATGAATAGAGTTTTCAAGTAATATCTTGATGACTTTGTAGTGGTATTTATTGATGATATCTTGGTATACTCTCAAAGATATGAAGATCACGAAAATAACTTGTGCAATACTCTAAAGACTCTTATAAGAAATGAATTTTATGGGAAATTTAACAAGTATTGATTCTATATTTAAGAGATTTAATTTCTTGTACATATAGTCTCTAAGGATGGAATCCTTATTGATCTTTTAATGACTAAGGCTATCCTAAAATGGTCAGTATCGACGAGTATAACTGAGGTACGCAGTTTTGTTGGTTTAGCATGTTATTATCAATATTTCATATTGAATTTTTCCTGGTTTCCTAACCCATTAACAAAGACCATGCATAAAGGGGTTAAATTTGTTTGGACAGAATAATGTGAAAAATGTTTTGAAGAACTGAAGAAAACATTAGTCAATGCTTTAATCTTGAATCTACCATCGGGGAATGATGGGTTTGTTTTTTATAGTGATGCTTCAAAGAATGGAATTGGTTGTGTACTTATGCAGAATGATAAGGTAAATTACTATGCAATAGGGAATCTAAAAATTCATGAGAAAAACTAACCTACTCATGATCTTGAGTTAGAAGCTATAATCTTTTCTTGGAAGATATGGATACAATATCCATATGGTTAAAAGTGTGAGATATATACTGATTACAAGAGTTTGAATTGTATTTTATCACAGAAAAAATTCAACATGAGGCAAAGGAGATGGCTCGAACTACTCAAGGATTATGATTGCACAATACACTACAACCCGGGGAAGGAAAATAAGGTGGAACATGCTTTGAGAGGAAAGGATCATGGAGTTTTGAACAATATGAGAATTGAAAGGGATCCTATTTTCATGTACCTAGTAAAAATGGATATGGGAATAATCATGGAAGGTGAAACATCAATACTTTTTCAACTGACTGCCAAACTATCTTTACATGAAAATATTAAAATTTCTCAAGCTGATGATGAGGATTTTAAAAAGAAAATTAATTTTGTGTATGATTGGAGATTGAGTGAGTTCATATATGAAGAAGGAATTTTGAAATTTGGGAAGTGACTTTGTCTTCCTAACTTACCAGATCTATTAAGATAATTGTTGGATGATGCTCATAGATCCAATTTATTTATACACTAAGGTATCACTATGATGTATATAGATTTTAAGGAACATTTTTGGTGGGACAAGATGAAGAGGGAGATAGATGATTTTGTGTCACGGTGTATGGTTTTTCAACAAGTGAATGCTGGAAGGCAATAGCCTGGACGAGTCATTCAACCTCTTCCCATGCCCGAGTGGAAATGAGATAATATTATGATGGACTTTGTCAAGGGGATACCTAAGACACCTAGAAGGAATGATGCAATATGGGTCATTGATGATCATCTTACAGAGCCAGCACATTTTCTTGCTACAAGAGAAGATTTACCACTTGAAAGTTTAGAAATACTATATATTAGTGAAGTTTTAAGACACCACCGTGTACCCCTGTCAATTTTTTTGATTGTGATCCCCATTTTACATCAAGTTTCTGGAAAAGTCTTCAAAAATCCCTAGATACTGAAATTCGTTTGAGCACTGCCTACTACCCTCAAACAAATGGAAATCAGAATAGACTATTCAAACCTTATAAGACATGTTGAGATCTTACACTCTTTACTTTCAAGGTATGTGGGATCAATATTTACCTCTTGTATAATTTTCCTATAACAATAGCTTACATTCAAGTATTCATATGGCACCATATGAAGTGCCATATGGCAGGAGATATCGCACACCAACATGTTAGGATGATGTTGGTGAAAGAAAACTCTTATGCCCAGAACTTATTGAGGAAATGATAGAAAAGGTGAAAGTTATAAAAACCCACATCAAAATAGCACAAAGTCGGCAGATGATATATGTCGATAACCTAAAAAAGGATTTGTAATTTCAGGTAGGAGATAAAGTTTTCTTGAAGGTATCTCTGTGGAAGGGAGTTATAAGATTTGGTAAGAAGGGTAAATTGAGTCCCAGGTACATCAGACCTTTCAAAATTCTAGAACGAATTGGGGTTGTAGCTTACCGTCTGGAAATGCCACCAAGTCTCTCCAAAGTTCACGATGTGTTTCATGTATCACTGTTGAGAAAATACATGCCAGACCCAATGCATGTACTCACCTATGAGAAAATGGAATGGGAACCTGATATGTCTTATTGTGAACATCCGGTCAAAATTCTTGATACTAGAGAACAAGTGCTGAGAAACTGGATGACTCGTCTGGTAAATGATCTATGCAGAAACTATAAGATGACAGAGGAAACGTCAGAACTCGAGGAACTTATGATGAAGAACCACCAGAATCTTTTTATGTGGTAATATTCTAGAAATATTGAGGAGGAAATTATTTGAATTAGGGAAGAATGTAACACCCCAATCTTCTATGGTACGTTTCCCTTTGAATAATAAAATAGCTTGCATTGTACGCAACTTCGAGATTTTAACACACTGCGACCACTCAAACTAGCCATTATGAATAGTAATACCCACTTATTAAAATTTTATAAATTTTATCATTCAAAATGGACTTTATTTTTTGGATTAGGAATATCAAAATTAGCTTACGGTGAATTTTTGGTATTTTTCTGAAAACATTAAATTTTTCCGGAATAGTGAAAAACACTAATTTATTGTTTAAAACCGACTTTTTATTTAAATAATTATTAATTTTATTTAAATTTATTTTAGTTCAAAATAGATACATAATACCAATATAAGTTCAATACAATTCATTGGAGTCATTTTATAATGAGTTTAGATATATAAAATTTTATCGAACTTTTTATCGTCTTTTACCCACCTCCTATGAGAATTTACAAATTTGTATAAAACATAATTTTACAGATTTGGTGAGTTTAATTTCAAAATTACGAGATACATGGTTGATGTCAGTAAGTATAAGGTAGTTCAATAAGAAAAAAATAATTTTTGGTGAATAGTTATTTTTTGATTTTTATTTACCACGGTTAAAAGTAAATAGGGTAATTAAAAGAAAAATTATATTATTATTACCCTAACACATGTCCTGATTCTATTGTATAAGTGTAATTATACAAAAAAAATCCTCTGAAATAAAATATTATCCTTTTGTATCACTAGGATTAGATAATGACATTTATTATTATTATATTTAAAGAAGAGTTAAAAGAGTTAATTCAAAGTTTAATGACTAAAACATTTTTAATATAGGGTTACATACAATATACATTAGACTGTAAATATTCATTATAAAGATAAAAATATTTCCTACATAATTTTAATTTATTTATTCTTTTTAGACACTAAATAATGAAATTTATTTATTATATAATGATGATGCAATAATTACCTTAATAATGAATGAGTAAAATAATTGCAATTATAAATATCCAAATAAATCTAATTTTATATATTTAATGAATTACACTAATTTTTTATGTTAATATGACATGTTAGGGTTGATTAAATTTATTTATTTCTATGTAATAAAGTTTTTATAACTTCAACAAAAATAAATTATTAAATAAAGTCAAAATTGACATAAATTAGTTTTTAAAACAAATACAATATTATTGGTTGATATAATAATCATAAAAATATAAGGATCAAAAAAAGACTTATATAATGATAGGTGTGTCATTAAATATTCACTTGGGGTTTTAATAGAAGTTTATAGTATGTTTATTAACCATATCATATAAAAATAAAAAGAGACATGGTAAATGTCAAAATATATAACTAAGAGTTTAATCTAAAAGATAAGGTTAATATAGTGACCCAATACTATCTAAAACCTATTGTTTGAGTGGATTTCAACCCAAACCCACCTTATCCTTTAAATAATTCATTTTTTGGCCATTAGAAACTGAAAATTATTTTATTATAAAATAATATTTCAATCTTTTCCTAATGTGCCCGTCACCCCTCTTATAAAAGTGCACGTCCCCTTCTCTCAAATTCACACCTTCAAAGCCATTTGGCTCAGCCAACCCCTACCCAAATAACCTCACAACTATCTTACCTTCATCCAATAGGCCTTAATTTAGACAGAAATCGAACTTAAGGATCCCTTTTGATCAAATCAAATGAAAGAACAAGAAGAAGACGTAAATATTTCATCACCACTTTCAAGTTCTTCTCTTTTGCCACTTCATCTTTCTTTGTTGTTTCCATTATAAAATAATAACTCCACTATATTAAATATAATTTTATGTTTTTATAAAAATGGTACAACCATATTCATTATTCTATCCATCCTATAAATGATAATTTCACCATAGGTGCATACGTACGGATTACCGTCTCCGCGTCGTGGTGTAGTTTGTTATTCAAACACTTCATCATTTGGATTGGTATAATAATGAGTATAAATTATGTAAATAATAAATATAATAGGATAATTATTCTTTATATATGATATACCATTAAATTATATATGATTTTAATATCAAAAGAATGATATTGTCGCTCGTGTGTACGTACGGATTACCGTCTCCACGAACGCAGTGAGATTCATTCCCCATCGTATCCATTCAAGACTAACATTCATTTGATGATTAAAAATAATGTTTACAGACTTAATATAACTCTGAATATGAATAATATACATCCATTCCATAACAAACATTACTTATGTTACAAAAAAATGTAAAGGAAAATGAATCTGTTAACACCTGAAACAATGATATTAGTGAAATATCATTAACAAATCAATTTTAAAATATCATATATGATATCATATTTATGTATATAGTTCTTTTATAATTTAATAAAAATGATTTATCTATTATAAAGGAGGTTAAACTACCCCCATCCAAGGAAAATTACAAGGTATGGGTTAATTTCACAATCTCTTTATTATCCGAGGTTGTTTTTGCGAAAGTATCTACTAGGACCTCTTTATCATCCACATCCATGTTTCTTAAAAATTTATTCCAAAACATTTTTACTACTTACTAGAATATGGGTTAAATTCATTTTTACCCATTTTTGACTTTTTATAAAATCATTTGAACGGAATATTTTCGTCATTTTCCAAACAAGGTACCTTATGACCTTTTCGACAAAATTAAGGTAAGAATGTTTTTTTAACTTATATTTTGGGTGTGGCTAATTTCCGTAGTTATAACAACGTCGATGCTTCATTGACAATATTATTAGAATATTTCAAGATAAGTGTTTTTCTATAATTATGTGACATTAAATTCTTTAAATAAAGATATATTTCTCTCAAGTAGTTTTATTTCATCTATATCAACATCCTTTGATGGATTTTACACTTGGTTGAAGTTGATTCATTATGATACTAACATCCCATATTTTATTGAAGGTTTTGTGATATTCTTGACTGTGGATTGTTATTTTTATACCATTCATGGTATATGGATAATTTATTTACATTTGGTATGCTAGTTTTAATATGAGTGTTTATGTAATGTTTAAACATTTTCATATGAAAAATGATTTTGACATAGTAATTGACGAGTGGAGCCTGCTATAGCTCCTAGATTCCTCGGTAGGTATCATGAGGAAAACTAGTGTTTTGGAACAAGTCCGTGACAAAATATTATTATTATTTTTTTCACAAGGCCTTGACTATGTGGTTATGACGTTTGGCATTATGCATTCCATCATTATGAAAGTGTCTATTGATATTGCATGTGATTATTCAACAAGTAGAATATCCACGTGAAGAAGTAAATTGAATTGTTTGATTTTATCTTTTCCATATTATTCTAATGATCAATTTTAAAAGGCTTTTGTTCTACTCTTAAATTTCCTTAAATGTTTATGTTTATTTATGAATGTTTCCGCTATATTTTTATCCTTACTGAGCATATGAGCTCAGCCGTTTCTATGTTTTATTTTTTCCAGAATGAGAAAATAATATTATGACAGACCTACAGGGATAGTATAAGGGATATGAGTGTGTCCTATAGAGAATATGTTGTTTTAGTTTTTTATTTTATAATTTAATGTAAAACTTATGAATATATCTATTATTTCCAAAAATACTAAACTAATCGGTCTTTCAAGATATAATCTTTTGTGATCATTCCAATGTTATGTAATAATGCCCCGACTCTAGGAAACTATGGTCGGGGTGTTACAGATCTAATATATTAGGTTTTAGATCCTGAATCGAGGGTTTATTCTTGGATCCTCTTTGTATTAATTCTTTATTTAAGCTTCCCAGTAATGGAATTTTGATTTGATATCTAGTGATCTCGATGTTAGTGGTTCCATTATGATGTTAAATTTTCATTAAACACAATATTCCTAATTTAAATTAAATTGTTTTATTTGTATTTAATTTCAGGATATAAATGAATTTATTATCAACTGGTTCATTAAAAACCAAATTACAATTAATTAATGTTTTGAAATTGGACTCTCATATGAATTTGAGAAAAAACCCTAATTCCATGGAATTGGTTGGTATTTGTGATATTGATCAAATTTGTTGAAATTTAAATTCTCAAAATTAAATTCTGAAATTTATTTAATAGAATTGATTTTAAGTTGTATTTTTTAAAAATAATGTATTGATATTATTTTGATTTAATCCCATTAGTTTTTTCATGAAAAGGGTGTGATTTGATTAAAAAATCATTGTGGGTTTTAAATAGAAAATTGGCATACTTGAAACAGAGAATGGGATGAATTTTATATTAATAATTCCTTAAAAAATAATCCATTGATGAATTTATTAGATCTCGTGAGATCCTAGGATGTAAGTGAGTAATATAGGACAACACTCTATAATTTATAACACTAACATTATATAAATACAGCAGTTCGCATCCCTTATGGGATAGTGATGTGTCCTCTTTGGTCAGTATTAATGAGAACATGTGTATACACACAGTTTATTTATTACTATTTGATACTGTGGTAGTCCCACAAACAAGAACAATCATACCTTTTAGAACATGTCCATGTTTCCCATATGTTTGTATTTGAAATATAAGACATAGTTATTTAAATATATTTTATATGTATTATGAATTTATATAAATTGTTTATATAAAATTTTTATTAATCCATTTTGTTAATGTATTTATATAATTTGAAATGTTAAGCATGAATTGTTTGAAATATAATTTTATGATTCGTTTCGTATTTATTTAAAAATTTAAATAATTATTTGTCTAATCAAATATTGGAATTAATTATGGAATATATGATGGAAAACTATTGGGCTTTTTGCTAACACCATACATGTGCCTTCAAGTGTCTGTAGATTATCTCATTGTGGGTTCAAGAAAGGGTAAGGTTCCACAGGGAGGTGGTATTATCTGTTGACAATTAGTCTTGTTGAGTTGCGTCAATTGGTACTTAAGTTGTTTACCGTTCTGATTTCCTTTACTTTTTTGTAGCAATTTGGTTTTTCATTCATGTTTTATTTCTAGTAGACTTATCCCTGTGAAGTTTTCCTTTTATGAATATTGACTTTTTCATACTCATTTTTTAAATTTGTTGAAATAAATTTTCCATTTTCATATTGTTTGATTCTAGGTTCTTTTTTTCCATTCCATGGGGATTTGGAATTCCCTTTGGCCCATGTTAGAGTTGGCTCGTTTGTCATATTATCACAACAGCTGGAATTATTTGTCACAATATTGATATAATACCTCTAAAACAAAAAAAAATTATTTACAAATTTATATCATATTATACAATAAATTATCTTTTCGCAGTCATCCATGATATAGATTCATAATACCATTCAATTTTGTGGTAAAAGTGACCCATAAAAGAACTTCACATAGTTTAATGAATGATTATGATCTTCTTCAGTTGTAATATAGTTATACAATAGGAATATTTATATTATTTATTATTTATTAGAGTTATATATTTGAATTTAAATATATTATATGCTTATTTAAAGGATTTCGACTTCTTACATGATTTGAATAATAGATTATCTTCATAGCACACTTACATTAAATGATCAAATTAATTATGTTCATTTTTCAGTCATATCATTAATAGGTTATATAATTCCCAATAAAATTACATTATTATATCATAAATATCATATTTATACTTTAATACCATCCTTATATCAAACCATCTAAAGAGGTTAAGGAAAATGAAACACATTATGCCATAGAGGCGATAGACCGCACAGTCCAAGAAGAACACTTTTATTTTTCTAAATTTATAGGGTATAGGAATAACTTAGGATAATAACCTTAATATAATAACATTAAATAATATAAATTATAATAATATCATTATACAACTATGTATAGCAAAAATTATAAAAAATATAATTAAGACGAAAACTAAGTTATTCAAAATAGTCACGTCGGGGACTTGAATTTTTATAGTATGTCTCTAATAATTTCATACGATTAGGATAACATTGAGTTACATTGATATTATGTTCCTATGATAAGATTCTAGTGAGAGTATAACAACATATTTTCATAGCTAAATTCTAATTATAGATGATTCTTGAAGTGGTGAAGATGTAACCCTTTTATAAATTAAGGGAATGGTAGTTTGGAGACTTTCCCTTGCATTTTCATAAAATGTAGCATTATTATTCAAGTTTAAAAGGCCATGAAAGAAAAAAAAAGTGTATGGTACACATGTATTGGCTGATAAAAATATCAAATATTAAATTAATTAAACATTTTTTCAAAATTTTAGGACTTGTACACGTGATTAAAATCAATTTAGCTCATTAACATTAACCATGATAATTAATTATTATTCTTAGTAATTAATTTTATTGAAAAAAAATTAATATTTACACTTTTACATAATTTTATAAATCTAATTTTAATTTTTAATATCATTTTATCATATAAAATTTCTAATGGTTAGATATTTTATTTTTAAAATAAATATATTTTATCACATAAAAATAGCTTTTAGATAAATAAAATTTTAATGATTTAAATGTATATATTGGATGAAATTTTCATAGGAATTTAATTTAATGATGAAAATCAATTATTATAAACAAAATACAATGTTTTATGCTTTCAAGGTAATCCAAAATTGAGTCTCCTATGAAAATAATTAATTAAAAGAAAAGACTGAATGTAATATTTTTATTTCAATAATCATTTTAATTAGTTCTAAAAATTGTGGGCATAAGGTTTATAAATTCTAAGAATATTTAAAAAAATATTTTTATTCTATAAATTAATATTTTATTTCTCAAATCTTTTTCTAAACTTCTAGTTTTTTATATAATAGTAAATTCATACAAATTACAAGTCACCTTAAAATTGTAATTTTTTACTATAAACCAACCATTATAGAAAAACAACAAAAAATAATTATTTGAAAATTTTGATATGATGAATTACATAATAAAGTTAGTTTTTAAAATCTAAAATTAATAAATATATTAATTAATAAATGGTCTATAAATTGTGTATTTCATGATTGTTAAAGATGTGGTGTTTACATGAGATAATAGTGACTTAGCTGTTACATTCTCCCCGCTTAAAATATTTTCATCATCAAAATTTTTGTTTATATCAGATATTTATCATGTGTTGATACTTCTTCCTTGTATATTCCCTATGAACCTAGGTTTACTCTTATAGTTTATTATTTCTCTAAATTACTTTAAATAAATGGGTTTTTTTATTCTACAATACTGACTTTCTAGAGTCAAAAATATTGATATGCTACTCATTATAAGAAAAGTCATCCTCTACCTCAATTCCCTCACATGTGAGTGCATCCATTCGATCTAGGATATATGTACTTAGTAAATAATCATGGAATGTTTCATGAACATTATGAAGGTTCGATGGAATTTCATATCAGTAAGCTACAGTTGTGATTCTTTATAATGTTCCAAATGGCCCATTGTACCTAAGTCTTAACTTTTCCTTTTTAATGAATCTTACGTCTCCATTCCATGGTGAAGCATTCAAGAATATAATATCCTCAAAAAGAAATTACAATTCATTAGTTATATTATCAATATTCGTTTTTTTATTTTTGGAAACATTAATGTGAACCTAAATAATCTATACTTTCATAGTTTTCTCCTTTTAAAGCACTCGATCAACTAAATTTCATTCTGCAACTTAATCACAATAAGTTTGAGTACAAAACCTCATCCTATAAAATGACTCATGAGGTAACATATATATTCTCAAAATTAATATATTATTTTCTAAAATTCAACCAATGGTAGATAATTATTATAACCGACCTATTATTTTATAAAATGTTCATTACGTGGTTAAAATTTTTCAATACAGAATATCTTATGAGTTTCATTGATTTGGAGACATGAAAAATAATACATTAAAAACATAGAAATAAAAGTTATTATATTACACTTGAGAAACCTATTTATAGTTTTTTACTATGTTAATTTTAAAATATCTCATATATTGGGGGAAGCATCGAAGAAAGGGTTGAGCATAAAGCCCAATAAAAAATATACATAGGATATACATAGCATGTGACAAAGAGTCATGTCAATAAGGCATGATCATATGAATAAGAGTAATATGATAGTATAAATAACATGAATCATAACATGGAAATGTATCTATATCATAAAAATGATACATTTTTGAGCATATCACCTAGGTTTTTCACTTGGGTGACATAAATCACAATTTCAAAGGTTATTCACCAAAGTATCGTAAAACATATCCCCTATAGAAATTAATTATTTACCCAATAAAATATAGTAAAATCAATGCAAACCCTTTATATTTATTAATCCATGTGACCCACATTGATCATAATAAATATTTTCATCAACAACCAAAGGAGAAAAAAATAATGGGTTTCATATGATAAAATTGAGTACATTAATTCTTAAGGACATGAAAAATACTTTATTTTTAACCCCTTAAAAGGTAATATGAGTTGAATAAATGTAAATAACTAAATAAATATATTTTATTTACATCTAGTTAAATTTCTAGGGTAGGTAAGAGATTTGGGTATTCACAATATAGGATTATTTTATGAAAATAGAAAGTTTCCTTTTCTGATTTCAGCAGCATAACAGTATAGACCAAGGATTATAAAAAAGGAATAGTAATGGAAAATATGGGTATGAAATTAATAAAACAACAATTCAGATGTAATGGGAATATAAAATGACCATGAAAATAAATAATATTTTTAAATTAATAATATTCAGAAATTATAGAAATATGAAAGAAAAGAAATAGGAGAAGAATCCCCTAATCTGTAGGATTTAATTCCTAAGACTTTAGGGTGGCACCTTGACATTGTTAAGACACATTTCAGGGACTATTTTGGAGGTAAAATTAATATAAATTAGTCATTTATGAAATTTTAGTGGAGATTAATGGGTAATAGTTAGTATTCATACATGACAAGGGATCGGTTTAAAAGGTTTAAATATTGATTATTTTATCATATAATCCCAAACCTTGTTGGTGAATCGAATTCCAATAAATTTCTTTGACTATTACATAATGAAGGATTGTGGTTGGATGTTAATGTCCTTCCAAAATAGAACCATTACTTCCAATAATCCAAATTAATTATTTGAATCAAAAGATTAAGTTTCACTTCAAAAATTAAATTTTCGGTTCATAAAATAAATGTAAAAAATTTTAAATTAAAATTAATATTTTAAAATTCCTTTTTAAACATAATAAATTAATATAATATTAAATAAAATTTCCAAAAAAATTAATAATTTGGATATAATAATGATGTTATAAGATCATATTGGTCGTCAAGCGGTAATTGTTACCTTTTCTCAACAACTTTATCAGATAATTCGTAGAAAACCCCCTCAGATAATTTTCATGTCTTATGTACAAAACTAATTTTTATTTCAATAAAAAATACTATAAATATGATAATTATAACTTATAAATTAAATTAAATATTCTAAAGAAAATTTATAATTTTTTTAAAAAAATAAATATTCTAGAAATTATTAAAATTTCTCTATCTTCATTAAAATATATTTTCATTTTAAAATTATTTTTTAATATTATATTATGAATATAATTTTATTTTAAAATTAAAAATAAAATATAATTTTAATATAAAATATTTGTAGTCTCAAAAAAATATAATTTTTCTTATATCAATAAATAATATCATTAATCATTTAAATGTGTCTATGTAAGTAAAATATTTAAAGGCCAACTATTTTATTTACTAATGGTCATAATTCATATCAACCATATTGGATTTTAATCACAATATAAATGATTATATTACTCTATAAAAAAAACATTATTACACTTTATCGTTTACTTTGATTCTATTAGGGTTCAATACTGTTTTCAAAATCAATATTGTATTAATAAATTTCAATTTCTCTTTTATAGTTATGTTCATGGGTGTAATGATTCTAGGGGATCAAGGTGACCCACATTTTTGTATTTTAAATTATTTAGACTCTATTAGTCTTTTTATTGTAATATTTAGTATTATATTTTGTATTTTTCGAAACATGATGTAATGTTCCAAAATAATGAAATAATGTTTTGTTGCTTTTTAAAAAGAGTTTTCCATTAGATTAATAATACTATTTGTACTAGTTAATGTAAATAGTTTGTGTGTTAATTTATTGTGAAATTTAAAATTCATTAAATGTAATTCAATTTTAAAACATAATAAAACTTTATTAGTGGGTAAAATATATTTTTACTAATTGAAGTAAATTTTTCGGGTCACTAAACTCTTCCACCTATAAAAGAATTTCACCCTCAAAAGATCAAATAATATTCTCAGTTCTGAATATATGAGGGTATATAAGTATCATTGCTTTCAATGGTTCCTTTGTTGCCTCCTCATATTTTTGGCTCATCCAAAATACTTTAATAGGGTGATTTTTCATGTTGAGTACAACTTTTTCTCCATGATCCACGATCATCACTAAATCCTCATGTTGTACCACCTGTAGATTCAGTACATGTGTGGGATCAAGTATGTACTATCACAAGATTGATATGTGGAACACATTATATAAGGACATGACAATATTATATTACAAATTCTTGAATTTGGTCAAGAAATTACTTTTTTCGCATTGAGAATATTTTAAATTTTAGAGCATTAGAGAATTGGGACATAACACTTTCATAACATTGCACATTATTATAGAGTGGATACCATAAATACATTATTCATTTCTTGTAAAATATAAAACATTCTAAAAAAACAATATTTCTTTAAAAATTATTCATAAATTTAACTTCGCTTCCTTCTTTGCCTTACATATCCTTATAATCTATGAAAATAATTTAAAAAACTTTTAATGTGCCCAAAAAGCTTAGTAAGGGGTATAAAAAGAATGAAATAACACAATGGTCCATTAAAACTTGTAACATATGAAATCATTTTCAATAGGCATACTTGTCACCCATATATACATACTTTATGAAACATGAGATTTCCACAAGATCCCCACAAAACAGAATAACATAAACAGAACCATAGAGTAATCTTGGGAAATTATTTACATAATCGTGTACACCTCTCGGCTACCTTATAATTTGTAACCCTCACAGCTACCATACAATTTGTGAAACCATCGTAGTTACATTTTGAGAAACCATACAGATGACCTTTATTTTACATATACCCAATACATTAGATGAAAATATAGGTCCCAACCATCATCATAAAAAATTTCCATGAACTAGAACATAATCATAGAACATGAGTAATATCATAAAAACATTACTTTTAATTTTGGTCAAATAGAATTTTAAAAGAAGATTTTAAAATAAAAGCCCCTTATAAATATCCTATAATTTAAGAGGAGATTAATAGAGTGGATAGAATATTTATATACACAATAAAAACACATAATTAAACATAATATAAAAAAACCCCTCACACAAACAATTTTAATACCACATAAATATTGAAGTATAAGGTTAACCCAATGAATGGAAATTGGGTTAAAAATTCACTCACCTCAGGTTTGTCTTACTTCAAACTCATTTAAAACTACATTATAATGGTTAAAATACTATTATTAATATCTTATAGAAACATATCCATCTATATAATATCTTATAATATCATTTCATTACATCATTTCACCATTTAATTGTTTGTATTTTTTTCCTTGAATTGTTTTGGGTGTGTTCTTTACAAGTTTTCAATAATTGTTCATGATGAATGTTCTTATCGATTGGAAGTGAAAATCATGAATTGGAAGGGATTAGTATTTAAATATTTCCAGAAAAATAAATTATACCATTTATCATTTTGAATTATTACATGAGGATGATTCATGAGTTAAGATATTATTGATATTTGTTTCGGTTATTATGGAGATTCTTTGGTCGTAAAGATCTCTTTTTGTTTCATAAATTAATAATATGTGTGAAAAATAATTATAGAACCTTATATAAGATATAATACATATATTTAAATCTAGTTAAACTATAAAAATGGTTTCATGACCAGTCTTGAAGCCAGTAAAAGAAATTGAAATCACACCTTCCACGATGTGAGTAAATCGACACATCACAAATGGTGTTTTAATTCCTTGAATAAGTGGTAGAGGAGAAGAATATTGATGATAACTTTTACATGAACATGATAAAATACAGAATATCCAAGAATTTGGAGCTTTTTTTCCACTTCGATAAGTAGAGGTGATTAAATAAGAAGATAAGAAACGAACTCAAAATAATATAACAGTTGAGAAATCACTTATGAAATTTCGGCAGCCTAACACCATCGCTTAAAATTTCATAACGTATTTTTATGTCAGAATAGGGGTATATCATAATTATTACATAATTTTGGAATTAAGTGTGATATGTAATGGAATATCCCAACATAAGCCAAAGATAATTAAAAATAATAACATAAAAAGAAAGAAAAGAAAGAAAACAAAAGAGGATGTTTACCTCTTGATGTCTCCTTCATGAGATCCTTCTTAAGGCCTTTAGTTTGGGAATTTTGGTGAGAATAGAACCTCTAGGACGTGGGGAAGAGCCTTGGAAGATGTATTGGGTAGAACATAGGTATGTATCAAGGCTTGAGTGATTTGGGAGGAAGAGGGAAATGAGGGTGGTATTTATAGTGGAAGAGAGGTGGTATTTTACAATATCTTAATCATTATTATAGTATTTTTGCTCGAGGCTATGCATAGTCTCAATTAATGTGACCCAATATAGTAATAATGGAATGTGAGTTTAAACCAAGTTGTCTTACATCACTTATGATTTCATAAATAGTGTATTTAACTGATAATTTGAATATACGGTATTTTACCATATTTCTTTATTCATCGAAAATTCAAGAATTTCAGAAAATTCCCAAAAATTCACACTTAACATTTTTCAATGTTTTGAATCCAAAAATGAAATACATTTTATGAAAATTATTTTCTAAATATTATTAACTTAATTTTTAAATAAAATCATACTTTATTCAAAAATTAACAATTTTAGAACTATAACTACCTTTATATCACATTGAAAAATTAACCAAAATATCATTATCTTAAATCCTTAAGAAAATAAAATAATAGTTCAATTTACTATTCATTAGGGTCATATTAATATTCATATTACTATTCATAAGGGTATGTTACTCTTCACCAAAAAACAAGTTGGTTCTATTAGGCTCCAAATAACTTACTAAACATGGTTGTAGATGGTCATTTCTTGAAATTCATAAGATAGAAGAGAAAAAATAATGTTTAAAGACTTTTTATAAATATCTTCTTAAAACTATGTTTCATGCTTTTCAATTTATTTTTAGAAAAATGTAGGGTGTTACATTATCCCTACCTTCTGAAATTGTGTCCTCGTAGTTTTATTTACTTATTAAACAAGTGATGGTACTGTTCCCTCATAGAATTTTCAGACTCTCATGCTACTTATTAAACCATGTGGTTTATCCAAAAAATAATTATAACTGTTGCATTAACTTATTCCACAAATCATGGTCCATTCGATCAGGAATTAGAATTGGTTTCTCTTCATAAGAAAAGTTCTCTTCCAACTGATCTTCTTCTGGGCTCAAGACATGAGATTAATATGGCACATATTATCTAAACTTTGAAACAAGAAACACATTGTGTACCTGATACAAACTTAGAGGAAAATCTACTCAGAATGCAACTAGTTAAACTTTATTCAGGATTTCAAAAAGACCAATGAACTACGGACTTAGCTTCCCTTTCTTTCCTAAACGCATCACTCTTTTCCAAATAACTTACTAAACACAATTATAGATGACCATTTCATTAAATTCATAACATAGAAGTGGAAAAATAATGTTTAAAGGCTGGTCGTAAATATCCACTTTCAACTAAGTTTCATTCATTTCAATTTCTTTTTAGAAAACCTTAGGGTGTTACATTATCCCCACCTTTTGGATATTGTGTTCTCGCAATTTTATTTACTTTCTAAACTAGTGAGGGAACCTTTCCCACCTAGCATTTTCAGACTCCCATGTTTCTTCTTCAACAATTCGGTTTCTCCAAAAAACCATTACCTGGTGGATAACCTTATTCCACAAAACCTATTCCTTTTGATCAATAATCTTAATAGGTTTCTCTTCATAAGAAAGGTTCTCTTCCTACTGAACTTCTTCTAGGCTCAAGACATGAGATGAATCTGGAACATAATTTCTCAACATCAAAACATCGAAGACATTGTGTACCTGAGACAAACTCTGAGGAAAAGATACTAAGTATGAAACTAGTATGACATTCTTCAGGATTTCAATGGGACTGATGAACTGTAGACTTAGCTTCCCTTCTTATCAAAACGCATCACACTTTTCCAAGGGGAGATAATAAGGAAAACAGAGTCACCTACCTCGAGAGAGATGTCTCTCATTCGGTTATCTACATATCTTTAATGCCTTCTCTTAGCTATCCTCATATGTTCCTATATCATCTTCACTTTCTCAGCCACATCCTCTACTAATTATTGTCTCATCAAATTTATTTCACCAACTTCATCCCAAAACGCTAGAGTCTGACACAGCTTCCCATAGAATTCATCAAAAGGTCCATCTTTATACTGGAATAAAAACTTTTATTATAAGAAATCTCAACTAAAGAAATATTTTGATCCCAACATCCCTGTTATTCCATTGAACAATCTTGAAGAATATCCTACAAGCACTGAGTCATTCATTCAGACTACCCATTTGATTGAGGATGAAAAGTTTTACAGAAATTTAATTTTGGTCCCAAAAACTTTTGAAGTCCCTCCCAAATGTTAGAAGTGAACCTAGTCTCCATGTAAGATACAATGGAAATAGGAACTCCATGTATCCGAACAATATCTTTGAATTACAGTTGAGAAAGATGATCCAAAGACATTGTATCTTGAATAGAAAGAAAATGTGCAGATTATGTCATCTGATCAATAATAACCCAAATCACGTTGTTACCTCAAGAGTTATTTTTTAGTCCCACCAAAAATTACATGGATACATTCTCCCATTTCCAATCAGACACTAAAAAAGGCCGAAGCATCCCCTTTAGTAATAGGTTCTCTACTTTAACCTGTTGAAATGCTAAAAAATTCCGGGTTAAATCAACAATATATCTTTTCATTTTGTCCCCCCCAAAAATACTTTCGAAGGCCTCTTAACATCTTAGTACATTCAGGATGAACTGAAAATGGAGAATTATGAACTTCACAAAACAAATCAATCTTTAACTAACAATCAAAATCCATACACAACTATTTCCAAATCTTTAGAATTTTTTTTATCAATGTTAAATTCTAGAAACATACCCAATTTAACTAATTCATTCTTTTTCTATAGCTCACCATATTCCTTCTATGATTTCTTAATAATTTCTAATAATTATTACTGCCCTCAAACCTAAAACAAAATAGATGTATTCCCTACACCAATAACTTATAATCCAAAATTCATCAAATCATTAATCAATGGATCTTATTCCAAATGTAACATGTTTAATGATGCATGATGTTTTCAAATCAAAGCATCTGCCACTTTTTTGCTTTTTCTATATGGTAATTGATTAGGCAATTATAATCCTTTATTATTCCAGAACATCTTCTTTGCCTCGTGTTTAATTACTTCTGAGTGAATATGTACATCATAATTTTATGGTCAATATATATTTGATATTTGGATCTGTATAAATTATGCGTCCAAATTTTCAAAGCAAAAACCACAGTTTCCAATTCCAAATCATGTGTATGAAAATTTAACTCAGGAGTTTTTTGGTCAATCATAAGAAATTTCCTGGTCATTCTCCATCAAAACACAACCATGTCACTTCAAAGAAGAATCATTGTAGATGAAAAAATCACCATTTCGAGAAGGAAAAGCCAAAACTAGAGCATTCACCAATCTCTTCTTCAGTTCCTAAAAACGAAAATCACATTCCTATGTCCAAATAAATTTCACCACTTTTTGCGTTAACTTAGTTAGCAGGATAGATAATCGTTCAATGTTTTTAACAAACCGACGATAATAACATGTTAATACAAGAAAAATATTAATCATTGTAACATTTTTAGGTATTGTCAATTAATCAACCAATTTATTTTGGTAGAATAAATTATTATTCCACCCTTACATACAACCTTCCTAAGCAAAGAAATCAATCATAACCCAAAATCAGACATTCTGAATATTTTATATAGTTTCTTTTCCTTTATGGTTTGTAAAACAACCATAAGATGCTTTTAATTCTCCTCCTTATTTTTAGAAAATACCAAAATGTCATCAATAAACACAACCAAAAACATATCCAAGAACTCAGAAAATATTCTATTCATAAGATTCATGAATACTGCATGTGCATTAGTTAAACAAAACTACATAACAACAAATTCATAATGCCCAAATCTAGTACGAATGGATGTCCTTGGGATGTCCTCATCATTCAACTTTATTTGATGGTATCTGAATGTCAATTCAATCCTAGAAAAGTATAGAGATCCCTAAACCTGATCAAACAAGTCATTGATATAAGAAAAATGGTACTTTTTATAATAGTGATGTTATTTAAAGCTCTATAATCAACACAAAGTCTCAGGGAACCAGATTTATTTTTAACAAACAAAGCAAGAGCACCCAATGGTGAAGTACTAGGATGAATGAAGCCTTTATTAAGAAAATCCTGCAACAAGTTTTTCAATTCATGAAGTTCTATTTCATAAATATGATATGAAGTTTTTGAAATTGGCTTAGCATTAAGAACTAAGTCAATTGTAAATTCGACTTTCTGATCAGGTATGACACCAAGTAACTCATTAGGAAAAACATCAATGTATTCATTTACCACTTGCACATCATTAATCTAAATAGTTCCCTTGTTTCAACAATATGAGCAAGATAACCTTCATTTACCTCTTTCAATAGTTTCTCAACTTCCTGATATGTTATTAATTTTATGGGCTCATTCTTGTACACAAACTGAAACTCTTTATGAAAAACAACTTCTTTAGATCTACATTCAATATTAAAATTATAAACAAAAGGCTAATCTATTCCCAGAATAACATCAAACTATACAAAATGAAAAACAACAAGGTTCGTAGTTAAATTCTTTCTATAGATGACAATAGAAATATTCTTATAAATCTTATTTAAAATAATATTTCCCCTATTATTTTAACAACTTGTTTAGATCTCATTTTTTGAGGTGATATTTCCAATTTTCCAGAAACTTTCTTATAAATGAATGAATATGTGGACCCTATATTGAACAAAACGTTAGAAAAATCAGAGTAAACAAACATGGTACCTGATACAACTTCATTGCATGACTCGGTATCTACTAAAATAATCACAAAATAACTCACTACACCTTTCTGCTTATAGTTTGTATTATTTTCATCATTCAGATCTCTCTTTGGGAAGGCATTAGAATAATGACCAATCTCACCACATTTAAAACACTTTACAGTTTTATTATCAGGATTAGTCTTATGATCATTTTACTTAAAATATAAGTTCATGTGTCAACACTTACCATATCAAAAACACTTACCCTTTTTTCTAAGACATTCCCTAGGGTTCTATTTGCCACACTTATCACAAATTGAAATCTATATTTTCATACCATTATATTTATTTCGTTTATCCATACTCATCGCTTTCCCACTGGACCTATTCTTATCCTTGTTTCCAATATGCAGGTCATCATCAGCAAACTTCATCTCTACCCTAGTAGCTCATCAGAAAAGTTTCCCATAACATTTTAATTCACAGGAGGCCAATTCCCTTCAATACCTTGGCTTCAATCCTAAGTAAAAGCAGTTGATTTTTCTATCAAGATCTAGAATAAAATATGGAGCTTACCTCACCAGTCAGGTGAAGTTATCTTCTTACACAGCCACTAAATCCTTCTTATTTTTCTTCAATTCAAGGAATTTATTCCTCATCCTAAGTGCAATCACCTTAGGAAAATATTTTTCAAGGAAAAGATGTTTAAATTAATCCCACTCTAAGTTTTCAATATCCTATATATCCTTGATATTCCTCATCATTTACCACCATTTATCAGCTTAACCATCAAAAATATAAACATAAATACTTAACTTTTGATTATCTAAACAACCCATTACATTGAATATAATTTCAAAGAGCTTTAGTCCATCCTTTGGCTGCTACTAGGTCAGAATATCTATTAAAAGCATGAGTATGTTATCGCATAAAATGATTCACAATTTTCATGTTCTATTATGGTACCTATGGTAATTCTCTTGCATGGATGTCACCACCACTTATTTCCTACATTGATTGATCAATTACTGTCTCAAACTACTCGGTTCCAATCCCTACCATTCCAGGCTGTAGATTCGGAAGGATATCGTTCTGTCAGAGCCTCTCCTATTCACATTCCTGGTTTATTCTCCAGACAACCATTCTAAAAAGACATATCATAGTCTAATAAAAATGAATTATGTAAATTATATAACATTTAAAATTAATCATAGAGTAAAAATCATTTATGATATCCTATTAACTTTACCTGAACCCCTAGTTTTATCTAAACCATCCTCTAATACTAACTATAAAGACCCAACCTTATTATATTACATATTCTTGAATTTTGTTATGAAATAAATTCCTTTAACATTGATGATCTATTAATGTTTAGAGCTTTATATAATTTGTATATAACACATTCATAACATTACACATTATTATAGAGTGGATACTATAAAAAATGAATTCATTTTTTGCAAAATATAAAACATTTCAAATAAAACATGATTTCTTTGAAAATTCATCAAACATTTATCTTGGGTTCCTTATTTGTCTTAAACAACTTTATAACCTATGAAAATCATTTAAAAACTTAGGATGAGCACAAAAATCTCAGTTTGGGTCTAAAAAGACGGAAAGAACACATTATTCCCTTAATAATTGTAACATATGAAATCATTTTCAAAAGGCATACTTGTCACCCATATATAACTACTTGATGAAACATGATATTTCCATAAGATTCTTACAAAACCAAAGAACATAAATATAACCATAGACATATCTTGGGGAATCACTTACAAAATCTTTTAACCCTCTCAGCTACCATATAATTTGCAACCCTCGCAACTACCTTATAATTAGTGTGACTATCGCCGTTACACATGGAGTAACCATACGGCCGACCTCCAACATACACATACCTAATTCATTGGATGGAAATAGAGTTCTCTCCATTCATCACAAATAATTCCCAATAACCATTACATAACCATACAACATGAATGATTTCATAAAACATTACTTTTGAATTTTTGTAAAATAGAATTTTAAAAGAGGATTTTAAAAGTAAATACCCTTATAAATATTATATAATTGAAGGAGTACTTAATATATAGGATGGAATATGTATATACACTGGAAATACACATAATTCCACATTATATAAACAAAAGTAATCATAAAATCAATTTCAATACCACATAAATAACAAAGTAGACGGTTAACCAAGAGAATGGAAATCGGGTTAAGAATTCCCTTATTTGGGTTTGTTTTACTTCAAATTAATTTAATACTTCTATATAATGTTAAAAATAGTGTTTTTAATATCTTACAGAAATATATCCATCATTATATTTCTTTATTTGATCAATTCATTACATCATTTCACCCATTAATGTTTAGTATTTTGTTCCATGAATTGTTTTGGGTGTGTTCTTTACATGTTTTCCATGATCGGTTCATAATGGATGTTCTTGTTGATTGGAATTGAAACTTTAGAATTGGAATGGAGTGTTGTTTACATATTTATAAACCATAAGTTAAAACTATTTCATTTTTAATTCTTACATGAGGTTTATTCATGATTTATAATATTGTTGATATTTGTTCACGTAATTTTTTGTGATTCTTCGATCAAAAAGATCTCGATTAGATACATAATATAAGTACATGTGTGAAAAATGAATCAAAAAAATTATATAATTTATAATACATTAATTATAATCGTTTTAGGCCATAAAAATGGTTTCATGGCCAGAATGGAAGGATGTAAATGAAATTGAAATCACATTGTCCATGATGTCAGTAAATCAACACATCACAGACGATGTTTTAATTCCTTGAATAAGTGGTAGAGGAGAAAACTATTGATGATAAATTTCCATGAACATGATAAAATATAGAATATACAAGACTCTGGATCATTAATTCCTCTTCGACAATAATAGGTGATGAAAGAAGAATAAATAAAAAGGAACTCAAAATAATAAAAAAATTGAGAAATCCCTTATGAAATTTATCCAGCCTAACGGTGTCGCATAAAATTTAATAAAATATTTTGATGAGTGAAAATGGGTCTCTCATCATTCTCATATAATATGGTCCATAAGGGGGGTATGTAATGGAATGTACCAACATAATCCAAATGAAATTAAAAATAATAACATAAAATAAAAGAAAGGAAAGAAAACAAAAGAGGATATTTCCACTTGATCTCTTCTCCTTGAGATACTTCTTAAGGCCTTTGGTTTTGGCCTTTTGGTGAGACCAGCAGATCTAGGATGTGGGGAAGATCCATGTGAGAAGTATTGGTGATAACTTAGGGAAGGATCAAGGCTTGAGAGATGTGGGAGGAAGAGGGAAATGAGGATGATATTTATAGAGGCAGAGAGAAGGTATTTTACATTATTTTAATTATTATTATAATATTTTTTCTCAAGACTATAAATAGTATCAATTCAGGTGACCCCAAATTGTAATAATAGAATGTGACTTCGTACCAAGTGGGCTTACATCAATTATATGTCATAAATAGTGTATTTAACTGATAATTTGAATATACAGTATTTTACTGTATTTTACTATACATCTAAAATTAAATAATTTCAGAAAAATTTCCAAAATTCCCTTTTAAATTTTTGAAATGTGTTGAATTTAAAAAATTAACTCTATTTTTTTAATATAATTTTCAAAATATTATTAATTTAACTTCTAAATAATATAATACTTTATTCAAATATTAAAAATATTAAAACTATAACTCCTTTAATATCACATTGAAAAATTAACCCATATATCATTATTTAAAATCCTTAAGAAAATAAAATAATAGTAAAATTTACTATTCATTAAGGTCATATTAATATTAATATTACTATTCAAAATGTTATGTTACTATTCACTAAAAAAATTTGGTTCCATTAGACACCAAATATCTTAATAAACAAGATTGTAGATGATCATTTCTTGAAATTCAAAACATTTAAGTGGAAAAATAATATTTAAAGTCTAGTTATAAATATCTTCTTAAAATTATGTTTCATGCATTTTAATTTATTTTTAGAAAACCTTAGGGTGTTACATTATCCCCAACTTCTATAAATTGCATCCTTGCAATTTTATTTACCTATTAAACAAGTGAGGGTACCTTACCCCCATATAATTTTCAGACTCCCATGTTTCTTCTTCGACCATGAGGTTTATCCACAAATACATTACCAGTTGGATTACCTTATTCCACAAAACAAGTTCCCTTCGATCAAGAATCTGAATAGGTTTCTCTTCATTAAAAAATTTCTCTTCCAACTGAACTTCTTCTAGGATCAAGAAAAGAGATTAATCTGGCACATATTTTCTGAACTTTGAAACATGAAACACATTGTTTACCTGATACAAACTCGAAGTAAAAGAAACTCGGTATGCAATTGGTTCAACTTTCTTTATCATTTCAAAATAACTAATAAACTGTGGACTCAGCTTCCCTTTCTTACCAAAACGCGTCACTCTTTTCCATGTAATGATTTTAAGAAAAACATGGTCACCTACCTCAAGAGAGAAGTATTTACTTATTTTATCTCCCTAACTTTTCTAACTGATCTAAGCTGCCCTTATATGTTGTCGGATCATCTTCACTTTCCCATCCACTTCCTCTACTAATTCTATCCTCATCAACATTCTTTCACAAACTTCATTCCAAAATAGTGGAGTCTGACACCGCTTCCTATACAATGCCTCAAAAGGTACTTTCTATATACTCAAATGAAAACTGTTATTATAATAAAATTAAACTTAAGTAATATGTTGATCCCAACTTCCCTCGTATTCCATTTAACAAGCTCAATGCATATTCTCCACAGTTCGAATCGTTCGTTCTAACTGGCCATCTGATTGAGGATGAAAAGTTGTACTAAAATTTAATTTTAGGCCCAAAGACATCTAATGTCCCTTGGAAAAGTTATAAGTGAACCTAGGATCTTGGTCAGATACAATTGAAAGAGGAACTCCATGTATCCTGAAAATCTCATTGAGGTACAGTCGAGAAAGCTAATCTAAAGGCATTGTATCTCAAATAGAACGTAAATGTGCAGATTTTTTCACTCGATCAACAATAAACAAAATCGCATTGCTAACTCAAGAATCCTTTGGTAGTACCACCACAAAGTACATGGATATATTCTCTTATTTCTACTATGGAACTAGAAAAGGCTGAAGCAACCCCTTTGGTAACTTCCACTCTGCATTGACCATTGGAAATTTCAGACATTTCCTAGTAAAATCATAAATCTCTTTTTCCATTCCATCCCACAAATAATACTCTCAAAGGTCTCTATACATCTTAGTACTTCCAAGATTAACTGAAAAATGGAGAACTAAGAGCTTCACAAAACAAATCTTTCTTCAACTAAGAATCACAAGGCACGCACAACCTTTTTACAAATCCTAAAATAGAATATTTATCAAGGTTAAATTCTGGAAACCTTTACATTTTAACCAATACTACATTTTTCTATATCTCATGGTCATCCTTCTATGATTGTTTAATTATTTCAGATAATGAAGACTACACTAAAACCTGAAACAAAATATATGTATTTCCTTCACCAACAACTTCTAAGGAAAAATTCATCAAATCATTAATCCAGGGATCATGTTCCAAATTTAACATGGTTAATGATGCATGATGTTTTCGACTCAAGGAATCTTACAAATTGTTTTATTTTCCTAGATTATAATTGATTACAAAATCATAATACTTTATCAGTTCAATCCATATTTTCTACCTCATGTTTAATTCCATTTGAGTGAATATATACATCATAATTTTATGGACATTATATATTTGAAATTTGGATCTGTATAAATGATTCCTCAAAATTTTCAAATCAAAAACCATAGTTTCTAATTCCAAATCATGTGTGGGGTAATTCAACTCATGATTTTTTAGTTGTATTGAAGGATAAGTAATTACCTGATCATTTTTCATCAAAATACAACCAATTCCATTCCAAGAATCATTATTGTAGGTGGAAAACTCACCATTTAGGGATGGAAAGGCCAAAATTGGAGCAATCATCAATCTCTTCATAAGTTCATGAAAACAAAAATTGCATTACTCTATCCAAATAAATTTAACTACTTTGTGTTAACTTAGTTATTGGTATAGATAACCATGCAATATTTTTGAAAAACTATCAGTAATAACCTACTAATCCAAGAAAACTATAAATCTCTGTAACATTTGTTGGTCTTGGCCATTCATAAACCACTTTTCTTTTGGTAGGATCAACTATTATTCCATCATTATTTACAATGATACACATTATGAACTTAATTCATGTTTTCTGGAAGTTTAATTTTATAATACATTGTCCATATGTGATCAAGTATCAAAAAGTGGTCAATGTACCTAATTATATGTTTTCTATAGTTTCAAAACCACATGACTCCCTTCCATTGTAATATTCAAAGGAAAACCATTTCTCCAACATCAAACTCAATGTATCTTTGGTGGTTGTTAGCATAACACTTCTTTTGACTCTAAGTATATTTTCTTCTTTGTTGTATTTCTAGGACCATTTCTTTCATTTATTACAAAAATCATGTACAAATAGCGTACCTTTACCAACATCAACCCAATAGGTAGTATGTTTTGTCACTTCCCATAAATTGCTTCATATAGGGACATTTTGATACTTTAGTGGATGTTGTTGTTGTGTGAGTACTCAACTAATGAGTGAAGCTGTTACCATCCACCAATAAATTTGATTTAACATAATATTATCATGTCTTGAAGGGTTTTAATGTTCCTTTTATATTATCCATCATTTTGTATGTGATAGGTAGTATTGAAATTAATTTAGTATTTAGATAATATTGATGAATTTGGATAAATGTTGAATTAAACCTTGGAACAAGGTCAGAAATGATTGAAAGTGGTACACCATACAGCCTCACCACTTCAATTAGGTATATCATGAAACTTTGTTCAATTTATAAAACTTCCTAAATAGCAATGAATTAGGTAGCTTTGGTGATTCAATCAACCAAAATCCATATCGCATGGCATCCTTTGTATTTATTTTGGAGACTAGTGAAGAAGTCAATTGTGATGTTCTCCCATTTTCAGGTCAATATGGTAAATGATATAATAATCACCTTAGACTTCTGTTAATCTTCTTTAACTTGTTGACATACCATGAACATGGAGGTATAATCATCGATATCCCTCTTCATTTTGTACCTTCATTTATTCTCTCAAAGATCAATGTACATCTTGGTATATCTTGGGTGGATGGAGAATGATGATCTATGTGAATTATTCAATTGATAAAGGAACTGAAATTCTTGATCCAGACCATAATAAACAGTTGTGAAATCATTTTGTCCCATCATTTATTCCAGCTTGTTTTTATGTCTCGGATCGTCTTGTTCTTCCTCCTTGAACCTTTCTTAGATAGACAGTTGTGAAATCATTTAGGCCAAGTAGGATATAGACCCTCCATTTTTATTTCCAGATCCATCCTTTTCATATCCTTAAGGATAGGCTAATTTTTAATCTACATCATGTATATATTAGTTGTTTATTTTCTATAGAAATAATTAGCTACCTTATATGCATTTCTAGTATGGGAGAAAATAGAATAATAATAGTCATTGATTATCTCTAACCATCTTCTATGATTCATATTAATCTCCTTCTATGTGAATATATACTTCTAAATTTAGTGGTATGTGCATATATCACATTTTCTACATAAATTTAGTGTCTTTATATCTTTAATAAAAAGATAACTATTGTTATCTCGAGATCATTAGTGGGAAAATTTAGTTCATGTGGATTTAACGGTTTTGATACATAAATTATCACGTTGTGAATTTCCATGTGTAAAAATTCTATCACTTTTATGGAAGTATTAGTATAAATGAAAAATCCTTCCCTATTAGGGGGTAAATTTAGCCTAGATTCACTAACCAACCTCTTATTCAACTAATGAAAATTTTTTAAAAAATATGTTTTCTAGAAAATATTAACTCCCTTTTGAGTTAATTTGTCTAGTAGATTATAATTATGTGAAAATGTTATCACAATCATACTATAGTATCCTACTAAACCAAGTAAAATAATAATATTTGCTATAGTTATAGGGAATGGCCACTTAATTATGGCCTTTTTATTTGATGTATCTACCAATAATCCTTCAATAGACATGATGTGTCCCAATAATGTGACGTATTGTAACCAAAGATCACATTTTCTAAATTTACCAAATAACTTCACTTTGCTAAAATTTCATAATATGGCCCTTACAAGATATGTATTCTCCTCACAGTTTTTGGAAAATATCAGAATATCATCAATAAATACCACCATGAAATTATTAAGCTTATACTTAAAGTATTTATTTATAAAATATATAAATATAATAGGAGCACTAGTGAATCTGAAGGTAAAACAATTAAATCATAATGATGATATATTGTTTGGAATGTATCCTTTTAAATATCTTCCTTCTTTACCCTCAATTGTTGACACCCAAACTAAATATTAGTCTTGGGAAATAATTGAGGACCATGAATATGGTAGAAAAATTAATCATTCCCTGTAAGTGGATATTTTTTCTTCACTATGATATAATTAAGTACTCTGCAATCAATTCACATTCACATTGATCCATCCCCCTTATTTATAAAGGGCATATGTCATCCCTAATGAGATTCACTTGGTCGAAGAAAACTGTTCTCCATTAGATCATGAATTTCTTCTTTAATTCAACTAACTCCATATATCACATTCTATATGTGGTCTTTAATGTTGTATTTCATCTAGTTATGAGTTCAATTGATAACACTACCTCTCATTCAGAGGTAATTCTTGATAAGTCTTCAAGATATAAATCAATGTATTCCCAGAAAATAAACACATATCATATCTTTAGGCTTTGTCTTTATTCTTCATCCTCACCGATAATTTCCTTAATGAATTCCAAAAGAGGTGGTTCATGGAATGAACAGGGCTGCGAAATCTCTCCTCTGAAAATGAACATTATTTTTCCCTTCAAAACTATAGAAATATCCTTTCATTAACAATTGTTCATGGAATTGAAATTTGAAAAGCAATTCATCCCAATTATTATGAAGAATCACATGATTGGAATGATCACCATGTTTTCAGAGATATCTTACTTTCCAATGTTAATATGAGAATCATTTTATATCGCTGATTCTGGAATAGTTCCTCCAAGAGTTTTAACAAACAACTCTACCACTAGTTGTCAAATTTTTAACATGATATTAATTTCAAACATCAATTAAATAAAAAATACATATAAACATAATCATTTAATTTTCATTCATGATTTTATTGTAAGATCGGTATTATTTCAACAACATCATTTGGAGACTCAACTTCAACTATCATAATATTGAAAGATATTCCATTCTCCCTTAGCCTTTAATGAAGTTTTGGGGGTATTCCTCCATTAATTAATGATTTGAAAATTGGTTTTTTAAATTCCCAAGTTCTCTACACATGAATCATTTTACAGTCAGGTATTATAGCATCATCTTACCTTTTTCATTATCATTAAAATATCAAGGATTTACATATCCATAGTAGTTCTGAGATATATTTTCACCTCTTCGAAAAAAATTTCACGTTTCACTTCCATGTTGAAAATTCCCCAAATGATTCTTCCGGAATTTTTTTACATGGGATGTTTTACTTTCTTCTCATGGGGATTAGTCCCAAAAATAATATCATATTTCTCTTATTTTTATTCATCCCATGAGAACACAAGAAAACATTGTAGTATATTTGAACATTGAATTAATGTCAAACTATCTCTTAATAAATCCCATAGTCTTTAATTTCCAATTATTTTCCGAAATGGCATCTCAATACACTGAGGAATTGATCTATATTCTGGTTTGAATCAATGATAAAACATTAATTGTAACACGCAAGCCTAGTGATGTTAATCCTATAATTTACACTAATTCATTTTCTCTTTGTTTTAACTCAAGTAATTACCACTCTACATTATTGTGAATGGTACAAGGAATATACTTGATGAAATAGATCATTTTTGGACTCCCCATCTCTAAGAACCTAGATATTCATTCCAAGAATGGATCGTGTTTTCAGGTAGTTATTTAGGAAAAGGATAAAATGAGGATTTTCTAAGTACACATCGTGTACTTATGAGTACACTTCGTGTACCTGAGTATCGTATAATGTCGCGTATTGGTTGTGTAATGGTCGTGTACATGTTCGTGCAAGTGACTTTGTAGACCGGTTAAGGTGGGGGTCATTTAAGGCTATTACACGGCATGTTTATTTAATTAACATGCCTTGTAGTTTTATTTTTATTTGATAAATCAAAGAGGGGTCATGTATCATTCTTGGAAACATCTTCTTCACCCCTCGCTTCATATATGAGAGCAACGGAAGGGCCGAAGAACATCAAACCCCTCCCACTTCTCCGTCCGAGCTCTGATTGAGACGTCGTTGGGTGTGTCGTAATCCCCCCAATGAGTTCTCAATTCCTCTAGAGCCTTTCTTTATGATTCATCATCTCTCATGAGTTATTAAAAATTGAACATTTTTCACATTTTTTTATATCTACCCCATTCTAGGCCGATTCAAGGGCTGACATTCAAGTGTATTGATCGTATGACATCATTGTAGGTGGTTTGATCCTTTTGTTGATTATATTTGGATTATTTATTCTAAAATTACCACATAACCTTGTTTGGTGTATTTTTTTGTTTGGAATTATTCCATTTTTATTACCATTTATGGTTTGGTAGATTGATTAAGGGTGGTTTCATATGCATGAGGTTAGATACCTTATTTATGGGACACCAATGGGTCTGTTTTCCGTGTTTGATTGATTATGGTTATTGGGTCTAGAATGCATATTAGGTTTGCCTTAATTTCCATTCCTCGTGTTCTTAGGATGGAGTTACTGATTGTTTGAGATGAATGTGATATTCATTGTGTAAGTTTGATCCATGGGAATTTCACTGTGAGAGCTTCCTGAGGTAGGGTAATTTATGTATGAATTATTATTATGTTATACTTGAGGGGTTAGATAGTTAGAGCTACCCAGAAGGTCATTATTAAGTTAATTGTTGATATGTTGTCCAAGGGGAATATACCATGTGAGCTTCCCAGGTGTTCTTTTATAATTTATTCATGCTATGTCGACCAAGGGGTATTGAATGTGTGAGCTGCCTAGGTGGTCATTTGTATAAGATTATTGATATGTTAGAACAGAGGGGTTAGACCATGAAGCTACCCATAGGGTCATTATTAAATAAATTTTTTTATGTGAGATCGGGGGGATTAGACAGTAAGAACATCCCTAAAAGGGTTGTTATAGAATAACTAAATGATGGTGATGAATCTTCCAATCCAAAGAACTAGTTTTGACTTGGTCTTACTTGATTGTTAAGATGGTATTTTGAGATGTATGATCTAAATATTACACAGAGGATACAGATTATAGGATAGATCCCAAGGTTTACATGATTCAAAAGCTAAATAATAAATGCTAAATGAATGTAATTTAAAACTATATGAATGTATAATTTTTAGTACTTCCTAGTTTATTGCTTTATTTCTGTATATTAACTACAATATATATTCACTGACAACTAGGCACAGATCTGTTGGTGGTTGCCTACTATAATTCTTCTCATACCTTTCTTGGGTCATGGTTTTGAACCCAAATAGGTTATATGGTTGTAAATATGTATATCTTCATGTGCCCTTATTCACCAGGTGCATTATTGTTGTTGGAGCTTTAGGGCATGAGACCAAGATGAGGCTTGAGATTCAGTTGGAGTGTACTACTTTTCTGTACTTTGGTTTTGGTATTTTATTTCCAACATTGATACATGTATGGATACATTCCAAAACACATGTGACATGCATCATTTATATATTCTCTAGTTCTTATATTACAATCAGTCATCCATTATTTACTTCAGTTGTATGGAAATACTTATTCCTCAGTTTCTTACTAATGAGGTAATAGTTTCCCCATTACCACATTTTGGCCCCCACTCCTTGTCCACATCCCCTGGCATTTGGGGAAATTTTCTTGAGGTCTTGTGACCAACCGGGTTCGGGGCACCTTTAGGCGACACTCGGATCCAGAAAATTAAAAGTGGTATCAATGGAATTTATTTTCGGATGTTTTTTACTATTTGGAGCTAGTAGACTAGGATTGGAAGTAATAGGTAGTTTTTAATACGTTTTAATCATTGGTAGCTAACCCGTGTATAGGGAAAATCCAAGTAACCTCGAATATTTAAATTTTATGGTGTTGGAATTGTTACGGTTGATTTGATTTCATCATTGGGTGATACATATGTATTGTGTTGTTATAATTTATATTATTGAGGTTCAATTTTTTTGTAACCGAGTGAGATGAGGGAATTAAATATCATGCATCATATAAGAACTTTCTATATCTCACATGTCATTCACACTTGTCATGCCATTTAGGGTGCATTACTGATATCATGGTGTTGAGATAGATTCTGTTCTAGAGATGCATGTTGTTGTTATAGATTCCGTGAAAGAGATACCTAAAATTTTGATAAGGTACTAGTTTATGTAAATTATCATTTGAATGGATGCATATATTTGGTCCCATCAGGTGTTATTGGCCTTCTAGGATCCGAATTTGGTGGATAATGTTTGAACTTTAATTGAATTATGTTTTGATGTTACCTGAACAAGGATACTAAACATAGATTTGATGGGAGTATGGCCTCTCACAAATCGTAACATGGAATTCCTTGGTAAAATTTTAAGTTTTTAAGTGTTTTAGAGAAGATTAATTGGATTAATATATGGACACCTAGACAAAATGTTGTTTGATGTTATGAGCATACACAATGTGTTCTTCTGTTTTGGAGGATATTACCTTCCTTAAGTGCACATTGTGTACCTTATGTAAATGTCGTGTAGTTTTAACCATGTGACTGACTGTGTGAGCAGATACACAAAGATGATAAGCTTGGTATAATACGTTGTGTAGTGAAAGTACATGTATTTCTATAAGAGACTACGTATCTAGCCGTGTGACTAATGAAAACGGGGGATCAAATTTGAGTGCCACACATCATGTATCAATTTTGCATGTTGTGTGTTAATCAACTGTGTATCCAGACATGTGATTAACGAAATCGATGGATGCAACCTATGTGGTGCATGCCATGTCAAGGGTCCACAGGTCGTGTAGTGTCACACTAGGAGAGAACAATGTAGTGCTGGCCATGTAGAAGAACCTAGGCAGGAGGGAAAATTCAAGTAGACCCCATGTCGTAGGATGAACAAGCACTGTGTATGGGGTGTTACATAGTAGGTTAGAAGAGGTACATAACCATGTTATGACTTAAAGGGAAAATGTTGTGTAGTGTTTCTATATGACATGTAACCAACTTTTTTAAAACTTGAATGTTTTCTTCTTCTATCCCTTTCTTTCACTTCTATGTTAAAGTCCTTAATAATCTTGTACTATGGTGTGTAATTGAACATAAAGAATCATGCCACCAAGACATCCTCTGACTGTAAAACATGTATAAGGAAATGACCAGACAGCGGAAATAGTATATTAGATACTACGAATAGATCCTCTCATTGTACCTGTTTGGGCACCAACTATTATACCAGACACAGGTGCTAATGCATAGTTTCGTGAAGGATTTTTTTTGATGATACAGAATCTTCATAGAGCACAACATCCTACAACAACTATTGAAGAGTGGATCAGGGTGTTCCAACTACAGCATCCTCTCACTTTTTTAGGGTATTGATGACTATAGGCGGTAGATTCATTTTTGGAGGCCATGCTTTCTATGTTGGAGCATCATGAGACACCATCAAAGATGAGGGTGAACCTCGTGACATACATGCTATGTTATTCCGCAAAGAGATGGTGGGATGACATCTCACAGGTGGGACATCATCAGGATATTTCTTGGGGAGAGTTTTATTGGGACTTCTATGATTACTTATACCCTGATACATTAAGGGTATACTAAACCTATGAGTTCATGCATTTGGAGTAGGGCGCCCTTATAGTGATGGATTATTATTCCCGCATTACAGAGCTTCGGTGCTACACACCTGTCTTGGGGTGATGAGTTATATTTGGCTAGGAGGTTTGAGGGTGGTCTTAAATATGACATCTAACCACATGTGAATGTTTTTAGGCTAACATTATTGACAGTAATATATACCAAGTGTTGTTTATCAAACACAATTTGATTGAGTTGGGAGCCACGAGCTTGGGTGGTTCATCATCCAAGGCTGGTACTCCATTGAAAAATAGCAGGAAATGTCACAGGTATAATTCACATTATTTTCCTTCAGGTGGCTAGGTGTTATGCTACTAGTGAGGGAAGAGTGGGTATACGATGCCACATTTCCTGAAGGACCCAGTCGAGTGCTAATCTTGCGGAAAGATGGGTTATATTTAGTGTTTTTGTCAGATGTTCTCACCATCAGTGAGTGAGAGGGGATCTTTTGTGACTCCACATTCAGGGGCAAGACCAGTAGTTTCTCATCAATTAGGGAACTAGAGTTTTCAATCTATTCAGACCAAGGAGGATGTCGTAGTCATGGTAACCATACTGTGGTTTTTTAGTGACAGTAGGGTAGACTAGGTCATGTAGGGTCACAGGGCTACGGTACTGGTCTGATGTTCGTAGTCGAGCATACCCAATAAGAGTAGGATTCCGAACCCTCTACGGTTAGAGGTAGGAATCTAGTTTCCTTAGATTTGGTTTCATCTCTTCTCGATACAAGGGAATCCAATTGTTTTATATATGTTGTCATTGTGGAGATCCTTGGGATCTGTGTCTTTAATTATAATGTTGTTATGATTCTAGACACTACATTGGGGATTAGGACGGTTATTGTACATTAGTGCAAGGAGTTCCCTCTTGAGGTTTGTGGGTTTCACTTCTTATGGGACCTCTATGTATTAGAGATCATAGGCTTCGATATCGTTATCGGAATAGACTGGTTGGTCTCTTTCTAGGACATTGTTGATTGTTATCACCACAGGGTGTGTTTTACATTACTATTGGGTGGGTCTTTTCTAGAAAAGGGTTAATGGGACGTCTAGGTGAGCAGACCTGTACCCGAGAATCGTGGGTCGGGAATATTTACATACCAGGTTTCCATTTTATATCTGAATGACCAGGAGACTTAATTGATGGACTTTCCTCTGGTGGTGGATTATTCCAGATATGTCTTTCCAGGTGACTTTTTGGGATTATATTGGGAGAGAGGTAGATTTCTCTTTTGAGCTTATCCCAAAAGCAGCACCAGTGTCCATTCTTCCATGTAGGATGGCTACACTAGAGTTATAGGATCTCAAGAAGTAGTTAGAGGAGTAATTAGAAAAGGGATTCATCTGACCTAGATCTTCTCCATGTAATTTTCATGTGTTTTTTATGAATAAGTTGGATGGAACCCCCAGACTTTGTGTGGATTATTCAAAATTGAACCAGTTAACAGTCAAAAATGGATATCCCTTTCAGAGGATTAATGATCTCTTTGATCAGCTTTGAGGAGCTCGGGTGTTCTCAAAGATTTAACTGAGATACGTTTATCATCAGTTTCATGTTAGACCATCAAATATACCTCTTATATCCTTTAATAGTAGGTATACTCTACACAAGTATTTGGTTATTTTGTTTGATCTCATGAACATGCTAACAGTTTTCATGTAATTGATGAATCGACGGTTCCATCCTTACTTGGATGCCTTTGTGGTTGTCTTCAAGGATGATATCTTAGTGTACTCTCACACATGACATGACCATTCCACCCATCTTGAGATCGTATAGAGTACACTGAGAGATAATCAATTATATGCTAAGCTTACAAAATGACAGTTTTGGATGGACCAGATTTACTTCTTGGGTCATGTCATCTTAGAGATCGGAGTATTAGTAGATCCAGAGAAAGTGGGAGTGGTAATTTCTGGGGAACATCCTAAGTACTACTTTGAGGTACGGAGTTTTCTGGGACTATTTTTTTAGAACATATTCTTTATTCATGACTTTTTACACATAGAAGTGCAATTGAAGGGCCTGACTAAAAAGGGTGAGAAGTACATGTAGACAGATTCTTGTGATTCATCCATTCTTGATCTGAAAGGGAGAAGAACTCCAGCACTGATACTGATTTTTTTGGAACCGGACAAGTGTAACATTGTTTAATTCAATGCATCAAGTATAGGGTTGGGATCAGTTCTTATGCTGGTGGAAGGAGTCATTTTATACAGGTCTCGGCCGTTGGTGCCGCATGAGAGAAAATACCTGATGCAGAATATCGACTTAGATGTAGTTGTCCATGTTGTACGTTGTTGTAGACATTATCTTTTGGGAGATCATTTTATTGGTATAAAATGACCAAAAAATACTCAATTATATCTTTACTTAATGAGATATGAATTTTAGACTGCAAAAGTTGGTTGAGTACCTTCAGTCTTTTGAATTTCAGATTGCATGTATGCCCGGAAAAGGAAACGTAGTGGTAGACGTGTAAAGCAGCAGAACTCAGATACAAGTACTTTAGGTGGACAATAGTGAGGGGTATCTTATGGATCTATTATCCAAGATTAATTTGGAGTTGTACGATAGACATGGTAATGCATTTCTTTCTTCTATAGTTTTTACCCCTACTCTACTGGATCGAGAGCGGATGAGGCAGCTATCAGATTCTGAAGGCCTGGTCCTATAGGAGAGTGTGTCAGGCAAGGACACAACTCCTAGGAGAACCATAGGTGAGTATTAGATTTAGTGTTTTTAGGGATGTTTATGGGTGTTGGAAGACATACGTGGGGAGATGTTGTGATATTTTCATACCTCAGCATGGGTTGTTCATCCTGGTGTCACAAAAATGTATCGAAATCTACATCATCAGTATCGGTGGCTAGGAATGAACAGAGATGTAGTTGGTTTTTTTATGATATGTTCCACCTGTCATCAAGTGAAGGTAGAGCATTCGTAACCTGTAGTTCTTTTACCGTAGTTACCTAATCCCAAGTTAATGTGAAATAGTTTCACGATGGATATCATGATGAGTTTACCGAGGTCACTTGGAGGAAATTATGTTGTATGGGTTATTATAGACAGACTCACGAAGGTATCACATATCTTGATGATCAAAGAAACATTTAATATTGATGAGATTTCATGGTTGTACATTTAAGAGATTTTATGTTTTCATGGGGTTATACACTCAATTATTTCAGGCAGGGACACCTGGTTTACGTATCATGTATTGTATGGACTGCTAAGGGATTTGGGTACAAAGGTACATCTGAGGATCGCTTACCATCCCCAGATAGATGGCATGTCTGATCACATGATTCAGGTTTTTGTGGAAATTCTTTGAGCATGCGTCCTATATTTTGGGGGCTCTTGGGAGAGACACATACCCCTAGTGGATTTTTCCTAAAATATGTGTTTTCATGAAACCATTCATATGGAACCTTATGAGGATTTGTATGTTAGTCCATTCCAATCACCCCTATGTTGGTTAGAATCAAGAGAGGTAGTTATGTTGGGACCTCATATTATCTAGGTGACCACTGGGTAGGTGGAGTTGATCCAGAAGAGGATGGTTGCTTCATAATCTCGGCAGAAATCTTATGTGGATCGACGGAGATGAACATTGGGGTTCAAGGTCGAAGATCAGGTTTTCCTGCATGTCACACCATGGTTAGGACACAGGAGGATTAGGATACACAAGAAGATATCTACAAGATATTTTGGGTTGTTTGAGGTTTTGGAGATAGTCACTCCAGTTGCCTATAGGTTGTAGTTACCTTAGAGGTATCATGTTATGCACAACGTTTTTCATGTTTCTTGATTAAGCCATTACTTTTTCATCCAGCCATGTGTTTTTTAACCCAAAGAGGTTGAGTTGGAGGTGGATACATCCTTCGAGGAGAACCTTTTTCAGATTTTGGATCAGAGTAAAAAGCTTATCCATGGTCAGTCTATTTTTATGGAATGGGTGTTATAGTAGCACAGGTGAGTACAGGAAGAGACATAAGAGAGGGTGACTAAAGTTTGATCACGGTTCCAAGGGTTGTTTGAAGTTTCTTCTTCACCACCCTTAGAAGGGAAGTTCAGGAATGAATTAATTTAAGGGGGATCTGGTAAGAACCTAGATCTTTATTTTAGGTATGGATCTGGATTTTGGGTTGTTTTTTGAGGAAGAAGGAGGAAATGGGGATTTTATAAGTACATATCATGTATTTATGAGTACACACCACAGACTCGGGAACCGCATACAGCCACATACTAGTTGTGTAATGACTGAGTACCTAGCTATGTATCTAACCTAGAAGACCGCTTAAGGTGGGGGTGGGTAAGGATACTACAGAGTGTGTACACTTAATGGACACACTGAGTACATTTCTTTTTATTTGATAAATTGGAGGGGGTTATGTCTCATCCACGGAAATGTCTTATTCTTCCCTTGGTTCATATAGGAGAGCGACAGAAGGACCAACAAACATTGAACCCCTCCCGATTCGATGTTCGACCTCTGATTCGGATGATGTCAGGTGCATTGGCATCCCCCCAGTGATTTCTCAATTCCTCAGGAGCATTTATTCCCGATTCTTCCTCTCCCATGATTTTTTCATGGTTGAACGTTTTCCCATTTATATAGATCTACACCATTATGGGTCAATTCAAGGGTCGATGTTCAAGTGTATTGATGGTGCAAGATCAAGGTAGGTGTTTTGTGCCTTTGGATGATTGTCTATGGATTATATATGCAAGAACTGTCATATACCAACATTTGGGGTATTGAATGTTTGGAATTATACCCTTTTTATTACATATTATGGTTCGGTAGATTGAATAAGGGTAGTTGCATATGTGTGCGGTTAGATACCTTGTTTATGGGACACCAGTTGGTTATTTTATCTTATTTGATTGATTATGGTTGATTGGTCTAGAATCCCAGTTATACATTCTTTGTTTTATATGCCTTCTGTTGTTATGAATGAGTTAATGATTGTTTGAGATTCCAATGATATGAATTGTGGAAGTTTGACTTAGTAGAATTTGACTATGATAGCATCTCGAGGTTGGATCATTTATGTACGAATTGTTGTTATGTTATACCAGAGGGGTTAGATCGTGAGAGCTACCCATAGGGTAATTATTAAATGAATTGATGTTATGTTGACCAAGGGGTATTGATGGTGTGACCTACCAAATTGGTTGTTTGTAAATGATTAGTGCGATGTTAGATCAGAGGGTTTAAACCGTGAAATCTACCTAGAGGGTGGTTATTAAATGAATTGTTGTTATGTGAGACCATGGGGATTAGTAAGTGAGAACATTCCAAAAAGGGTAATTGTTGACAAATTAAATGATGATGATGAGTCTTCCAAGCCAAAGCACAAGCTTGGACACGGTCTTACTTGATTTTTTAGATGGTATTATGAGACATCTATTGTTACTATTACATAGGGGATACAAAGCTTAGGCCAGATTCCATGGTTTACATGATAAAATGGATGAACAATGAATGGTAAATGAATGTAATTGAAACATATAGAACTCTTTAACTTTGAGTACTTCTAATTTTATTACTTCAATTCTACATATTACCTGCTATATATAATAACTAATAGTTATGTATAGATATTTTGGTGGTTGCCTACAGGGATTCATCTTGCACCCTATTTGGGTCATGTTTTTTGACCCAAATAGATTATATAGTTGTAGGTATAGATAAAGGAGAGTGCCCTTCTTCATCAGGTACTTGATTGTTGTTGCAGCTGGAGAGCATGGGACCAAGCTGAGACTTGTGATGATGTTTGAGTTTATCTCTTTTATAAACATTGGTTTAAATATTGTATTTCCAGTATTGAGACTTGTTTGTTTGACTTTCTATACACATGTGACATGAAACATTTATATATTCTCGAGTTGTTATATTACTATCAGTCTTCTGTTGATTTCTTGTGTTGTATGGTATTGCTATTTCAGCAATTGTTTACTATTTTTGTTCTACTATGTATACTCTAGAAAAGATGGAATATTTTTTCCATTATCACACGGTTTTCATCACTATTAGTAGGAAGCCATTGGCATTTGGGGCAATGTGCTTTAGTTCATGTGACCAACTGGGTTCTGGTCACCTTTCGGCGGCACCCAGATTCAGGATGTTGCACCATCCCATGGAGTCTACCACATCCCTTTTCATTGTTTTCTTGATCAGTTTCGACAACTGATCATATTTTACCTCTATGTAATACACTGATAACATAAATTTCTTTTTCTGGGAATAACGGGTATAGAAAATATGATTTCAACAGTGTTGATCCATTGTTCCTTGATAACTACATCAATGGATCCTCTAAAAATGGGAAATTTTGAACACATCAAGGATTAAACAATTTTTCATTCCCTCCATGGTGAATTAGGATGATCCGTACAGTTTTAGTTTTTTTTCCTCACATTACTTAAATTATTCATCATCATCATGAATTTTTCAAATCCAACTCCCCCAATATTTGGAATCCCATTAACAAATTGCTTGTTGCATAAATTTTTTACATGAGCCCTTTTATTTCACTGCATTTTTTTCAAGAAGAAAAAAACCTAATTGATAAATGTAATATGATTTGGAATCTTATAATTAAAATTATATGGGAAATCATAATCATAAAATTTTCTTATATTAATATTCTTGGATGATATACTTTAATATTATTAAGAATTTAGATTATCTAAATATCCTTCATAATGACTTGTAAAAGCATGTGACTTCCCATAGTGTATCCCCTAGGAGTGTTAAACCAATTTTGCAGCAAGGAACATTGTTGTGAACTAGTTCGCGGTCAAGTATATCTCAATATGTAGTTTTCGAGCTTGTTACACCTGGGTGAAAAGACCCAATGTTCTCCTAAATTAATATTACATATTATTATATGAATAGTACTTTTATATCCTAATGATCTAGGACATAATCATTTAGTTTTAGTACCTTCTGAAACTTTAACCCATAAATAACTAGTCCATAAGTGAGCTACACCATTTCCCACTAAGTTTTCCATACGTAGAACCCTTATTATACATATCATACATAATACATTTCATCATATCCTAGGGAACGTAAACATATGAAAGGGTGAGATAAGATGCTTAGTAACTGTAGAAAAGATAGATATCAACGATCACATAATAATAAAATGAGAATAAGGGTTTTATAACATAATATTAACATTTGATAACCATATCATTCATATCATAGATCATAAACATGATTCATGGAATATATATTTTTGATTAATAAGACATGAATCATAATAGAATAAAAGAAGATGATACATGATAACATATCATTATCACAAGAGATAGACTTTTATAATACATATACCCATAGAAAAAATTTCTTTAGTGGGTGAAGGATCATTTCAGAGACTATCATATAGGAATGGGTTTACACCCCAAATCATCACACTAGTCAAGGTTTACTCCCAAGACTATCATAGTGGGTATAATGCCTTAATAAACTTGGTTAACACCCAATTCCAATCCTATTTATCTCATGAGAAATCCATATTTACCAAATTCATTTCATATATATATCTGTCATAACCATCTAGGTTATACCCAAAAAACATTACATGGTTATAATGTAACCCCGATTACAAAATGAAAATCATGAATATGTGTAAAAAACATCATAAAACATTCATTATATAATAAACTATGAAAATAAATGGGTTTCATACACATTTCTTCTTAACATAACCCATGTAAAAGAAACAGGTTTCATGATCATTTCATTATTTCATCAAATCATAACTCATGTAAAAAAAATTGGGTTACACAATCATTTTATCATGGTATAACCCATTGAAGAGAAACTAGTTTCATAAAAATTATATAATCATAAAAATAACCCATTTGGAGAAATAATAACAATGGTATCCTTCAATAAAATCCCCAGTAAATAATGAGAAACATCATATGATTTCATCATATATGGAAAATTATTTTGAATGATCACATGGAAAATTTCTTGAAGAAATTAGAATTCCCAATTTAAAACACACTATTTAATACATAAAACATTTTCAAAATAATCGTCATTGAAAATGTCCTTGTAAATATATTATGGAATATTTATAGATCATAGATAAGATTTCACGTGAAAAAATTCCTCTTTACATTGAAAATAACTTCATATGACATAAATCATTTTCAAAATCCATTTTTTAAATAACTGTGGAAACTTATGAAGGAATATCTAAAGGTCATTTAGAACATTTATTTAAGAAAATATCTTTTAAAATTTGATAAACACTAATTAAAACATTAAAAAATTTCAAAATCATTTTTTTTGAAAATAAATGTGGAATATTATAAAATAATCTTTAAAATATTGAGATTTCATGATTGTGGGAAATGTCATACAAGTTAAAACAAATATTTATTTCACATTTTCAATCAGAAAAAAATGGGTCTTGTTTTTAAAAATACATGAAACATAATTTTAAATAATTTTTAAAAAATAATAATAAAAGGGTAAAAATGAATTTATACAGTCTAGTCAGAACATTAAAGTATGTTTGAAAAAAATACAAAACATGGATATGGAATAAAAAACGGGGTTTTGACAGAACAAAAAAATGACATCGGTTTTCTTTAAAAAAATATTTTTGAATCATTATTATCTAAAGAGAATAAATTGAAGGGAAAAATGAATTATTTTGACATAACAATATAAGAAACAATAATGAGTTTTATTATAGATATATCATAATATATCATCATCAGAAGAATAAACCAAATCAATCTCAATAGATGATGAGATTATGTCATGAATCCTTCACCACCTTGGTAAAAATGAACTATAGTACTCATTAAATAATAACATTAAATAAGACTTAATATATCATGAGAATAAATAAATTCATGAAATCACATTTCAAAGCAGATTTATATACACCTCATAAAATAACATGGGTGCATAACACAATTTATTTCCTAAAGAAGACAAATTGAGACAAAAATATCTTATTGTATCGGTAACATTGAAACCATAAACCCCATAAAAGTGTTATCCTAAAATGGATTTTTAAATACACATTAATCTATTGAAAATAATAATTAAATATATACATAGGTTGTATATACATAACATAAAATAAATACACGGTGAATATGAAATTTTTCTCATAGAAAATAAAAGTGATATGGGAATCCATTACCATAAATAATGACTTCATTCATACACCCTTGAAACTTCTTTATAATAAATTAGAAATATGTACATATATTATTTAAAAATACTTATATAGAGATCATATCATATATGATTTAATTATTACCTTTTTATGACCCATATATTAACAACATCTTATTAAAATATTGTTTTCAATAATAATTGCCTTATTTTTTGTATATTTTGATTTGTTATTTTTGGAATTATTACGTTGATCATGGTTCCATTATCTTCATTATGTTAAAAATAATATGAAAATTATATATATTCAGTATATATTTATTTATATAAATCTATTAAATATTGGGATAGAAAATGAAATACATAATTCATTGAGATGGAAGACTGTACGTACACATGAATGTTGTTCCCATTTTCTTGAGGGATTAAAAGATAGAAAGGAAAGTAATATATTAAAAATAAAAAATAATTTTTAGGAAATATTTATATATATCACGTATTGTTATTTAAAAATATCTTTATTACCTTCCATGTAAAGAATATGTGAAGAACGAATCACATCGCATCGCAAGGTGGTAGACTGCCACACATGATCGACATTAACACATTACCATAGGAAAAAATTTAAGGTGGTATATTAGAAATAATTATTAAATAATTATTAATGGTTTACCAATATAATATATATTTATTTAATTTTTCCTTATTATCATCCATGAAAAATAGAAATGAAAAAAACATCACATTAGTTCATGAGGCAGTAGTTTATCGTACACATGATCGAGATTATTATTTTCCAAATGGTTTAGATGTAAGAAATTATATGTGGTATTATATTTGAAAAGTTATAAAAATATCATAAATAATGTATATAAACATTAAATCCCATATTATATAAAGATATGAGAGGTGTTGATGGGAAATGAATAATATTAGTCTACAAGGTCATAGTACATCGTACACATGAAGGATGGCATTTTATCCTATTTCATTGAAGAGAATATAGATTTTTGTTATCAAATTATCATAATAATATCTCAGAATATGGAGGATACTATTTTAATTATTTTATTATATTTTTAAAATATTATTTGTGGTGTATGAGGAACAAAAACAAAACGCATTTTTAAGAATTCTACCTCTTCTTCAGAGAACCTATTTATGTTTACACCTAAATCCATCATACGAGTGATTAATAACAAAATTAATCCCTATAGGATGATTGTAATGAATTAAGGAAATTATTTTTCCTAGTATTGGATGAACCAAATGGTTTTTTTATTTTTAAGACGAGAGGATATTGGATGGCCTTTCATAAGTGAGACAAGTGGTACACTTCTATTTGTTAAGAAAAAAATTTCAACCCACGTTTTGATCATAAAAAAGGAAAAAATGTTCCAATATAGAACCATGTAGGTTCTAATTTCCAAATAAGTCCGTAAAAAATTACAAGTTTATAGTTTATTTTACCCCTTATCATTTTAGATTAACCCCCTGATAAACATGTTTTAACCTTAAGAAAAGTAATTAATTTGTAATTTTTTTACTGATTGTTATGGGAAAAAATTAGAATAAACTATTCGATAATATAAAACCTGATTATTCCAAATAATTAATCCATTTTTATGAGTTTAATTCAAATAATTGGTGATTTTTAATATAAAATTAATAATGTATACATGAAGGAAAGGCTGTTTTCGAAAGTAAACATTTTCAATGGTTAACAAATATTAATTTAAAAATATAAATTAAATTAATTCCATTGAAATAAATTTGAATAAAATATGTATATAATTTAACATATTTTACTTTTGAACCCATAATAAATAAAATTTTATGTATCTAAATTCTTTAATAGAAATGATAGTTCATAACAAATAATATTATTCTTCACTATTCGTTAAAAAAGTTACCTTTTTAGAAAGTTCTAAAAATTCAATCCAATATAATTCTAATATTATTATTCAAAAAGAGCGGTTTAATTTTATAAATATATTTTATAAAAAATTCAAAAATTATTTTTAAAATAATTCACCAAAAGGCGACAAACTACTTTTTAGAAAAATACAAATTTTAAGTATAAAATTTGTTTCTTCATAAATTGTTTCTATTAAAACCATAATATGATTGTTAAAAAATTTATTGATAACATAATACATATATTTCATAAAAATCATTCCCTGAAAGTTTTTTATTTATTTACTAATGAAAAAACATTTGTGCACATTAAGATTGTTTTTTTATAAAAGCATATCCTTTTTCTAATTTTTTTTTAGTTTCATTTCTAATTAATTGGTTACCAAATAATTCATTTTATATACATGTTTAAACCTAATATTTTCATAATTTTATTATTCATATTCACATCCACCTTTCTAATGTCTTTGTGATAACTATTATAATAATATTTTAATAATATCTCATGTTTCATTGAACACAGTGTTGTGAGTAATGCAAGTTAAACTCAGTGTCGCTTGTGACACAAGATAACATTAGTATTTCATGTAGAACAACCTAAGATCAGTTTTTTCTGTAATTAAAAATATAAAAAATCAAATTTCATAGAAAATATATATTTCAAAAAATCTTAGGTTGTTACATTTTTTCACCCTTACATAAATTGTGTTATTTCAATTTGAACTTGTGACCGATAAAAAGGGGTTTGAAATATAAAAATAACATTGTGGAATACCCACATCATTAGAAGGGTTAATAAAAATTCCTCTTGAAAATAGTAAAATGGATGTGTAATCGTAATCTAGAATAACCCACACTATGTTTCCAAATATTATAGCTTAGGTGAGAAGTGAATATTTGGACATATAATAATAGCATAATGTCGAAATAATAATGGATAGTTAAAGAGGTCACTAATCACAAGAAAGATAATGATCATATAAAAATCAATAACTACAAAATCATTAACTAAATAAGTGTCAAAAAGAATATCTATATAATCTAAAATTTTGGTAATATGAAAATTTTTATTTCATGATGTTTTTCCTAAAATTGGGTAATTTTCATTCAAATAAATATTTACTTTATTTCATTCCATTTCATAAGAAAAATATCATCCTTTTTATATTCTTCAATAAATTTCCACATCATCTCTTACTTGATGAAATGAAGATGGAAGTTCTATTTTTTAGTGGATGAATGACTACTGGATCATAATATCTGTAAAAAAAGTCAATACATTCCTTCTTTCAAAAGTTAATATCAAGAACAAAATTTTTCCCATAAGTTATCCAATGTCATCCAAAGTTCATCTTAATCCACTTTATAAATAGTCAACCATATTCCTCCTCCATGACTATATCAAATTGATATATAAAAGTTTATAAATGTTTTCACTAAATTCCCCAAAATCATATTAACATTAATCCCCCATATAATAATAAGTATATCTTAATGGTCACATACCAAATATTTTAAAACCCTGATCTTATATTCTCTTGAAGCATGATAATAAATATGATTAAAATTAACCATAATTAAAAAATACATGATTCCTCATTACATAAATAGAGCCACATAATATTTAATATATTCTGAAAATCTAAAATTGTTTTAAACTCTATCCGTATATCCAATATTAAATTTTTTTTACTCAAGATGAAAAACAGAGATACATGAAAAGGAGACAAGAAAAAAATGACAAGCAATGATCCTCAAGAAATATATAGGAGGACCATAGGACTAGGGGGCCGGAAGTAATGTAAACCATGTGAATCTCCTCAAGTCAAGTTAAAACCCTCAAGTTTCAAGATGCTAATCGATGTAATGAAAGTTATTTTGGGGACCGAGTTCGCAATAGACGCAAGATGATCAGGAACTTTTTTCCCCTCACTCCATGTATGAGTCACTCTAATATTGTGGAGGAGGGAAAGGATGTTCCTAAAAATGTATGAAATTTACCAGGGTATGTGACCCCTGCCATTGAGAGAGTTATGAAGAATTAGGGAATCGGTATCAGCTTGGGTGATCACGATGTTCCTCTGCTTGCAAAGAGAGACCCCTGTAAGCAATGGTTTGGCCTCTGCCTAGAGTGGGGAACTATTCTCATAAGATGCTGTGAAATCCATCACAACACTGCCCCACATTTCTCAAATCACGCCCCCTCCATTCATATCTCCCAGCTAATATGTGCCATCCGAATTGAGCTTGTATCCCAAGATCAGAGGTTGACATCCTATCGCTTATCTATGTGGCCTATTATAGGACGTGTTATCTAACAGTTCACTCACCTAAAGAAGCTTCAATGAAGGAGCCTCCGACCATATGGGGATAAGCATAACCATGTCCACCAGCAGGTTCTATGATAGAACAATGATGGCCCTTGGTGTAGGTATATCCCCTTCAAATTGAGTCTGGTTTCTGGCTTCCCATATGCACCAGCACCCAACACTAAATATCATGGAGCATTCCCCCCTCTCCATGTTTGTAAGATCCATCATGTGATACTATCTATCCATAAAAGTGGTGTTCTTATGTGAACTGTAAGAGAATTTTCTGAGGTTTTCAAATAAAGACCAAATAGATTGGGCTAAATCTCTTTAAAAAAATAAGTGGGTAGTGCTCTCTTATCTCTGACTACAACAACAGTGGTATCGGGAGACCAGAGTGATTCCTGCCTTCTTAACCTCCTCATCTGTGGCCACAAAATTATTCATGATCCTCCATGTTAGAAAATTATATTTTGAAGGGACCTGTTTGCACAATGTCCTGGTATTCTAGGTGTCGTGATGGCCTAGAGAAACCAAGATCTTGCGATATTCCTTGGTAGAAAATCGCACTGAGGAGGACGTGGTGAAGACACAATTGTCAGGGTCAAAGTTAATATAAATGGACTCGAAAAGATCCTATTGTTCTGTATCTAGCACCGCCTTGATAAGTAGAAGGTGGAGTTTGGATTCCTTATAGGAGATCAAGGGGTTGAGAAACCTAGAAAGCCAATAACAGAGCTAGACCAATTATGTTTCCAAAATAGAGTCTAACAAACCCCCACAATCCAACGTGAGTTTTGTTTAAGGGCGTTGATGATGGTATAGATCCTAGACCAGAAAGGGGATGCAGTACTACTAGGGTTCTCCTCATCACCCACCCAGTTATGAGACATAGACTTCCCCCAAAGGTTATTCCCTTCAATCACTTCCCATTCAAGCATGACATACATATAATGAAGCATAGAGTTTAAATTCCTCACATCAACACCCCCTTCCTGTATGGGCTTTGTCATTCTTTCCCATGAAACCCAGTGACACTTCCCTATAGAAATATATTCCCACACAAAACAATCCAACATCCAATCAATAGTTCTAATGACTCCTTTAGGCATAGTAGTAGAGGCCAATGCATGGATGGAGATAGTAATCAGTACACTATTAACCAAAGTAATTTTCACCCCAAAGGAAAGTAAGGGGTTCTTCCAGTAGATAACTCTACCTCTAATCCTACTTACAATTTTATCGAAGTCATAAATCTTGATCCTCCGTAGAGATATAAGAGCTCTGAAGTAATCCATGGGAAAGGACTCGGGTTGCATGTTAAGCCTTGTGCAGAGAAACGAGGCTCAGCCAGGTGGATACTTATTAGATATGTAATGACTACTTTTTGAATTATTAATAACTTGTCATTTCCAAAAGTAATAGTCCACAAGAATTAAATTCGTGCTATTTACCAATCTTCTTCCACTGTTAATGAATATCAAAGTATCATCTATGAACATTAGGTAAGAGATAGAAGGAAGGTTCAATTTCATGAAATAAGTAAGTAAGTCACCACTAGATAGGCCCCTACTAATGAGACGGCTAAGCGTGTCCTGTGCAAGAATGTAAATAATGGGAGAGAAAGGGTCCCTCTGTCGAATCCCTTGGGTAGCCTTGATAAATCCATAGGTCTTTCCCAAGAATTATACAGCCATCCATGAGGAGCTGAAACATCTGAAGATGAGATCCAGGGCCTTATGAGAGAAACCAATTGTTATACGCACTTGTTAATAAATTCCCACTCCATCCTATCATAGGCCATATTCATATCCAATTTGATATCCATGTTAGATCTATGGGTTTTTTGTGTATTTATCTCCCAAAATCTCCTAATCCATTCCAATATCCCCTTCGATGGATCACCCTTTGAAAAACCCATGTTGTTCAATTGAAGTCCAGCGAATAATGAATTTGTACATCATCATGTTGATGATACTAGCTAGGATATTGTAGGGGATGTTTCACATACTCACTGGTGTATATGGTGAGAGGAAAGAGGGATATCTAACATTTGGAATGAGCACTAAGGTTTTATCATGGGCAACCCTTAAAAGGATCCCCCCCCCCCCCCCGAAAGAATTCTTAAACAGCATCAGTGATGTCACCCTTCACCACCTCCCAATAATCCCTATAAAAAGAACTAGGGAAGCCATCAGGGCCAGGGGAACTCTTTGGATTGAGATTCATCTTGGACGAGTGGATTTCATCCTCATCTGGAGTCATTTCTAAACATTTATTACCCTATCAAAAACATAGGTTTCCACTACATACCAAATGGTCGCATCCCCACTAGGGTACCCCTTGGGCATCCTTGGGTTAGGGCCAGACAATAGATCCCTAAAAAACAAATTATCCTACCTCCCCGCCACATATCTATCATCCGTATATGAACCATTATCAAGAAGAATGTACAATTTCGTGGGATGAATTTTTTAATTCAAGCAATCATGTAAGAAGGCTGAGTTCCTATCACCCCCGTGCAACCACTGAATCCTCAATCTTTCTCATGCCACACATTTCTACTTAAGAATCATCTCTTCCCATGAGTTCTTACTATATTAGTGCTCCTCAAACATCAAGTCACTCCAGTTCTCTTCTAGAATATACTCTAGATTTAGATTCTTTGCTTCCTCTCCTATATCTTATAATCAAGGGGTGGGAGTTCCTTGGCCTACACCGTCAACCCCAACTTCATATGTCATAGTTTGTTGTGAACTATAACCCATGTGTGCTCTTGTGTCATCTGACCCCACAACTCATTAATGGTTTGTTTGAATCTGGGGATGTAAGTCCAGTAACGAAAGAACCTAAAGCCCTTAGAGGTCTTTTTCCCTAGATATAGTGATATCAGCAGGGTTGAGTGATCTAAGATACCTCGAATGAGGTTCTTATCCTAGGCATTGAGAATCTTGGATATGGCATTTAAGTTGTCAAGGCAAGGGTAAATCAGAATCCAGCACCTCTTATTGCCTCATTGATTATTACACCATGAGAAGGGGTCTCTAGAGAATCCAAAGTCATCAAAACCATTCTCATCCATAAAACCAGAAAATCCCACACTAGACCTCCTAGGAAAGTCCCATCTAACAATCTTCTCCTCGGGATCAGTAATGATGTTGTAATCCCCTCCCGCGAGCCAAGGAGAATCTCTCGGGTCAAAAAAATATAGATCTTTCCACAACTATTCATGACATTGGGTGTCGCAGCTACCATAAAAAAAATACACCAGCACACTATCCCCACCCTTTTTTACCTTCGATGAAATGAACCGGTCACCTGAACAAAGGAGATCAACCATAATTCCCTTTGACCAGAATAACCATATGTTTCTATTCATGGGATCTGAATGCATGGCACCATGCCTCTTTATCTTGCGGAAAATCCAAGCTCCCAACATATCCTCATCGCAATGGGTATGAGCATCCAAGAAGAGGAAACCCTCGATCGAGTCCTCAATTTCCTTGAGAGGAGATTCATTTTGGAAGGGCAGGGGCAAACTAGGGAGGCAGACCCAGACCCTAGCATGAGGGCTCTCCTTCCCACGATCTGAGACCATCAACCACCTTGAATGGTTGAAGGGCCATCTACCAAAGGAAGAAGGTGAAATACACCACGCACGAACAATGTCCTACTACAAATCCAGGGCCAAACAGAAAGAATTTTTGTGGAGTGAGAAGATTCTCATTCGATCCTTCAAACCCTAAAAATCCACAAAGTGCCTGAATACTGGGATTGATGGCTTCATAGATCTGAAACGATCCACAAGGGTCCACCAGAGGCACTTCAATGCATCAAAGAATGCATCTGAAGGGACCTATAGGGAGATCCAAGAACCCTCCCGAGACACTGGTATAGAGAACGGACGGATCTCGGGGAATCAGGCTTATTGGGTATGGGACAAGCCACACATCCCATCCTTAAAGTAAAAATACTACCAAAAAACCGTAGTTGTAAACTCCATAAAAAGAGAAGGCACATCAAAAACAGAATTGGGGCCAAGATCAGAGAACCCCGAGGCTGGGTGGTCCGTTGGAGCATTTGTGATTACCACTTAAATGGGCTGGAAGTGTTGAAAAGTTGGAGGTGTGTCGGGTGCATTCTTTCGTGAAGATATTTTCTTCCCTTCCTTAATAAATAATATATTTGTAATGATTCTCAATTATTGATTTTTAAACTCTGTCATCATTAATATATAACACATTTTCAATAAATGATTAATCAGTTCTAGGGTCATCAATACAATCTAGTTTACTTTATCCATATCAACAATATTTTTATCTAAAATAAACACCATTTTCCCAAAATTAGGAACATATTAAAGGTAATCATCCATTAATAATGTTTTTGCAATAAAATATCACCTTACCATTAAATCAATTTTCTAGATCATCAGTTCCATGCAAAATATTCTTTGAAATCCATAAAAAAATCTTTTAAAAAATTCACATATATTTCATCATTCATATAACATAATTCATGAATAACCCTAAAAACACTTCATTCATTCCACATCAATCTTAAACCATTAACTTGGCTTCATAATCTTATTACTTAATATAAATTTACCTTTATATTTAATTTTTGGTCTCTTCATCATTAGCAATATTACCATTAGTCATACCACCATGCTAACTTTCCTCATGAAATTTCCCCTTCGACATAGATTCATATAATTCCAAATATTTACATACTTATAACATTTTAATATTTATGATTCCTCAAGTAAAAAGTTATTCTAATCCATTTTGTTGATAGAAATTTTCAATTTTCCTAGGGAATATTTAACTTTATTCTATTCTTATATACACAAAATATATATTATTGTTCACTTCACACATTCTTTAGAGTTATCCTTCCCACATTATTGACATATATGAAATTGAATACTCTTTCCAACATGGTCTCCACCACCTTAAATCTTAATATAATCTTTCCTTATCTACATTGGTGAGTTTGAATGTTGTTTAAGGATAATGTTTTTAATCATATATCCTGAAAACTCTTTATGAATAATCACAATATCTTTCACACTAATAACCCTCACATTTGGTTTCTCATCAACACATTTACTATTACAGACAATTTTAATCAAGTTCCTTATGATTCCCACCATTACCTAAAACTAAAAAAACATAGTTTGGGTAAAAATATTTATAGTAGGAAACCAAATAATCATGAAAAACAAATTATAGGATGTATAAATAATGAAACTGTCTTTTCAATATATAACTCCTTTGGATTAACCTAGTCCATTCACAGTCATTATTTAAATTATTTAGGAGGGATCTTGACGTGTTTGTGAATTTAAAAATAATATCCCTCGGGAGTGAAAACCTAGGTGTATATAAAATCCTATTTTTGTACACTTTGTTATGAAAGAGTATAACAAAATAAACCCTTTTAGACTAATTATCACTATGTACCTCTATTATAGAGCGGCACTAACTTGTAGTATCTTGACAGGAATTTAATTTCATGAAAACCACTCACTATATCCTTTACCAATATTCTTGGATATTTTCAATGTTGTAACCAATCCTTAGAGGTATCCTTTGACTTATCCCTATTCATATCCTTGTAAATATATATATGTGGATATCACTAATGTTTTCTCATCCCAGTTTCCATACGATGACTACAACTTTCTTGGATACCAACTGTAATGATGCATATATATCATACATAAATATTTCATCATAATAGATGAATATACATTACATATCCTAATGATCCTCATCAAAATAATATTGGTATAGTGAATTTGGAAACATGGATGCATAAAAAACTTGTATATAAGTGATGTACACTATCTCCCACTATGTTCTCCATAATTAGGACCCATCATAGACATATCATAAATAATAACCTTTTTTATATCTAGGGGAAAGGAAATAAAAGAAATGGTGAGCTCAGATGCTCAATAAGGGTAGGAAAGGTAGATATTAATGATCACATACAAATAACATGGTCATAAGTGTATGATAATATGAGATTGACATTTTAAAACCATACCCTAAATAATATATATCATAAACTTGAGTCGTGGAATAAATCTGGGTAGTTCATAAGACATAGATCATAATGGAATCAAATAACATTAGCCATATGAACATATCATTGGCCTAAGAAAAAGATATATGTAATACACATAACCATAAAAATAATTTCATTATTTTTTAAATTATCATTTCCAATACTATCATTGTGGAATGAAAACACTCCCTAAACCATTGTGGTAATTAATGTTCACTCCCAAGACTATAATAGTAGATAGAGTCCCTTAGTGAATTGCATTCAATCCCCAATCCACTCATTTTTAACACATGATATATCAATAATTACCCAATACATTGGAGAGATATATAGGAGACACCCATATTAGTTATAACATGACTACCATCCTTCACATCATGTATCTGTCATCCTTGGTTATAACGTAACAACTATCACATCATGAAAATAATACCGATTTGTGCCACAATATCATAAAACATTAATCATATTATAACCCATGAAAATAAATGGGTTTCATTAACATTTGATTATAATATAAAATTTGTAAAATAAATAGGTTGCATAATAATTTCATTATTTCATCAAAGTGAAACCCATGAAAAAATAAGCGGGTTTCATAATCAATTCATCATTGTATTTCCCATGGAAGAGAAACATGTTCCATAAACACCTTGTCATCATAAACATAAACAATTCATATAAAGAATAAGAATACTATCCTTACATTATATCCCCATTAAAGAATAAGTAACATCAAAATATGTTATATTCTATGTAAAATAGTTTTGAAATATCACATGGAATATTTCTTGAATAAAATAGTTTTCCCACATTAAAACCCACTTTTTAAGACATAAAACTTGTTTAAATTACTTTTCCTTAAAAAACATTGAAATTTTATAAGGGAATTTTGAAGATCATATAAATTATCACATAAGAAAAATAGATTCCCCACTTTGATAACCCATATTTAAGATATAAAATATTTTCAGAATCTTTTACATTGAAAATAACTTTGGAAACTTATAAAATAAGCTTTAATGAACATTTAAACTAATTCTTGAGGAAAAACATCTTTCCAATTTTAAAAAAATTGAAACATAAAAAACATAAAAATTTTATTCTTTGAAAATACCCATGTAAAATTATAAAGGAATCATAAACACATTGAGTGGTTATGATGGTGGTAAATGATGTTCACATTAAAATAATGATTCCTTTCACTTTTTTGGTAAAATTCAATTGAGTTTTGTTTTCAAAATGACATGAACATTCCCTTTTAAAAAATAAAATTAAAAAAGGGTAAAAATTAATTTAAATAATCCTATATAAGAATTAAAATATTTTTAAAAACTTGTTTAAAACAATGATCTGGAAGAAAGAAAAGTTTTTTGACCAAAGATAAAAGTGATGTTTATTTTAATTAAAAAAGGTTATTTAGAAATAAGAGTTTATAATGTGAGGAAAATGATGGTAAAACTTGTATTATAATGACATATCTATAGTATAATAAAATTTATTAGTATCATGAGATATATATCATAATAATTCATCATTTAAATCATAAAAAACAATCTCTAAAGATGATGAGATTGTATCATGAAACTGTACCACTTTGGTAAAATTGAATCATAAGAACCATGAAATAATAACAATGAATGAAACTAAAAATATAATGTAAATAAATTAAATCATTATATCAAATTTTAAATAGCCTTTATATACACCTCATAAAATATGTTGGGTGGATAACATAATATATCTCCCAAATAATAAAAATTGAGATAAAATCATTTACTCTATTGGTAACTTTACGACCGTAAACCCCATGGAAAAGAGATCGTAAATTTGATATGTAAATACCAATTATATTTAGGATACACATAGTAAAATAAAATCATGAATAGTATATTAACAACATGAAATAAACACATTGTGAATAAAAAATTTTCTTACTGAAAATAAAAGTGAGACGGGAATCCCTTACTTTAAGTCTCGACTTCTTTTCAACACATTCAAAAAATATATGTAATAAATATATGTTTATTATAAATATTATATATATATATAATAAAATATATTATTTACTTATGGCCTTTTATTACACATTTATTAACAATTCCTTGTTAAAATCACATTTCAGATAATAACCACTTTGTTTTTAATGTATGTTCTTAATTTTTTGGTCTTATTACATTGATAATGGTTAAATAATACCCATAATATTAATAATTATATAAATATAATATATATTTTTTGTATTTATTTATTTATTTATTTATTTTAATCCATCAAATTTAGAGATAAAAATGAAATACCTCATTTGTGGAGGTGGGAGGCCAAACGTATGCATGAACACTGTATCCATTTTCTAAATGGATTGAAAGAGAGAAAGGTAAATAATATATTAAAATTATAGAATCATTTTTAAATCTTATATATATATATAATTTTTTTATTCAAAGTATTTTTATTACCATCAATGTAAATTATATGTGAAGAATGAATCACAAATCTTTGTGAGGTAGTTTCCACTGTACAAACAAGTGCCTTTATCATAATATAATAAAATGGAAAGTAATGAGTTATATGTGATATAATAATTCAAGAACTATAAATATGTTTCCAATATCATATAAATGTTTTCAATCTATTTTTTTCACCTTCAATGTAAAATAGAAATGAAAAACACATCAAATCGGTTCGTGAGATGGTAGTCTGCTGTAAACATGTGTAACGTGATTGTTTTCCAATGGGTTTTGATGTAAGATAGTGTATGTGGTATTATATTTAAAAATAAATACTAATATCATAAATATAATATGTAAACATTAAATTCATCATTATATCCATCCTTGACAGATGGTGATAGAAAATGAATACCATCGATTTGCGAGAAGTGGTCCACCATACACACGGATGAAAATTTCATATCCCATTTTAAAGAATATGTGATTGATTTGTGTTATTAAATTAAAATACTGAAATCTTGTATATAGTAGATATTTTAATCTTTATTTTATATTATTTTGAAAATATTAAAGTAGGTTTAATAATAAGTAAAACAAAATACATTTTTAAGAATTTTACCTCTCCTTTTCATAGCCTCTTTAGGTTTAGTCATAAAGCATTCATAGGATGGATTAATAAAAAACCTAAGGAATATAGGATGAGTAATAGAAGTAATCAGATTATTATTGAATTTATATTATAAACCAAATTGTTTTTTATATATGATTTGGAGAGGACTGGCATTTGATTTTTATAAGTGAGGTGAGTCAAACACAATTAATTCTTGAAAATAAAATTGTGTACCCATGTTTTTCACATTCCAAATGGCTCCAAAATGAGAAATTATATAACGATATATGTTATAAGGTCTAAATATTTCCATAAAATAGGTTTTGGACAGGTTTCTATGTCATTTTATCCCTTATCTAGTTAGTTTAACCCAGAGTAGACTCAGATTAATTTCAATCGCAGTAATTAATTTTTTTTTATTTTTAATATTTATTATGCTAAAAAATTAAGTTACCTTATTAGATAATATATTGTAATCTTATCCAAAATATTAAATCAATTTTAATAAATTACATTCACATCAGTCAGAATTTTTAATTTGAAATTCTTCCGATAGATTCGAAAAAAGCAGTTCACCAAAGAGAAAATTTTCAAATGTTTAACAGGTTTTTATTTAAAAAAACAATATTAAAATAATTAAAATTACCTAAATAAGATTAATATATAAATTATTTAACTAAAATTTCTTTTAAATCCATATTAAAATAATTTTTATGTTTATAAATGCTTTAAAATAAATAAAATACTTAATAAAAATCATTATTTTCCAAAATTCATCAAAAAAATATTATTTTTTGAAAAATATCAAAAATTAACTCCCTGATAATTATTAAATTATTAGATAAAAAATATATTTTTAAAAAAATATATTTTGAGAAATTGGTAAAAATTAATTTCAAATTAAGTGCACAAAATGATGCAAAATTACTTTTAAAAAATATACAGTTTTTAAGCATAAAATTTGTTTTATTCATGTATCTTATTTTTTAAAAGACATAAGATTAATTTTTAAGAATTTAATGAATATATAATACTCAAATTTAATTAAAACCATTCATAATAATTGATTTTTTTATTTATTTAGATAAAATGCATTTTTTAGTGAAAATAGTTTTTCCTTAAAAGATTTTATTGTTATGTGATTTTCATGTTCATTTATAATTAATTATCCCCAAATAATTAAAGAAATATTCACATGTAAACCATATATTTTCATAATTAATTTAATCTTAATCATACCTACTAGTCCAATGGCTAGGTGATAATTATCATAATAATATTATAATAGTATGTCTTGTTTTTTTTAAAATCTATTTTGTGTGTAAGAATGCTACACTAAATATTACAAATAACACAATCTAAAATAATTGTTATATGAATTATAAGATAAAATTGGTGTTATATGTAATGAAACACATAAAAAATATAGAATTTATTTGACAAAAAATAGAAAAATCATTGGGTTTTATACTAGGTAAATCGGTTCCAAAGCCACATCGACATGTAGTTTAAATATAGAGATTTATTTTCATAGAAACCACTTACTAATTACTTTTACAAAATAACAAAATGGTTTCCAAAATTTATAATTATCCATTGGGTTTTTACTAATGTTTTCTAATCCAAATTTCCATAAATAACTAATTCATCCTTTGATACCAACTATGGTGACCCAACTTTTATTTCATAAAATTTTCATTACATGGTTCACAATTTAATAATATTAATGATATTTTGAGTTTTAGTGTCTTGGAAACTATAAACATAATATATCAAAAACAAAATAAATATATGAATTGTCATAACACACGTGAAATACACTTTATAGGTTATTTTTACATTATTTTTATTGTATCTGATATATTTGGGACATATATCAAACTAAGGGGGAGTATAAAGCCCATCAAAGGAATAAACCAAGGAAAAACATAGCATGTGACAAAAAACATGTTAATAAGGTATGATCATATGAACTTGAGTTATATCATAATAGAAACCACATAAATCATAATAGTTAAATTTTTCTACAACCCAAAAACAATAGATTCATAAGCCTATCCCCAAGGTTTATCACCATGGTGTCATAAATGATAATTACCTAGTTTATTCAAGAAGGTGTTATAAAACACATCATCTATAGAGATTGATTTTTTTCCTAATGTATTGTATTACAATTATAGTGCACCATTCATATTTATTAAATCATGTAAGACTCATTGATCATAATAAATCATTTCATCCATAACGTAGTGAGAATAAATAATGGGTTTCTTAGGGAAATGTTGAGTACAAAAGTTCTCAAGGACTTGACCATTATATCATTTTTAAACCACATAAGGTAATGTGAGTTTTATACATGTAAATACCCAAATATATATATAATATTTAAATATATTTTAGTTCCCATGGGGAATGAAGAATTTTTGTATTCACAGTATAATAATATTTCGGGAAAATAGAAAATTTCATGAATTTATTCTAGTAAAATAAAGATATACAATATGGATTATGGAAAATAAATAACCATATATAATTGAGGTCTTACATTGATAAAAAATCATTTTGGATGTAATGGGAAGATCAGATCTGTAATAAATTAAATAAACTTTGACAATAATTAGATTCCAAAAATTATGAGCTAGAATGAAAAGGAAGAAGAGTATATTTCCCTTATCTTTGAGATTTGCTTCCAAAAACATGAGGGTGTAAAATTTGGACCTTTATATAACCTTGGAGGGACTCTTCGAGAGGTAAAAATACCATAACATGATGTATAATGAATTTGGAATGGATATGAATGGGGAATGGGTGGTGTTTATACTTGAGGAGGGGTGGGTTTTAAAGGATTAAATATTGATTACTTTATTATATAAGTTGTCCACTTATTGGTAACTTAAATTCAAACCAATTTTATAGATTTTTACTAAGTGATATAGTGTTTTAATATATTCAAGACCTTCCAAAACCTAACCTTACCTTCTATATAACCCAATTAATTCATGGAATCTACAAATTAATGTTTCTCTCCAAAATCTAATTTTTGGTTCCAATAAGTATTGTGTAAATTTTTTAATTAAATTTAATAATCCTAAAATAATTTTTATACTTATTAAATGATGTTTTTTTGAATTAATTTTTTTAAAATATTTTTAATCTTACTATCATAATAATTATGTGATAAAATTTTAGTTCTCATAAAGCGGTAATTTTAACATTTTTTATAAAGATTCATCTTTGTTGTAAAATTCAAAAAAAATCACTCAAAGATAACATTGATGTTCTGTATCAAAAAATTATGTTTATTTTATAAAAATAATTCTATAAGTTTGATAATTATAACTATTAAATAAAAATAATTTCTCTATTGAAAACTAAGAATTTATTTGAAAAATAAACAATCAAACCATTAGAAAAATTTCATAGGGATTTGTTAAAATATATTATCATTGAAAAATAATTTTATAATATAATTTCATGGAATAATATTTATTTCAAAATTATACATAAAACATTCCTTTAATATAATATGTTTATAGTTCGTGAAAATAATACAATTTGATTATATCTATAATTAATCCTGATGATCATTTAAATGCATCTACGTAACAATTTTTATTAAAGACCAATTTTTTTATTGATTGAAGGTCATAATTTCCATCGACCTTATTGGTAGATAATCATAATGAAAAATGATTATATTTCCCTCTAAATTCAACATCGTTCTTACACTTCATCATTCACTTTGATTCAATCAAGGATCAATATCATTTCTAAAATGAATGTTGTATTTTTATCTATCTGTTTCTATGATGTGGTGTTGTTCGTGGGTGTGATGATTCTATGGGATCAAGGTGATCCAAATATTTATATTTTACAATATTTAACCTCTATTATTCATTAAATTATAATATTATCTATTATATTGGATATTGTTTTAGACTGAATGTAATGTTCTTGAATAATGAAATAAAGTGATTTTTGTTTTTTGTTTTTGTTTTTTATTCCATTACTATTACTAGTTATACCAGTTCATATCAACACATTATGGGTAAATTTTTTATGAAATTGAAATATCATTCTTTTATATTCCATTGTAAAATATAATAAAATTTTATTGAGGGGAAATATATAAATTTTTAAAAGAATAACATTTTTTAGTTAATTACAATACGGATCTCATATACCTTTCAAGTCAGGAGAACATGATCTTATCATGTATTTTAATGTTTGGATAGTCTTTTAAGGCTTCTTGTAAGTTTGGGGATATGTTGAGATTAAATATATCTCATTTTTAAGATCCCTTTAAAGACTCTTCTATAATTTCTATGTAAACCAAGAGTCACAATCAGATATAATTGACTGAGGTTCCACATGAGGCCTTATTATTTCAATGATATAGACCTGGGAATGGATATAAAGGTGTATTTTTTCACTTAATATAAATAAATTATTATAATAAGTTATAAAACCGATGATGACCCACATAGAATCATTCATACTTGGATTATTTTGGAGTATAGTGAAATGGTCCATTATAATATTGTCTCACTTTTATATAAGAATTGGCAGAGTTTGAATGACTCACAATGGATGTTTCCCTTAAGCCTTTACCTTATATAATACTAAGCTTCTAGACACATAGTCTACAAATAATTTCCTTATTCCACCCCACCATAATTATTTTTTTATATCCCTATATTTTTTTATAAGGGTGTATATAGATATTTGAGTTATGTGCTTAATATTTCAGTTCCCTTTTCAACTCAAGTATGGATAGAACACATAACCAATTCCCAATCTTCAATAATCAATCTCTATAGATGGATTCTATGAATTTCATATCATTCACTGATTATTTTTCTTTTTTATGTTTTCATACTCCTATAGGGAATTCTTTATCCTTTCAATGGTGGATGGTTAAACAATTTATTAAAAAAGGAATTATGGGATCAATTTCCTAGAAATCATCATATCCATCTTTACTAGTTTAGTATATATGGGATCCTTGTTAATCCACATCCTGGTAAAAACATAATGGTCTCTCATTCTCAATGGGTTAGTCACATTTTCTAACATTTTAAGGTGGTGGTATATCAAGAAATCAAAGACCTTGAGTATTTCCAATCATCCTATTTTTCTAATGTTAATCACTATCTATAAGAAGATATACTAAAAATATTTTTCATTTTATATATATAGATCATATATTTCACCATAGAGTAATTTTATACATATTTTCATGGATACTATTATGGTTTTTAAATAGAGGATATTAGTTTTATAGTTTTAGTCATCGATTTTTAACAACCTTGATGCATAGGAAATCACCCTGTCATTCTATATAAGGATGTTGCGAAGTACTTTTTTTTATGCAACACTTAAATTTAAAAAAATCATGATATAATAGAATGTTTAATATTGGTGAAATATTTATTAACCAAATCAGATATTACATGAATTCTACACATTACCTTGGCCATGTGTGTTTGACGTCTTTTTCTGTTAACTAGGACAATAGTTTTTTAATCGGGAAATTCATGAACAAACTACAAATATTAGTTTTCTAAACACATGAAAGATATTATATTAGTTATTTTTATCCATGTATTCCATTATTTGTCTACCTCTATCATTTAACCCTCATATTATATTCCGTACTTGTGGAAAATATTTCTATGAAAATAAAAATCATTTTTCCAAAATTTACTCTTATTATACTACCCAGATACATCCTCTTTTTTACATCCTTTTGAACAATTTACATATTACACCAATTCTCATCATAGATATTATAGTATATGAAGATATCAAAAATTAATACCACCACAAAGTTATCAGGATTCTCCTTGAATACTCTATTCATAGTATCTATAAAGATAGATAGTCCATCGTTTAACCCAAAATGAATTACTATAACTTCATAATATACACACCTTGTTTGAAATTTTTTCGGTATGTCATCTTTATTCATCATTAATTGATGATAACAAGAGAGATGGTCAATAAATTAAAATTATTGGTCTCATTGAATTTGATCAAATGATTCATCCAAACCTAGGAAATGACTTTTATTCTTCATAGTAATGGTTGTGACCTCCCTATAATTGATATAGAATCTCAAGGACCCATACTTACGTGGAAAATTAAATAGAGGATCCCCATGGTTAAACACTATGAAGTATATATCCCTTTATCACTTAACTAATATAAAGGTTTCTTGTATTACACAAACCCAAATGGTAAAATTATGTAAGGAGTTTTAGATATAGTCCTGGAATTTGAAATAAGTTCAACAAAAAACCCCACTTTACACTCTAGTGTATTCCTAGGTAATTATTATAGAAAAACACAAATTAATATTTTTATAATATCTAAATACTATATTATTAAGATATCTTCCTCATCTATAGACCACACTTGATATTTTTTTTAACCAAAAATTTCATTAAATATGGATGCTAAGGGTGCATCTGGTCATTATTTAGATGATGATGTTTTCCATATAATGATAAGATATTTCTCTTCCCCTTCAAGAATCAAAATCACCTTATCTTGGCACTAAATTATTAATTATACGCTGAAAAAAAATCCACAATAATGATCATATAAAAGACAACCATAAGTATGATAACTAAATTTTCAAATAGGGTACGCCCATCTATGATAATTGGATCTACCCAACACATATTTTTTATAATAATAATATAATTATGTATCCTAATTAAGAACTCATTTTTCAATGACTATATTGAAAATAAAAAATGCGCATTTACTATAACTATCGATTCAGTTACCGTCCCTACAGTTTTTTTCCATATTTATCTAATTAAATACATATAATTAGCTCAAAACATTGAATTTTAAAATAATATCATTTTTATGTTTTCTAGAGTGTTCCATAAAAACCGTGAGGTTTTTATATAACATGTTATATCTGACTTAGTCCATCTAAATATAATCCTCAAGATTACAACTAAACTTTTTTTGATACTAACTATAATATCTTCGATTCCAAAATCCAATATATGGTAGTTATTATACATTATTTGTATAAATTCAAAGAGTTCCAAAAGGGTCAAATTGTTTTGGAGTCTTATAATATCATATGAATTCATAAAATATATTTCTAAACATATGATTCAACATGAATTTATTGTGAGAACAATATTATACCTTAAATGATATCCTTGAAAATTAAACATAGTCCTCCTTTAGGTTTCCTAAGTAAAGGAAAACAAAAATTTGTGATCTCAGATACTCAATAAGGATTAGCATACATTGCATTGTGAAATAACATAAAAATTTCAATATTTATATGGAATTAACAAATGAAAAACATTAATCCATAATAAACTAAAACTATGGGCATATTATATCCATGAATATAAATAAAAACACAGATAACAATAATCATTGATCTCATACTGATGGTATTCATAATTTCAATCAACAAAAAAAAAATTTCAATGCCTTATTCTGTAGCATTTATCCTATTATCAGAAGAGTCATAGAATAAAACAAAACATATTATTTTCCATGAGACCAATTTTCTCTTCAAGGGGATATATAATAATGGGCCCCACATACCACTGGATAATGTCAAATGCATTCACTATAAGAGTTATCATGACCTTTCATAACTTTATCAGAGGAACCTATTACTAAATAAAACTTGTCTATCCATATATTTGTATATATGAATATCAAATACCACCCCATTATATATAATAATATGGATGTCCATGAGAGAATCCATTAATCAACATGAAATCCCTAGGGTATCATTAAAGTAACATCAAGTACCTTTATCAATGAAATATATTTGTGACTCTACTTATAATGTTATAAGTTATCCATTGAATATATTAATTAGATTTAATATATTTTATTGTTTGGATACCTTAGAAATGGTAGGAAAAATCATTCACCATGGTTAATTAAGATCATGTTAATATTACAAATCATATCCCTGTTGAGTGTCTCTCCAGGTGTGCAATCTTAGTCCCACTCATCATGCATCATGGTGATGATTAAACCACTGCTCAGAAAACCCTTTTTAGGGAGACTACACCGATTTGATTCTATTCCAAAACCATATCCACTTTTTATTTTCTAAATAGGGTTATATTTGTAATTAAATTACATAGAATTTTATTTTACTAAAGATTAGGATGGTTCTTCCACCATTGAAAAGTTAAATATTGAGTCAAAATTTTATGAGATATAGATAAATATATTTACTTTTAAGTTCATTAAATTCCATGAAAAATATGTAAAAATTTCTTCAATGTAAATTCATTCCCCACATAAAAAAATATGTGGTGATTGTAACATGAGTCCTAAAGAATACAAATTGAGACAGAAAAACCCTGCTTATGTGTTGGGTAGGTATTAAATCATAACCTGATAAAATATAGGTATTAAACTTAATCATAAAATACCATGAATAAATTTATTTTAGGATATAAAATTTCCAATGGATACTATATAAACCACATAAAATAAATTTGGTTCATAATATAAAAACAAAGAGAGATTTTGGAGATGGAAAACCATTACCTATTTTCCAAATTTTCACAAATATAATTTAACCAATTTTATAATAAACATATATATCTTAATAAATTAATTATTATAATTTACTATATCCATTTTCATTTATATCCTTCATAAATATTCATTCCCTATATGAATTCTTTTTATTTTACACAATGGTGATTATAGTTTTGATTATTTGTACTTGTTTCATAATTGCAGTGTTCATGTTAATTATTATTCTAAAATACATTATCAATAGTTCATTAAATATACTATTAGGTATTATTTAGTGTCATTTTCTATGTTTTCACATCCTATAATGTGTTTTTTATATCATATCCTTGTGAATGGGGTCTATAATAATCATGTTTTGGTGATTTTTGATTAATGATGTGTGTTTCATTAATTGATGAATTAGATATTGATATAATACCCCCAAAAAATAAATCATTATTTAATACATTATATCATATTTTTTCAACAAATATGTTTACATATTCATCCATGATATAAATTTATTGAATTTTTCAAGTAGGTGGTTAAATTTACCCAAACACAAACATACCATATTTAAAGGAATGATCATGATATGGTTTTGTTATAATATCATATTTCTATAAGAATAATTATATTTTTTAGTATTTATTACAATTATTTATTATAATTTTAGGGAATTTTAAAAATAATTAATGGATATAAAAATCCATTATGATTTAAATAATAGGTTTTCTTATTAGCACACTAATTTTTTTATGAATAAATTATAAGTGAACATTCATTGATCATATCATTAATATGATCTATAGTTTTTAAAAACAAATTAATGATACCATAAATTGAATTTTTATCCTTTAATTTTATCCTTATATTCAACATTTTAAAGTGATTAAGTAAAATGAAACATGTTACGTTGTGGAGGAGGTAGTACGCACAACGTATTAAAAACAGTTTTGTGATTTCTTAATAGATATGGTATTTGATTAAGTTAAGATAAAACACATAATTCTGTTTTATTAGAGTATATAAATTAAAATAATTTCATTATACTACTTTCTTTTTTATAAATTTTAAAAAATATAATTAAATAGATAACGAAGTAATTGATAATACTCGCATCAGGGACTTGAATTTTCCTTGGAAGTCTCCTTCAATTTAAAGGTAAAATCCTAAATCTGAGTGGACATGGGATTTTTTAATGGTTTGAGGTTATTGGGAAATAAAATTTCGTATTTTAAAGGATAAATTCAAAAGATTTTTGATTCTTTAATTGTTGGATATGTTACAAATTTTATGTTAGTTTTGAGATTAACCCTTACATTTTTACTAATGTATGGTCACTATTCAAGTATCAGAGGCCTAAAAATTGAAAGAAGTGTAGGTAAAAAATGAATTGGTAGATCTATAACTTAACTATAAAATATAAGGAATTTTTTTTTAATTTTTTAGTACTTTTACACTAGGTAAATATCAATTTAAGCTATTTTTTTACTATGAAAATTAATTTTTAAAATTGTTAAATAAATTTATTGAAAAATATTAAGATTAAAACATTTACCTGTTTATATAGTTATATATCAAATTTAAATATAATTTTTTCATATATAATTTATAATGTTTTTAAATGTTACTTTTTAAATAAGTACATGTAGTCATGTAAAAAAAGTTTGTAATGATTATACATTTATAAGAAATAAATTTATATAAAAGATCAAATGCTATTGGATATTGATATTAATTAAATAAATTGATTGGTCATAAAAAAAATTTATAATATGAGTGGTTTTAGTAAATCCAAAACAGAATATACTATTAAAATACTTTATTTAAATAAAATTTTGAAAGTGGTTTTTTAATTTATTGTATCATTTTAATTAGTTCTAAAAAATTTCGGCATATAATTTATAAATTCAAAGAATATTTTAAAATTAATATTTATATTTAATATATTCAAATTTATTAATTAAAAGGATTTATAAACATAAACTTCTTTCTTATATATTGGTAAATCCATAAATATTGCATGTTTTTTGAAAACCTTATTTTTCAAATAAAAATTAACCTTTTAAGGACAAACTGAAATATAATTCTATGATAATTTTAATATGATGAATTCCAAGATAAATTTAGTTTGATAAGTTTAAAATTATAAAATTAACATATTAAAAAAGTTGAATAAAAACTTTTTAATGGGAACATTGTGTGATGGTTCAAGATATAGTGTATACATGCCAAAATAGAGACAAGGTTGTTACACTTATAGGTGGAGGAATTGGTTGAAAATAGGATTCTTCATATCCAAAGGAGAATTGAGTTGATATAATAATTTTATCATTGAATCATATTTTTTTTTGGGACACTATGACGCAGTTCATTTCTGATTCTAATATAAGAAGGCCTGTTAATCAGGTTATTGGTTGCATAAATTCTAAAATCATTTTAGTTTGGGATACTTTGTAATAAACATAGGGAGAAACTCCATAAAATCTTGTCAAACCATTGGGAAGATGTTTTGGGATTCTTCTCCATTACCATCGATATTCTCAACAAACCTTTTGATGGTGATAACATCTATTTGGAAAATATTGTAAAAACCCTCTTCTAAGGCGGAAAAGTTAGACATTCAGCCACTCGAACACCATCATAAAGTGATCGAGGAATCCTTGACATTATGAAGTTTAGTTCCATTTAGGGAAATATTTTCAGTATTGGGAAATAATAAATAATATTTGGATATTAATTAGGAGATTATGTTCCCTATTTAGGTGGTGGTTAAAGTGACCTGGTGGGACACATTTTCAATTCCCATGTTTGGGCCACTGGGGTGGAAGTTCTATTACCACATCTATGGAATCATTCGTTATTCAATAGTGGTTATAACGCCCCGACCCGAGTTACCCAGAGTTGGTGCATTATTACAATACATTTTCATGATCATAAAAGATCATGTCTCAAAAGACCGGTTAGTTTAGTATCCTTAGAATCACTAGATACATTCATAAAGTTTACATTACATCATAAAGTGAAAACTACAAAAACATCTTGTCTCCACACTCATATCCCCTTATAATATCCCTACATGTCATTCATAATATACCTCTTCACATCCTGGGAAAAATAAAACATATAAAGGGGTGAGCTCAAATGACCAGTAAGGACAACAATATAGCGGAAACTTTCATAAATAAGCATAAACATTTAAGGCAATGTATAACTAAAACAAAAGACTTTTAAAATTAAACATATGCATAATATGTCAAAAATAAATAACATAATTCCATTTACTTATTTAAATGGATATTATACTAGTCGAATAATCACATGCAATATCAATAACCACTTTCATAATGATGGAATGCATAATGTCAGACTATCATAACCACATAGTCAAGGCCTCGTGCCATGACTATAAATAATATTTTGTCGAGGCCTTGTGCCAAGACACTATTTTGTCTCACGAGACATACTGATTCATCAAATAAGCTATAGAGGGCTCCACCCATCACTTATTAAGTCCAATGCATTCCTCATATGAATAGGTTTAAACATAAATTAAATATTTGTAATAAACAAGCATATAAAATGTCAATACTTTCTCTATAAACCATGAATGGTATAAAAATAACATATCCACAGTCAAATATATCACAAAACCTTCAATACTATATGGATGTTTTGTATCATTATAAATCAACTTTAAATAAGCTTAAAATCCATCAAAGGATGTTGACATAGATGAAATCAAAACTATTTGAGAGAAATATCTCTCTTTTTTCAAATCATTTAAAAGTCACATAATTATAAAATAAAACATTTACTTTGAAAATATTCTTATAATCTTTTAAGGGAAGCTTCGATGATTTTATAATGGCGGAAAATAGCCACACCAACCGTATAAGTTAAAAAAGACATTCTTACCTAAATTCTGTCGAAAAGGTTAAAAAGGAACTTGTTTGGAAAACGATGGAAAGATTCCTTTATAAAAATAAAATAAAAAGTCAACAAGGGTATAAATTACTTTAACCCATAGTAGGAATAATTTGAAATACATTTTTAAGAAACATGGATGTGGATGATAAAGAGGTCCCAGTAGATAATACGTATAAACAACCTCGGATAAAGAAGAGATTGTGAAATAAACCCTTACCTTGTACTTTTCCTTGTTTTAGGGTAGATAAAACTACTATATAATGGTGAAATAATTATTATTAAATTATAAAAGAATCATATACATTATCATGATATCATATATGATCTTTTTAACATTTCTTTGTTAATGATATCTTAGTATTATCGTCGTTTCAGGTGTTAAATTACTCGGTTTCTTTTATATGTTTTATTACATAAACCATGTTTTTTATGGATAGGTTGTATATTATTCATATCCATAATTATATCAAGTCCATAAACATTATTTTTATTCATAAAATGAGAATTATACTTGAATGGATACGATGGGGAATGAATCTCATCATGTTCGTGGAGACGGTAGTCCGTACGTACGCACGAGCGAGAATATTATTCTATTGATGTTAAAATAATATATAATTGGATGGTATATCATATATACAGAATCATTATCATGTTATATTTATTATTTACATGAATTATACATCATTATTATACCCATCTAAATAATAATAAATTGAATAACAATTACACCACGACGTGGAGACGGTAGGCCGTACGTACGCACGTATGGTGACATGTCATTCAAGGGATGGATAGAATAATGAATTTGGTTGTTCTATATTTTTAATAACATAAAATTATATAGAATATATGGGAGTTATTATTTTAGAATGGAAATAACAAGTAAAGAATAAGTTGAAGAAGAAAGGAACTTGAAAGGGGGTGGTGAAATCATTACCTCTTCTTCAGGTTCTTCCTTTAGATTTGTTCAAAAGGGCTCCTTAAGTTGGATATATGATCAAACTATGGCCTCTATGTTGAATTAAGTGTAGTTGGGAGGATATTTGGGCAGAGTTTGGCCGATCCAAAAGGCTTTTATGGTGTGAATTTGAGAGAAGGGTGAGTTCCCTTTTATAAGAGGGGTGAGGGGCACCATTGGAAAAGCTAGAAATATTATTTTATAATAAATTTGTATTCGGTTTCTAATGGCTCTAAAGTGGATTATTTATATTTTAAGGTAGGTATGGGTCGGAATCTTTTCAACCAATATATTTTAGACAGGTTTGGGTCACTATATTAAACTTATTATTTATATTTAACTCTTAGTTAAAAAGATTGACATTTACCATGTCTCTTTGTATTTTTATATTATATGGTTAATAAACTTACTATATACACCCAAGAGACCCCAAATAGTTCCATTAATGATACACATATCATGATATAAGTCCTTTTGCGGAACCATATATATTTAGTAATAAAATATCAATTAATAATATAATATTTGTTTTGAAAACTCTTTAATGTCAATTTTGACACTATTGGGTATTTTGTTTTTTATAATTTAATAACAGCATTATTACTTCGAAAACAATTTATATAAATAATTATTATATTTCATATTAACCTATAAAATTAGTATAATTCATAAAAATTCTCAAATTACATTTATTTTTATATTTATAATATCAATTATTTTAATATTTTATTAATTAGGTAATTACTGCATCACCATTATGTCATAAATAAATTAAAATATTTAATGTCTAAAAATTTTAAATAAACTAAAATTATGTAGTAAATCTTTTTAGATTTATAATTAATAATTATAATCAAATTTATCTTATGTATAACCCTATATTAAAAATGATTCATTATTAAACATTGATTTTATCTCTTTTAACTCTTCTTTGAATTAATTAATAATAATTGTCCTAATCTAATCCAAGTGGACCTAAATGATAATATTTTATTCAAATGGTTTTTTTTGGTTGAGATAATCTTTTCTAATAGAATTAGGACATGTGTTAGGGTAATATTAATATCATTTTTACCCTTAAATAAACATAAACATTTACTTATTCACATGGATATTCTACTTGTTGAATAATCACATGCAATATCAATAGCCACTTTCATAATTATGGAATGCATAATTCCAGACATAATAACTAAATAGTCAAGGACTAGTGACTAAAATACAAATAAGATTTTGTCACGACCTTATTATAAAACACTAGTTTGCCTCATGAGACCTACCGATGCATCGTGGATCTATAGCGGGCTCCACCCATCACTTATTAAGTCCAATGCATTCCTCATCTGAACAGGTTTAAACATAACATACACATTCGTATTAAAACTAGAATATGAAATGTCAATACTTTCTCCATAAACCATGAATTTTATAAAAATAACACATCCACAGTCAAACATATTACAAAAAATTAAATACAATATGGAAGTTTTGTATCATAATAAATCAACTTCAAATAAGCTTAAAATCCATCAAATGATGTTGACATTTATGAAATCAATACTATTTTAGAGAAATATCTCTTTTTATAAATCATTTAAAAATCACATAATTATAAAAGAAAACATTTAAATTGAAAATATTCTTATAATCTTGTAAGCGAATCTTTGATGATTTTATAATGGCAGAAAATAGCCGCTCTCGTTTTATAAGTTAAAAAAATACATTCTTACCTTAATTTTGTCGAAAAGGTTGAAAAGGACCTTGTTTGGAAATCGACGGAAAGATTACTTTATAAACATCTTATAAAAATTCAACAAGGGTATAAATTACTTTAACCCATAGTCAATAAAATTGTGAGAATGATTTGAAATACATTTTTAAGGAACATGGATGTGGATGATAAAGAGGTCCCAGTAGATAATAACGTATAAACAACCTCGGATAATGAAGAGATTGTGAAATAAACCCTTACCTTGTAATTTTCCTTGGTCAAAGGTAGGTTAACCTCTTGTATAATAGTTAAATCATTATTATTAAATTATACTGTAATAATATACATAAATATTATATCATATAATATGTTTTAATATTTCATTGTTAATAAAATTATAGTATTATCATCATTTCGGGTGTTCACTTACTCATTTTATTTTATATGTTTTGTTACATAAGGCATTATTTTTATCCATAGGTTGTATCTTAATCATATCCAAAATTATATCAATTCTTTAAACAATATTTTTAATCATAAAATGAAATTAGTCTTGAATGGATAGGATGGGGAATGAATCTCATCGCATTTGTGGAGATGGTAGTCCGTATGTACGCACGAACGCTACTTCTATTTCATTTTTCATTTTAAAAGGAATCAAAACCAAATGATAAATTTGTATATTATTATTCCAGTATATTATAATATCTTATATGTGTTACTTAAGTTCATTAAAATCATCCTTTATGCGTTCCATGTATGGTATGAAAGAGTCATATCACTTTGAGGGGGCGGTAGTCCGCAATTCCTCAAATGAAATTATCGTATATATATAAAACATGAAACGAATAATGTTATAATATAAAATGAAATTAAAAAATCTTATATATAAAATAAATATATTTAATATCATATTTAATTATATTTCCATCATAATAGCCACCATGAGAGGTGGTATAAGATAGTTGAACAATCATTATTTTGTGAGATGTTTGGTTTCCATCCACATACACATTATGTTCTTCACTTATTTGAAGGAGGTGTGTGTAAGTGTAGTTCGAATACTTATCATAAAAATATACTAGTATATTGATTACACTTAATTTGTTACAAAAGAAAAGAATAATAAGAGTTTAGGGGTTGTAAAAGTAAAATAAAATAAAAGAAGCTAAGAGAAATCGTTACCTTTAATTTGGGTAACTCCCTTTGGTTTGAACCAAAACGGACTCTCAAATTGCCTTCTGCCTAAGGTAAGGCTTATAGAAGGATTATAGGGATATAGGGAGCTTAATTGGGTAGAGTTTGGATGAGACAAAAGGCTTGAGAGGTGTGAGGAATTGGTTAGAAGTGGTGTCCTTTTATATGGGGGAGGAGGGGCTCTTTAGGAAAAACTTAAAGTATTATTTTATAATAAAATCATATTCGGTTTCTAATGGATATAAAGTGGATTATTCAAATTAAAAGGTGGAGATAGGTTGAAAATAACTCAACCAATTGGTTTTATACCAGTTCGGGTCACTTTATTAACCTTATCATTTTGTTTTAACTCTTAGTTAATTAGTTTGACACTTATCATGTCACTTTTTATTTTTATATTATATAGTTAATAAACATAATATATACTTCCAATAGACCCCCATGTGGTCCATTAGTGAAACAAACATAATTATATAAGTCTTTCGGCTGAACCTTATATTTTTAGGGCTATAATATCAATTAATAATATAAAATTTGTTTTAAAAACTCATTTATGTCAATTTTGACACTATTTAATAATTGTTTTTTTATAAAGTCTTAACATCTTTATTAATTCATAAGAAATTCATTTAGGAAATACTAACATGTAATATTAACCAATAAAATTCGTGGATATCATCAAAACTTTCAAATTATATTTTTTTCACATTTATAATACCAATTATTTGATTCATTAATTAATAAGGAAAATATTGCATCATTATTGTGTCATAAATATAATTAATTATTAAATATCTAATAATTATAAATAAAATACCATTATGTAAGAAATATTTTTATATTTCTAATTAATATTTATAGTTGGAAGTATAACATATATAACCTTATGTAAAAAAAAATTCTAAAAGATATATGCTTATGTCATTTTTGTATTTACTTTAACTTAATTAATATAAAGTGTCATTATCACTTAAAAGTGGATCCATGGGGTCCCAAAATCGACCCAAAGATGACCATGGTCATACATTTATCAACAAATAGTGTTATGACACGTTTTAGGGTAATTTATTATTATTAAATATTATTTGTTTTACCCTTATTTATCGGATTTACCCTTTAACCATGCTAAATAAAATATTTACCGAAGTAATTATTATAAATGTATAAAAATAGAGATTACCTATTTACAAAATTTGGACCTCATAATTCTAAATCTGTAATCCATTTGTCTAAATTCAAAACACAGAAGTGGCAGAAATTAATTTATAATTAAGTCCCGCTATCAAAACAAAAAGTGTGTTTTTAAGAAATATTAACTATCAAAAGATTGAGACTTGTTTATGTCCGGTTTCAATGTAAAATTACGTCTAATGACCAAAATTGTATTCAATGGTAAAAATATATTCTAAATATACTTTAAAATAACTCAAATTCATAATTTATCACTGCTAATTATTTGGATTAAAAAATTGTTTCAAATTAAAATTTAGTAATTTTCACTATTCATCAAAATATGAAAGTTATCAGAAATGTACCAAAAATTTACCCTAAGATAATTTAGATATTAAGAATCCAAAAATGAAGTCCATTTTGAAATATAAAATGCATAAAATTTCAAAAAGTGGGTATTACTATTCATAACGGCTAGTTTGATTAGTTGTGGTGTGTGTTAGAACTCGAAGTTCAGTACAACACACACTACTGTATTATTCAAAGAGAAGAATATTATGGATTCTTGGGGTGTTACATTCTCCTCTCCTTAAAATAATTTCACCCTAAAAATTTCTATAATACTACCGCATGAAAAGACTCTGGTGGTTCAACATCATAAGTTCCTCGGGTTCCCACGTTGCCTCTTCCAACTTATGGTTTCTCCATAGAACTTTTACTAGATGAGTCATCCGGTTTATCAGCACTTGTTCTCTAGTATCAAGAATCTTGACAGGATATTTGAAATAAGATAGACCAGGTTCCAATTCTAATTCCTCATTGGTGAGTACATGCATTTGGTCAGGCATGTATTTTCTCAACAGTGATACGTGGAACACATCGTGAACTTTCGAGAGACTTGGGGGAATTTTCAAACGGTAAGCTACAACCCCAATTCATTCTAGAATTTTGAAAGGTCTGATGTACCTGGGACTCAAATTACCCTTCTTACCGAAACGTATAACACCCCTCCATAGAGATACATTCAAGAAAACATGATCTCTTACCTTAAATTCCAAATACTTCCTTCGGTTATCAGCAGAGCTCTTTTCCCTGCTTTGAGCTGCTTTAATGTGGTTTTGGATTACCTTCACCTTTTCTAACATTTCCTCCACCAATTCTAGGCCTACAAGTTTTCATTCACCAACATCATCCCAACAGGTTGGTGTGTGACATCTCTTTCCATATAACGCTTCATATGGTGCCATCTGAATACTCGAACGGAAGCTATTGTTATATGAAAATTATACCAGAAGTAAATATTGATCCCACATACCCTGAAAGTCATGTGAGAAAGATATCAACATGTCTTTTAATGTTTGAATAGTCCGTTTTTTTTTCCATCAGTTTGGGGGTGGTAGGCAGTGCTCAGATAAAGTTTAGTATCTAAGGCCTTCTGAAGACTCTTCCAGAATATTGATGTAAAATGGGGATCACGATCAGAAACAATCGATAGGGGTACTCCATGATGTCTCGAAGCTTCATTAATATATAGTATTTCTAGACATTCAAGTGGTATATCTTCTCTTATAGTAATAAAATGTGCTAACATGGTATGATGATCAATAATTACCCATATTGCATCATTCCTTCTAGGAATCTTTGATAGTCCAATGACAAAGTCCATTGTGATATTATCCCATTTCCAATAAGATATGGGAAGATTTTCATGACTCCTCCAAGCTGTTTCCTTCTAACTTTCACTTGTTTACAAACCATACATCTTGACACAAAATCATCATTCTCCCTCTTCATGTTGTCCCACCAAAAAAATTTCTTCAAGTCTTTATACATTTTACTGCTCCCATGGTGTATAGAGAAATTGGAACTATGAGCATCACCTAACAATTCATTTTATATCAGGTATATCGGGAACATAAAGTCTCTTCCCAAAATTCAAAATTCCATCTTTATACATAAAGTCATTCAATCTCCCATCATTCACAACTTTAATTTTCTTTGGAAAATCTCCATCACCGGTCTGAGAACTCTTTGTCCTTTCTAGTAAAGATGGTTTGGCAACCATTTGAAAAAGTATCAATGAAACCTTTTATGGTAATTCCCATATCCATATTCACTAGATCCATGAAAATAGTATCCCTTTCAATTCACATCATGTTCAAAACTCCATGATACTTTCTGCTCAAATCATTTTCCAACTTATTTTCCTTCCTCGGGCGGTAGTGTATCATGCAATCATAATCCTTGAGTAATTCAAGCCATCTCCTTTGCCTCATGCTGCATTCTTTCTGTGAGAAAATATAATTCAAAATATTATGATCAGCATATATCTCACATTTTCCACCATAAATATAATTTCTCCATATCTCCAAATAAAATATTACAGTAGATAACTCAAGATCATGAGTAGGATAGTTTTTCTTATGAATTTTCAGTTTTCGTGTTGCATAGGCAATAACCTTATCATTCTGCATAAGGACACAACCAAGTCCTTTCTTCAACGCATCACTATAAATAACAAACCCATAATTTCTTGATGGTAGAGTTAATATAGGAGCATTGGATAATATTCTCTTCAGTTCTTCAAAACATTCATCACACTCCTTTTTCCAAAAAAAATTAACTCTTTTACGTGTGAGCTTCGTTAATGGGTTAGAAAATCGAGAAAATTGTTGGACGAAATGTCGATAATAACCTATTAAACCAATAAAACTGCAAACCTCAGTTATACTCATCGGTGTTGTACATTCTTGTATTACCTTGGTATTAGAAGGATCAAAGGAAATTCCATCTTTGGAGACAATATGGCCAAGAAAAGAAATCTCCTGAAGCCAGAATTCACACTTTCTAAACTTCCCATATAATTCATGTCTTCTAAGAGTCTTCAAGATAATGCGCAAGTGATTTTCATGATCTTCATAGCTTTGGGAGTATACCAAGATATTATTAATAAATACTACTACAAAATCATTGACATATTCCTTGAATACTCAGTTCATTAGATCCATGAATACAGAGGGTGCATTAGTCAATCCAAAAGGAACTACTGTAAACTCATAATGCTCGTACCTGGTTTGAAATACAGTCTTCGGAATGTCTTCCTTATTCACACACAACTGATGGTATCCAGATCGAAGGTCAATCATTGAAAATTATTGATCTCCATGCACTTGTTCAAAATAATCATCAATGTGAGGTAGGGGATACTTCTTCTTTATTGTTATAACATTGATTTCCCTGTAGTCGATACATAACCTCATAGATCCATCTTTCTTCTTAACAAAAAGGACAGTGGCTCACCATGGAGAAACACTAGGGTAAATAAATCCTTTATTACTCAATTCCTCTAGTTGTTTCTTTATTTCAACTAATTCCATAGTGTCCATTCTATAAGGGGACTTCGATATAGGCCTTCAAACAGGAATTAAATCAATGGAAAACTCAATTTCTCATTCTGGTGGATGTCCAGGTAAATATTCTGTAAACACATCTACATATTCTTTCACAATAGGTACATCCTCTATTTGAACATTACATTCCTCGCCCATAGTTATTTCATTCTCTTTCTCCCCGATAATTGAATTTAGTTGAGGTACTGGGGTGGATCTTTATAAGAATCAGGTGGTGACGATTCTAGTCTAAAGATAAGGTGTTCTTTATCATCATCATCAAAAATCTTAAGCTCATTATTCTTATAATAAATTTTCAAATCATGGTCTGAAAGCCAATCCATACTGAGGATTATATCAAATTCAATCATGGTTATGATGATGAGATCAGTAGATAAAGAACATTTATGTTCTCTAATGGGGACTGATTCAAAAGACTTTGTAGTAATGATATTTCCCTTAAAGTTTTACTTGACAACTCCATTGTTAAATCAAATTGTAAATATCTAATTTTCATTGCAAACTAAGAAGATATGAAACAATTTGATGATCCAGAATCAAATAAAGCATTTTATAAACTTGAGGAAACCATTAAATTACCTGCCACCATGTCATTCGGAGCATCAACCTCAACAGTAGTGATAGCATAAGCATGGCCTTGATCCCTTATACTTTTCTGAGTTAAGTTCCCCTGACGCTTAGTACATTCATTTGCATAATGTACCATCTCCCTGTAGTTGTAGCATTGAACATTGGTAGCTTCTTTCTTCCCCTTACAATCACGACCTTTGTGGCCTTTTTCACCACACTTGAAACAGACTCCCATTCCTTTCAAGCAGGTACTAGGTTGTTTCTTCCAAAATTTACTATAGGATGGATATTCAACTTCTCCCTTATTCCCCTTATTACCATTCCCATAGTGATCAGCAGATCTCTTATTCTCTTTCTTTGCCTTAAAGTCATAGGACTTTGTGAATTCCTTTTCTATCTTGATTGCACATGAGAAAATATCTTTGTACGACGAGAAGGTTTGTGAGACTAATGCTCGACGGAGAAATGGTTATAACCCATCAAAGAAATGATAAATCTTACTTCTTGGGTTACGTATATAATTTGCAGCATACGCCACTATCCATGTAATGTTATCCTCATACATTGTGACATTCTCATCCTCCTTTTGCCTCAGACTCAGAAATTTCCTTTCCATATCTGCTCACTGGTCACGAGGAAAGTATTTTTCAAATAAAATCTCTATTAACTCCCTCCATTCCATATTTGATAATTCTTCATCTTCCTTCATGTTTTGAATCAATTTCCACCATTTATCAGCATCTCCAGTGAGGCGGTAAACTGCCATGATAACTTTTTCCCTTTCACTACTCCCCAAGGCATGGAATATTTCTCTAAGGAATTTATCAATTGCTCACCTACTAGGGCCTTTGTAACCCCATTGAATGTTAGTGGTTGTTTCCTAGTGAAAAGGTCTAACATTGAACCTCCATGTTGTGGATCATGGTGCTCCATATGGGTAAGGTTATTATTCATAACTTGAGTGAGTTTTCTCTTTACGGTGATTAGCTGATCAGCACCAGTTGCATCACCAGCTCCACTATAATTATCTTGATCTGGATGTAAATCCCAACATGGAGTGCGTGAATTCATATGGTTTTCATTCCTTCCACAAGATTAAATTTCTAAACAATGGCATAAACTAGATTAGTCTATGAATCCAAATACATAATTCAAAACTTGTAAACACTTAACATAAATTGAATAGTTTATAGATATAATCTATAATCATAAAAAAGTTTTCTTTAAGGAATTATATACTCATAAACCCTTCATAATGGTTTTTAATGAAAATGAGAATTAACCTAAGCATGTCCCCCGGGAGTGTCGTAACCAAGAGTGCAGCAAGGCCCGTTGTCGTTCACCAGTTCTCGTTCGAGTCTAGCTCAAATAGGTGTTTTCGGGTTTTACCCCTAGGTGCATTTGTACTAGAGCCACCTCTACCTACTCGTATCCAGACAGAGATGTATTTCTCAGAAAACTCATGAAATCTCTACAATACCAAAATTCTTGGAAGTTACTCTACACTAATCCTTAAAGTCCATCTTAGGTCTATGTGCTCTAATCAGAGTTTATCTAAATCTAGCTTCCAAGGTTTTTACTAATCTTCCTCTAATACTAAATGTAATGCCCTGACCCCAGTTACCCAAAGTCTATGCATTATTAAGTATCAATTTTATGATCCCAAAAGATCATGTCTCGAAATACCGATTATTTTAGTAGCCTTGGAATCACTATATACATTCATAGAGTTTATATTACATCATAAAGTGAAAACTACAACATCATCTTGTATCCACACTCATATCCCCTTATACTATCCCTGAAAGTCATTCATAAAATACTTCTCCACATCCTGGAAAAAATAAAACATAGAAAGGGGTGAGCTCAAATGCCCAGTAAGGATAACAATATAGCGGAAACTTTCATAAATAAGCATAAATATTTAAGGAACGGTATAACTAAAACAAAAGCCTTTTAAAATTAAACTTCAGCATAATATGGAAAAAATAAATAACATATTTCCATTTAATTATTTACATGGATATTATAATAGTCAAATAATCACATGAAATATCAATAACCGCTTTCATAATGATGGAATGCATAATTCTAGACTATCATAACCACATAGTCAAGTCCTTGTGCCAATACTACAAATAAGATTTTGTCAAGGCCTTGTGCCAAGACACTATTTTGTCTCATGAAACCTACCGATGCATCGAGGAGCTATTGTGGGATCCACCCATCACTTATTAAGTCCAATGCATTCCTCATATGAATAGGATTAAACATAACATAAACATTCGTATTAAAACTAGCATACGAAATGTCAATACTTTCTCTATAAACCATGAATTGTATAAAAATAAAACATCCACAGTCAAACATATCACAAAAACTTCAATACAATATGGATTTTTTTTATCATAATAAATCAACTTCAAATAATCTTAAAATCCATCAAAGGATGTTGACATAGTTGAAATCATAACTATTTTAGAGAAATATCTCTTTTATTTGAAATAATTTAAAAATCGTATAATTATAAAAGAAAACATTTACTATGTAAATATTCTTATAAGCTTTTAAGGGAGGATTTTTTTATTTTTTAATGGCAGAAAATAGCCACACCAACTGTATAAGTTAAAAAAAGACATTCTTACCATAATTCTATCGAAAAGGTTAAAAAGGACCTTATTTGGAAAATGACGGAAAGATTCCTTTATAAACATCTTATAAAAAGTCAACAAGGGTATAAATGACTTTAACCCATAGTCTATAAAATTTTAATAATGATTTGAATTACATTTTTAGGGAACATGGATGTGGATGATAAAGAGGTCCAAGTAGATAATTACGTATAAACAACCTCGGATAATGAAGAGATTGTGAAATAAACCCTTACCTTGTAATTTTACTTGATCGAGGATAGGTTAACCTCCTGTATAATAGTTAAATAATTGTTATTAAATTATAAAAGAATCATATACATAAATATGATATCATATAATATCTTTTAATATTTCTTTGTTCATAATATTTTAGTATTATAGTCGTTTTGGGTGTTCACTTACTCATTTTCTTTTATATGTTTTCTTACATAAGCCGTGTTTGTTATCCATAAGTTGTATCTTATTCATATCCAGAATTATATCAAGTCCTTAAATATTATTTTTAATCATCAAATTAAATTATTCTTGAATGGATACGATGGGGAATGAATCTCATCATGTTCGTGGAGATGGTAGTCTGTACGTACGCACGAACGCTACTTCCATTTAATTTTTCATTTAAAAAGGAATCAAAACCAAGTGATACATAGGTATATTATTATTCCAATATAATATAATATCATATATATATTACTTATGTTCATTAACACCATCCTTTATACGTTCCATGTATGGTATGAATGAGTTATATAACTTTGAGGGGGCGGTAGTCCGCACTTCCTCAAATGAAATTATCGTATATATATACAACAAGAAAAGAATATGTGTATGCTATAAAATGGAATTACATAAGCTTATATATAAAATAAATTTCATTAATATCATATTTAATTATAGTTTCATCATAATTTCCACCATGAGAGGTCGTAGGAGATAATTGAACAATCATCATTTCGTGAGGCATTTGGTTTCCATCCACAGAAACATTATGTTCTTCACCCATTAGATGGAGGTTTGGGTAAGTGTAGTTCAAATAATTATCATAAAAATATCCTAGAATATTTTTTATACCGGTTTTTTTACAAAAAGAGAATAAGAAGAGTTTAGGTTTTAGAGAAGTAAAATAAAATAAAATAACCTTAGAGAAATTGTTACCTTTAATTTGGGTAACTCCCTTTGGTTTGAACCAAAACGGACTCTTGAAGTGCCTTCTACCTAATGTAAGGCATCTAAATGGAGGAGAGGTATGTAGGGACCTTAATTGGGCAGATTTTGTATGAGACGAAAGGCTTGAGATGTGTGAGAAATTTGTTATAAGTGGTGTCCTTTTATATAGGGGAGGAGGGGCTCTTTAGGAAAAACATAATGTATTATTTTATAATAAAATCATGTTCGGTTTATAATAGCTACGAAGTATATTATTCAATTTAAAAGGTGGGTAGAGGTTGAAAACAACTCAACCAATAGGTTTTAGACAGGTTTGTGTAACTTTATTAACCTTATATTTTTGTTTTAACTCTTATTTAAATAGTTTGACACTTACAATGTCACTTTGTATTTTTATATTTTTATAGTTAATAAACATAGTATATACTTCCAAGCGACTACTAAGTGGTCCATTAATGATACACCCATAATATTATAAGTACTTTTTCCAAACATTATATTTTTAATAATACAATATCAATTAATAATATAATATTTGTTTTAAAAACTAATTTATGTAAATTTTGACACGATTTAATAATTGAATTTTGTTAATGTCATAACCTCTTTATTAATTCAAACCAAAATCATTTAATCTATACTATCATGTCATATTAACCAATAAAATTCTTTTATGTCAGCAAAACTGTCAAATTATATTTATTTTAACATTTATAATACCAATTATTTTTTCGTTCATTAATAAAGAAAATAATGCGTCATTATTGTGTCATAAATATATTTAATTATTAAATGTCTAAAAATTATAAATAAAATACCATTATGTAGGAAATCTTTTTTCCTTCAAATTAATATTTATAGTCGAAAATATAACATATATAACCCTATTTAAAAATTTTTTTTCTAAAAGATATATGCTTATGTCATTTTTGTATTTACTTCAACTTAATTAATATAAAGAGTCATTATCACTTACAATGTGGATCCATGGAGTCCAAAATTCAACCCAAAAATTTACATTGTTGTAAATGTATCAACCAATATGGTTAGGACATGTTTTAGGGTAATTTATTATTACTATAATATTATTTTGTTTACCCTTATTTATCAGATTTACCCTTTAACCATGGTAAATAAAATATTTACCGAAGTAATTATTCAAAATGTCTAAAAATAAAAGTTACATATTTACAAAATTTAGACATAATTATTATAAATATGGAATCCATTTTTATAAATTCAAAACACAGAAGTGGCAGAAATTAATTTAAAATTAATTCCTGCTGTCAAAACAAAAAGCGTGTTTTTAAGAAATAATAACTATAAAAAGATTGAGACTTGTTTATGTCCGGTTTCAATGTAAAATTACATCCAATGACCAAAATTGTATTAAATGTTAAAAATATATTCTAAATATACATTAAAACCACTCAAATTCATAATTTATCACTGTTAATTATTTCTATTAAAAAAGTTGTTTTTAATTAAAATTTAGTAATTTTCACTATTCATCAAAATATGAATGTTTTTAGAAATATACCAAAAATTCACTCTAAGATAATTTAGATATTATGAATACAAAAATGATTTCCATTTTGAAAGATAAAATTTATAAAATTTCAAAAAGTGGGTATTACTATTCATAACGGCTAGTTTTATTGGTTATGGTGTGTGTTAGAACTCGATGTTGCGTACAACACACGCTACTGTATGATTAAAAGAGAAGAATACCGTGAAATATTGGGGTGTTACAGTTTTGATAAATAAAATAGAGAGTAACATACCTAGATGACTCTTTAGAATCAAAATATTTGTTAATCTCATTCTCTCTTAACTTCCCTAGGCATGTGGGGAAGTAATTACCTCACTTATGTGAAAGGATTTAAAAGTGGTTTAAAGTAGTGATGGAGGCTGTCGACCCCCTCCTATCTCTCAGACATTATGTTGGTATATATGGCATCGTACCCTCTATGTTATATTTAATAGTAGTGTCTATTGGGATTATTCTTTTATAAATGTAGTCTCACACCAAACCATTAACAATATGTTGTTGAATACACTAAATATGGTGGAAAATGTGATATTCCTAGTAGTTTCAGGATATAAAATAGTGAAAAAAAACATATATTTAACTACAAGGATATATAACAGGTTTTAATGAGTCATAATTCCACTTATATTCTTCAAGTCCTGCCCATTAAATAATAGGTTCATGGTACCCTCGTTTCAATTAAATAAAATCTTTGACTGTGGTGGGAAGACCAAGAAAAAAAAGATGCATATAAGTGTAGCATTATAAAATATTAAAATATGATTGATCAACCTCCCACATGAGATAAGTATTTCATGTCAGGGTCAATATTTTTTTCTCATTCCCTCTTTCATCATGGAACCACTTTTCAAATGTAGAAATTCATTAAACATGTGTTACTAATTCTTTGAAAATTATTTTTTTGAACTAGCGGGAAGGGAGGCTGACTCATTTTATGTGGGAGATTATTTTCTAGTTTAGGTATCTATTATATATTTAAAAAATATTAATTAAATCATTCCAAATAATTATATAGGTCTGTTTTACATCACCAACCACTTTATCATAGAAAATAACTATTAAAATGGATTAATAAATATATAAATTTAACAAATGATGTAATAAAAATAAATTAATACATTATCATATTATTAACTCATATGATTTTTATGGTTACATTATTTAAATCCATGTGAAAAGTGAATATAGAGTATAATTCCATCTAGAGTGGAAATTGAGGTATTTTACCTTCATATAAATAAAGTTTTTGGATTTTTTAATAGATTTCTTTTTTATTAGCCCATTGACTCATCGCCAATAGAAAGTTTGAGGGTTACCTATATTTTACCGACTAAATGAGGATTTTATTGGCCTATCACTAATAAATGGATGGATTTCATGGTATTATTAATAATGGATGAATGGAAATTGATATCCAATCATCATTGGATGGATGTACAGAGTCATCCAATCACTTGTGGATATGGGGAATTATTTTCTTAACACCAAATAATGAATATATTTCATCATGATTTGTGTATAAAATAGATATATGTGACTAGAAAATCACCATTGGGGGATGGGAATATTTGTCATATCACCAGTGGATGAAATGGAATCATCGTTATTTTACCAGAATATGGATGTACATCATCAGCCATTCTCAATTAGATGGATGGATGTCACCCCGGGATAGATGGATCTCATCATCTTGTCAACTGTTGATGAGGTTGTTAGCCAATCTCTAGTGAATTCAAGAATTTATGTATCCTATCACCAATGGATTATTGCTATATCTATACTATCACCAATGGATGGGATTATGTCATTCCTATCATATATATATGGATATTGTCCATTTTTTCATCACCCATGGATGAATGTACATTTCTGACCTATCACTAGTTGGAGAATGGATGTCCTCTACCTGTCTCTAAGGGATGACTCATGTCCTTATATTATCACTAGTGGATTTGATAATTTCATTAGCTTATCTATAGTGGATGGCCTACGATTCATTATAGAAGATATTTATTTCATAATATGGTCTTTCTACATGCCCCTCTAAAGAAGATCAAAACCCATAGAGATCAATTCCATTAAATTAAGAATTCCATAATGTTTAATTTCATGTGATAAGGACTTTCACATTGCCTCTTAATACTGTGAATCCATGACCATTATGTCTTCCAGTTTAATTTTATATAACTATTTATAGCTCCAATAATTTTTAAGTCAAGAGAAATGGATCACTAGGGGAAAGATACCTGTAAATGGGTTAATGTGGGGATTATGCATGAGCAACACTACGGATTAGGACACTGACACTGAATTGGAGGATAGATTAAGGTTGTCTCTATACACTATCTATTAATATGGACAGTGGTAGTTCCAAAAATAATTTCTAGTTGTAGCTTATAAATTGAGGATATAGAGAGGTGTGGGGGATTAAATTGGATCAGTGACACTATCTGATGGGGGGTTACAACATGTAATAGTCACATTGACGTCCATATCCCATCAGATGTACTAAGAAATCTAATATGTTATTGGAGAGTTATGGGATCCAGTTCAGCATGAACAAGTTAGTTCTATTATGCCTAGAATAACCCAGCTAATTCTGATAGATAGATACCCTAATTATCAAGTAAATACATGATAACCTATTCCCTGAGGGGCTTTTTGGTTATGGATAATTAAAAGTGGTGGATATTTTACCTAATTGTTTACCCTTATTATCAATGTAATGTATGGTTAAAGGGATAACTTAAAAATTCCTATTAACCTTTAGGTTTAGATCAACATTCCATAGATTAATATTGGGTGAAATAAAATTTTCAAGACTTTTCTTCTGGAAAAAATATGTCATTAGGGTCTCTCATGATTTTAGGAAATATGGATTAAATTAAACTAAGATTGATGATCTGGGGGAATGGGATTCGTTGTGGGTTCTTTATTTATATACCATTTGATGGGTCTAAGGTAATATTGGTAAACTATTAATATTAGACCTTAATATCTCCTTAATTAATAGATGGTTGATGAGGTTTAGTTAATTATTTCTCATCTATAAATGGGAATTCATGTGGGTATAGAGTTTTTGCTTCTCGAGTTGAGAGAAAATTATGGATTATGTTATAATGTGGCAGTTGTTTTTCAATTTGAATTTACATGGTTCTAATATGTGGTATATGGTCTATGTGAAAGAGATATTACTCAAGTTATATGTTTTTTATGGTATTATAGAAACATGAAAGGGAATATCCATTCTTATGTGATTTCAAGTGTTAGTATGGGTGGAGATCTTTATTGGATACCTTAATCCAAGATATCACGATTGGAACTATATTGTTGAAAAACCCTTTGATTTATGATAAGGGTATATTGGTATTGGAGGTAATTACATGTTGGGAACGAGAAATTATTTTCTAAATAGTCTATCTTCAATTGATCATAAACTTGAGGGAGTAGGAATGAGTAGTTTATTTGGGCCTTAATGTATAATTCTATGTAGTTAATAATTCTTAGTGGTGAGGCACGAATGTTTATATTTTTCGAATGATCAAAATGAAATACTTTAATGGGATCCTTGAAGACTAGTATCTTATGGAATTTATATAAAATTTGGGTAAGGATCATTTAGGTGGTTTTGTAGGATAGAAATTTGTTATGATTTCTATGATGAAGGCACTTAGATGAAGAAAAGTTAGTGAAATAACATATTATTAGTTATTCATTTGGTATTAATATTTATATTATTTTAAGATTATATATAATTAATTGATTAATAATATCATGTTTTTGGTGCATATGGAAGGGTTATATTTGATGATACCATAGACTGGTCCTAGATGTGCTTCTACTTAAGCATGCACTCTGGGTTCCAAAGTTAATCTCAGTTATTTCGTGGATGAAATTCCGTAGTCCTCTGTCACTTTTAAAAAAATAATTATTCTTTAAGAATATTTTCAATTCCTAAAATAAACAATATCTATAATTTTTATTTTAAATAAACTATTTTTACAATAAGAAAAACAAGGTCGAAAAGAGGTCATGATAATGGGAATTAATATGTGAACCACAATCCCACATAAACTCTTCTAATCCACCAAACAAGATATGAAAAATTGGAATAAAAAAATTATAAAACACCTTCACTTGATGATCTTAAATAACAAAGAACCACTCTAAAAATTTAATATAGTCGTTTATATATAACTCACCCAAATCAATAACATGGGAGTTATCATGAAGATAATAAAAATGTGTGACATAGGTATTGTATATTGAATCGAATCCATCTATGGGGGAATGTATAACTAATATTCCACCTCATTGATATGATCTAACAACTCAAAAGGATTGATAAAGAAAGTTGTAATATTACTTCCATAGTATATCCTCCACTAACAAATAGGAGGTTAAATCTTCAAGAATAAATGATCACTTACCCCAAACTCTAGAATAACCATACTCATATAAATATAATAATTTTGATAGTCTTTCACATCCTTCATTTTCTCTTGAACCATATACAGCTTCTTGGTCAGGATCTGCACAACTTTTGGTCCAAGAATGACCAACTTTCTAACCTCATTCCAACAAAATGAAGACATGTACCATCACGCATACAATACCTCATATGAAACCATATCTATAAGGCCCCATCCTTAAACCTTACGTAATCTTGAGTTTTTACAAGATTTCACATTGAGGATCTTTTCAGGTTTAGAGTTTTAGAGAATTAGATCATAAAACTTGCATTACATTCCACATTTAAACAAAGTGGTTACATAAAAGATAGTATTCATTTTTCCCATCAACGGAAACATATTTAAAATAAAACATGGATTCTTTCTTAACACTTCCTTGACACTATCATCATATCATGTACCCTTCCCTTGACCTATGAAAAACATTTCAAAAACTTGGGATGAGCATAAAAAGCACAGTAAGTGATATAAAAATATGGAAAGGAAACATGAGTACATGTATACATAAGAATGAAATCATACTTTACCCATAAAACATTAGAATTTTAACATACCTCATAAAATCATGAATAAATCATATAAATCATAAGACATAAAGGTAACTTGAGGCATTCATAACATTCTTACGTAGGGAGTAACCCTCTTGGTTACGTTTGGAATACCCACCACAGTATATTCCCTAAATCTCTTCGGAGAATCCTTAACATTTCACTCCTTCGCGTTACCCAATGCATTGGAGAGATATATCGGGCTCACCCGCCCTTAGTTTATCACGGAACCACCCGTCTTCATAACAATGCCCAAGAACCAAAACATAATCATACAACATAAAACATGCCTAAAGGAAGCATAACATTTCCACTTTTCAATCACAAGATATCAATACAACACATTGATATAAAAACATTATGAAGACCATTTTCAATACCAAAATAAAAGAAAAGTAAGACATGGTATTTATTTTTCTTTTAAAAAAAAATTATGTCTTATAGAGGAAGCCGAAACTCAAATAATAGTCACGGCGGCAGAGAAGTCGTTGTAGTCGCATACATAAGAAAAAACATTCCTTTTTTCGTTTAGTAAAAACGCTTCGTATAAAAAGATTCCTTTTGAATTAAAGTAAAATTCAGAGGGGTTTATACACCGTATATATGAAAGTCATGTATAAAACCAAATATATGCCTCAATGAATGGATATTGAGACAAAGTCCTATAAAAATACGGTATCCTTGGATTAAGGATAAATCAATTACATAATTATGTGTGACAATCGAATACACCAAATATAAGTGGATATTAAGTGTAAAACAATCAGAGGACATTCCCACATATTCATAGAATGACATATTCAAGGAGTAAAAGTTTATCCCAAAGAATAAAAATTGGGTTAAGAAGTTCCCTTGCAAAAATTCAACAGCCTAACGACATCACTTCAAAATTCAGAAAAAAGAGTTGATGAGAGATAAAAAGGGTATCTCATAACTTGGACATAAAATTTAAATCAATAAGGATATAGGAGAACATATCCCAACATAATAGTATCTGAATTAAAAGACATAACAAAACAAGTCTTCTAAAAAGTGGAGGGTGAAAGGTTCCCTTACCGACTTGGGTAACTTTCGAAACATACACCCCGTGAAAGAAAGACAATACAACATTGATGTAAATACTCATAAATAAAAGTATATTACAGAATGAGTAAAATAATGGGCATTACATACACCAATCAAAGGAAATTGTGGCAAATGTATCATAAATCCAATGGGAATAAAAGTGGGATGAAAAATCCCTTACGAAAACTTGGCAGCCTAACGGCGCCACTTAAAACTTATAAAAATGGATTGATGAGATCAAATAGGGTCTCTCATCATATTACAATAAAATTTACAGAAATAGGAATATAAAATAACATCCCCCATCATAACAAAGAGGAGCTTAAAATAAGTAACATAAAGGAGAGTACTTAAAAATAAAGAGAGAGGTTCGATCTCTTACGAAAATTCGACAGCCTAACGGCGCCACTCAAAACTTCCAAAATGGATTGATGAGAGAAAATAGGGTCTCTCATCATATGAACATAAGAAGTACAGTAGGATTAATATAAAATAGCATCCCAATCATAATAAATATGATCTTAAAAGGAATGACATAAACGAGTGTACTTAAAAAGAAAGAGAGGAGTAGGATCCCTTACCTCGGGTCCGACTTGAATCGATCGTTCATTAAACTCCTGAATAATAAACATGAGTTAATTTATACTTCCTTAAGAACCTTTTTTATTTTCATTGTTCCTTTTATATTAATTATTACCATTTCATGAACACTGTGTTATTATTTAAGTTAATTATGGTTGTTTTAACGATCTTTGGTACTTGAGTCAAAAAAAATAAACTCTTTATAATTACAAGTTGTTCATGTGGTAAAATATCCATTATATCCGGAATTTTATTCATGATTTAGATATCATATATATCATATATATCCAGTATATTCATGCATTTATGATATTACATAACATTTAGAGTTAAGAAATGAAATGCACCGTTCATGGAGACGGTAAGCCGTACTTACGCATGAACGCTACTTCCATTTCTATTTCATATTTAATGGGATTAAAACAAAATGATACATAATAGTATTTTAATTCCAGTATGGTATCATATATAATATTGTTAATTATATCCTTTATGTGTACCACATATGGTATTAACGAATCAAATCACTTTGAGGGGGCGGTAGTCCGCACTTCCTAAAATGAAGATATCGCGTATACCCATAATGGAAGCCATAAAGGTATGCCATAAATGAAAAGTACAGAAGCTTAAGGAAAACATAAAAATATTATATATCATATATAAATATAGTGAAATCATAATGTCCAACATCAAAGGTGTTAAGAGAAGATTGAACAATCATCATTTCATGAGGCAGTAATTCGCCATCCACAGAAACAGTATGCTCTTTAATCATTAAACGAAGGTGTGTGTAAGTGTAGCTAGAATACTTAATATAACAACATCCAAGTATATTGAAGATAATTTTGTTGTTACATATGAAAGTAAAAAAAAAGAGTTTAGGTTGTGGAGAAGCAAAATAAAACAAAAGGACTCAAGTGAAGACATTACCTTAAAATCGGGTAACTCCCTTTGGTTTGAGCACAAAGGCTTCCTTGGGAAGACTTCTGAACAAAGTGAGGCTTCTAAGAGTTAGAGAGAGATGTGGAGAGAAACAATGGGCATGGTTTGGCTGAGCCAAAGGCTTTGGAAGTGTGGGTAAGGAGGTATAGGTGGGGGCCTTTTATAAGAGGAGAGGAGGGGCACTCTTGGAAAGTAAAGAAATGTTACTTTATTTTAGAATGATTTTCGGATTTTAAAGGTCCCACATTAATTTTTTTCGAGGATAAGGTGATAAGGGTTCGAAATTCACCCATCTAATAGGTTTTGTACATTTATTTGTCTAAGATTTTACATTATCTTTCCATTTTATTTAAATCGTTAAATAATGAGGTCATCGCTGCATCATCATGATGTCATAAATAATTTAATTTATTTAATGTCTAAAAATTAAAAAATATACTATGATTTAGTAAATCTTTTTATCTTTCCAATGACTATTTATAGTCAAACATATGACTTGTATAACCCCATTTAAAAATTGTTTTAGTAAAACAACTCATGTTTGTGTCATTTTAATTTTAACATTAAATAAAAAGGTATTTATGTCATTTTCCAAACAAAGTGGCTCCATGGGGTCCCCAATTTGACCCATGGATTTTCTTGGTCGGCCATGACTCATCCAATGAGCGTAGGACATGTGTATAGGTCATTTAATATTATTAAAACATTATTTTTACCTTAAACTACACTAATTACCTCTAATCACGATTAAAAACTTAATAAGTTACTATTCACCAAAAAAATTATTTTAATCCTATTGAACCACATTTTTCTTCTTAATGAAAACCATGTATGTTGGATTTTTGAAATTCAAAACACAAAGGTGGCAAATTTTTATTTAAACGGAAAATCAGTTTTTATAAGTACCACTTAGTGGTTTCACTATTCATCAAAAATTGAAGTTTTTCAGAAAATTACCAAAAATTCACCCTAGGCTATATTTGATATTCCGAATTCAAAAATGATGTCTATTTTACAAAATTAAAAACATATAACTTGCATTAATTACTTTAATAATTGTTTCCCGCTGTCAAAACAAATAGCGTGTTTTTAAGAAACAATATCTATTAAAAGATTGACACTAGTTTAAGTCCAATTTAAATGTGAAATTAATTAAAATGACCACTATTGGATTAAATGGTAAAAATATATTCTAATTTAACTTTAAAATAAATTAAAAAGATAATATAATCATATAAATAAATTAGACTAAAAAGAGGTTTTGAATTAAAATACAACATTTTCACTATTCATTAAAAATTGAACTTTTTCGGAAAAATACCAAAAATTTACACAAAGTAAATTTTGATGTCCCGATTCTAAAGAATAATTTTATTTAGTCAAATATTACACATAAAATTTTCAAAAATTGTATTTAAAAGAGGTTCTCCATCAAAAGGCGGTTAATCGACCTTTTAAAGAATATTAGAATGTTTACGCTTAAAATTGCATTCATTCACATTTTTAATCCTCTAACATTTATTGTAAAAAGAAAAAATATTTGACAAACATATATAATCATTTTGTAGTTAGTTCTATTCATTCCCTCCATCACAACAGCTAGGCGTTAACTACCATTTAAAATAATATTATTTTATTATTATAGTGCAACGTAAGATTTCCAAGAAACTCGTTGTTGCGTATTGGGTACGTCATCGAGCATAGCATCCCCTTTAAAGTAACATTAATATTTTATTCACAAATATGGATAAATGTGAATATTTCATACTCTTTATTTACCTGTGGTGTTACATCCTTCCCCCTTTTGGGAATTGCGTCCTCGCAATTTCAAAATTGGGTTTGAAAACTCCATTGAAGGTCCCACATCGGAAAAGGAGTAAATTAAACTATCACTTTAAAAGAAAGAAAGGGAAGTATAAAGGTCACCAAAGTTTACACATACTAGGATTCCAGGTATGAAAATATGGACATGGAGGAAAAAACAAAGGGTCATGTTCTGATGGAGAGTGATAGAAAACATGTTTACGAGAAAGTTAACTACAAGAAAATCACAAACTTGTGATGGGTAAAACGGTATTCGATTCCCCAGTAGGAAAAGGTAATAGACAACATTTTTGTTTTAAGTTACTTTTTATTGATGAATTTATTCATAAGGAAACATAATCACATATCATTTTGACTTTCAACTTTTATTAGATTCCTTACACAAACTCATATTTTCTCCAAAAGACGAGTATTTAGGAAGACTTGTTCACATTAAGAGTACTATAATCAACTTTTAGAGAATCAACTAATCCACAAAAGAGAACTATATACTTCCCATGTCTTTAGACTTTAACCAAAACCAAAACCAAAAAGGTTAGTACAAGATCAAATAATCCAGAAAAGGATAACACTTTATAAAAAGAAAATCTATTCTTAATCTCCAAAATTTGTCAAAAAAAACCCAAAGATCAACGAGGACCATTCGATAAACAAATTGTCCATAAAATTCTTCAAAGTAAACCAAACTAGGATTGAAACCAAAATTTTTGAAGGATTTAGTCACATAGTCTTCCAAGTTAAATCGTAACATTTATCTCCAAACTACATCAGTTGCTCTTAATGTCTCGTATTGAAATGTAATTAACCTAATCACATATCCTCCATGATAGGTTAATAAATTTCCATAGATAACCCAAAATCAACTTACTCTTAATTCATAAAATCATCTAACTAAAAAGAATCATAAAACTAACCAGGGACTTCACGTAGTCCAATGGTAGGCGATAAATATTAGTCGCACTTTGGTTGTGGGTTCGATTCCCGCAGCTTTGTCTGACGCGACGGGTTGTCACATGGTCTGTGTGTTGTCCTTTTTCCAAAACTATATAATTCTAAAAACATTCCCCAAAAATAGATAAAATCTTCAAAAATAATCATAACATATTTTAACCTCAAGTTTATCGCATGCCTTTCATTTTCCATCATAACATATAATTACCTATAATTACCTAAAATGTAAGGATCATATAAACTCTAATGGTTACCTTTATAATTATTACCTGAACTTCCACATCGATTGGTCATCTTGTACATGATGCATTACAGATCATACCAAGGTTCAAGTGGTTGATCATGACTCCTTGATAGTTGGTTTAGAACAACCACGAGTTTCCTCATTGAATCCCCCATTTTATCTAGTATCTTAATCAGAGAACCACCATAGTTTCCTTTAAACCTGTTGTCTCTTTGGTTCCTGCTAGATCCAACCATTCACTAAAAAAATAAATGTCAGTGTGAGTATATCAAAAAAACCATCATGTACTAATGAGGAAGGTAAACACTAAGATATACTTACTCATTCACTTTATCTAAAACTAGGACTCTTTCTAAAATCCTAGCCATTATGGTTATGTCACTTATGCTTAGAGAATACCCTAACCTCTAAATTTATCTAAAACTCCCTCTGATACCAACTATAAGGCCCCAGCCTTAAACCTTACTTAATCTTGAGTTATTACAAGATTTCACGTTGAGGATCTTTTCAGGTTTAGAGTTTTAGAGAATTAGATCATAAAACTTGCATTACATTCCACATTTAAACAAAGTGGTTATATAAAAGATAGTATTAACTTTTCCCATCGACGGAAACATATTTAAAATAAAACATGGATTCTTTCTTGACACTTCATTGACACTATCATCATATCATGTACCCTTCCCTTGACCTGTGAAAAACATTTCAAAAACTTGGGATGAGCATAAAAAGCTCAGTAAGGGATATAAAAATATGGAAAGGAAACATGAGTACATATATACATAAGAATGAAATCATACTTTACCCATAAAACATTATAATTTTAACATACCACATAAAATCATGAATAAATCATAGAAATCATAAGACATAAAGGTAACTTGAGGCATTCATATCATTCTTACATAGGGAGTAACCCTCTTGGTTACGTTTGGAATACCCACCACAATATATTCCCTAAATCTCTTCGGAGAATCCTTAACGTTTCACTCCTTCGCATTACCCAATGCATTGGAGAGCTATATCGGGCTCACCCACCCTTAGTTTATCACGAAACCACCCGTATTCATAACAATTCCCAAGAACCATAACATAATCGTACATCATAAAACCTGCATAAAGGAATCATAACATTTCCATTTTTCAATCACAAGATATCAATACAACAGATTGATATAAAAACATTATGAAAACTATTTTCAATACCAAAATAAAAGAAAACTAAAACATGGTATTTATTTTTCTTTTATAAAAAAGTTATGGCTTATAGAGGAAGCTGAAACTCAAATAATAGTCACGGCGGCGGAGAAGTCGTTGTCGCCGCATACATAAGAAAAAACATTCCTTTTGTCGTTTAGTAAAAACGCTTCGTATAAAAAGATTCCTTTTGAATAAAAGTAAAAGTCAGAGGGGTTTATACACCGTATATATGAATGTTGTGTATAAAACCAAATATATGCCTCAATGAATGGAGATTGAGACGGAGTCCTATAAAAAGATGGTATCCTTGGATTAAGGATAAATCAATTACATAATTATGTGTGACAAACGAATACACCAAATATAAGTGGATATTAATTGTAAAACAATCATAGGACATTCACACATATTCCTAGAATGACATATTCAAGGAGTACAAGTTTATCCCAAAGAATCATAATTGGGTTAATAAGTTCCCTTGCAAAAATTCGACAGCCTAACGGCGTCACTTCAAAATTCATAAAAAGAGTTGATGAGAGATAAAAAGGGTATCTCATCACTTGGACATAAAATTTACATCAATAAGGATATCGAAGAACATATCCCAAAATAATAGTATGTGAATTAAAAGACATAACAAAATAAGTCTTTTAAAAAGAGGAGGGTGAAAGGTTCCCTTACCGAATTGGGTAACTTTCGAAACATACACCCCGTGAAAGAAAGACAATAAAAAATTGATGTAAATAATCATAAATAAAATTATATTACACAATTAGTAAAATAATGGGAAGTACATACACCAATCAAAGGAAATTGTGGCAAATTTAGCATAAATCCCATGGGAATAAAAGTGAGATGAAAAATCACTTATGAAAACTCGGCAGCCTAACGACGCCACTTAAAACATCTAAAAATGGATTGATGAGATCAACTAGGGTCTCTAATCGTATTGCAATAAAATTTACAGAAATAGGAATATAAAATATCATCCCCCATCATAACAAAGGGGATCTTAAAAGAAGTAACATAAAGGAGAGTACTTAAAAAGAACGAGAGAGGTTAGATCTCTTACGAAAATTTGGCGGCCTAACAGCGCCACTCAAAAATTCCAAAATGGATTGATGAGAGAAAATAGGGTCTCTCATCATATGAACATAATAAGTACATTAGGATTAATATAAAAGAACATTCCAATCATAAGAAAGATGAGCTTAAAAGGAATGACATAAAAGAGTGTACTTAAAAAGAAAGAGAGGAGTAGGATCCCTTACCTCGGGTCCGACTTGACTCGATCGTTCATTAAACTCTTGAATAATAAACTTCAGTTAATTTCTACTTCCTTAAGAACCTTTTTCAAGTTAATTATTCCTTTTATTTTACTTATTACCATGTCATGAACACTATGTTATTATTTAAGTTAATGATGGTTGTTTTAATGATCATTGGTACTTGAGTCAAAAAATATAAACTCTTTATAATTACAAGTTTTTCATGTGGTAAAATATCCATTATATCCAGAATCGTATTCATGATTTAGATATCATATATATCATATATATCCAGTATATTCATGAGTTTATAATATTAAATAACATTTAGAGTTAAGAAATGAAATGTACCATTCATGGAGACGGTAAGTCGTACGTACTCATGAACGCTACTTCCATTTCTATTTCATATTTAATGGGATTAAAACATAATGATACATAATAGTATTTTAATTCCAGTATGGTATCATATATAATATCATTAATTATATCCTTTATACGTACCACATATGGTATTAACGAATCAAATCACTTTGAGGGGGTGGTAGTCCGCACTTCCTAAAATGAAGATATCGCGTATACCCATAATGGAAGCCATAAAGGTATGTCCTAAATCAAAAATACAGAAGCTTAAGGAAAACATAAAAATATTATATATCATATATAAATCTATTGACATCATAATGGCCACCATCACAGGTGTTAAGAGAAGATTGAACAATCATCGTTTCGTGAGGCAGTAATTCTCTATCCACAGAAACAGAATGTTCTTTAACCATTAGACGAAGGTGTGTATAAGTGTAGCTCAAAAACATAATATAAAAACATCCAAGTATATTTAAGATACTGTTTTTGTTACATATGAAAGGAATAAAAAGAGTTTAGGGGGTGGAGAAGCAAAATAAAACAAAAGGACTCAAGTGAGGACATTACCTTAAAATCAGGTAACTCCCTTTGGTTTGAGATCAATGGCTTCCTTGGGAAGACTTCTGACCAAAGTGAGGCTTCTAAGAGTTAGATAGAGATGTGGAGAGAAAAAAGGTGCAGGGTTTGGCCGAGCCAAACGCTTTAGAAGTGTGGTTAATGAGGTAGAGGTGGGGGCCTTTTATAAGAGGAGAGAAGGGGCACTCTTGGAAAGTAAAGAAATGTTACTTTATTTTAGAATGATTTTCAGATTTTAAAGGTCCCATATTAATTTTTTTTGAGGATAAAGTGATAAGGGTTTGAAATCCACCCATCCAATAGGTTTCGGACATGTGTAGGTCTTAGATTTTACATTATCATTTCATTTTATTTAAATTGTTATATAATGAGGTCATCGCTACATCATCATGATGTCATAAATAATTTAATTAATTTAATGTCTAAAAATTAAAAAAAATACTATGATTTAGGAAATCTTTTTATATTTCCAATGACTATTTATAGTCAAAAATCTGACTTGTATAACCCAATTTAAAATTGTTTTAGTAAAACAACTCATGTTTGTGTCATTTTAATTTTAACATTAAATAAAAAGGTATTTATGTCATTTTCCAACCAAACTGGCTCCATGGGGTCCCCAAGTTGACCCATGGATTGTCATGGTCGGCCATGACTCATCCAATGAGGGTAGGACATGTTTATAGGTCATTTCATATTATTAAAACATTATTTTTACCTTAAACTACACTAATTACCTCTAATCGCGATTAAAAACTTAATAAGTTACTATTCACAAAAAAAATTATTTTAATCCAATTGAACCACATTTTACTTCTTAATGACAACCATGTATGTCGGATTATTGAAATTAAAAACAAAAAGGTGGCAAATTTTCATTTAAACGGAAAATCAGTTTTTATAAGTACCACTTAGTGGTTTCACTATTCATCAAAAATTGAAGTTTTTCAGAAATTTACCAAAAATTCACCCTAGGCAATATTTGATATTCCAAATTCAAAAATGATGTCTATTTTAAAAAATTAAAAACATATAACTTGAAAAAATTACTTTAATAATTAATTCCCGCTGTCAAAACAAATAGCGTGTTTTTAAGAAACAATATCTATTAAAAGATTGACACTAGTTTAAGTCCAATTTCAAAGTGAGATTAATTCCAATGACCACTATTGGATTAAATGGTAAAAATATATTCTAATTTATCTTTAAAATCAATTAAAAAGATAATCTAATCATATAAATAAATTAGATTAAAAATAGGTTTTGAATTAAAATACAACATTTTCACTATTCCTTAAAAATTGAACTTTTTCGGAAAAATACCAAAAATTTACACGAAGTAAATTTTGATGTCCCGATTCTAAAGAATAATTTTATTTAGTAAAATATTACACATAAAATTTTCAAAAAGTGGACTTAAAAGAGGTTCTCTATCAAAAGGCGGTTAATCGACCTTTTAAAGAATATTAGAATGTTTACGCTTAAAATTGCATTCATTCACATTTTTAATCCTCTAACATTTATTGTAAAAAGTAAAAATATTTTACAAACATATGTAATCATTTTGTAGTTAGTTCTATTCATTCCCGCCATCACAACAGCTAGGCGTTAACTACCATTTAAAATAATATTATTTTATTATTAGAGTGCAGCGTAAGATTCCCAAGAAACTCGTTGTTGCGTATTGGGTACGCCATCGAGCATAGCATCCCCTTTAAAGTAATATTAATATTTTATTCACAAATATATATAAATGTGAATATTTCATACTCTTTATTTACCTGGGGTGTTACATCCTTCCCCCCTTTTGGGAATTGCATCCTCACAATTTCAAAATTGGGTTTGAAAACTCCATTGAAGGTCCCACATCGGAAAAGGAGTAAATTAAACTATCACTTTAAAATAAAGAAAGGGAAGTATAAATGTCACCAATGTTAACCCATACTAGGATTCCATGTATGAAAATATGGACATGGAGGAAAAAACAAAGGGTCATGTTCTGATGGAGAGTGATAGAAAACATGTTTAAGAGAAAGTTAACTACAAGAAAATCGCAAACTTGTGATTGGTTAAATGGTATTCGATTCCCCAGTAGGAAAAGTAAATAGACAACATTTTTGTTTTAAGTTAATTTTTATTGATGAATTTATTCATAAGGAAACATAATCACTTATCATGTTGACTTTCAACTTTTATTAGATTCCTTACACAAACACATATTTTCTCCAAAAGACGAGTATTTAGGAAGACTTGTTCACATTAAGAGTACTATAATCAACTTCTAGAGAATAAACTAATCCACAAAATAGAACTATATACTTCCCATGTCTTTATACTTTAACCAAAACCAAAACCAAAAAGGTTAGTACAAGATCAAATAATCCAGAAAAGGATAACACTTTATAAAAAGAAAATCTATTCTTAATCTCCAAAATTTGTCAAAAAAAACCCAAAGATCAATGAGGACCATTAGATAAACAAATTGTCCATAAAATTCTTCAAAGTAAACCAAACTTGGATTGAAACCCAAATATTTGAAGGATTTAGTCACATAGTCTTCCAAGTTAAATCATAACATTTATCTCCAAACTACATCCTTTGCTCTTAATGTCTCGCATTGAAAAGTAATTAACCTAATCACATATCCTCCATGATAGGTTAATAAATTTCCATAGATAACCCAAAATCAACTTACTCTTAATTCATAAAATTATCTAACTAAAAAGAATCAGCAAACTAACTAGGGACTTCACGTAGTCCAGTGGTAGGCGATAAATACCAGTCACACTTTGGTTGTGGGTTCGATTCCCGCAGCTTTGTCTGACGCGACGGTTTGTCACACGGTCTGTGTGTTGGCCTTTTTCCAAAACTATATAATTCTAAAAACATTCCCCAAAACGAGATAAAATCTTCAAAAATAATCATAACATATTTTAACCTCAAGTTTATCGCATTCCTTTCATTTTCCATCATAACATATAATAACCCATAATTACCTCAAATGTAAGGATCATATAAACTCTAATGGTTACCTTTATAATTATTACCTGAACTTCCACATCGATTGGTCATCTTGTACATGATGCATTACAGATCATACCAAGGTTCAAGTGGTTGATCATGACTCCTTGATAGTTGGTTTAGAACAACCACGAGTTTCCTCATTGAATCCTCCCACTAGTGCAGAAAACATTTTTTACGTCGGTTATTTTTTATTATTTACGTCGGTTTTTAGGCGACGTTAATACGGACGACGTTATAAATAACATTTTTTACGTCGGTTATTTAAAACCGACGTAATATCCCTAACTTCACGGTGGTTATCATGTCGGTTCATATAATAACCGACGTGATAAATATGCGCGGGGGGCTTTATCACGTCGGTTATTCCCTAAACCGACGTGATAAAACGCCTGGGATATCGTTTATCACGTCGGTTATGTCATAACCGACGTGATAAACCCTTCCCCTGGCCTATTACCACGTCGGTTATTTAGGAAACCGACGTGATAAAAAGGCCTGGGAAACGTTTTAGCACGTCGGTTATTCAATAACCGACGTGGTAAATCGATTCCCAGGCCTTTTATCACGTCGGTTATACTAAGAACCGACGTGATAAAATCCCCGGGAAAGGTTTATCACGTCGGTTCTAGAAAAAACCGACGTGATAAACCCCTACCGATTTATTTACCACGTCGGTTATAAAATAACCGACGTGAAAGAAATTTTTTTTTTTTTAAATAATTGCACTGCTCTCACCAAAAAGCAACCAGAAACCAAACAAAAATAACCATGCCAGCCCTCCCCCAAGCCCCAACTGAACCCCACCCTCATCTATACCCACCTAACAACCTGGCCAGCCCTCCCCCACCACATTGAATAACCATGCCAGCCCTCCCCCAAGCCCCAACTGAACCCCACCCTCATCTATACCCACCTAACAACCTGGCCAGCCCTCCCCCACCACATTGGAGCCCCACCACAACCCTTGGACACCCTCCACCCCTTGGACACCCCCCCACCCTCATTTACACCCCCAAGACCCCTAGTGCAGCCTCAAACACCCATTGGACACCCCCCCACACCTTGACAGCCCTCCCAGACCCCTTGGACACCCCCCCCCTCATTTACACCCAACCTGCCCCTTGGACACCCCCCACCCCTTCGACAGCCCCCCCACCCTCATTTACACCCCCCGAACACTAGGACAGCCCCAAACACCCCTTGGACACCCCTCCCATATCCCTTGGACACCCCCCCACCCCTTGGACACCCCCCCACCCACTGGACAGCCCCCCACCCCCTGGACACCCCCCCGACCCCTTGGAAACCCCCCCTACCCCTTGGAAACCCCCCCTACCCCTTGGAAACCCCCCCCATCCCCTTGGACAGCCCCAAACACCCCTTGGACACCCCTCCTATATCCCTTGGACACCCCCCCACCACTTGGACAGCCAACCGACTCCTTGGACAGCCCCAAACACACCTTGGACACCCCTCCCATATCCCTTGGACACCCCCACCCTCATTTACACCCCCCCCCCCCCCCGACCCCTAGGACAGCCCCAAACACACCTTGGACACCCCTCCCATATCCCTTGGACACCCCCCAAACACCCACCCACCCCCTTGGAACCTCTCCCCCCATACCAAAATCCAGACCAGAAAAACCATCAACAGTAGACCAAAACAAGAAGTAGAGAAAAATTAAACATTCACTTATATAACATTCAAAACTTACAATGTCAACTTCAAAAAAAACTAAATCCAACCTAAACGACTACGAAATACACAATTACATTGACAATATTCAAAATTACATTTTACATTACAAACAACTAAAAGTCAATCAAACCTGTAAAATAATTTGACCACTCCACTTGTAAGTGTTTGATATCTTCAGCAGTAAAGGGTTGAGGGTCATCAAAAAGATACAAAGGAAAAGGATAGTAGTCAACGTGTATAATGAATAAATCAAATTGAAATATTATTAGAAAGAGGAAATCTTACCAGGTCAAAACTCAGAACTGTCCCAGTTGTTATTATTTCATACATAAATCTTAACATGTAATATCCGCATTCGATGATGCCTTGTTGCTCATGACATTTCTGTTTGAATGAGTGTAAATTCAATATATTATTTTTATGTAATAAATCAAAATGTACAAATTATAAATGGATATTTACCTTCGCATGTACATATTTGATCTTGTAATTCCTTTTCTTTGCGCTTTTTCGAAAGTGGACCCATGCCCTGTTAGAAAATAATACGAATGGGGTAAATTTAAAATTCATTATAATATATAAAACTATTGTGAAATTGAAACTTACGTTTCCAATATATTCTTAAAACTTTCTCGCACATCATCATGGAGAGAGCATATCCAATAAAGTGTTTTCTCCCTAGGGCAAAAAACCCCTAACATCCAATGATCCCTGAGAAAAGGAAATTTAACGTTAGTGGTTTTTTATGTTAAAATATAATTAACTCTTTGAGAGGGATGTGTTTCATACCTCTCACAAAAAGGCATCATCCAACACTGTGTGATTACATTCTTTTCAAATCTATCAGCAATATAAAGCATTCTTTGTTCCTCATCCAATGCACATGCTTCAGGGGAAATCAATTGTGGGTCCATGAATCCATATACATCTGTCAGCTCATTCCTCTCACAAATTTTATACATATACCTAATACAAAGCAGACATAAGTATACATTTTTAATAAATATAATGCAAGGAAAAGGAGTTAAGACTTACATGATAAAAATTTGCACCACGTTGATGCCCATCTTATCTCCAGTGACAACCTCCATGATATCAGTTTTCATAATCCCCACACATAGTTCACGTCCACAGACATGAGCTTCCATTGTAAAGTCATAATGATCCGCCAACAAATTTGAATATCTTGACAATTTGTCAAGACTGCTAGTATCTGCATCTGATGTCATAGCTATCTGTCTTTGTTGTTGTCTATACAGTATTTCTTTACCTTTGAAGTATTCCTGTAAAAATAAATTGAAAAATATATTAGTTTTCAAATGATAAAACATTAATAAAAATATAAAATAAAAGATATAACATCCATACCTCTATGGTAATGAGTCGAAGAAGTCTGGATGGCCAAAGTAAAAAATGGCCGATACTATGTCCAATTGTCGTCACCTCATCTGTAGGTAATGGTATCCGAGCTGATCTATCTATAATATCCTGTACAGTGACCCTCTGATTCTCTACCTCTAACTGTTGATGATGAACTGTATCTCCTATACAATATACCATCCCATATGCAACTATATGATGTTGAGGATCATCAACATACAACTCACAATAAGTAGGTAGCTGCGGCGGAGGAGGAGGATCAAAAATGGGGTCCGCAGGCTGAGGTGGGGGAGTGGGAGCTACTGGGAGAGGTGGAGTGGGAGCTGCACCCTGAAATTGTCTTTGCAAGTCTGCAAACATTAACTGCACCGATGCTCTAATCTTTTCCTCCATTGTCGCATTAATATTATGGACTTCAGCCTCCAACGATTCTATTTTTTTTTTATAAACTCCCTCAACGTTAGAAGTTGAGGAACGTGGCAACACTTTTCTTACCGATACACCTGCCGGATATCCTCTTACACGGCCAGGATGTTCGGGCTTTCCCAATGCCACAGATAAAATATCTTCCCTCCCAGATGGTGTAAATGTCCCCTGTGAACTCTGCTCCTCAAGAGAGTCCTGTAATAATTAATTGAACTTTTCTATAATGATTGGAAATATATGACGAAAATAGTAAACTTAAATAAATAAAATAGATATCTTACAATCCTCTCAACTACGAGTCTCGATTCTTCCGAAAGATATTGTCCTTTTTTGCCCTTCCGAGCTCTTTTCCATTTCTCATGTCTAGATGGAGGGGATGGAGGGGCCACCTCTCCAGAGCTTGAAGACTCAGCTCTTAGTTGTTGAAATTTTTCTGCCATCATTTGTTCTTCCAATAATGCATACCCTCCCCGAGATAAACTATGAGGGTATACATTTTTAGATTGGATCTCTTGATGAGCTTTCCTTGTTTGCTGTAAATTAAGAATAAGTAATCATTAACAAAACAATAATAAGATCATTTATATAAGAAAGCTTATAAAAGTTTACATTGCCCTTACCAAAAATGATTCTTTTCTTCTACTTTCAAAAAATTCTCTCCATGTGTCTTCATCTATAAAAGGATATATACGACATGGATTCTCACGACTCCTATGACCATAAATGAAATCAGATGAGAGGGTTGATTTGAAATCCCTCCATCTCCTAGCAGCCAACGATAAGCATTTCCTCCTGACTCCTCCAGTGTCAGGAATATCAAATGTCATCTGATAAAAAAGAGGTTAAAAATATTATATATACTAGAAACATTTAAAGAACAGTCAAACAATAGCAAAAGATCTTACCAAAATGGTCTCCCACAGCTGAGAAATTATCGCCTTATCCACACTTCTCCAATCATCATAGAGAATGCTTACATTGCTCTTAGCCTGAGTTGCTACAAAACCCTTAAAATCTTTAGCATTTGGACCTCTATGAAGATCATCCTCATCAAACTCCACGACTATCCTCTCCTCCTTCGTACGGGCAAGTGATAATTTTGGTAAACGTGTGCACCCACGCTTACCAACCTTTGAACTCTTTTTCGTAATAGGAGCATGTGAATGTTCCTCCCCAGATGTATGACCAATATGCTCATCTCCAGAATCATGTGGCTGATCAACTGATTGATCTGTCATTTTCCTTCAAATCAAAAAAACAAACATTAGTTCACAAATAGAAAAGTGTACTAAATTACATAATAGTAAACATCGGTAATATGATAAGCATGTTAAACAATGATAAACATGGTAAACACAGGCAAAATGTTGCCAAGGAGTTGGCATAAGAAAGCTGAAAAGTGGACTCACTGATGCCACCGGCCGGCCGCTGGCTCACCACCGGCCGGCCGGTGGAGCAGACAGCCTTCCTCTGTCTGGACCACCGGCCGGCCGCTGGATCACCACCGGCTGGCCGGTGGACCAGACAGAGAGCCTTCCTCTCTGTCTAAACCACCGGCCGGCCGCTGGCTCCTCACCGGCCGGCCGCTGGTGATCCAGACAGAGAGGAAGGCTCTCTGTCTGGTCCACCGGGCGGCCGGTGGTGATCCAGCGGCCGGCCGGTGGACCAGACAGAGCCTTCCTCTCTGTTTGAACCACCGGCCGGCCGCTGGCTCAACACCGGCCGGCCGCTGGTGATCCAGACAGAGAGGCTATGTCTCTGTCTGGACCACCGGCCGGCCGGTGGACCAGACAGAGAGCCTTCCTCTCTGTCTGAACCACCGGCCGGCCGCTGGCTCAACACCGGCCGGCCGCTGGTGATCCAGACAGTGAGGAAGGCTCTCTGTCTGGTCCACCGGCCGGCCGGTGGTGAGCCAGCGGCCGGCCGGTGGTACAGACAGAGAGGACCGGTTGCCGGTGCGCGCAGGACTTCTCCTCTTTACGGTTTTTATTGTTTTATCGTTTTGGTTTGATACATATTTTAATAAGTAAAAAATTTACAGTATCTAACATTATATGAAAAAACTAAATGTAAACAAGATATATACTTGTGTTACCTGTAATTTTAGGAATGTACAGTTGGATTGTTTTCCCAAATTCCTTCGTCGTGATCGTTCCTAATGGCACAAACCATGTCTTCAACATACTCATCATTATGTTCTGTTAATCTTTCCATGGAAGTAGGGATCTCACATAAATCAGCATCTTCATCAACTTCATCCTCACCAACATATTGGTTTTTCCCTTGTAAAACAACAGCCCACTGCATATCTGATTGATCTACTACATAGAAAATTTGTTTGGCATGTGTTTCCATTATAAAAGAATCAGCTGTGTCTTCCAATCTATTCAGATTAACAAGTGTCATTCCAAATTCATCGTGTCTGACACTGTTGTTACCGATAAACCATTTACAGTTAAAAACGGGAACTTTAATTTTAAAGTAATCAGCCTCCCATATGTCTTCAATCACTCCATAATATGCACTTGATGCCGAAATTGGGTTTCTGTCCTTAGCACTCGAAAAATGCATTGCTTCTGCAAACACCAATACACCACTATTCTGAACTGCACTTCTGTTGTCCTGAGCTTTCGTATGAAATGTATAGCCATTAATGTCATAAGCGGACCATGTTATCACATTTAAAGATGGACCACCCACTATCCATTTTAATGTCTCTGATACATCTGATCTACCAAGCAAGGTCTTTTTAAACCATGGCAAAAAAGTTTTGTTGTGCTCATTCAAAATCCACATTTCTTTCTTCTTTGGATGACATTGTTTCAACTCATTAATATGCAATGTGATATACGGTTGAACATCAGCTATGTTATTCAAGATGTATGATTCTAACTTCTTCATATGTTCAGCTGACAGTGATTTGACTTTCAAGCCACGAATCCCCTTTCCCTCATTATTAACCCGTTCATGGCGAGATGGAGGCAAACCTATGTGTTGCGCCGTAGCCAAGTAACTCGTACAAAACTCTGCTACCTCCTCAGAAATATACTTTTCAATAATGGAGGCTTCAGGTCGATATGGATTTTTAACATATCCCTTTAATATTTTCATATACCTTTCAAAAGGATACATCCAACGAAGATATACAGGTCCACAAAGCCTTATTTCTCGAACCAGATGAATCAGTAAATGCACCATCATATCAAAAAAAGTTGGAGGAAAATACATTTCTAAATGACAAAGTATAATAATTGCATCCTTTTCCAAAATGTTCAAAGCATTCACATCAATCGCCTTGTTGCAAATTGAATTGAAAAAATAACACAACCTCATTATAGTCTTTCTGACACGGATGGGCAATATTTCACGCAGTGCAACTGGTAGAATTTGTTGCATCATGACATGACAATCATGTGATTTCATACCTATCAACTTCAATTCTTTCAATGAGACAAAATTTTTTACATTTGAAGAATAACCTTGAGGCACTTTGATATCATGAAGACACTGACAGAAGCTACTTTTCTCCCTCTTCGATAATGTATGACAAGTCGGGGGAAGAAATGTTCGTCTTCCTTTAGGAGTGGGAGCTAACTCTAAACGTATTCCCATTGACAGTAGGTCTAACCTTGCATTCAACCCATCTTTTGTCTTTCCTTTAATATCTAGCAATGTTCCGATCAAAGAATCACAGATATTCTTCTCCACGTGCATGACATCAATATTATGTTTGACTTCATGATACCTCCAATATGGTAGCTCAAAAAATATTGACCTTTTCTTCCAAATATGTCTATCATTACCAGATTTCTGTGTCTTTCCCAATGTCACATCAAGGTTTTTCACCCTCTCAAAATACAATTCTGGGGATAAAGGTTGAGGTGCAGTATCAAATTCTTGTGAGCCATTGAATGCCTTTTTTAGTCTTCTATAAGGGTGATCCATAGGCAAAAACTTTCGATGACCCATGTACACTGTTTTCCTCCCATGATGCAATTGACAATATGACGTCTGTTGTTCGCAAATTGGACATGCTTTATGCCCTTTAACACTGTATCCAGACAAATTTCCATATGCTGGGAAGTCATTTATAGTGAATAGAAGCACTGCATGCAGTTGAAAATATTCCATTTTATAAGAATCATACACCCTAATACCATCAGCCCATAAAAGTTTCAAATCATCAATCAGCGGTGACAAGTATACATCAATATCATTGCCGGGTTGCTTTGGACCAGAGATCATGATACTCAACATGACATATTTGCGCTTCATACAAGCTTCAGGAGAGAGGTTGTAAATTACCAATAAAACAGGCCATGAACTATGTGTGCTACTGAGGGTTCGGTATGGATTCATTCCATCTGTGCACAAGCCTAGTCTCAGATTTCTAATTTCATTTCCAAATGTAGGGTACTGGGCATCAATTTTCTTCCATTGTGGACAATCAGCTGGATGACGTATTTTTCCATCACATACCCGCTCATCAGCATGCCATCTTAACCTTTTTGCATCATGTGAATTAGCAAATAAACGTTTGAAACGAGGAATTATAGAAAGATACCAAAATACCTTTGAAGGGAGATTTGTAATCTCTACATCAGCTTGTGATTTTTCTTTCACCTTATACCGTGATGTCCCACATTTGGGACACTCTTTCAGAAATTCATATTCCTTCCTATATATAATGCAGTCATTCGGACATGCATGTATTTTCCTGTATCCCAATCCCATCGGGCATAATATTTTTTTGGCCTTATAATGTGAATCTGGAAGATCGTTATCTTTTGGAAGAATGTCTTTCATCAATTGTAGCAGCTCTGTAAAACTTCTGTCACTCCATCCATGTTTCGCCTTCAGGTTAATCAATCTTAACACCGCCAACAAAACCGTAAAATCTGTACAACCAGGATATAATGGTTTTTCGGCATCACCATATAGACGTGCAACTCTCGGTTCTATCTCAATTTGTTCTGCTACAATATCGCGAATCATTTCATCAATTCCATCAGAGTTACCATCTTGCGATTCATTATCATCAGTGACATTCTGTCCAGTTTCGCCATGCCAAATCCAAGGGTTGTAACTCGGATTGAAACCATGACAAATCAGATGATCTTTTATCTCTCTACTTTTCAACTTCTTCATATTCAGACATTTCAGGCATGGACAGAAAAAAATGTCACTACTTGGAACATTTCGTTTAGCAAATTCCAAAAAGGCATCAACACCTTCCTCATATTCATTGCTCATTCGATGTGCCGTAATCCAACTTCGACTCATTATTACCTATAAAAAATAGCAAAAATATATATATTTTTTAGATAAGACAAATATATGTTTATATGAAAAAAATCATAATTTGAATATAACAATTTTGAAATATAAAACAAATCGATGTGTAAACCCCCCTGGACACCCCCCGACCCCTCTGGACAGCCTCCCACCCCTCCTGGACACAACCCCCCACCCCCGACCTGCTTGGACACCCCCCTGGACACCCCCCAACCCTCTGGACAGCCCCCCCACCCCTCCTAAACACCACCCCCACCCCCTACCCCCTTGGACACCCCCCTGGACACCCCCAACGCCCACCCACACCCTTGGACAGCCCCCCACACCCACCCACCCCCTTGTAAACCCCCCTGGACACCCCCTGACCCCTCTGGACAGCCCCCCACCCCTCCTGGACACCACCCCCCACCCCCTACCCCCTTGGACACCCCCTAGACATCCCCCAACCCTCTGGGCAGCCCCCCCACCCACCCGGACAACCCCAAATACCCTCTGGAGAGGCCGCCACCCACTTGGACAGCCCCCCACACCCATCCACCCCCTTGGACAGCCCCCCACACCCATCCACCCCCTTGGACACCCCCCTGGACACCCCACCGACCCCTCTGGACAGGCCGCCACCCCCTTGGACAGCCCCCCACACCCACCCATCCCCTTGGACACCACCCTGGACACCCCCCGACCCCTCTAGAAAGCACCCCCACCCCTCCTGGACACAACCCCCCACCCCCGACCTGCTTGGACACCCCCCAACCCTCTGGACAGCCCCCCCACCCCTCCTAAACACCACCACCCACCCCCTACCCCTTGGACACCCCCCTGGACACCCCCCAACACCCACCCACGCCCTTGGACAGCCCCCCACACCCATCCACCCCCTTGGACAGCCCCCCACACCCATCCACCCCCTTGGACACCCCCCTGGACACCCCACCGACCCCTCTGGACAGACCGCCACCCCCTTGGACAGCCCCCCACACCCACCCATCCCCTTGGACACCACCCTGGACACCCCCCGACCCCTCTAGAAAACACCCCCACCCCTCCTGGACACAACCCCCCACCCCCGACCTGCTTGGACACCCCCCTGGACACCCCCCAACCCTCTGGACAGCCCCCCCACCCCTCCTAAACACCACCACCCACCCCCTACCCCCTTGGACACCCCCCTGGACACCCCCCAACACCCACCCACGCCCTTGGACAGCCCCCCACACCCACCCACCCCCTTGTAAACCCCCCTGGACACCCCCGACCCCTCTGGACAGCCCCCCGCCCCTCCTGGACACCACCCCCCACCCCCTACCCCCTTGGACACCCCCCTGGACATCCCCCAACCCTCTGGACAGCCCCCCCACCCACCCGGACAACCCCAAATACCCTCTGGAGAGGCCGCCACCCACGTGGACAGCCCCCCACACCCATCCACCCCCTTGGACACCCCCCTGGACACCCCACCGACCCCTCTGGACAGGCCGCCACCCCCTTGGACAGCCCCCCACACCCACCCATCCCCTTGGACACCACCCTGGACACCCCCCGACCCCTCTGGACAGCCCCCGACCCCTCTAGAAAGCACCCCCACCCCTCCTGGACACAACCCCCCACCCCCGACCTGCTTGGACACCCCCCTGGACACCCCCCAACCCTCTGGACAGCCCCCCCACCCCTCCTGGACACCACCCCCCACCCCCTACCCCCTTGGACACCCCCCTGGACACCCCCCAACACCCACCCACACCCTTGGACAGCCCCCCACACCCACCCACCCCCTTGTAAACCCCCCTGGACACCCCCCGACCCCAAATCCATGCACCTATGCCATGGTTGTGTGTGAATAAAGTAGTAACAACTGTAAAAGGGCAACCCATCCAAATGGACACGCCCCAACCCTCTCGGGGATTTATAGAAAACGATGAAAAATTAGTGAAATCATAAAATTACTCAATATTGCAAGTCGAACAAATAGATCTAGGGATGATAAATAAGATTATGGTGCCAAAACGAGTTAAAAGGGTTCGCAATCGAAGAATCTTAGCTAGTTTCAACAAAAAAATCACAACACATATATATTTACTATCCGCGAAAAAAAACGAACGAGTGGGAGGATTACCTGAGTGCTGCGAGTTTAGATGATTGATCCGAGGAGATTAAATATGAGAAACGATGATCGCAAAACGAATCTAAACCAACGAAATGGACGAGCCGATTCGGGTTTACGCGCGAGAGAGACGAGTCGCGACTGTCGAAGGTAAACTCGCGAATGACAATCCACGGGTCTGGGTAAATTTTTAATTGAGTTATCACGTCGGTTATTCAATAACCGACGTGATAATTGTTTTAAAAACATTTATAACGTCGGTTATTTCAATAACCGACGTCAAAAAGCCTTCAAAAACCGCGTTTGTTACGTCGGTTATTCAATAACCGACGTTAAAGGGCCTTCGAAAACCGCGTTTTTTACGTCGGTTATAAAAATAACCGACGTAAAAAACGAAGCCGCGAGATTAATAACGTCAGATATTTGTATAACCGACGTTAAATGTGTACCGAACACAGGTTTTTACGTCGGTTAAGAAATAACCGACGTAAAAAACCTCGTTTTACATATTATGACGTCGGTTTTATATAACCGACGTAAAAAATGGTGACGTAAAAAACGTTTTCTGCACTAGTGCCCATTTTATCTAGTATCTTAATTAGAGAACCACCATAGTTTCCATTAAACCTGTTGTCTCTTTGGTGCCTGCTAGATCCATCCATTCACTAAAAAAAGAAATGTCAGTGTGAGTATATCAACAAAACCATCATGTACTAATGAGAAAGGTAAACACTAAGATATACTTACTCATTCACTTTATCTAAAACTAGGACACTTTCTGAAATCCTAGACATTATGGTAATGTCACTTTTTCTTAGAGAATACCCTAACCTCTAAAGTTATCTAAAACTCCCTCTAATACCAACTATAAGGCCCCAGCCTTAAACCTTACTTAATCTTGAGTTATTACAAGATTTCACGTTGAGGATCTTTTCAGGTTTAGAGTTTTAGAGAATTAGATTATAAAACTTGCATTACATTCCACATTTAAACAAAGTGGTTATATAAAAGATAGTATTCATTTTTCCCATCAACGGAAAGATATTTAAAATAAAACATGGATTCTTTCTTGACACTTCCTTGAGACTATCATCATATCATGTACCCTTCCCTTGACCTGTGAAAAACATTTCAAAAACTTGGGATGAGCATAAAAAGCTCAGTAAGGGATATAAAAATATGGAAAGGAAACATGATTACATGTATACATAAGAATGAAATCATACTTTACCCATAAAACATTAGAATTTTAACATACCTCATAAAATCATGAATAAATCATAGAAATCATAAGACATAAAGGTAACTTGAGGCATTCATATCATTCTTACGTAGGGAGTAACCCTCTTGGTTACATTTGGAATACCCACCACAATATATTCCCTAAATCTCTTTGGAGAATCCTTAACGTTTCACTCCTTCACGTTACCCAATGCATTGGAGAGCTATATCGGGCTCACCCACCCTTAGTTTATCAAGGAACCACCCGTCTTCAAAACAATTCCCAAGAACCATTACATAATCGTACAACATAAAACATGCATAAATGAATCATAACATTTCCACTTTTCAATCACAAGATATCAATACAACACATTGATATAAAAACATTATGAAAACCATTTTCAATACCAAAATAAAAGAAAAATAAAACATGGTATTTATTTTTCTTTTATAAAAAAGTTATGGCTTATAGAGGAAGCCGAAACTCAAATAATAGTCACGGCGGCGGAGAAGTCGTTGTCGCCACACACATAAGAAAAAACATTCCTTTTGTCGTTTAGTAAAAATTCTTCGTATAAAAAGATTACTTTTGAATAAAAGTAAAAGTCAGAGGGGTTTATACACCATATATATGAATGTTGTGTATAAAACCAAATATATGCCTCAATGAATGGAGATTGAGACGGAGTCCTATAAAAAGATGGTATCCTTGGATTAAGGATAAATCAATTATATAATTATGTGTGACAAACAAATACACCAAATATAAGTGGATATTAATTGTAAAACAATCATAGGACATTCACACATATTCATAGAATGACATATTCAAGGAGTACAAGTTTATCCCAAAGAATCATAATTGGGTTAATAAGTTCCCTTGCAAAAATTCGACAGCCTAACGGCGTCACTTCAAAATTCAGAAAAAGAGTTGATGAGAGATAAAAAGGGTATCTCATCACTTGGACATAAAATTTACATCAATAAGGATATAGAAGAACATATCCCAAAATAATAGTATGTGAATTAAAAGACATAACAAAATAAGTCTTTTAAAAAGAGGAGGGTGAAAGGTTCCCTTACCGAATTGGGTAACTTTCGAAACATACACCCCGTGAAGGAAATACAATACAACATTGATGTAAATAATCATAAATAAAAGTATATTACACAATGAGTAAAATAATGGGAAGTACATACACCAATCAAAGGAAATTGTGGCAAATGTAGCATAAATCCCATGGGAATAAAAGTGAGATGAAAAATCACTTACGAAAACTCGGCAGCCTAACGGCGCCACTTAAAACATCTAAAAATTGATTGATGAGATCAAATAGGGTCTCTCATCGTATTACTATAAAATTTACAGAAATAGGAATATAAAATATCATCCCCCATCATAACAAAGAGGAGCTTAAACGAAGTAACATAAAGGAGATTACTTAAAAAGAACGAGAGAGGTTAGATCTCTTACGAAAATTCAGCAGCCTAACGGCGCCACTCAAAAATTCCAAAATGGATTGATGAGATAAAATAGGGTCTCTCATCATATGAACATAATAAGTACATTAGGATTAATATAAAATAATGTTCGAATCATAAGAAAGATGAGCTTAAAAGGAATGACATAAAAGAGTGTACTTAAAAAGAAAGAGAGGAGTAGGATCCCTTACCTCGGGTCCGAATTGACTCGATCGTTCATTAAACTCCTGAATAATAAACTTGAGTTAATTTCTACTTCCTTAAGAACCTTTTTCAAGTTAATTATTCCTTTTATATTACTTATTACCATGTCATGAACACTGTGTTATTATTTAAGTTAATGATGGTTGTTTTAACGATCATTGGTACTTGAGTCAAAAAATATAAACTCTTTATAATTACAAGTTGTCCATGTGGTAAAATATACATTATATCCAGAATTGTATTCATGATTTAGATATCATATATATCATATATATCCAGTATATTCATGAATTTATAATATTAAATAACATTTAGAGTTAAGAAATGAAATGTACCATTCATGGAGACGGTAAGTCGTACATACGCATGAACGCTACTTCCATTTCTATTTCATATTTAATGGGATTAAAACATAATGACACATAATAGTATTTTAATTCCAGTATGGAATCATATATAATATCATTAAGTATATCCTTTATACGTACCACATATGGTATTAACGAATCAAATCACTTTGAGGGGCGGTAGTCCACACTTCCTAAAATGAAGATATCGCGTATACCCATAATGGAAGCCATAAAGGTATGCCATAAATCAAAAATACAGAAGCTTAAGGAAAACATAAAAATATTATATATCATATATAAATCTAGTGACATCATAATGGCCACCATCACAGGTGTTAAGAGAAGATTGAACAATCATCGTTTCCTGAGGCAGTAATTCACCATCCACAGAAACAGAATGTTCTCTAACCATTAGACGAAGGTGTGTATAAGTGTAGCTAAAAAATTTAATATAACAACATCCTAGTATGTTGAAGATACTTTTTTTGTTACATATGAAAGGAATAAAAAGAGTTTAGGGGGTGGAGAAGCAAAATAAAATAAAAGGACTCAAGTGAAGACATTACCTTAAAATCGGGTAACTCCCTTTGGTTTGAGATCAAAGGCGTCCTTGGGAAGACTTATGACCAATGTGAGGATTCTAAGAGTTAGAGAGAGAGGTGGAGAGACAAAATGTGCAGGGTTTGGCCTAGCCAAACGCTTTGGAAGTGTTGTTAATGAGGTAGAGGTGGGGGCCTTTTATAAGAGGAGAGGAGGGGCACTCTTGGAAAGTAAAGAAATGTTACTTTATTTTAGAATGATTTTCGGATTTTAAAGGTCCCACGTTAATTTTTTTCGAGGATAAGGTTATAAGGGTTAGAAATCCACCCATCCAATAGGTTTTGGACATGTTTAGGTCTTATATTTTACATTATCTTTCCATTTTATTTAAATCATTAAATAATGAGGTCATCGCTGCATCATCATGATGCCATAAATAATTTAATTTATTTAATTTCTAAAAATTAAAAAAAAATACTATGATTTAGGAAATCTTTTTATCTTTTCAATGACTATTTATAGTAAAAAATCTGACTTGTATAACCCCATTTAAAATTGTTGTAGTAAAATAACTCATGTTTGTGTCATTTTAATATTAACATTAAATAAAAAGGTATTTATGTCATTTTCCAACCAAAGTGGCTCCATGGGGTCCCCAAGTTGACCCATGGATTTTATTGGTCGGCCATGACTCATCCAATGAGTTTAGGACATGTTTATAGGTCATTTCATATTATTAAAACATTATTTTTAACTTAAACTACACTAATTACCTCTAATCGCGATTAAAAACTTAATAAGTTACTATTCACAGAAAAAATTATTTTAATCCAATTGAACCACATTTTAATTCTTAATGACAACCATGTATGTCGGATTTTTGAAATTAAAAACAAAAAGGTGGCAAAATTTCATTTAAACGAAAAATCAGTTTTTATAAGTACCACTTAGTGGTTTCACTATTCATCAAAAATTGAAGTTTTTCAGAAAATTACCAAAAATTCACCCTAGGCTATATTTGATATTCCGAATTCAAAAATGGTGTCTATTTTACAAAATTAAAAACACATAACTTGCATTTATTTCTTTAATAATTAATTTCTGCTGTCAAAACAAATAGCGTGTTTTTAAGAAACAATATTTATTAAAAGATTGACACTAGTTTAAGTCCAATTTCAAAGTGAAATTAATTCCAATGACCACTATTGGATTAAATGGTAATAATATATTCTAATTTCACTTTAAAACCAATTAAAAAGATAATCTAATCATATAAATAAATTAGATTAAAAAGAGGTTTTGAATTAAAATTCAACATTTTTCACTATTCATTAAAAATTGAACTTTTTCGGAAAAATACCAAAAATTTAAACAAAGTAAATTTTCATGTCCCGATTCTAAAGAAGAATTTTATTTAGTCAAATATTACAGATAAAATTTTCAAAAAGTGGATTTAAAAGTGGTTTTCCATCAAAAGGCGGCTAATCGACCTTTTAAAGAATATTAGAATGTTTATGCTTAAAATTGCATTCATTCGCATTTTTAATCCTCTAACATTTATTGTAAAAATTAAAAATATTTGACAAACATATATAATAATTTTTTAGTTAGTTCTATTCATTCCCGCCATAACAACAGCTAGGCGTTAACTACCATTTAAAAAAAATTATTTTATTATTAGAGTGCAACGTAAGATTCCCAAAAAACTTGCTATTGCGTATTGGGTACGCCATCGAGCATAGAATCCCTTTTAAAGTAATATAAATATTTTATTCATAAATATGGATAAATGTGAAAATTTCATACTCTTTATTTACCTGGGGTGTTACAATATCAATGGGTGATTGTGATCTATTATTATATCAAACTAAATTAAAGATAAGATTTCCACAAATGAACCTCCAAAATATATAACACATTTTCACAACATGTACTCGAGTGCTGAAATAGTTCACTCTATATTACCATCTTTCTAAAGCTAAAAAAAGTGCTAAGAGGTAGGTGAGATCCAAAATAAAACTCAAATTCGGTCCAAAAATTCAAGATAAAGAAATGATCTTGATTTTAAATAGTCTTCCTTAGAACCTCTTAATCATTCTATACCTTATACATATATAACCACAAAAAATACTCTATAACACTTCACTCCATAATCACAAAAAATGAGATAACTTCATCAACTGATCAGTAACAACCCAAATATAATCACATTTTCCTTGAACTGAGAGATAACCCATTATAAAATCCATTGAGATTCCCTACCAAATCCATTCAAGGATATCTGATGGCTACTAAAACATTCTTGGAATGTGATTCTCTAATTTTACCAACTAGAAAACTATGCATTGTGACATGAAATTATTCACTATCTACATCATCCATGGACACTAAAATTGACCCCTCAAGGGATGTTTCATCATATAGATACTCGAATCCACTACCAATTTAGAAATATATAAATATTATAGAACCACCACTAACGTCCCTAATAGATAAAAAACCTTCATTTAAAATAAAAAATGATGTTGACTATATTTTGAAAATCCCCCAAGAGTATAGACATATGTTACATGATCATATAAAATCTCTATCTAGAGATCTCTAAGTTGTATCTCCTCAACCTTCTTCCACACATATGATTTGACCATCATATGATATAATAAACATTTACCATAATCCACATTAAAATCAATATTCATCATTAAAATATAATCCATCACTTTTTATTCATTTTCAGACTCCTGAATAGCATCTCATTGTGTATTCCTACTTAAAACACCATTTAACTGGGTTTTGGGAGATCTCAATGCCATAGTCCTATAATAATTTCATCAACATCTTCTAACATAGATTCAAATCCAAATGAGGGAAAATACACCTCGATTTTTTTAATCATATGAGGCTATAAATCTCTCAATGATGGGGTAATATAACCACAACATTAGAGCATTCACAACTGCAAGTGACTCGAGATCATGAGTACTGTAGTTTTTCTCATGATGACACAAATACCTAAAAAAATATTTTATCATTTCTTACTACCTAAAAAAAATTAAATTATATATAATATGAGAACTGTTTTATAAAAATTCATAAAAACTCTCTCCTATAGAAACTATAGAACATAAGAACAAATCAACTGCAACTTCAAGTAGTTAAATGCTACTAAAAATTGACTATCTTTCCAAAATACATTTTAATAAAAGGTAAATGATATAAAAGGGCCTATAATATGGGAGTTGTTTCACAAAAACCTCTTGATGTATCCTATGAGACTAATGGAACTCTACAGCACTGGAATGTTCTAGGGTAATTCTTACCAAACACCCACTAGAATATTCAAATAATTGATATTCACTCCCTACCGAGACACCACATTCATGAGAAAATTCACCTCCCACATCCAAAAAATATAAATGTACATCCAACCAAATATTTTATAGTGTTGAAGGACATATATAATTATAATAAAATTATTATAATATTACTTTTTTACCTTGAATTACACAACAATTTAATCGATTAACACTAGAAAGAATTTATCTAAGAACTCATGAAATATTAAGTTCATGTGTCCTATAAAAAATAATGGGGTGTTTTTTACACAAAATGGAATAACTATGAACAAAAATTTCCAATAAAATTTTCAAAATGAAACATTTGGGATATCCTCTTTCTTCAACCCCATATAATTATTTCTAGACTATAGATCAGTCTCCAAAAACTTGATGGATGTTTTAATTTATTGAATAAATTATATATTCTCAAAATATGAAAAAGGATCTTTATCATCACCAAATTCACACATCAATATTATATGTATAACCTCATATTACCAATTAACGTCTTATAAAATAACATTATATCACTACACAATAATGCATTGGTCCAGATAAAACCCTACCATATCAAATCATTGATCTGAATTCTGAACTATAGAAACTCAAAAGGTGTCATTTGGTGAGGGTCCATTAAAATTAAAGATCCACATGGCTGTAACTCTATCTCAAACTAAATATAAAATTGAGTGGGTAACATCAAAACCACTTTAGGAAACAAAAAACATAAATTTCTCAATATAACTAGGTTATATGACTATATTAACCCCAATTTATTTTATTTCTAACTCCCTCAATTAAGAAAACAAGGGATCACAATTCTTATTGCCCATCTGATGGTCATGCTTTCCAACAAACAACGCACATTTAAATTTCATTTCTTGTAAGACAACTTCCCTCTAGAAGATAAATTTCACTATACATACAAATTGGAATTGTCTCATTTCAATAATTAAATATTATGGTTTTATCTATAGTAAGATGAAAAACACTTAAAATTAATGTTGTCCCGTCATCTACTCACAACACAAGAACACATAAAGAAACATAGGATAACCTCCAAATAGAATAAAAAACAATAGGTTCATTGTAATCCATGACACCTTGAATACCAATTTACATAATAAGTTACGTTTAGAAAAGAATTTAAAGCTCCATAATCAAATAAAATTAAATCCAAGGTCTAAGTTATGTAAATGATTCCTCAAAAAATATTTATCACCCCAAAAACTAGAATCTCCATGGTATGAAACTAAATATACTCTTCTCTTATTCCTCATTGCCCCTTATGATGTCCACTAACAAGTTCATTTTTATCCTTATATCCCAAAGTATGGGGGAGTAACGATTTATTTATCTTATCTAATCCATGTCCTCTATATTGGGTAAAGTCATGTTAATGATAATACTGATAAGGCCTTAGAAGAAAATGTTGTTAAGACAAAAATAGATGATGGTCGTCTATTCCATACTCAACACTATAAATGATCGATCATTGGAATAAATAAGTAATATGACATCCACAGTAAAAGAACACTATAGTATAAAACCCAATAGATACATAAGAGATATTAGATCTATAGAAATGTAAATAAAATTGCTAACATTGAATCCCCGTTATCCAAAACCTAAAATTCCTTGAGATCCAAGATCCTTCATCCACATCTCATCTCCTCAAGAAGTTATAATATATTCCCTATTGATATAAAACATACCATGGATGTATCATCTAAATAACCTTTCCATTAGTGAGGCCCTCCAAATATATTAGAGACAACATCTGTTTTTCATATCATCTAAGAAAATATGAGGGGAAAATGGAGAGGGTACATGAATCAAATAATGAGTTCATGCATACCCATACTCTTATATGGGAAATATGGAAACTATACAGCTTCATCGCGATCAACATAGAAGAAATAAAATATATATGGAAATAGTTTAGGAAATTTTCCTAAAAATTTAATTGACTTCTCATTCTCTATAGGAAGAAAAAATCACTACTGACATGAACCTCACCTCGACTTAATAATAAACAACATTATCTTGTTCTCTATCCTATAATTAATTTAGAAAAAAGATAAATCTATGACTCATTCATCTAATACTTTTTCTCCTAACAATATATACTTTAATTGTAAATAAACATTCTTTGTTGCTGAAACTCACACAATGTCTTCATATAAAATTCAACTTCCTCTAATATGTTATCCCTCCTATAGTCAACTAGATAATCCTATTTTAAATCACTAATATAACCCACATCTAGAAGATAACCATCATCCATATTACAAGAAAATAATGTAATCTCCTAAAATAGTGAACATATAATTCATTAATTATTTTTTATTTGGATAAATTTTAGCTTCCTAGAATCACCCAAATTAAAACACTTGGGAAATCAATAATGATTCACATACCAATAATATGACTCACCCATATAATCATTATCATTTTTCTAGTTTGTTTATTAATTTTAAGGTCTCTCATTGATTCATATTGGAAGTAAATGATTATGTCCTAGCCAATCTCTATTAACACATCACACACAAAGTTAAATCAATATTGTTTTCATAAAAAACATTTAATATCATTACCAGTTCTAAATATAAAACCTCATTCTTTTTTCTCATATTTAGATCTAATTTTACTCCTTTATAACTGTTTTTTTGTTCCTTGAAACGTGTCTTCGAGTTTTAAGAATCATTGCATCCAATTAGTTTCCATTGGATTTATTCATAGAACTAGAAACTTCGAATAGTTATTTATCCAAAAGGGACCTACTTTCCAAAGGAAGGCATTCGTTAAGTTTGAGCTTTACTATACTTAGAAATGTGCATTGGTCGAGAGGATGGGAGTTCAGACTCACCAATCCTTTTTTGGGGGAATTATTGTCTTCTTCAGGACTCTCTTTATAAATTTGATATATTTTAATAAATCCTTATTAATTTAAAAATTATACCATAAGTTTCCCATGGAATTTGAAATCACTTATTGACATGTGTAAAATTTAGAATCTTCCTTATGTATTCATGGTTCTTCATTAATGGAGATCTTTATTTATATTCGATTTTCTCCATCAATGGTATCCTCTCTTAGACGGTTTCGAGATTCTTTTAATCATCTTTATGATGATACAAGATTTTTACACCACTCAGTGGGTCACTCTGGACTTTATTGTCATCCAGGAAGATGAAATATTGTATTGATATTGGGATCCTACCCATGAAATGGGTTACCTATATATCCTTGTGATAGGAATCAGAAATCTCATAGTTTGGTTCCTCTTAATGGGATACATCATACCTGTTATGGTCATGTGATAAGGACCTAACTGTACAGTTCAATGTCATGTCGTAAGGATAGCTTAGCGGAGGTTATATAGTAAAATTTTAATGGGGGACTTATACCTAAGTATCCCAAGTAACCTGGAATGAATATGGGTTTCCAAGTAAGATTATACCCTTTTGGAAATATGGCCCAAGGAGAACATGGTTGATTTTAAGTGTTGGGTTTGAACCATCGGGAGGCATCCAATATATCCTATTTGGATGGTAATCAAATCCCATGTAGTTCGATGAGTCTCATAGAAGAGTATAGTCCTCTGAGAGAAATGAGTTTGGCCTTACTTCCTAAAAAGGATGCCTTGATGATTTGGGGGTTTAATTTGGGGATTATAATTAAGGATGATTCCCAGATTAAGGGAATTAGGGTTGGATTCTTGAAGTGGGTATCCACTAAGCTTGGGTGCTGAGAAGGATTCCTACATATCCCAATTATGGTGGAAATCATATTTCTCATAGTTCATTCACCATGAGTGTTTGTGCACATTTTGTAATCATGGCGAATCTCTAAGCCCACGTGAGTCGTGCTTGGTTTGAGAAACAAGAGGATATAAAATATTCAACAATGACACATACACTTTTCCTCCCCCACTGCTGGAAGAGGGTGCACCTACAGTGACGAGGGTAGATGATGGAGAGGTGACGAGACTTCCCTCTATTCACATTACATTGGACTAGGGTCCAATGAAAGGAATAAGGGATGAAGGTTTAGGGTATTACACCCAGATGACTAACCTAAAATTGTTCCTTGTAGGGGAGGGAGACATTTCATTCACTTGAATGAAAAAACAAGCGTGAACCTTGCCTTCCCTTCCAAAAATTTGAGGTTAAAACTCTTTTGGAAGGAAGAATTTAGGACCCAAACTATTATTCTTATAACTGGGAACATCCTAGCATTGTTCCTAGTATAAAGGTCTATGTGACTGCAGATATAAACACCCACAGACACTTCATTAATCGTAAATCCATTGAGAAACAAATATCGGAACCCTCTAACTGCAGATATACAAACCCAGAATATGATTCATGTTGATGTTCCATTCCCAATGGTTTGATAAATCAAGAGTTTTTGTTGGAGGTCTCAAAATAATACCTTTAAAACTGGGGATCCAATGAAGAAGAAGCCTTTCCATGGAGTCTTTGAAGAGGGAATTATGGCTTCTTGAATGGAGAGAAAAATCGAATCAAAGAGGGGATCCCAAGTAGGTAAGGGCGCATAAGTAGGCTTGCGTGACTTGATGTTCACTTAATTGATGAAAACAATGTATGGACATACTTGGGCGAGACCTGGCTTAGGCCTTTAGGAGTATTCATAGGTGATCGCAGAAGTGTGGTGCTCAAGTTCCTATGAAAGAAATAGGTGGGGCACAAGTGTTTCTGATTTTGGGAGGTTGGGGGATTTAGGTGCGCAATTTTTATGTATTTAAAACACTAAAAGAAATTAATTCCTCTGAACCTCCTTCAATTCCTCAACATTAGGTGTTAAAGAACTGCCTTGAATGTTTTGATGGACTAGGGCGAAGCAATAGGGTGACCGAACCATTAGTTAGGCTTTAGGGAAATTTATCCATGCAAATAAAGTCCCCAAGGGTATATTTATAGGAAAATATAGGACCTTGGGAGAAATGAAATCAGGTGCACAAGTAGGCTATACAATAGATGGAGACATAGAAGGGGGTTTCACGCTAATGCCCGTTTTCCTGACTAGGGCGACCCAAATATCATTCCTTTTCAAATTTAGATTTTCTTCATGTATTTTCACCTCCTCTTTCCAAGTTATTACCCTTTTTCATTCATTTTTTATACTCCGCGATGAAAATGGAGTTTCAACAATAACCATAACTCATCAAGAACCCCACTTAGGAAGGTAGGGAAGATAATTGTGACCCCTAAATCCCACCTCCAACAGGCCATATGTTGGTGACTAGAACCAGGGTTAAAAACAACTAAATTAAAGGCATTTTTCTCATAAATTTTATAAATAAATAAATACAACCAATAAAAACATATAATATAAAAATATAATACATAATATTTGTAAATTTCATTTGTAGATAAGGTCTCCAATAAAATATACCAAGAAAATATCATATGGAAGTGACTCTAATATCAACTCTAGGTTTCCACAAAGTAATTTCCATCCTGATAACCAACACCCTCTGAGAAACATAAAAAATAGTATTTTATAAAATTGGGATATTATACAAGAATTCTCAAAATGATACTCCGTAAAAAATATCATGAAAATGTAAAAAAATATTAATTCCTTAGTGATGACATTGAAAAATAATTATGAACTTATATATGGTCCTTTATTTCCCATTCCCCATAGGGATTACCCACTAAATATTTCATCCATGTTGAGTAACATAATATCAAAAGAATATATCTCAAAAAGGTACCATAAAACTACTCCATTAATCTTATAAGATTCCATATTTCTCTAGGTATGTTTCTCTCTGAGTTTTTTTTTGAGCCTTGGTGGATGAGTGTTGTTTAGAGATATAGATAATTTTTTGAAGAAAATGACATAAATTTGGTGATGTATTATTTTTGAGTTAATGGATTCAGGTTATAAATTGCAATAAAGGTTAACATGGGTTCTTGTTTTGTAGAGAATCTTTAATGGGGGTTTGGATTGTTTAAAAGGAAAATGTGCTAAAAAATCAACTGCAATACCTTTACATGTTTTGTAATGGGATTACATGTCATGTAATTGTTCCATGGTTTTAATAAATTTTAATACAAGCATGATTTTTTTTTAAAAAATTCAATTGAAAGCATTTACACAATCTGTAACCACATTACAAACTATGTAAATTCCCAACCTTCTATTTTAAATATGTTATGCGGCAAAAATTCATTCTATTTAATTGAATATCTACTCTAATGAAACCTATGGAATTATCCACATGATTTTAGAGTGTGATCCTCCCTTATGGATGTTTAGTTTTATTCATAAATTCCAAGGTAACTTCAATTGGTTAGGTTTTTTAATTTATTCCCTTTGATTTTATAACTGTTGTGGTGAAATCCTTTAGTTGATTGAATTATTGGTTTTGATCTTGATAATTTTTGACCTAAAAACCTATTTCCAATCATCTAAGACTTCTTCCTCATGGATGTTGGATATTAGAATCATTTTTGGATCTTCGGTTAAAGGAAGGTGTTCTAAATCATAACCCTAGTGTTTGATAATTTCCATGTTTAAAGAAATTTGTTATTACAGTAGCGTTTAATGAATCTAAATCAATTAAATAATTGAAAGAAATTATCCGCTAAATTCCATTAGTTTGAATTTTATTTGTAATTGTCTAATGGATTAAAGAATATTTTGCAATACATGTGACCTACGGTGATTTCTTGATATAGAATCTCTAATTTGTTACTTTTTTTTATTGATATAATTGTTAATCAATTGTGAATTGAATTAAAGGTGGAATATAAAAAATAATGGTAATTTGAAAAATTAAACCTTTATAATTGTGGTGATATTATGATATGCATGGTAAATGACATGAATTTTGTTTCTTGTTATCGTTATTATATATCGGGATCGATTGTAGTACATGAACACTTTTATAGTTTAATGATGATATTGAGCAAGATCAGCCTAGTCCAAAATGTAATGCTTATAGAGAGAAGGATATACCCTATCCCTTTCATTAATGCATATAGGGATTTGACACATAAATGTTGTAATGCTTGTAGGGATTTGAAAAAGATTTTTGTAACTATACCATAGTTATATGGTGGTGGTTGGAATATTTGTAAGACCTGCTTAGATATGTTCTTACATTGCTCTGAAGCATGTTATTTTACCTTGGTTATACGGTTGTGGTTGTCATGGTCATAGGACATTCTAAGAGACATTCTAACATGGTGAAAAAGCATGTTATTTTACCTTGGTTATATGGTTGTGGTTAGAATATTAATAAAACATCCTTTGAGATATTATATCGTTGATGTGAAGCAGGTTTTTATTATAGTTTTTCAATTATTGAAGTAATTAATACACATGTTTATCTCTTTATTTAAATCACATCTTATCAGACTGGTTTAGTTTAGATGTGATGGTGTTAACCTAAAAAGTTATAATCACACCCAATTCAGGCCACTTTTATGTACTAAATCATATTATGTGGATGTAGGTTTGGATAAGGGAAAATGACCTTTTAGTTTATTTTTTGCTTTCCATTGGGCTAGAGTTTGGAGATGGGACCGACAAAGATTTTGGGACCCAGAACATTGAGTATTTTATTAGAGTCTTCTAGTATTATATTATATTGTTTTTTCATGAAATTTAGTAACATTATAGTGAATCATTAAATTATTCCTTAATTATTTATTGTATTATTTAGCTAGATTTTGGTATTGTCTAATTTTATGTGTGTACATTGAATATTTTTGGGCATATTGTAATTTTTTTATACTTATATGAAACATCATTCCATGTGGTATAGTCTCCCAACTATATGCTTCACACGCTCACTGTTAGTTAGTAACCTATGGCATATAGGGAGTCTTTATTGTGGTCTTGTGACTAACCCTTTCTAGAAAAATGAGAGAGTGTCGAATTGGGGGACATTACAAAGTGTTATCAAAGGAGCATGTTTTCTTTTATTTTTCCTTAAAATTTTTGAAATGAGAAAATGAGACTAGGATGTGTTGGTAAATGGTAATGATCTTGTGAGTGGGATTATTTAACACATGTATGAGGAAAATATGAGTTCCCAGGGATGGGGTTGATTTTTGTGTTTTTTTCTTGTTATAGTTGGTGTTATTTCACATTGGGAGATTTAAAAGTTGTTCGAGGTTATTTTTTTATAATGTTATTTTTTCTTGAAATTTCTACTCATGGCTCGGTGTGGAGTGAGATGAGAATACATGCATCATAATTTGTATATATTCATATATTTACATGCATTGTTCATGATAAGGGAATATCTATTTTTTATTGTGACATATACTTGCCTATTGAATTGTAATATGAGATATCTATTTCACTGGACAATTGAAATGAGTTATAATGTAATGCTAAAATCCTTGTCATTAATGTCTAGATAGAACAAGAGTTAGTGGTTTTCTATTATATTCACCTATGGAATTTACCTTATAGTTATCCAAATCTCTACATTGTATTCTTTTCTAGTAGAGAAAATACCTCATCATCATCTTCAACATGAGCATCAGGAGAGTAGAAATCAGCACACTCCTAATGCGGTTGAACTGGAACACCCTGTAATTCATGAGGAACCGATGGATGCTCAAATTCACAATATTTGCCTAAGGATATTGAACTCTGTGGAAAGGGGGATTGTCCATATCATACATTTGATGTTTGAGATGATAAGAGAGTTTTAGCTCCAATATCTACCGATGTTTACTAAAGAAGGGGCACGAGGAAACTGTTTTCTTCCTCGAGTAAGTTTAGAAAATATTCAGTAATTTTGATACACCTACATATAATAGGGTGAAGCTTGAAATGTATGTGCTTGGTGGAACAGAAAAGAGTCGGTGGGATATTCTAGAGGATGTTGGGAATCAGTATAATCTACCTTGAAAGGACATCAAGACAAATTTTCTAAGACACTTCTATCTTGAATTCGTTGAGGGATGAAAAATATCATGACTTTATGTACCTGATATAGGAGGGTTTGTTAGTGCTACACTATGATGAACAATTTACCAACCTATAGTGCATCACACCATCTTTGGAATCTGATGAGATATCCAGGTCAAGAAGTTACTAGGACAGTCTACATTATGAGATCAGGTCATTGGTAAACATTTTCCATTTAAAAAACATTGAAGATTAGATGAATTTGGAATCATTATGGAAGGGAGTGTGAGAGAGGCTCTGGTCAATGGTTGAGCTATTTCAGTTGGGAAATCTGGATGTTCTTCTTTGAGTCTTAAGAAGCATTGTTATGACACATTCTTTCAAAGTAATTGTTTGTAGAGTAGTTAGGGTATAATAGTACCATCTCTAGATCATGTTTTCTTTCAGTTATATTAGTGTGTCTAGTGTGGACACAAGAACCAGTAGGGTCCATACCCCCAAAATCGAGTGTCATATTATTTGTAGACTAGGTCTTATTCAGAGGTTCTATGCAAACATTCCATGACATACTAGTGGCAGTGGATCAGGACAATCACCAGAGTCGGGAAGGGGCTTAGATACCCCTCAGCAGGTTGAAAATTTCATTTCCACATTCTTTTCAGGATGAGGTAGGGGACGTGTCACCCTAGTGCATGAGAAATAGTACCAAGAAAGGTAAATAGCTTAGGATAGTCAAACTGGATCCCATGGAAGAGGGACATGTAAGTTGAGCATTATGAAGAATAATCCAACTAAAGTTGAATCAGGACCTTATAGTTCTTTATGAAAATGGTATGGTCTTTCATGTGGATATTTTATATGGTATTTTTACCATTTACACACCATTGGGGTTGTGGTCAGAAAATATCAAAATTTTGAAGGCGTGCTCTATAGAGATTGGTGGTTACTATTCATTTGGGAACCATTCATGCTATAAATGAAATAATTTGACTTGATTCTTGGAATATATTTTTTAGTTCTATACCATGATTATATATACTGTAACATGAGTATATTTTACTTCTTTTTTCTATAAGGAAGTATTTATTCTCTCAAGTGTAAGTGGGATCTTCAAGCTGGTTGAGCAGGACCAATTCTATGCATATCATATTTTCTCGTGGATAATATCACTAGTCTAACTCTATATAATGGTGGAATGTAGTAGGATTCATTTCTTCCAATGGTAGATCATTTTTGGATGTTTTCCTTGATGAGTTTTATGTCTTACTTCCTACTTGAGAGATCAAATTCATAATTGATTTGGTATCATGAGGGACAGTTTCTATCCTACCTTACTGAATGACACCATCCGAGATTTAGTAATTGAATGTTAATTTGGAAGATATAGAATCTATAGGATTCATATGTCCAATTACAAATCCTTGGGGTTCTCTATCAATCTTTACCAAAAATTATAATAGATCATTATGCTTATGTATAGATCATCAGAGGTTGAACCTGATAATGGTAAAGAACTGGTATCCTCTTCTATGCATTGGTGATCTTTTCAACTAGAAGAGAGGTTTTATGTTCTTATTCAAGATTTACTTGAGATAAATATATCATTAGTTAGGGTAAATATGATCAGACATATATTAGACTACTTCTGGGAGCAGGTATGTCTTTTATGAATTCGTAGTGATTCCATTTTGGTTGACTAATGCAGCTGCAGTGTTCATCAATATAGTGAATATGATCTTTTGTCCATTTATAGATTAGTTTCTGGTGGTTTTTGTCTATGATATCATAGTTTAATCCTATTCAGAAGATGGTTAATCCAAACATCTTGACATAATCTTAAGCAAATTGAGAGATCATCAGTTTCACACCAAGATAACTAAATGCACTTTATAGATAAATAAAGTGAAATTAGTAGGCCATGTAATCAAAAAGAAAGGAGTGTCAGTGGACCCAGAGGAAGGCATTTTAACATCCTGTGTTTTAAGAAAGAAACACTATGTTCAATAGCATACATGATATGTTATATCGAGCTTAAACGAACAACTAAATATTATTATTTAAATGTTTCCATTATAACCTATTCATTAGAATGGCAGGAATGAATAGTTTCAATTTATTTATTAAATTATGGTTTAAAAATGTTTAAATATTGATTCATTGGTTAATAAATTAATTATAAATGGAAATAAAAAAAATTGAATATAAAGGATGTATTTTTATGAAAACCTATTTAAAAAGAAAATAATTGTCTTTATAAAATCATATCACTCTTTATGGATTTTTATTTAATAAAAAATATATGTTATATTTTTAATGTAATTTTTTAAATTCATATTATTTTTATTCTAGGTATGATATAAGAACAAATTCAATTCTTCATATAAAATAATTATTTTTATAAAAATGTTGTTTTACCGCCTTTTGATGGAAAACCGTTTTTAAATTTAGTTTTGGAAACCATTATATGTTATATTTGAAAATATAAATTTCTTTTATATAATATGTAAGTCAAAATTTACTTTGGTTAAATTTTTGGTAATTTTCAAATAAATTGTGTTTTTTAATGAATAGTGAAAAGTTTTGCATTTTAAGTCAAAACTGCTTTTTTATCTAATTTATTTATATAGTTTGATTATCATTTTAGTTTATTTTAGAGTATAATTGGATTATGTTTTTATAAGTTAATCCAATTTTTTTCATTGTTTGTAATTTCACATTTAAATCGGACAAAAATACATGTCAATCGTATGATAGTTTTTACTTCTTAAAAACTCATTTTTTTGTTTTGACAACAAAAACTAATTTTAAATTAATTTCTAAAAAATATGGGTTTTGAATTTGGAAAAAATGGATTCCATATTCGGAATCATAAGGTCCAAAATTTATAAATAAGTACATTTTTTGTACATTATGAATAGTAACTTTAGTAATTATTTTTATTTACCATGGTTAAAGGGTAAATCTTGTAAATAAGGGTAAAAATAATATTATAAAAATATAAAACTACATTAACCCATGTTTTAATCCGATTGGATAAGATATTTTAGACCATGGTCATCTTTGGGTCAATTTTAGGACCCCATAGAGCAACTTGGGTGTGATAATGACATGTAATAAAAATTTATTTAATGTGAAGAGAAATATAGAATAAACATTTATCTTTTACTCTAAAAACATTAATATTGAATTATATAACTCATATATTTGACCATAAATAATCCATATAAATATAAAAAGATTTACTAAATTATGAAAATTTATTTATAATTTTTATAAATTAAATAATTAAATTTATTTATGACACAATGATGATGCATTGATTACCTTATTAGTTAATGATTCAAATAAATGATATTATAAATATCAAAATAAATGAATTTTTAACATTTTTATGTAGTAAAATAATTTTTATGAATATTATGAAATATTATATTTTAGTTACTTCCTTTTATTCTAATGAATAATTTTTATTATGACTTCTAAAAAAATGAATTACTAAATAGTGTCGAAATTGACATAAATGTGTTTTTAAAAAAAAAACCATTTTATTAAATGTTATAATGTTCTTGAAAATTTAAGATTCGATGAGATAACTTATATAATATTTTAAATGTCATTAATGATCCATGTTTTGTTCCATCGTCATTTTATCATAACTATATTAACCATATATTATGATAATACAAGAAGACATGGTAAGGGTTAATGTTTTTAACTATGGGTTAAAGATAAAACATAAGGTTAATTTTGTGACATAAACTTGTTTAAAACCTATTTTTTATATTATTTTGACCCATTACCATCATTTCCTCTAAATATATCACATTGGAAATATTATAATTTGAAAATAATTTTATAATAAAATAATATTTCAAGACTTTCCGAAAGATCCCCCTAATCCATATTATAAAAGCCCACAACCTATACCCACTTACTCACAGGTATAAAGCCCCTTGGATCATCTAAATTATTATATAAGAATCTCTCTACATCACTCCCTTATTCCTAGAATCCATACCTTGGTTATAGGGAAATTAAAGAAAGCCTTTTGGCTCAAATCAGAAGGAGTTACCTGATTTAGAGGTAGTGACTTCTCTCAAGCTCTTTCCCCTTATTTTCCTTCTCTGATCCCTATGATATTATTATAGTATTATTCCATAAAAACACCAATACCATAAATATATTATGATGTTTTTATTATATTTATTAAAACTACATTTACACACACCCCCATCTAATGGATACAGACATACAGTTTCTGTGTATGGTGAACTACTGCCTCACGAAATAATGATTGTTCCATGTTTCTCCCACCACCTCTCATTGTAGCCATTAAGGTGGAACTTTATTTATATATGATATATATTTTATTTTATTTGTATTTATTCTTATGAAATTTTATTTACAATATACATTTATGTTTTCTATAATGTTTCAATATGATAATTTCATTTGAGGAAGTGTGAACTATCGCCCTCTCAAAGTTATATGACCCATTCATGCCGTATATGGAATGTATAAAGGATAGAGTTATTGATATTATGTAACATATATAACATGGATATTAAAATGGGATCATAATATACCTATGTATAATTTATTTTTAATTCTGTTAATATGAAAATGAAATGAAAGTTTCATTCATGCTTACATACGGCCTACCGTCTCCATGAACGGTGCATTTCATTTCTTATCTCCAAATGTTATAAACTCTTATAAATACATATATATTAGAAATATATGATATTTGAATCCTGATTATCATTCTGTATATAATTTAATTATGACCACATGGATAATTTTCATCCAAACAAGGTCATTTTTTGACTCAAGTACCGAACATTGAAAAAACGTCCAATGTGAACTAGAATAATTAACTAATTGATATAACATGGTAATAAGTAATATTAAATGAATAATAAAATTTAAAAAGGATCTTAAGAAACTATAAATTAAACTAATTTTATTATTAATGAATATAAATAATGAATGTGATAATTCAAACTCAAGGTAAGGGAAATCTTCACACAATCTTCATTAATTAATTCATAGATCCATGTCATTGGTTTCCATTTTCTAGGAATATGTGTGAATAACCTATTATTATTTCACACTGAATATAAACTTATATTAGGTTTATTTTTATTTGTCACAAATTTTTATTTCATTTATTTATCATCAATCTAATGACATGATCTTTGTAAGGTAATTTGGCTCAATCTCCTATCGTTGAGGCATATTTTGATTTATATATGACCTTTTTTTAAATGGTATATAATAAACCCCTTTGACTTTTAATTTCATTCAATAGTTTTCAAAAGGAATATTTTTTTTACAAATCATTGTACTAAATGGAATAAAGGAATGTTTCTTTTTAATGTACGAAGTGACAATGCCCTTTCTACCGCTGTGAGCATTATTAGATATTTGGATTCCTCTAGAAGACATAATTCTTTTAAAAAGAAAAGTAAATAACATATTATTTTTAGGGTATTTTGTTATGGAAAATGGGTTTGATAATGGATTTATTATGTCAATACCATGAACTAATATCTAGTGATTCCAATGCGGATAATCTATCTTTCTTATATTCTTGTTTTATGTGTTATGATTATGTTATGGTTCTTGGGAATAGTCTACATATACTTGTGGTTCTGTGATAAATCAAGGGTGGGTGAGCCCGAGATATCTCTCCAACGAATTGGGTAATGTGATGGAGGTAAACTTTAAGGTTACTCCAAAGAAAGTTAGGTAATATACTATGATGGGAATTCCAAACGTAACTATGAATGTTACATTCGATGTAGCTGTAAAAGCTACAATGAAAGTATGTTTTGGATGGAACAAGTTACCATAATGATTTACGATTTCATTGATTTATTCATAAATCTTATGATTTCCTAAGGTATGTAAAAAATATTATGTTTTATGAGTGAAATGTATGATTTAATTGATTTTTATGTATTCATGGACAAATGTTTTCTTTCTTTGTTTTATAACCCTTATTGAGATTTTTATGCTCATCCCATGATTTGGAAATGTTTTTCTTAGGGTATAGGGCTGGGTAAGAAAAATGAGGATTTCAGTAATATTTTTATCAAGAAAAAAAATATTTTTGTGTTAAATGGTTCCTTTGGTGTAAAAAATGGATACTGAATGTAACTATCTACATTTATTATATGGAACTATTATGTAATAGTTATGGCCTATTTCTCAAAAACTCGAAACCTAAAAGATCCTCATTTAAAATTTCTAACTTAACACAAGATTATGTAATATTTAAGGATGGGGCCTTATATTTGGTATCATAGGTCGGTTTAGAAAAAATTAGAGGTTAGGGTGTTATTTAGGCATAAGTGAAATTTTTTATATAACCATAATGGTTAGAAAATTAGAAAGAGTCATAGTTATTTTAGATAAATTAAAGGAGTTTGAGTTAACATGAATAAGAGTATCTTAGTGTTCATACCCCTCATATGATAGTATATGTGCAACACCATAGGGTTTTTATAAATCAATTTAATATTGTATTCAAGAAACAGTAAGTCTCTTAAAAACAACACTTTTTTATAATTTATCTAGTAAAATTAATTTTTCAACCTTTTTTTTTGAATTTCGAAGAACTAACACTCACAACAATGTTCAGTAACAAATTTAGAGTCTGACAAGACAAACAAAATTTTTACTGAATATTAACATACCCTTATAAATAATAATATGAATTGTAATATGAACCTTTTGAATAGTAAATCGTATTATTATTTTATTGCCTTAAGTTTATAAGATAATGATATCTTGGTTAATTTTTCAATGTGATATAAAACAAATTGTAGTTTTAAAATTTTTATTTTGGGAATAAATTCTGATTTTATTTAAAAAATTAATTTAATAATATTTGAAAAATTGTTTTGAAAAAATTGAGTTCATATTTGAATTCTACATGTCGAAAAATGGTTACGGTGAATTGTATGAATTTTTCTAAAATAATCAAATGTTTAATGAATAGTAAAATATAGTAATTTATTGTGTATATACATTATCAGTTAAATTCACTATTACTATTACCATTCCTAGTGTAAGAACACATGGTTAGAAATAACATGAATATATTACTATTATGGGTCACAAGAATCAATTCTATTGGTTGTCTTTGGAAAAATAATATAACAATGAGTAAAATAATGGGAAAACCATCCTCTCCTCCACTATAAAACTCCCCCTCACTCCCTCTGCTCTTCACTCCTCTCAAGCCTTGTGACATGTCAAAATTATGATCAAATATCCTCCCAATATCCTCCCCCACTTCCATCATCCCATGGTCTCATAAAAATACCAAAACCTTTCCCCTAAATAGGCTCTCAATGAAGATTACTTCAAGAGGAAAATTCATGTTTTCATTTATTTTATTTCAAGTTCCTTTATTTTCTTTTTTGTTCCTCGCATACTTTCATCCAAATGTTGGGATGACTCAATTACTATACATTTACTGGAATTTTATTATGATAAAAGAATAATTATTCATCATCTATCATTTTCCCTTCTTTTATACTAGAAATGAAAACGCCATCTGAGATGTGTTAATTTATCACATTCAAGGATTATGGGTTGTTAATTATTTTTACCGTATTAAATTCTTATCAAGAAACCATTATGATGGTTGAAAAGGACTATAATATATGTATTATAACTTATTTAATGTTCTGGAATCCTTTTTTACAAATAATATTAATTTATAAATCAAAATGAGTTCATTGTGATCAAAAACTACTAATTAACCCAAACAATTGTCATTAAAGTTTTATATAATGATTCATCTTCACTAAAAATAACCAAATGAATTATATTACCATGTATTATTCTTGTTGTTCAAAAATAACATAAAAATTATATTCTAGACAACCATTCTCATTCTATATGTTTATCTATATATGAATATATGTAAACTGATCATAAAAACTAAGGAAGAAAACACTCCCAAACAATGAAATTTAATCTCTTAACCCAAAAAAGGCCATGAATGAACCTAATAAGGTTATAATAAATTAATTAAATGTATAGGATGTTTTGAAATCATTAATTTATGAACCTAAATTTGATTCATCAGGTCATGAAAATCCAGTAAGGAACACCTTCAAACTTAAGGTAAGTGTTTTCCACCCGAACCTCCAATTTAATTTCGGTTACTTTTATTGTATAATTACCTCAATGAAATTTGTATGTTTTATTATGTACTCATTATAAATTATGTTCGAGTGACCTATATATTTTTATCTTCCATAATCCTTCTTTGTTGTATGGTTAGTTACATGTATTAAAAGGAACTTTCAAAATTCTTTCCAAAATACAAGCCCGATTTAAGGGAAATTATCAATTTTTCACCTATTTGATGGGCACGCTATAATATGTTTTTAGCAACAATAATTTTCATAAAAACACTCATTTTTTTATTTGAAAACTAACTTAAATAACTTCAGGTTTTATGCATATATTTTTCCAAAATAACTCTTCTTTTCAAAGTAAAAGAGTATTTATCTCAAAAATTACTCAATGATTTTATAAGTGTGTCTTCATATTTTTCAACATTGATATTGATTATTATTTATGGTCGAAGTTAATATTTTATGATATCATATACAATATTTAATTGAATGTTTTGTGATTAGTTCTATTTTGGATATTTTATCTTATAACCATTCACTAATTTACCCTAAATGGTTAGTGTTTATTATTATTGTTTGGGGAAAGTTCATTACATTTCATATGTTAGTTTCAATAAAAATGTATTTGTTGTTTATGTTTATCCCCATTCTTGGCCTGTTTTTAGATGATAACCTTGAACATTAGGCAGGCTCTGTCTAATGCAACTGAGAAAGAGGCCTAGTGGGTCACACACTAAGTGTGTCCAAGTATCTCATTTAAATATTAATTTAAAAATTTAAATAAAGATTATTCCTGATTGTGGTTTAATAATTATTTAAGGATGGATGATCCCATTTTTTTCAACACTAGTTATTCGAGAAAATATATTATAGGTGAAATAATATATTTATTAGCGAGTAATACAGTGATGTTTATTTTAGAAATAAATAGCCATTATTAAAGGTCTAATAAATGTGGTGGAGGATATAAAGAAAAATGGAAAAATAAAAGTACACGCAATGTATATTAAATACAAATGCTGTGTATTTATTTTGGAATTTATGGGAAATAATATTATTTATTTAACTAAATAATATTTGGTTTAATTTTTTGGTCACATGTCAAGTAATAATAATAGTCAACTTTAATTATTAGACATGTGGTATTACTAAGAATTAAATGAAATGAATAAATGCTTTCAGGTAATTAATTCATTTTATTATTCTATGTAATTAAAAATCTCAATTATATATTTCTCATTTTCCTAGAAGTTTTTTAGGTGTGGTTGTGCACAACGGATTTGGAAAAGCTCTCAAGATAAAAGAGAATTCCTTTTCCACCAAGAACAATCTCAAGCTACAAGAGAGAGATCCACCTCCACCAGATCAAGGTGATTGAAGACGGACATCGCAAGCAAATGCTCTTTTGCACTAGCAACTGGAGATCCCTTTGGTGACATCCAGATATACGTGGAGCACAAGTGGATCACCGCTAGAGGAATCCTGCACTTGGATTTGATGATGTAATGATGGATCACATCATATCGTGACCGAAAACATCAATGAAGAAATAATTCCATCAAGTTAATTCCTTCCAATTAATTAAATTATTTATAACCAACATATGATGACCCTACCGTTGTTTCCAAACTCCCGTATTTATTTTTTGTTCTTCGTTCTATTCTAAAGATCCTGCGTTTTATTATCGTGATGGATCTTGGATGGATTTTTGTTAACACTAAAATTAAAGTTGGGTACACCCACCAACACACTTCCACCACGCCTAGAACCTACAAGCGGTATCAGAGGGGTCATACCGTTAGTTAAAATTATTTAAGTTTTTCATTGGTTACTTATGAATTTAATAAACTATTTGTTTCAATTCAAGTAAATCATTCTTTAAAATCAGAATATTGAGATTTGTTCCTCCTCTGACGTTTCTCGTTCACCTTACATAAATGTATTTTTCTTTTAATTTTCATTAAAATAAAATATAGGATCTCATCCGGAGGGGCCAAATGTTCCTTGCCATACAACACTAGAATACACCATGTTTATTCCAAAGTACACGCTGTGTAGTCTAGGTTTAATGCATCGGACTGGTCCACCAAATCAGTTCGTGTGTTTGAGTATTCCAAAGTCATAAATGGAACTGTGTGTTGACCAGGAATAGGTGGCACATAGTTTTTGGATTAAAGGCCATGTGGAACACTGAACATGGCTTGTAGTCCCTTCTGGCTATGGTTATACCATGTAACCCGTACATGGCTTGCCCGGATGGAAACTATGTAACACGGATACTACATGGCATGTGTCTCATTGAACACGCCGTGTACTCCAAAAATTTCAGAAGTACATCTACATGCCATGTCCCCAGGTGTGTACTTTGGATAGATGGTGAACAAAATTACTCGTCGTGTAGTCAGAACTACATGCCATGTACTCATCCAAATTATGTAGATTTATTAAAATTCATTGTTATATTATACAAACCCTTGAGATGTATACCATAATTTAGGTGTAAATCTGAGCCACAACACGTGATTGGTGTTTTATATATATGTGTTTAATTTAACATCTGCGTAATATTCATTTCTACTCAAAGGTAGTTACGAATGGGAAGCCACCAGGTTTACTCCAAGGTACAAGTTATGTATAAAGATAAATAAAAATGAATTTATTTTTTAAAAATTATGATGGATGAGAATATCAAGGAAATTTAGAAAAAGAGGTTAAGATAAAAGGATTGATTAATTAAAGATAATTAATTGATTCGAATGTGATTTATATTAAACAAGAATGCTTAAATAATTGAATGCTAGTTTTATTTATGTGTAAATATCATTGCATATATGGATGATGATGAGCTAGACCAAGACCTTCTTATGTGAATGGTTTCTTTTAATTTATTTATTTAAATTAAATTTGTTGGCATGAGATCCTTCTCCTCAATAGGTATTGGGTGTGACCAAGAGGCAAAGCATGAAGAAATCCAAAAATAAAAGGATTCCAAGTTTGCGGAGTCCACTCAGTAGATCAAGGAGCTACGAGTTAATATAGTTGGAATTTAGAATGCCTACCCTAAACCCATAAAATTTCTTGACCAAAAATAGTTTGAGTAATGCGATGGGAAATACGGGTCCTTGCCACTAGAATATTCAGGAAACAGAATATTCTAAAGTCAATGGTGAGGGATATTGGATTCTGATAAAATAGTTGGAGAATAATAAGTATTAATTTATTTATTTGTCTGAGTTTTATCTTAATAAATTACTAAACCATTGTTCATATTAATTTTTAGAAACGGAAAGTGAAATGGCTTAAAACATATCATTTTGAACCATACACAAGAAGCAAAACCTTCTCACCGGCACTAATTTCCAAGAGTGGTAGAGGTGTTTACGCATCATCCTTCTCCACGAGAGGAAATTGTATGTGTTGCAAGAGCATATTCTTGTTACAACTGGAAAAGAGGCCAATGGTGAGGAACTATCTTTGTATATGAAATACATGGATAATGCAACAGATGTCTAATGTTTCATGTTGTTGGCCATATCTAATGAGATCTTGAAGCAACATAAAAACTTGAGCATGTATAGCACGATGCCTCACATTAAGGATCTTTATCAAGGGAAGGCTAGATAGAAGTGATATGATATCTCAAATGCCTTGTTTACAGATATGCTTGGAGAGTCTGTGCTATCTGGTCCTCATGTAATATATATCATTAGATACATTGAACGCATGGACATCTTATGGATTAAGTTCCCAGATGAGTTGTGTACATATCTCATCATATCATCACTAACCAAGACCTTATATAGCTTTATTGTCAACTACAACATGAGAAACAATGGGAAGAGTATATCTGAACTTCTAACCATAATTTACCAGGTAGATAAGGACATGGGGTGTGACAAACCCAGAATCTTTATGGTGAATTATAAAATGAAGGACAAGGAAAAGGTGCCAAAGACTTATAAATGGTCTAAATCCCCCGAGCATCATCCCTCAAAGAAGGGGAAGATCTTGCGATCGGGCAATGAATGGGAGGCGGTATGTTTTTCATGTGTAAAGCAAGGACACTAGAAGAGGAATTGCACCCAAAATCATGTGGATGTTAATGGTACGTTCATTATCAAGTGTAATATTTCCATTTCTAAACATTGGTTATTAGATATAGCTTGTGGGGCTCACATCTGTATTCAAATGCAAGAACCAAGTAAATTTAGAAATATTGTTATAGGAGAGGTGGATCTTTGAGCTGCTAATGGCATGAGGCTAGCAGCACTAGCGGTTGGAGATTACCACCTCTTTTTTCCAATTAGGATGATTTTGGTTTTACATAACTGTTATTATGTGCCTAGTGTTACCAAGATCACAATTTATGTATCTTGTTTAGATATGTATGGATTTGTTTTCAAGTTTGGAAATAAGGGTTTCCTTTTTTATAAGAACAATGTATGTTATGGTATGGAACATTTAAATAATGGTTTGTATGTATTAAATTAAAAAAAGTGTTGGAAATGGAAAACGAAACAAACTCACATGACTCATACATCACCCAGTTGTGGCATCACCTTCTCATTCATGTAAACAAGAAGCACTTGACAAAGCTCTACCTAGATAGATATTTAGACTCTACTGAGCTAAAACCACTTGATATATTTCACGCTTGTTTACAAGGAAAAATGAACAAGCCGGATTTTGGTGGACAGGGTGAAAGGGCCACAGAGCTTCTAGGATTGGTGCACATGGATGTGTGTGGACCATTTCTAGTAGATTCTAGAGGTGGATATTCTTACTTCATTACTTTTACTGATTATTTGAGTAGATATGGATCTGTCTAATTAATGAGTTATAAGTCAGAATCCTTAGAAAAATTTAAGGAATTCAAGAATGAAGTAGATAATCATCTTGGTAAGAAGACAAAGAAGCTTCGATCGGATCGAGGCGAACAATATCTGAACCAAGAGTTCATTGATATTCTATGGGATTCTTTGATTCTATCTCAGCATACTCCTTCTTATACACCATAGTGGAATGGTTTTAGTGAAAGGAGGAACCACACCTTGCAGTTCATGGTGAGGTTGATGATGAATCTTGCAGATCTTCCATTATCCTTTTGGGGATGTGCATTATATACTGCAACATAAACATTAAACCGAGTACCAACCAAGGCCGAAAATGGAATTCTCTCTGAGTTATGGAATGAAAATAAACTAATTTTGTCACACACACATGTATGGGGATGTGAGGAATTTGTTAAGGCCTTCTTAGGCAACAAACAACTACCCCGAGGCAGGGAGTGTATCTTTATAGGAAATCCCAAGGAAATGAAAGGATATTACCTATATAACCCTTTATACAAGTAAGTGATTTTCACTAGACAATACATATTTCTTGAGAGGGAGAAAAACCTAAAAAAGTACAATGGGAGAAATATTTACTTCGATGAAGTTGATGCTCAAGATACACATGAGTTGGTACAGGAACAAGTTCCATAGTTCCCCATATAAGAGGTTAAAGAAAGACAAGAACTGCGTAGGATCTCTAGAGAGTTAAGGGAACCAAAGAGATTTGGTTTTCTAGTCACCGAGGATGGTGAATCATTATTGTTGGAGAATGATGAACCTCTCTCCAACAAGGAAGTAATAGAAATCTCAGAAGCTGCAAGATGCCAAGAAGCGTTGAATTACGAGAAGGATTGCATGTACAGAACAAAGTCTAGGTTCTAGTCGATGAGCCAGTTGATGTAAAGAATTTTGGATGCAAATGGGTATTCAAGAGAAAAATGGACATGTAAGGTAATGTTAGCACCTATAAAGCAATGAAAGTGGCTAAAGGATTTGGAAAACATCAAGGAATTGACTATGATGAAACCTTATCGCCAGTTTCCATGTTTAAATCCATAAGAATCATACATGCCATAACAGCTTACCATGACTATGAGATTTGTAAAATGGATGTCAAAAACGCATTCCTTAATGGGAACCTTTAGGAAAAAGTCTATGTGACACCACCAGAAGGGTTTTTGACACCAGGTGAAGAAAAATGGGTTTGCAAGTTGCAAAAAATCATTTATGGATTAAAGAAATCATCCATGTCATGGAACATTTTATTTGATGAAGCCATAATGAAATTTGGTTTCATTAAGAACGAATGTGAGCCATATGTTTATAAGGTGTTCAATGGGAGTGAGATTTTTATCCTAGTAGTATATGTTCATGAAATATTTCTTATTGTAAATGATGTACTAGCCTTACAATCAGTTAAGGACTAGTTGAACATGTGTTTCTCCATGAAGGACTTAGGTGAAGTAGCCTACATTCAAGGGATCAAGATCATTCATGGTAGATCCAAGAGGATGCTTGGTCTATGTCAGGGTACATACATTGACCAGATACTAAAGAGATTTAGTATGGAACAATCCAAGAGGGTATTGGTTCCAGTGTCACATGGCCTAAATGATTCTAACAAAATGTTTCCTTAGACACAACTAGAAAAATGATAGAATGAGTAAGATCACATACGATTTGACTATAGGATCCATCATGCATGCCATGTTATCTACCGGGCTTGATGTTTCCTATGCACTAAGAATGGTAGGCAGATATCAAGTAGATCTGGGAGAACAACATTGGACTGCTATTAAAACTATCCTTAAGTATCTGAGAATAACTAAGGATAAGTTCCTTGAGTATGGAGGAGATGAGGATCTTGTCATCAGAGGGTATGCTGAGGCTGGTTTTTAGATAGATCAGAACAATCTGAAGTTGTAGTCTGGATATGTTTTCCGTCTCAGTGGAAAAGTTGTGAGCTGGAAGATTTCAAAGCAGCCAGTTGTCACCGATTCTATAGTGGATTCTGAATATATAGTGGCTTCTAATGCAATCTAGGAATTCTTACGAATTTGGAACATTTTCTAGAATCTTGATGTGGTGCCTAGTATTAAAGATCATATCACATTGTATTTTGATAATACTACAGCATTGGCCCTTGCAAAAGAACCAAGGTCACATCAACGGACATAGCACATACTCTGGAAGTATCACTTATTAAGGGATTTCTGTCAAAGGGGTGAATTTTCAGTGAGAAAAGTGTCCATGGAAGAGAACGTGGTGGACCCCAAGACTAAAGTCTTATCTCAGCAGAAGAATTAATATCATGTGAGAGATAGAGTGTTAAAAGTTGTTAGCTGTTGGATCTAGTCAAAGTGGAAGTCTTTTGGATTTGGTGGCATAGAACCAACAACTTTGTACTTAATTCATTAATAAATAATTTATAACTTCTTGATTGTTCTTCTATGTGACAATTCATGTGATAATGTCTTAAGGATAGTTTTTGCATTAAAGGGTCCTAGCAGATCCATGTTATGATGAGAACCTGAAAGTGCCATAAAACTATTCTTGGATATATGTTCTATGGCCGGATGATGTTATTTGAGGGACACAAATAAATATAGGCCATTAGGGGTGTGGAATCATAAAACTTTGAGGCACCTTCTTAGGGTGTTCCCCCTTAGTAATATCCAGGAGGATATTATGAGAACGAGGCCCGCTAGTAGGAAATCCACATTTCATAGTGTCATTGGATGTTCCTATCTATGGACGTGTGTATTGGTCCTTATACTTTAATATTATTATTGATGGGTATTACAACTCACGCAATTAGATGTATTGATGAAAACAGTGATGACACATTGTTCGCAGTGAGGTAGGATACATTGGGTGCATCATGAGTGATACTACATTAATAGATAAGGCGAGAAATTATTTTTGCCTTCTATTACATAACAAAAGTAGATATATTAGTCTCTTTGATAGAATTGATATAGCCTAAATAAATCCATGGCCATGGTGAGTAATGGGTATGTTCAATTCAGGAAAGACAAAGAAAGAATAATCGGGGACATGGGTTGATGGCACAAGCATACAACCCTCTTTATTTGAGATATTGAGACAAATGGATTATATTACATAGAAAGCATTCCTAGGAGGTAAAACGTCATTGCGGCCTTAAATTATTTATCTATGGGTGCCTTAGGGTGTTTCTAGACGCTAACCTAGGACATTAGGCAGGCTCCGTCTAATGCCACTGAGAAAGAGGCCTAGAGGCTCACACACTAACTGTGTCCAAGTATCTCAGTTAAATATTAATTTAACAAGTTAAATAAAGATAATTCCTGATTGTGGTTTAATAATTATTTAAGGATGGCTAATCGCATTTATTTCAACACTAGTTATTCAAGAGAATATATTGTGGGTGAAATAATATATTTATTAGTGAGTAATGCAGGGATATTTATTTCAGAAATAATTATCCATTATTCAAGTTTAATAAATGTGGTGGAGGAAATAAAGAAAAACGGAAAAATAAAAGTACACGCCGTGTATATTTAATATACACGGCGTGTATTTTATGGGGAATTTATGATAAATAATAGTATTTATTTAATTAGACAATATTAGGAGTAATTTTTTGGCTCCATGTCAAGTAATAATAATTGTCAATAGTTATTATTAGACATGGGGTATTACTAAGAATTAAATGAAATGAATAAATTCATTCAAGTAATTAATTCATTTTATTACTCTATGTGATTAAAATTTTCAATTATATATTTCTAATTAGACAAGACATTTGTTTTGGTGTGGTTGTGGACAATAGATTTGGAAAATCTCTTAAGGAAAGATAGAATTATTTTTCCACCAACAACACTCTCAAGATACGAGATAGATATCCACCTCCACCGGATTTAGGTGATCGAAGGCGGACATCACAAGAGAAGGATCTTCTACACTAACACCCCGAGATCCCTTCAGCGACATTCAGAGATACGTAGAGCACATGTGGATCACCTCTAGAGGAATCTTACACATGGATTCTACGATGCAATGGTGGATAACATCGGATCGTGATCAAAAACATCAAATAAGAAATAATTAAATCAAGGTAATTCTAGTTAATGAATTAAATTAATTATAACCAACATATGATGATCCTACCTATGGTTCTGGGACTCCCCTATTTCTCTTTCATTCTTCTTTCTACTCTAAAGATTCAGCATTTTATTATCGTGACGGATCTCGGATTGATCATTGCTAACGTTAAAATTAAAGTTGGGTACACCCACCAACACACTTCGGATGCACCTAGAATGTATAGTTATGAGGTCACACATTATGCATTCCCTTATTCTGAAAATATTATTTATGGTTCATATGGTTTTTCCACAAATATAATACCCATGTTTATCTTTTATTACGCCATTATTTAGTCATCTATTATTCCGTCCATAATGTGTTCAAGTTTATTATTAAAGGCTTCTATTTTTAGTTTCTCACCATGCCTAATTTTTATGTTTATGATATCTTACACTCTATTTATTTCACTTAATGAGAATTTGAGCTCACCCTATTCTTATGTTTCACATTATTAGGATAGAAAGAAGTTTATTATGAATGAAATGTGGGGATAAACTTATAGTTGTGTATGTTTTCAATATAACTTTTGTGTTGTATTTAATTTCAAGTTGTAATGTTGAACTTATGTAAGTATCTAGATTCTAAACCTACTAAAATACTTAGTCCTTTCATATTCATATTCCGTATTTATGTGATAATGTAATAAAATAAGGCACCAGCTTCAAGAAATGGGGGTCATGTCATTACAGTTGGTATCAAAGGATGTTTATTATAAAACATGGAAACTTGATTTAGAAAATGAATTTTCGGGAACAAAACCCTAAGAAAATTATTTAGGATAAACATACAAAATCATCATGGAATCATCGAAAACAATAGATTATGTATATATTTCTTGCGAATACATCTCTTTCTTGAACTACAAGTGGAATAAATGGAAATCACATGAACATGTGTATCCCGTATAGGGATTTCCTTCCTAAAAAATATAATGATGTTGGATCTGGAGCTAGGACTGGTGCTGAGGAACTTATAACTATACTGGGAAAAATGACTCAGGTTATGAACAATAACCTTACACATATAATGCATCCTAATCAACAACATGGAGAAACAATGTCATATTGCTTTATGGGACAACATCCTCCAGTGTTCAATGGGACTCAAAACACATTTGTAGTTGGGTAGTAGATAAGTTCCCTAGAGAAGATATTGATCGCTTTAAGATGTAATGAAAGAGAGAAGGTTTTCATGGTAGTTTATCAATTATCAAGAGATGTAGATCAGTGGTGGTCGTTAATCCAAAAAAAGGAGGAGGAATATATAGAAGAGATTGAATGTATTTATTTTAATGAAATATTAAAAGAAAAATATTTTCCCCACACACAACGAGATGATATAGAAATACAATTATTGAATTTGAGGTAGAAGTAGGATGAAAATGTTCCCAACTATAAATCCAACTTTACAAGGCTAGTAGGGATTTTTGTAGACTACATATGTAATCCAAGTAGTAAGATTTATAGATTCCTTGATGGTTTAAAATCATTCATTTAAAGGGAACTAGTCTCCTAGAATTTCTCATCATATGAAGATACAATCGCATGCACTATCAAGACAGAAAAATAATTTCCTAATCCCTATTAATTTAAAATAAAGAAATAGAATAAGCGTGATATTGTAAACTCTAGAAAAGGAAATAAGAAAATGGGGAATAAGGGAAGATTTTACCTTCCACCCAGTAGTAGTTGTCAGAAGAAACACCATGGAACTTTCTTGAAGAGAATGTGAGTCTTTTACATGGTCACAAAAAAAGACCATCAATCTCATGATTACAAAGGGAAGAAAGAAACAACCAATGGTCAATGAAATAGTGGTAAAGAGATGGTACATTATGAACATGAATTTCCTAAGAATCAGGTAAATGTTCACCAAAGAAGGAAATAGGAGTAAGAGAAAGCTTATAGGGTCAAGACTGCTGAGGTTAAAGTTCCTAATGATGTGGTGGTAGTTACTTCAATCATTTCCTCGAATATAGCCATTTGTTTATCTAATTACGTATCATCACATTCTTTTATCTCTTCCCAGTTTTCCTTGAAAATTAGAAATGTTAAATTTTATTTGATAAATGAGTTTCTAGTAAAAACTCTTAAGGGATGTATCATTGCGACAAATATGTGTAGATCAATCCCCCTCATGACACATAAACATGCTTCAGTTTTCTAACCCTGTCATCATACCCATGATTGACTTTTATAAAATATCTGGTATGAGTTGGATTTCACATTATGGTTTGAAGATCTATTGAAGGAAGAGAGAAGTTATGATTTTTGATAATGGTGTTGAATCCCTTATCTTTAGAGCAGAAACCTCTCCAGATGGTTCTTATATAGATCCACCCCCAAAATCTCTACTGAAATCAATTATTGGGGAGGAAGGGAATGAAATAACTATGGGTGAGGAAAATTATGTTCAAATAGAAGATGTATCTATTGTGCAAGAATCTGTTTATGTTTTTCCATAGGATTTACCTGGACATCCTCCAAAGCGTGAAATTGAGTTTACCATTGATTTAATTCCTAATTCAAGGCCCATATCAAAGACCCCTTATAGAATGGCCATTGTTAAATTAGTCAAATTGAAGAAAAAAATAAAGGAATTGAGTGATAAAGGATTCGTATTCCCTAGTTTTTCTCACTATGGAGCCCCTGTCCTTTTCATTTAGAAGAAAGATGGCTCTATGAGGTTGTACATTGACTAAAGTGAGAAAAATAGTAACGAAAATGTATCTCATACCTCACATCGATGATTTATATGATCAACTTTACAGAGCCTAATATTTTACCAAGACTGACCTTCGATCTGGATATCATATTTTTTTAGTAAGGATGGAATACATTCCAAAGACTACATTTAAAACTAGGTAAGGGTGTTATGAGTTTACTATAATTCCTTTTGGACTAACTAATGCACCCTCTATTTTCATTGATTGAATGAATATAGTTTTCAAGGAATATATTGATAACTTTATTGTGGTATTTATTGATAATATCTTGGTATAATACAAAATCTATAAAGATTCTTAAAATCACTTGCGCACTATTCTGATGAATTTTAGAAGAAATGAATTATATGGGAAGTTTTTCAACTGTGAATTTTGGATTCAATCAATTTCCTTTATTGGATACATTATCTCTAATGATGGAATATTTTTTATCCTATAATGACAAAGGCTATTTAAGAATGGACTACTATAGTTAACATAACTGAGGTATGTATTTTTATTGGTTCAGCAGGTTATTATTGGTGTTTCATTCAGAACTTTGCCGTTTATTCAACTCAATGACCAAGATTACACATAAAGGGGTAAGGATCGTATAGAAAAAATAATGTGAGGACTGTTTCGAAGAATTGAATAGGATAATAGTGAATGCTCTGATCCTAAATCTACTATTGGGGAATGATGGGTTTGTGATCTATAGTGATGCATCAAAGAAAGGACTTGGTTGTGTCTTTTTGTAGGATGATAGAGTTATTTCCTATGCATCAAGGGAGTTAAAAATTAATGAACAGAACTGTCCTACTCCTGATCTTGAGTTAGATTTTGTGATCTTTTCTCTAAAAATATGGATACACCATCTCTATGGTGAAAAATATGATATATATAAAGATCACAATAGTCTAAACTATATATTCTCAAATAAATAACTCATCTTGAGGCAATGATGATGGCTCAAACTACTCTAGGATTATGATTGTTACATACACTACCACCCATGAAAGGAAAATAAGGTAGATGATGCATTGAGTAGGAAAGATCATAGAGTTCTAAACAAAATGACAATTTAAAGAGATATTTTGTTCATGGATCTAATAATTATGGACATGGGAATTATCAAAGAAGATGAAACGTCATTACTTTTTCAATTGGTTTAATAACTATATTTATTAGAATGGATGAAAATATCTCAGCATGATGATCAGATCCTTCAAAAGAAAATTAATGTTGTGAAAGATGGGAAGTTGGCTGACTTTATATCTGAAGATTGAATTATAAAATTTCAGAAGAGGCTATGTTTTGCCTTTATACCTGAGATGAAAAGTGAGTTATTGGATGATTCCCATAGATCTGATTTCTCTATAAAAATTGGTCGCACGAAAATGTATAGGGATTTGAAGGATCATTTCTGGTGGGACAACATGAAGAGGAAATTTCTGATTATATATCAAGATGTTTAGTCTGTCAACAAGTGAAGGGTGAATGAAAACATCCTAGAGTCATGCAACCACTACCTATTCTTACATGGAAATGGGATAACAACACCATGGATGTTTTCACTAGATTACCCAAAAATTTAACAATGAATTACACAATATGGGTAATTTTGGACCAACTTACAAAATATGAATAGTTACTCGCTATAAGGGAGGATTTTCCATTGGAGAATATTGAACGAATATATATCAATGAAGTTATAAGACTTCATGGAGAACCTATTTCAATAGTGTATGATCGTGATCCTTGATTTACATAGAACTTCTGGATAAATTCTTGAGAAATCTTTGGATATTGATCCTCGTTTTAGTACTATTTATCATTATCAAACATATGGGAAATTAGAAAGGAAGATCCAAACATTAAAATTCAAGATGAGATTATGCTCACTCAACTTTCAAGGTATGTGGGATTAGTATTTACCCTTGGTAGAGTTTTCCTAAAATAATTGTTTTCATTATTGTATTCAAATGGCATTATATGAAGCATTGTACATAAAGAGATCTCATACAAAAACATGTAGGGATGAAGTTAGGGAAAAGAAGCTAGTAGGCCTAAAGCTTGAGGAGGAAACAATAATGAAAGTAAAGACTATTCAAGGAAATATCAAGGAACCTCGAAGAAAACAAAACATTTATATTGGTAATGAAAGGAAGTATTTGGAATTTCCAGTGGGGGATTATGTTTTCTTAAAAGTATCTCCATGTAAGGATGTTATAAGATTTGGGAAGAAAGGGAAATTGAGCCCTCAGTACGTAGGACCTTTTGAAATTATAGATAGAATTGGAACTGTTTCATATCGTTTGGTTATTCCACCTATCTTGTCTAAAGTACACAATATGTTCCATGTCTCATTGCTGAGAAAGTACATGCTAGGCCCAATTCATGTCCTCACTTCCAAAAATATATAATTGGAACTGGACCTATCTTACTATGAAGAGTCTATCTAGATTCTGGAAACTAAAGAACAGGTGTTGAGGAATCAGATGACATGACTAGTAAAGATACTTTGGGAAAATCATAAAATCAAAGTGGAAACATGGGAGCCTAAGGATATTATGATGTTGAACTACACAAATCTTTTTCTGAGGTGTCATTCTTGTAATTTTGAGGATGAAATTTGTGTAACGAGGGGATAATGAAGCACCCAAGGGTTTTATAAAAAAATTTAATATTGAATTCATAAATAACTCAGTCTCTACAAAACACTACTTTATTATAACCTAGCTAGTAAACATAATGTTTCCACCTCTGTGCTTTGAATTTAGAAAAACTAACACACACAGATTCATTCAGTAAGATATTTAAAGTCTGATAAGACACATATAATTTTTTGGTGAATTATATCATACCCCTATGATTTAATATGAATAGTAATATGACCCTTATTAATAATATATCATATTATTATTTTATTTCCTTAAGGTTATAAGATAATGAGATCTTGATTAATTTTACAAAGAGATATAAAATGAATTATAGTTTTAATATTATTATTTTTGGAATAAATTATGATTTTATTTAAAATTAAATAATTGATATTTGAAATTTATTTTCAAAAAATTTAATTCATTTTTGAATTCTATAGGTCAGAAAATGGTTAGGGTGAATATTTTGTATTTTTCTGAAATATTCTAATTTTGATGAATAGTAAAATATGGTAATTTACTGTACATATACATTATCAATTAAATTTACAATTCCTAAAATCATGTTTTAGGTGAGCACACTTGGTTATAACTCACATGAAAATATTACTATTATTGTTCGTAATAATCAATATTGTGGTTTGTCTTTGTCAAAATAATAAAAAAATGGAAAAACCCTCCTCTCCTCCACTATAAAAACACTGCCTCACTCCCTCTTATCTTCACTCCTCTCAAGACTTTTTACCTATCTAAATTCTACTGAAATATCCTCCCAAAATACTCCCCCACTTCTTTCAACACTTTTTCTCATAAAAAGACCAAAACCTCTCCCCTAAAGAGGCACTCAAGGGAGATTACATCAGGAGGTAAATTATTCTTTTCATTTATTTTATTTCATGTTCCTTTATTTTTTTTCTTTCCTGACCTCTTTTCATCAAACTTTTTTGATGAATCTAGTACATTACTTGTACTATAATGTTTTTATGATAAAGGAATAATTCTTCATCATCTATCATTTTCATTTCTTTTATACTAGAAATGAAAACACCATCTGAGATGTGTTAATTTATCACATTAAAGGATGACGAGTATTCAATTTCTATTACCATATTGAATTATTATCATGAATCCGTTTTGATGGTGTAACTAGACTATAATATATTTATTATAACTTATTTATATTTCTTGAATCCTTTTTTACACATGATATTAATTTATATATAAAAATGATTTTGGTGTGATCAAGAACTGCCAATTAACCCAAACAATTGTCATTAACATTTTATATAATGATTCATATTCACTCCCAATAACCAAATTAATTATATGAACATGTAATCTTCTGTTTTTTCACAGATAACATAAAACATCTATTTGGGAAAACCATTCTCATTTCCCACGATTATTCATAAATGAATATAAGTAAACTGATCATGAAATCCAAGGAAGAAAACACTCCCCAACAATGAAATTGAATCTCTTAACCCATAAAAAGGACATGAAGGAACCAAATAAGGTTATAAAAAATCAAATAAATGTAGTGTAGGTTCTTGAATCATTAATTTTTTAACCTAAATTGGATTATTCAGTTCATTAAGATCAATTTTGGAACACCTTTGGGATTAAGGAAACGGTATTCCACCTAAACATCCATTTTCATTCGGGTTACTTTTATTATGTACATACCTTAATGAAATTATTATGTATTGTTAAATACTAATCATATATTCTGTGTGAGTGAACTATATATATTTATCAACCAGATTACTTCCTTATTTTATGGGGAGTTACACATCTTAAAATGAACTTTCAAAATTGTTTCAAAAATACAAGCTCGATTCAAGGGAAGTTATCAAATTTTCACCTATTTCATGGGCACTCTATAATCATTATTTAGAAACCATTATTTTCCTAAAACTGCTCATTTTATTATGTGAATACCACCTTAATTAACATCTAGCTTTATACAATTATTTTTTTAAAATAACTCTTCTTTTCAATTTAAAAGAGTATTTATCTCAACAATTACTCAATGATTTTATAAGAGTATCTTCATATTTTTCAACCCCATTATTGATTATTATGTATTATTGTGTTTAATATTTTGTGATATCATATACCATATTTAATTGAATTAGTTTTTATTAGTTTTAATTAGGATTTTATATCTTAAAACCATTGACCAATTTACTTTAAATGGTTAGTTTTTATGATTATTGTTCGGGGAATGTTATTTACATTTCAAATGTTTGTTTCAATATGAATGTATATGTTGTTTATGTTTATAACTGTTAATATTAGCAATGAATTGTGCATAGTAAGAGTCAATTGGGTCCCTCTATATCTTCTCTATGCATTATTTGGTCTCATGAGATAAACTATTGTCTTGGAATGATGCCATGACAAAATTGATATTTATGGTCTTGGAACAAGGCCTTGACGGTATGTTTATGATGTCCTGCATTATAAATTCACATATTATGAAAATATTATTGGTTGTTCATGTGGTTATTATACTATTATAATATCCATATTTATGATTTATTATGGAATTATTTATTTATCTCTTATTCCATCCATAATGTGATCAACTTTATTTTTAAAGGCATGTGTTTTTAGTTATTCACCATGACAAATGTTTATGTTTATGATATCTTCCATAGTATTATTTACCCTTAATAAGAATTTGAGATCACCCCTTTATTATGATTCATTTTCTAAGGATAGGAGAATATTTATTATGAATCACCTGTAGGGATGAACTTATAGTTACAGATGTTCCCAATATAACTTATGTGTTTCATTTCATTTCAAATTGTAATGTTGAACCTATGAAAGTATCTTGTTCCAAAATCTACTAAACTAATTACTACTTTTGGATTAATATTCAATTTTTATATGAAATTTTAATAAAATAAGGCACTGGCTTCAAGAAACTAGTGTTAGGTCCTTACAGTATGATGTTTTTATTGATATACTCACACAAATGATTTTTTTGTTTTTGAAATGGATGGATATAGTTGGAACCAAAGTAACAATGGATGTGAATGAATCTATGGTGGTTTTATGAATAAGAAATTTAATGAATTGGGAGATAAAATGAGAACTATTTTTGTTATTCTAAACAAACTATTTAGAGTCATTATTGACCACTTAATCCTGGGTGATTTTCTATGGAAATATATATGTGAGAAAGAAATACCTATGAAAGTTTGAGTAATAATAATAAAGGTAATTATATTTAACAACCTATGTATCAAGGATGTGGGAAGAAACACCTCTGAAAATGTTTTAAATGTATGGGAATACGTTATAGATTTGGTAATGATGATCCTGAAGTAATAACCTACCATGTAAAAAGGAAGAATTCAGTTGACTCCTGGAAAGGGAAAGAAGTCCTTTTCATGGGATGAATTGAATTTTTTAAATGTGTTGTTCATGTTCATTATGAAAATATAATTCTTATGAAGATGATTAGAGAATGGGATTTTCAAGACTGTATAAATATATTTTTACCAATACCTAATTTCATTCCAATTGGAGATGATGAAACTAAAAATAATCAATGAATGGTATGATTTATTTCATAGCTTATGTTTTGAAATTATTGAATCTTGGGACATGATTCATGATTCTTTTGTAGGAAATAAGTAGTTTTGAATAAGTATGAATAATATTGTTAAAGGATCATGAAGAATTCTGGATGATTAAGACAATTGCATTTTAGAAATTCAAGAGTTATTTTATATTTATGGTAATGAAATGTTTAAAAGTATTAATTCTCTTTTGTTTGGGGGATTACTTTGGGAGACATTTCTCTTGTACCTGTAACCCTGAGGTTTGTTATGTAAAAATTCTATTTGAGGAAGAATTACCTTTTCCTTTTTAGATATAATTATAAATAATCATTAGGGTTTATATGATCCTCGAATTTGAGGTAGTTATGGTTTATAACATTTTGATATGAAAAATGAAAGGCATGAGATAAACATGATGTTAAATTTTGTTATGGTTATTTTTGAAGATTTTATCTCATTTTGGTATTGTTTTAAGAATTATATAGTTTTAGAAAAATGACAACCTGTAGGATGGGTATTAACCCATCATGTCTAGTAAAGCTGTGTGAATTGAACCCACAACTGGAGGGCAATAAGGGTGCATCGCCTACCACAGGCATACATGAAGTCCCTAGTTAGTATGAATTATTCATTTTAGTTAAATTATTTTATAGATTAATTATAAGTTGATTTTGGGAACTTATATTTTATCAAATAGATATCCTTTTTATAGGAAAGTGATTGGGTGATTAAGTGATACATGTTATTTTGGATGACATTCACACTTTTGGGGACACTATTTACCTAAGGAAGATATAATACTATGGGATTTCATTTGAGTATTTGTGGTTGAATATTATTTTGGAATATTCTATGTTTTAATTGTGGAAATATATATATCTGGGTTATTTGGGGAAATTATTAACCTATCATAGAAAAAATGTGACTAGGTTAACTACTTTTTGGTATGATACTTTAAGATTAGTTGATGTTATTTGGATATAAATACTAAGATATATCGTGAAAGACTATGTGATCACATGATTATGAATTTTGTTTTTCAATATTATTTTGGATTATTTTGAAGGATGTTAAGGAAAAAAATTTATTTAATGGTCTTTGTGAAGCTTTGGGTATTATTTGTTGAATTTTAGAGATTAATAATAGTATTTTTTTTATAAAGGATTAATCTTTTTGGGATTATCTGATCTTGTTCTAACCATTTTGGTTTTGGTTAATTTCTAAATACATGGAAATATATAGTTCATCTTTTGTAGATTATGTTATTCTCTGGAAGTTGATTCTAGCACTTCGCATGTGACCAAGTCATCTTGAATACACATTTTTGTAGAGAAAATAGGAGTCTGTGGTAGAAATTTATTAAGGAATTAAACACTACTTGTAAAGTAATTATTTTTACTTATGTTCTTATTCAATCTCATAAATAAATTCTCCAACTTTATGCAAATTATATTAAAAAATGTTTTTTGTTTACTTTTCCTTCTAGAAAATAAAAGACTGTTTAACCCATCACATGTTTAGGTTTTTCTGGTTAATAAATTTCTCTTGATAGTGTTTTCAATCACTCTCCCTCAGAAAAATATGGTTAGTTTTTCATCCATATCCATGTTTTCCTACATAGAATCCTAGTGTGTGATATCTCAAGTGACAATTGTACTTCTCTTTATTTCTTTTAAACTGATAGTTTTATTGACTCTTTTTCCAATGTGGTATTTTCAATGAATTTTCCAAGCCCAATTTTTAAATTATGAGGATGTAATTTTTGATAGGGGGAACGATGTAACATCACATTTTCTTAGAAAGAATCACTATGTTCAATAGCATACATAAAACGCTGCATCGAGCATAAAAGAACATTAAAATATTATTATTTAAATGTTACCATTATAACATAGCCTTTGGATTTATAGGAATTAATAGTATAAACTGAATTAGGATAATACGGTTTAAAAAGGTTTAAATAATGATTCATTGGTTACCAATTTTTTTTTAAATGGAAATAAACCCAATTGAATATGAAGGATATGTTGTTATGAAAACCTATTTTAAAAGAGATTAATTGTGTTTATAAAATCATAACACTCATTATAGATTATTATTTGATGAAAAATATATTTTATTTATTAAATTAAATTTTTTAAATTCATCTTATATGTTTTCTATATTAGATATAAGAACAAACTCAATTTTTTAGATTAAAGAATTATTTTTCTAAAAATGTAGTTTTACCACATTTTAATGGAAAAACATTTTTACATTTATTTTTAAAACCTTTATATGTTATATTTGACAAAATAAACATTTTCTATAGAAGTGGGACATCAAAATTTACTTTGGTTAAATTTTTGGTAATTTTAAGATAAAGTTCATTTTTTAATCAATAGTGAAAAATAATGCATTTATATTCCAAATTGCCTTTTCATATAATGAATTTATATAGATAGATTTTCATTTTAAGTGGTTTTAAATTGTAATTTAATTAAGTTTTTGTCATTTAATCTAATTTTTGTCTTTCTCCAGAATTTCACTATTAAATTGGACATAAACACATGTCAATCTTTTGAATGTTTTTACTTCTAAAAAACCCGTATTTTGGTTTTGAAAATAGGAATAAATTATAAAAGTTATGTGTTTTAATTTGTAAAAATGGATTCCATATTTGGAATCTAAAGGTCCAAATTTCAGAAATAATTCCCTTTTATTTTTTGACATTATGAATAGTAACTTCATAAATTATTTTTTTACCATGGTTAAAGTGTAAATATGATAAATAAGGGTAAAAATAATATTATCATAATATAAAACTAACCTAAAACATATTCAAATCATATTTTATGAGATATGTCTGACCATGGTAATCCATGGGTTCATTTTAGTACCCCATGTAGCCATTTGGGTGTGATAATTACGTATTATAAGAATTAATTTAAAGTAAAGAGAAATATAACATAAACATGAATCTTTTACTAAAACAATTTTAATATAGGATTATGTATCTAATCTCTTTGTATAAAAATATTCATTAGAAATATTAAATTATATCATATGTCATTGTATTTTATTTATAATTTTTAGACATTATATAAGTAAATTTTTTTGTGACATAATGATGATGCAGGGATTACCTTATGAATGAAAGATTCAAATATATGATATTATAAATATTAAAATAAATGTATTTTGAAAGTTTTATGCCATAAAAAAATTTCTAGATGATTATGACATATTATATTTAATTTAATGCCTTTTTTATGGAATCAAGTTATTATGACTCTAACAAAAATCAATTACTAAATAGTATCCAAATTGACATAAATGAGGTTTTAAGACAAATATTATATTATTAAATGATATAATATTCCTAAAAATATAATATTCATATAAATAACTTATATAATGTTTCAAATTTAAATAATAATCCAATTTTGGTTATCTTGGTATTTTACCGTAAATATAGTAATTATATATTATGAAAATATAAGAAGACATGGTAAGAGTTAATGTTATTAACTAAGGGTTAAAGCTAAAAGATAAGGTTAATTTTATGACTTAAACAATGATAAAACCTATTTTTTGTGATTATATCGACCCATAATCATCTTATACTTGAAATATATCAATTTGGAACTATTATAATTCGAAAATCAATTTATAATAAAATAATATTTCAAGAATTTCCAAAAGTGTCCCTCCTCCATCTTATTAAAGGAAACCACCTCTACCCACTTAATCACAAATATAAAACCTCTTGAATCATAAAAATTCTACTAAAATAATATCACAACATCCCTCTCTTCCACTTATAATCCTTAACTTGGGAATAAGGCAATTCTATAAAGGCTTTTGGCTCAAATCAAAAGGAGATACCCGATTTAGAGGTAGCGTCTTCTCTCAAGCTCATTTCCTTTATTATCCTTCTACACTCCATGTGCTATTATTATTCTATTATTATGTAAAAATACTAGTATCATAAATATACAAGTATTTTTTTTATAATGATTATAACTACACTTACACACACCTCTCTCTAATGGATACGAACATACTATTTCTCTGTACGGTGAACTACGTCCTCACCCAATGATGATTGTTCAATTTTTCTGTTAACACCTCTCATGGTGGTAATTATTATGGAACTGTATTTATATATGATATATATTATATTTTTATTGTCTTTATTCTTCTTTAATTTTATTTTAAACATACATTTATCCTTTACATAACGTGTAAATATGATTATTTCATTTGAGTAAATGTTCACTACCACCCTCTCAATGTGATATTACTTAATCATGACATATATGAAACCTATAAATGGTGGCTTTAATGAAAATTAATAACATATATAACTTTTATTTTATACTTTAATTGTAATATACCTATGTATTATTCATTTTCATTCCTTTTATATGAAAAAAATGAATGTATCATTCTTGTGTACGTACAGCCTACCATCTCCATGGGCAGTGAAATTAATTTCTCATCTTCAAATGTTATAGAATATTATAAAGACATGTATATTTGATATAAATGATATTAAAATATTGAATAACATTATTCAGATAATGGACTTATGACCACATGGATAATTTTTATCAAAACAAGTTCATTTTGGACTCAAGTACCGAACATCGACAAAACGTCCAATATAAACTCAAATAATTAAAAAAATTTATAACATGGTAATAAGTGATATTAAATTACTAATATATTTTTAAAAGGTTCTAAATCAAGTTCAAATTAACCTATGTTTATTATTTATTAATATAAATAATGAACGCTACAAGTCTGACTCAAGGTAAAGGAAATATTAACTCAGTCTTCACTCTTTGAGTTAAATATCTATGTAATTGGTTTTATTTTGACAAGAATATGTGTTAGTGAATTATTATTTTTTTAAACTGAATATCCAATTATATTGGGTGTATTTGTATTTTCCACACATATTTATGTAATTTATGTATCCTTAATCTAATTAAATGGTCTATGTAAGGGACTTGGTCTGAAACTCCTTTAATTGAGGCATATTTTGATTTATATACAAGAATATTTAATATAGTTTATAATCAACCCCTTTGACTTTTAATTTAGTTCAATGGTTGTCAAAATTAATCTTTTTATGAATAATTTTACTAAATGAAAAAAAACAAATGTTTCTTATTAATGTACGTGATGACAACGACCTTTTCGCCACCATGAGCGTTATTTGATAGTTAGATTCTTCTAAAAGATGTAATGTTTTTAAAAATAAAATTAAATACAATATTTAATTTTTGGGTATTTTGGTATTTAAAATGGTTTTGGGAATGGATTGTTTATTTTAATATCTTGAACTGATATCTTTTTATTCCAATATGGAAGTGTTATCTTTCTTTTATGCTTGTTTTATGTGTTATGATTATGCTATGGTTCTTGGGTACTGTTTCCATATATAGGTGGTTCCGTGATAAACTGAGGGTGGGTGAGCTCGAGATATCTCTCTAGTGCATTAGGTAATGTGATGGAATTAAACTTTAAGGTTTCTCTTAAGAGATTTAGGTAATATACTATGATGGGTATTCCAAACAAAAGCTTAAATGTTACTCCTTATATAGATGTTAAATATACAATGTAAGTATGTTATAGATGCCACGAGTTACCATTATGATATATGATTTCCATTAGTTATTCAAAAATCTTATGATTTCTTTAGGTATGTTAAAAATATTATGTTTTATGAGTGGAAATTATGATTTCATTAACGTGTATGTATTCATGGACTAATGTTTTATTTCCTTATTTTATAAACCTTATTGATATTTTTATAATCATCCCATGTTTTTGAAACGTTTTTCATAGGTATAAGGAGGGGTAAGAGAAAACAATAATTCTAGATTATTTTTATAAAGAAAAATAAATAATAATTTGTTTAAGGGGTTTCCTTGGGTGGAATAAGTGGATACTGAGTGTAATTATCCACATGTAATATCTGGGTCTCTTATGAAGTAGTTATGGCATAATTTTCTAAAACTCTAAAACTAAAAAGATATTGAATGTGAATTCTTGGATATACTTAATATTATTAAATATTTAAGGTTGGGGTCGTATAGTCATAGCTTTTTTATTTTTGAAAAAGGGAAATATAGTCAACAAAATTTGGATCTTTTTAGGTTTAACATGTTATTATTTGTATTTTACCCAAGATTTCTCCCATATAGAAGCAGCAATGTATGGGCTGACCAAGAAACAGATGAAGTTTTTTGTTATAATTACATTGAGAGATATTTTCAAGAGCATAAGGGAAGGATATCCTCAATTCCTTTCCTCACTTTACCTATGATGGGTGAAGTATATATTGTGTATTGTGACACATCCAGAGTTGGACTTGGAGCAATTATAATATATGAGGATCGTGTGGTTTCTTATGGTGCCTGGTATATGAGACCACATGAGAGGAATTACCCTACTTAGGATCTGGAGTAATTAGCAGTGGTACATTACCTAAGATGTTGGAGAATGTATCTCATGGGTGAGAGGTTTTTGGAATACATGGATCACAAGATCCTCAGGTAAATCTTTTCATAGTGAGAACTGATCCTTCAGTAAAGGATGTGGGTCGAGTATCTACATTCTTTCAACATTGAATTGGATTATAAACCAAGAAAGTTAAATTTCACTATCAATGATTTGAGCTGAAATACATAGATAGATGATGTATGGGAGTCTTGTGTTTACTGGTGGATAATGTCCTACTTTGAAGACATGCATCTGGATGTTCAAGAAACTTAGGGAAAATTATCTTTGACTATAATATTTTTTTTACTGGTGTTGTTGGACTATATTAAGAAAAATAAGTTGTCTTATCATGAGGGGTTAGTTATGAGAGGAAAATCATATGTTGGGGATACTTCATCACGACGGTCTCTTGGTAGTGGAAATTATCTCATTTTTGTGGTCGAGTATCAGTTCCAACAGAACTTTGAAAAGAGATGATGAGGGAGCCTCTTGCTTCTAGATGGGAGGTACATCCCATATTAACAAATATGTATCAGGAACTCCATATATAGTACTAGTGATGAGTAATGAAGAAGTAGTTGGAAAGGTTCATGCATAGATTCTTCACTTCTCAGTAGGTGAAAGCTGAGTTCCAGAGTCATGTTGGGATTTTATAGCCTTAACCCATCCCATAGTGTAAATGGGATGATTTCACAATGAATTTTGTGATAGGATTACCTAGGACTACCCATAAGAATAATGTTGTATTGGTGGTTGTGTATTTACTAATTATGGTACCAAACTAATTTATTGTAAAGACCCTAAAATTTCATGGAAAATTGTTTCTTAAATATTTTGGAATTTTATGAGTCGGCGGTTTCTGACGGTTCCTGATTCTGAGGCCCGGTGTGCCCGCAATCAATTTCTGAAGTTTTTTCGGGTACATTCAGTAAACAAACATGTGGGTTTTTATATCTTTTGAACTGGTGCTCGTAATTGAAATCTGAGGACACCAATGAACTCGTAGTGCCAGTATTCGCTTAAGGAGACCTCTATCGCAGTTTCATTTGGACGAGAGCGGAAGTTAATTTTGGGGATTCTTATAATTTAAATAAAATTTATGTGTTACATAATTTTATTTAAAACGTTCTTAATTCCTCCAAAGGGAGGTTAGAGTTGGGGCCCACCCCCACATAACCTCCCATGGGAGGATATTATATGGTGGGCCCACATGAACTCAACTCCCTTTAAACTCTTGGACTTCCCATTAAAGTGCCAACACACCCATGTTTTTAATTATTTGAGACCTTTGAAATTCTTTCCAACTCCATGAAATTAATAAAGTGAATCAACTTAATTAATTATTTTGGGTGTTTGAATTCTTTTTAATTCACTTATGCCAACATTAAAATGAGGAATGATTATCTCTTATTTTGGTTGGCATGAACTTTGTGGAGAGCTAAGGAGTATAGGTAGAGCCTTCCTCCCACAAAGAACACAAAGAAAATCTTCTCCAATTCTTAAACCTAGGAAAGAAAGTGAGGTGACGGCCATGAGAAATGCCCATCTTCGTTCCTCTTCATCCATGACAAAGGAGAAGACGCCGCCTGCAAAGGACGCTGCCAGCGACAATGACTTTTCCTACGACGTTGACAGAATGACATCCATCTTTCGCGATGCCCTCTTCCGCGACTCCGTCTAGCGAAAATTGAAATCAAGGTAGTGAGTAATTTGGATTATTTATTTTATACATGTGAATTATACCCTTGTATATTGGCGATTATATGTTGGATTGCTGTTTGAGCCTCTAATATGGGTGGCACAAGCTAACGAATAATTCCGGACTCTTCGCCATTTCATTCTTGATGCGCAGTTTGTTGGGAGACAGGTGAACGGAAGGGTAACCCAGAATTGAGGTCTTAGTAGTGAAGATAAGGACCCAAGGAGGCCATATGCACTGGAGAGAGGCAAAACGGACCACCGGAATGACTCTGGTGGCCCACGGAGGAGTGTGGCGGCTGGCCGCCTAGGGGCAGCGACGCCCCTCGCGTGCCGCCAGCAGATGGCCACCGTGGCACCGGCCACGGTGGTGGAGTGGGACCCGCATCACGGGTTCTGGTAGGGATGGGTAGCTCCAGCTAGCGCCACCGTTACAGAACACCGGTGGGTTGTGCCCCCCTGCTCCGTGCTCGGCCAGCTGGTCGATCTATAACCGGCCACTAGGACATAACATGAGCTACGGACCTTAGATCGATGCACTGTCAGTTGCGTAAGATTTCTTGGATCAAGACGGTAATTTCATTATATCACACATAAGGTTTTGTTGAAGTTTTATTATGGTAGGTTTGGTTCGAATCTGGATCCAACCGGGCCCTCGGAGTAGAAACACTTATAACTCTCAGACCGGGAATCCGATTGACGTGTCGTCTATCGCGTTGGGTTTCTTATAAAGAGACAGAACTACGGGATACATCAACTCAGTACTTATTTGATGTATCGATACTTGGCTCGAGAAGAGGACACTTCTGGAATCGAGCGTGCTATGTGCGGGAACCCTAGAACTGGCTGCGATAGAGATGATGGAATCCTCTGTGGGTTCTACAGTGATGACTAATGTACTATAATCCTCTGTGGGTTCGAAGATGATGAATAATGTACCTAAATCCTGTGTGGTTTTGATAGTTCTGACTTCTGTTCTTGTATCCTGTGTGCGTCTGACAGAATAGCTGGTCCTGTATCCTGTGTGGGTCCGACAGCTCAGATGAATTATAGCTCATCCTGTATCATGTGTGGGTCTAACAGCTTAGACGAGATATCTGGTCCTGTATCATGTGTGGGTCCAACAGCATAGCTGGTCTTGTATCCTATGTGGGTCCCACAGCTTAGATGATCTAGTGGCTACATCTGATCATCTATATCTCTCCACTATTGTGGCATACCTGTGTGAGCTGAGTCGTGTCTTTCAACCATTATCATCTTGGTGACTAACTTTACTTCTGTTTTGGAATTGGTTTGTGCTTGGTCTCTAGAGTTAGAGTCGGACTATGATTGGTAACTTAGGTATATGTATAGGCATATACCTAAGTAGGGTTGGTTGATACTTCAGGATTGTATATTTCTTGTTTTGTTTATCCTTAGTGGATATTGTGAGACCTTGCGAGTCTCGGGGTCCCTACTGAGTATCGTTATACTCTCCCCTACATGGGAAATGCCCTCACCACATTGTGTTGGATGAAAACGATGGATAGTACTGACGGAGGCCGAGAGTGCCATGACAGGACGGTACCCGGAGGTGGACCTTGCAACGATTTGGTACACGGGGGAGACTAACGGACGTGAGTGCTGAGGTGGCCATCTATACCTACCCTTCTGTTAGGAACCCCCGAGGACGATCCAGGAGATGCTCCTTGGTTTCAGTTATTCTCCCTTTTTACTAGTACTTGTTGTTCAGTTGGGTTTGTATACTGGCCCATTTACTTTCCAGTACACTCTTTTGTATTTAGTTTTACTTAGTTTTTACTTCCGGTTGCATACTATATTTTATTGGATTACTTTTATAAAGGCAATTCCTTCCCATATTAGGTATTTTAAGCCTTTGGTGCTAGTCTACATCCCCTGGCCTATGGAAGACGGGCTTGGGGTAGTCACTGTATGAGTCCCGAGGACGGGTCGTGATAAATTGATATAAGAGGAGTCGGTTCTACCACATAACATAGAATCTGATTCTTTTAACAGCAATAGTGTTATGTGTTTTGAGTGTGGTTATCATTTTATGGAAACCATTGTTGGTGTGGTGGCCGACATATCCATACACAAGGACTCTGACTTCTGATTTCTGACTCAGTGCATGAAAACACGGATTGTGTGTGTCTTTCTTATGAAAATTTTTCTTGGTGATTACTTTTTGATAGCTTGTAAGAACCCAGTTTTTGCTCAAATAGAATTTTTAATAATCTTGATGTTATTCCAGAGCAGCGCCTTCAGACAGCGTGCGATTCCGAGCCCCGGTGTGGCCGAAATTAAATTTTTAGTGCGTTCACACTAGACACGCCAAATAAATGGGATAACTCCTAAACTATGATCTGGATCAGTAATCTGAGTGTACATATGTGTCCGAAATGGGGTGTTTATGCTAGGAATGACATAAAGAATGTCGGCGCAGGACGTTGGGACCCCTCACCCGTTAACGGAACATTAAACGGATAATTAAAATAATTAATTTATTCATTTAATGGTTAAACACAAGTATCTCTTAAACAGTGGCTCGGATTGGAAAACTTAGGGCATCGTTGAGTCCGGAGCATGCTGTTTACCATAGGAGGGGTGTAACTTTCATGGGAGTGGGCCTTCTGTGAAAAGTGGCCCTAGGGGTGTTTTCGTAATTTGGTGACCTCGGGCGTTGAGTTTAATAAATTTTGAATGGGGCCTCGGATTAAAATTCTAAGACCTCCGTTGTGCTCGGGAGGTGGTGTTTACCCTAGGGGAGACTTAACCTCGACCCCGCTGAGGGTTCGGGTATGGGACCTACGGGTGGGGAGTTTAAGTGTTTTCTATTTAAACACTTCTCTCCCCCCCCCCTCTGTAATGGCCCAAAGTTTCATGAATGGAAAATACCTCTTGATCTTATTAAAAGTCTCTTTATATAAAATGTTTTTATAAAATTTCAAATTCATTGGTTTTATGATAATAATTTTGACCGTTACTTTTATAGCCATTGAACAGTGATCACGTTATTAGTATAAATATAGGGCTTTAACACATCCAATTTTACTTAGACAAAGGAAGTGATGGCCTCATCTGGTAGAATTACCCCATACAAAGCCCATTTATCTGAGCTCAGAAAAGAGGTGGCATCCTTGGGCTTCGCTCTTGACCAAGCCCAAGAAGAGCTTCACCATGTCAAGATCGAATAGGACCGTCTACGGGAGAAGTGGAAGTTGATAGAAATTACCACTTGAACGATGTAATCTAGGTCACCACAAGAGTCTGTCACCAGTGCACACCTTACCCTTAGGTCTTATGTGGCTGTTTTAAGGGGTTATGTAACTAATCGATAGTACTATGTTTGTGTGCATTATTTTTGTATATAATAATGAATATAATTTCTTGTCATTATTGATACTTTGTAAATAGTTTCTAAAGTACAAATGGTGTTTTTAGTTATTATTTAATTAAGAAATTTATTTTATTAAATTAAGGGATTTTTAAATTAAATAATATTTTAATATAATAATAATATTATTATTATTAGATTAATTTTATTATATATAAATGATCATATAATTGTATGAATGCAATTGTAATTTTTATTAAGGTTTGAAAGCCATTTTTGTCAAAACCAGTGAATTTTTTATAAATGTCGGTTTTTATTTTAAAAGTGAAAATTAACATATTTAGAAAATTATTTAGATAAAATAAATATTTTTTTGGAATCAGGACATCGAAATTATCCAAAAATGAATTTTTAATAATTTTCTGAGACAGTCAAATTTTTGAGTAAAAATTAAATATCGTTTAAATATATAATGTGTTTTATGACATCATAATGACCCAATAGTGATGTAATAAAATAATATAATCTTTATGTTCTACAAATATATGTTTTACCATTAAAATAATGTGATTTTTGGGTTTGTTTGGATTACTTTTCAAAGCATTAATGGACCCCTCAAGAGTTATTAAACACCTTGTCTTTTTAAATTAATTTTCATGGGAGTGTGACTCACCTCCACATAAGAAACCCTAATATTTTATGAAGTTCGGACTTTGGCCTTATAAAATAATTTTTTCATCTTCCCTTTTTCAAAAACCATTGGAAAAAACTAGGGGATGGTTTGTGGTTTGGATTAATTTAACATAAGGTGTCCCAAACCTAAATAATAAAAAATTCCCTCACCTTTCTTATATAAACCCACCCAAGACCCCGCTTCCTCCTCACTCTAAGCCTTTTAAGTTTGTCCAACCTCTTCCCTACTCTCTCTAGAATCCTCCCAAGGTTCTCCAAGCTCCCAAGAAGCCTCTCACAAGCCTCTCTCAAACCTTTGAAAGCGCACTTCCAAGTAAGGGTTTTTTCTTCCTTTCTCATTTTTGTCCAGTTTTCTTTAAGATGTTTTCCCATTTAAGTTCAATTATAAATGTTGGGGTATGGTTTCTCACCTCCCTCATACTGCCCTCTTTATGTTTTAATGATGGTAGACCCTTTCTCTCTCATTAAATGCCTCCCATGTACACCCGTTACAATGTCGAAATTCCGAAAGGAACTTCTCTCTCCTCTTTTACATTCAAGCAATACTTTTGTATCATTAATCTAAATTCCATTACAATTGTTGGGACATGTATCTATATGACCTAAATACTGTCCATTACATGTAAATATGATTAGGAACCCCTTTCTCACTCATCAACCATTTTTATGAATTCTTATGTCACGTCGTAAGCTGTCGAAATCACACCGATTTTCTAAGCCAATGTCCTTGTGTAGTGAATACCATGCCCATTTCTCCATCAAGGGTATTCACCTTTATGCACATTTACTTATTGATTGTAAAGTTTCATGTATGAATTCCAAATTCCTTTATCATGGAATAAATGATTATTTTTTATGAATTCATGTTTTATGATCCATGTGGAACACTTATGCATTAAATGAAATGTTTAAGAAGGGTGCGCCCTTATAGCGCTCCAATGCATTGGGTAAAGTATAGTATCATGATACGTCATGTGAAATGAGTGTTGACTCATGATAATTCAAGTGCAACGAGGGTTCACTCGTGCTAGATGTGCAATTAGGGTTTACTCATGCTCCATGTGCAATGAGCCTTGGCTCATGCTAATTCCATTTTAAGTGTTGTTGCCACATTTCCTTGTTATGATTATCATGCTTTATCATGCCTTTATGTTCGGGTTTCTCTTGTGATCCATTGATATGACTAATGTCTAACATGTATTGTACTCCTCATGTTATTCCATGTGTATTCCCTTACTAGGAATTATATCTCACCCTTTTCTTATGCATGTCCTCAGGTTATCCCATGCAATACTAAGTACGAGGAAATGTAGTGGTCATGTAAAGAAAGTTTTCAATAAAGATGTTGAATTTCATGTTTAAAGTTTTTATGTAATGATCCTAATCCCCAAAGACACAAAACCCCTAGATCTTATTTGTTGTATCATGTGATGTTTTATGTAATAAATCATGTTTAAGTTGTAATAAAAAGCAAGGTTGTCATACCATCTCTGTTTATTTTCCCCCTAGCGCAAACCCTCCCAAGGAAGGAGGAACTCCTCCTCTCCTCCACCTCTCCGGCGAGGCGTGATAGATCTAGCAGATCATCAGTGAAGTGTTGGGCTACGCCCCTACAGGAAGGATCGTGCGTTTATCATTTTAAACTCCCGCACCTTCTTTGAACCCATTTAAGGCGTTGACTTGTTGTTTGTTTGTCGAGCGAAGCCCTTAATCGCGTAGTATATTTTCTGATCTAACCAACGAATCTTTCAGATTTAAAATCTGAGTTCTGAGGCGATCGCAGTTTTCCGCCAAAGATTTGCGGGTTTTGGTGTTTACCGGTGGTTCTGGCCGGTCCGGCAGGTGTTCCGGGGAGCTTTTGGGACAGCAGCAGCAGGCGGCGCGGGCTCGCGGTCGAGCGGAGCGAGGCAGTCTGGGCGAGCTGCAGTGGAGGGGGTGGCCATTTTAGGAGTTCTGGGCGACGGCGAGGGTGAGAGGGCTCACTGAGGGCGCCAGGGGAGGTGGGGGCGCCTGTGTGCGGGGGCGCCGGCGAGGCGAGAACCAGGGCCGACCGGATTTTTCCAGTCGGTGCGCATGAAGGGAGACCGGGGTCAGAGACCCAAGCAGGCAGACCGCAACCTGCAAAGGGTGGGTCACCATGGAAGAGAGCCGGACCGGCTCTGTCGGTCCGGGCGAAGTAGGGCGGTCCATGCGGTGAACCGCGGACCACCGGTTCAGGCATATGGTGGGCTGGCCGAACCGGCCCAGCCCACCTGTTTAGATCCTTTTAAAATAAATTAAAACGCCTCTAGAACACAACCCGTGTGTCGAATTCGCGTGTCGTCTGCGGTGACGCGGTACTTAGATCAAGGCGGAAAATTTGAGATGTTCTAAGGGATTTTGAAGTTCCTAGATGTCGGCTTGATGGCATGATGCATACGTTAAGTGGTTTGGCGTTTATCTGGGAGTTCTTGTTTTGGGCAGCACGAACACATCCGATGTCCGTTTTGTGCACTATTAGCGGCGTTGGGACCCCGGCACCGAGCCAGTGCTTCCTAGACTGGTTTTAGGCATTGAATTCGGAGTTGAGGCGTGGGCCCCATGGCCCGTCATTTAAGATGTGAGCAGTGTTTAGAAACTATTTCATCGAACGTCATTTTGGGGTGTGCGAGCAGTCGATTTCGGGGTGTTTTTTCAAGGGCATTACAATAGTGCAATCTGCCCACTTTTATTCAGCACACTAGTGTATGCCCCGCGAGGGCCGTTTTGCGAGTTGGTGGTGATTTCCAGCTTTATCACCGGGTGTCCATTTTGGACAAGTGAATAGTCCATCCTGTGTACTTTTTCGAGAGGATCGCAATGGTGTGATCTGTTGGCAGTGCTTAGGGATTGGGATGTGGGTCCCAGGCAGCACCACTGATGTTCAGTATGTCAGAACACATATTTTTCTCCGGATATCTGTTCCACTCATGTGAGTAGTCCTTTTGACGTGTTTTCCTGAGGGGATCACAATGGTTTGATGCGCCCGACGGTTTTCAAAAACGAGGTTTGGGACCATGGGACGTCGTTTGGGCGTAAAGCGGTGTTGGACGACTCTTCCGTTGGATATCCGTTGGAGGTGAGTAAATAGTCAATCTCGCATGTTTTTCTGTGAGGACTACAACGGTACGATCCGTTTGGATGTGCGGAGTCTCTTTCGAGATCCCATTAAATGTGGAAACATGAAAGGTGTATCGGTGGTGGTTCTTTCGCAGTGATTACAAAGAACCCTTGGCTTGTGATCACGTACACTCCCGCGTGAGTGAAGTAAATGTTTGAAGAGATATAGTTTTTCATGCCTAGGCTGATGAGGTGGAAAGTTGGAGTTGTTACATTTACTCCCTTCGCGTTGACGTTGGGTGCCCTGTGCATGATACCCTTTGGGATGGAAATGTGGTATACTCTGGGAGTGTACGAGAACGCTTGGAGGTACATGTGGTTGTTTGTACCTGAGAACGTTTGTGCACTTGGTTAGAGTTTACATAGGTCCACATATCGTGTGGGCCCCATGTTCATGTCGTGTTCTGCTCTGCAAACCCTTTCCCTCTTGCGATGTAGAGGTTCCCTCTGTTCTCGTTTGTTTGACCAGCAGAGTTGAGTTTCCCCCTAGTTCTATTCTCGTTTGTTTGACCATCAGGGTTGAGTTTCCCCTGGTACTGTTCCCATTTTTTGACCAGTAGGGTTGAGTGGGTTTCCCCTTGGTCCTGTTCGTGATGGTTTTGACTAGCAGGGTTGAGTGGTTTTCCCCTGGTTCTATTCTTGATTGTTTGGCCGGTAGAGTTGATTTGTGTTCCCTAGTAGAGTTCTTGTGGATTCGGTGTGACCAACACATTATGCGGGCACCGATCCTCTACCCAGGAGGTTGTTTCCAACAGGGCTGTCCAGGAGGTTGTTTCTAGCAGGGCTGGCCAGGAGGTTGTTTCTAGCGGGGTGGCCAGTTGTACCATCCAGCTGGGATGGCCTGTGCGATACCATCCAGCAGGGATGTCCAGTGGGTTACCAACTAGTAGGGATGGATAGTGGGTTACCATCTAGCAGGGATGGCCAGTGGGTTACCATCCCACAGGGATGGCCAGCATTGTACTATCCAGCAGGGATGGCCAGAGTGGTTCCGGGTTTACCTCCAGCGGGGCTGGCAAGTGGTCCCCGATGGTGAGTTTACCTCCAGATGGGCTGGGAAGTGGTCCCCAATGATGGTTCCAAGGCTCCCTTCAGTGGAGTACCCTTTTACGGGACTGGGCATTTGGACTCGTCGAAGGCTATAGCCGGGTCTCCCTCCAGTGGATTACCCTTTTATGGGACTGGGCATTGTGTCACCCGTCAAATTTTTCTGGGTCTCCCTCTAGTGGGAGCCCATCGACTTCCTAAGATTACCCCCTAGTGGGGCTGGGAAGGGGGTCACCTGTCGACTTTGAGGAGACCTCTCGAATGCGGGGCAGTGACGAGGTGTGGTTTGACGTTCCCCCAAAACTCTCAAGTATGAGGGGCACTTTCCCCACCGAGATGAGTCCTTGCGATGTGACCTAAAAACATGTGGGAGAGTCAGTGCCTCCCAAAGCGGATAGTGTCAAGGTGTGGTGATTTGAGCCCCTTTACTTGCAGTTTGGGGCAGACGTGCAGGATGTTGGGCATCAATGGTGTTTACTTCTGGGACTGTTGGTTACTCACATTCTTGGGCTTAGCTATGGGATGGAGATCCCCTTGCGATCTTGTTTGGGTTTCTTGATAGAGCATATATATATGTATATATATATACCTTGTTCCAGTACCCACTTCTTGGGCTTGGTTACTCTCCCTCCAGGAGAGGCGAAGACACACGGGGTATGCCATGTGCTTTCCGTGTCTAGCTTCTCTTGGTTGGATGAGTCTACTCTCCTGCTATAGGTAGCGAAGACTCGATGAGAAGTTCATATTCTCACGTTTTCCACCTCTTTGTGTCTGGACGAGTCTACCTCCTTTCTCTTGTTGGGTTGATCTAGACTCTCTAATGTTACTCTACAGTACTCCTTGTTGTACTCTTTACTGCACTCTCTCTGTTGTATTACTTTATTATTCCATGTTCGATCTACTGCTCACCCATTGGTACATTCTTTGTTGCTTTTTTGAGCCTTCGGGGTACCCTACTGAGTATTTTTATACTCACCCCTACTAAGGATTTTCCCACACTTGGTGTTCCCTTACAGACGACAGAAAGGTGGATCGTGACTTCAGTAGAGCTTAGGAGATCGGGAGCCTGGACCGCTTATGGTGGTCGGAGTCAGGTTACAGATTGGGGAGCCTTCCAGCTATTTTTCTTTTGTTTACCTGTTTGTGGGTTGTGGCCCCTTTTCTGGTTGGGCACGTGTTTTCTCCTTTTCTTTTTCAGTTTACCTTCAACACTTGCTTTGTACTGTTTAGAGGTCCATGCACTTTTGTGGTTTATATATAGCAGTTTCACATTACATTACTTGTCTTTCTCTTTTTACTCTGTACTATTGCATTGAGTGGGCTACTTGTGAGTGTACAGGTACTTAGGAAAAGGTCTCCCCGAGTTGTTAATCTTTCGTCACTTGTCGCCAACCCCTGGCCTACTGAGGCGGGCTTGGGGTAGTTGCGGCTCGAGACTGGGTTGGGTCGGGTCGTGAAAAAGTGGTATCAGAGATGGTTCATTCCTTGGGACATTGTTTGGATGTCCCTAAAAAGGATTTGGTTGGGATTTAGGGCAACAATGTTAACATGTCTCAATAGCGGCTCTCAGGCCAGGGAGTCCAGTGATGGTGCGACGGCCGACGTATCCACTCACCAGGACCCTGATAACCCACTTGTTGACTTGACATGTTGAGACACTCGTTGAAGGGAAAATTGGTTGGTGAATCACATAGGATTGAGTCTTGAATGTATTTCTTGAGTCAGCTCCCCATTGTTGTTACTGTTATATACATATATGCTCATCTGATCGCGGTGCTCCTTGATAACATTCAGGATGTCTCTACGAAGACAGTCATCCTTGATACCAGCTTTGGTTCGTGACGACGACCCTGTGAGATACAAGGCCTCAGTCCAGGACCCTTCATGCGAGTCCCTTTCTTCGGTTGGGTCGGTAGCAGCACCCCCACCTGGTGGGAAGAAGGCACCTCCAGCAGAGCAGACTGAGCATGAGTGTAATTTGAGCGCGCACCGTGAGTTCCAGCAACAGAGACCACTGAGGTGTGATGGTGAGCCAGACCCTCAGGCAGCAGAGGTTTGGCTGGAGATGGTGGTTCACCTTTTCAGGCCTGTGCAGACGCCGACAGATCTTATAGTGGCTTTGGCTGCACACCTTTTCTGTGGATCAGCTTGGCATTGGTGGAGTCTGGTGACTCAGTTCCTTGACAATTCGTCGCTTTCATGGGGTAACTTTCAGTTGTTGTTTTTTGAGGAGTTTACCCCTCCTGCTTATTCTCTATTCAAATTCAAAGGCTTCTACAGTTTCAGCAGTGAGGGATGACGGTGGCTGAGTACGCTGCTAGTTTCGCAGACTGTGCAGGTTTTTACCCGGACTTGGTCCATGACGGCAACTTCAGATTGTGGAAGTTTGAGCAGGGTCTCCGCAGAGATATTTGTGCTATCATAGTACCCTTGGTCATTCCCATGTATGCCTAGGTTCTAGAGCAAGAACTAGTGACAGAGAGCTTCCTGTCGCATTCTACAGTTGGTGGTGGCCGAAGGCTCGACAGAGCCGAGACGTCTGTCGCAGCTAGAGGGTGTCGGCAAGAAGAACCTTGACGTAGGTGGATTTCTAACAACCGGACTCAGGGGCATGGTCATACACCATAGTGGCGTTGGACAGCACCAGTACAGCCCAGAGAGAGTCAGTGCTATGGTTGTGATGGGTAAGGTCACATGGCGTAGGACTTCCCGACCAGGCACGCTGAGAATATCAGGCAGGCAGAAGGTGCACCACCACGATAGAGGTATTGCTGTGATAGTAGTAGTGGCCAGAGAGGTTGTTCTAGAAGAGGAGCAGGAGGAGCTGGCAGTGGGGTATGACCTTACGAGGTCTTCCCATCACCACCAGGTGGTCCATGTCAGGCTTCAGGAGCTAACAGTTGGGACCAAGAATAGTCGCGAGCTTTGGATGTCTACAATCTTGCAGAGCATGAAGTGACAAGAGGTACGCTTTACGGCTCTTCTACTTCTTGCAGTAGAATTGTTAGACTCTGTGTGTGAAATTCTTTTCCCCCAGCTCAATGCTTGAGTTGTTACCAGGGTGGCACGGGGTGTCTGTGTAACCCTGTGTTGGTAAGGTAAAAGGCATGGGACCTTTTTCTGTTAGGCAATGGTGTTGACTCCTTCTCTCTTCGAGCATATAAGAGAGTCTTGTTCATGGGACATTGACTGTGAAATATTGTGTGACCAGATATCCTTGGATGTTCCACCATATGGATATTCTGAACGATGGAATCATCAGGCATTGTCCGAAGTTTGAAAAGTGATTTCCAGTCACAGCATGTGACGTAGGGGTTTTGTCAGAGAGGTGAGCTACCATCAAGGGCCTTCGGGCCGGTTGATTCTGTGCAAAGGGATGGTGAGCTTCCCTATTGCTTTTCCCTAACTCCAAAGTTTGGAGTGGGTGCACGAAGTCTCCCATGTGGCTTATAGGAGGATATGTGTGTGTACTCATATTCACGTCATCGGCAAGCGAAGACCTCGCATGAACAGATCAAACCCTTTGGTCAGTGTGCGGTGACGAGGGACTGTGCAAGAGTTCTTCTGGGTACGGGAGATCCTGGTGCGGGCTTAGTACCCTGAGTTGTTCCTTAGTTTTAATTTTTGGGGATGAAAATATTGAAAGAGGGAATGATTAAATAACCCTTTTTTCTATAAAAGACTTTGAAATATTCTTGATGTTATTGTAGAGCAGCGCCTTCAGCTAGCATGCAATTCTGATCCCCAATTTGGTCAGAATTAAATTTTTAGTGCGTTCACACTGGACATGCCAAATAAATGGTATAACTCTTAAATGTTGATCCATATCAAAAATCTGAATGTACGGATGGGTCCGAAATGGGGGGTATACCCTAGGAACGACATAAAGAATGTCGTCGCGGGACGTTGGGACCCCTCTCCCATTAACGGAACATTAAACGGATAATTAAAATAATTAATTTATTCGTTTAATGGTTAAACTCAAGTATCTATTAAACTGTGGCTCAGATTGAACAAGAGAGGGCACCGTTGAGTCTGGAGCATTCCTTTTACCATAAGAGGGGTGTAACTTTTACAAGCATGGGTCTTCTGTGAAAAATGGCCCCATGGGCATTTTTTTAATTTGGTGCCCTTGCGATTTGAGTTTAATAACTTCTTAACGGGGCCTCGGATTAAAATTCTGAGACCGCTGTTGTACTCGGGAGGTGGTTTTTACCCTAGGGGAGGCTTAACCTCGACCCCGCTGAGGGTTCGGGTATGGGGCCTACAGGCGGGGAGTTTAAGTGTTTTCTATTTAAACACGTCTCCCCCTCCCTCTCTATTTGTTTTCCCCCTGGCTCAAACCCTCCCAAGGAAGGAGGAACTCCTCTTCACGTCCACCTCTCCAGCGAGGCGCGATAGCTCCGACGGATCATCGGTGAAGCGTCAGGCTACGCCCCTGCAGGTAGAATCGTGTATTTATCATTTTAAACTCCCGCACCTTCTTTGAACCCATTTACGGCGTGGATTTGCAGTCTATTTGTCGAGCGAATCCCTGAATCGGGTAGTATATTTTCCTAGCTATCAAACACATCTTTCAGATTTAAAATCCATATTCTGAGGTGATCGCAACTTTCCGCCGAAGATCCGCGGGTTTTGGTGTTTACCGGCGGTTCTGGCCGGTCCAGCAGGTGTTCCGGTGAGCTTCCGGGAAGGCGGCAGCAGGCGGCGCAGGCTCGTGGATGAGAAATGCGAGGTGGTCTGATCGAGCTACAGTGGAGGGGGCAGCTGTGTGCGGAGGTCCGGGAAACAATGAGGGCGAGCGGGCTCAGTGAGGGTGCCAGCGGAGACAGGGGCGCCTGTGTGCGGGGGCGCCGGTGAGGCGAGAACCAGGGCCGACCGGCTTTTTTCGGTCGGTGCGCGTGAAGGGAGACCGGGGTAAGAGACCCCGGCAGGCAAACCACTACCCGAAAAGGGCGGGTCGCTGTGGAAGAGAGCCAGACCGGCTCAACTAGTCCGAGCGAAGTGGGGCGGTCCGCGCGGTTAACCGCAAACCGCCGGTTCAGGCACAGGGTGGGCCGGCTGAACCGGCCCGACCCACCTGTTTCGATCCATTAAAGAAATCCTCTATAACGCGAACCAGTTGTCGGATTCATGTTCTGTATGCAGCGACACGATCCTTAGATCGAGACGGACAATTTGAGATCATCTCCAGGATTCTTAAATCCCGAGACGGGGTCTCAGTGCATGGTGTGTACGTCAAGTGGTTTGGCGTTTATCCGGGAGTTCTTGTTTTGGGAGGTGCGGACACATCCAATGTCCATTTTGAGTGTCGTTAGCGGCATTGAGACCCTGGCACCGAGCCAGTGCTTCCCAAGGTGGTTTCAGGCATTGATGCCGGAGTTGAGGTGTTCTCCTCATGGCCCGTCTTTTAAGCTGCGAGCATCTTTTAGCAAATTTTTCATCAGACGTCCATTCGGGGCATGTGAGCAGTTGATTTCTGGGTGTTTTTACAAGGTCATTTCAATGGTACAATCTTCCCGCTCTAATTCATCACACTGGTGCGGCCCCCCTGAGGGCTATTTTGGGAGGTGGTGGTGATTTCCAGTTTTATCACCTGGTGTCCGTTTTGGACAAGTGAGAAGTCCATCTTGTGTACTTTTTTGAGAGGATCACAATGGTTTGATCCATTTGCAGCACTTTGGTACCAGGATGCGGGTCCCACGCAGCACCGGACATGTTCGGTATGTCGGAACACATCTTTTTCTCCAGATATCCATTCTACTCAAGTGAGCAGTCCTTTTGACATGTCTTCCCGAGAGGATTGCAATGGTGTGATGCGCCTGACTGTATTCGGGACCAAGGTTTAGGACCACGGGACGTCGTTCGGGCGTAAAGCGGTGTTGGACATCTCTTTGGTCAGATATCCATTGGAGGCGATTAAATAGTATATCTCGCATGTTTTCCTGTGAGGATTACAATCGTACAATCTGTTTGGATGTGTGGAGTGTCTTTCAAGATCTCATTAAATGTGGAAACATGAAAGGTGTACCGATGGTGGTTTTTCCATGGTGATTTCAGAGAACCCTTGGCGTGCGATTGTGTGCACTCCCGTGTGAGTGAAGTAAATGTTTGAAGATATGTAGTTCGCAGTGCCTGGACCGATGAGGTGGCATGTTGGAGTTGTTATGTTTAGGCCCTTCATGTTGACGTTGGGTCCCCTGTGCACCATAGCCTTTGGTCTGGAAATGTGGTATACTCTCAGAGTATACGAGAACTCTTGGAGGTACATGTGGTTGTTTTTACCTGAGAATGTTTGTGTGCTTGGTTGGATTTGACATAGGTCCACACGTCATGTGGGCCCCATGTGTGTGTCGTGTTCTACTTTGCGTACCCTTGACCTCCCGCAATGTAGGGGGTCCCTCTGTTCTTGTTTGTTTGACCAGCAGGGTTGAGTTTCCCCCTGGTCTGCTCTCGTTTGTTTGACAAACAGGGTAGAGTTTCTCCTGGTGTTGTTCTCATTTGTTTGACTAGTAGGGTTGAGTGGGTTTCCCCCTGGTCTTGTTCACGATGGTTTCGACTAGCAGGGTTGAGTGGTTTTCCCCTGGTTCTGTTCATGATGGTTTGGAAGGAAGAGTTGCTTTGTGTTCCCTGGTAGAGTTCTTATGGATTTGGTGTGACCAACACATTATGTGGGCACCGATCCTCTACCTAGGAGATTGTTTCCAGTAGTGCTGGCCAGGAGGTTGTTTCCAGCAGGGCTGTCCAGGAGGTTGTTTCTAGCAGGGGGGGCCAGTTTTACCATCCAGCTGGGGTGGGCACTGTGGTACCATCCAGTAGGGATGGCCAGTGGGTTACCATCCAGTAGGGATGGCCATTGGGTTACCATCCAGCAGGGATGGCCAGTGGGTTTCCATCCAACAGGGATGGCCAGCGTTGTACCATCTATAAGGTATGGCTAGAGTGGTTCCGGGTTTACCTCCAGTGGGGCTGGGAAGTGGTCCCTAATGTCGGTTTTAACTCCAAATGTTCTGGGAAGTGGTCCTCGATGATGGTTCTATGCCTCCCTCCAGTGGAGTACCCTTTTACGGGACTGGGCATTGGGACTCGTCAACGACTTTAGCCGGGTCTCCCTCCAGTGGATTACACTTTTACGGGACAGGGCAGTGTGGCACCTGTCGACTTTTGTCGAGTCTCCTTCCAGTGGGAACCTGCCAACTTCTAGGGATTACCCTCCAGCGGGGCTGGGAAAGGGGTCGTCTGTCGACTTTGAGAAGACCTCTCGACTGTGGGGTAGTGACGAGGTGTTGTTTGACATTCCCCCATAACTCTCAAGTACAAGGGGCACTTTCCCCACCAAGACGCGTCCTTGCGACACGACCTAAAACCGTGCGGGCAAGTCAGTGCCGCCCAAAGCGGATAGTGTCAAGGTGTGGTGATTTGAGACCCTTGACTTGATGTTTGGGGAAGACATGTGGGATGTCGGTCATCGATGGTGTTTACATTTGGGACATCTGGCTACTCACTTTCATGGGTTGAGCTATGGGATGGAGATCCCCTCACGATCCTATTTGGGTTTATTGCCAGAGAAGATATATATGCATATACCTTGTTCCAGTACCCACATCTTGGGCTTAGTTACTCTCCCTTACGGAGAGGTAAAGACGCATGAGGTATGCCATGTGCTTTCTGTGTCTAGCTTCTCTTGGTTGGACGAGTCTACTCTCCTACTATATGTAGCGAAGACTCGACGATAAGTTCAAATTCTCACCGTTTCCATCTCCTTGTGTCTGGACGAGTCTACCTCCATTCTCTAGTTTGGTTGAGCTGGACACTCTACTGTTACTCTACTATACTCCTTGTTTTACTCCTTACTACACTCTCTTTGTTGTACTCCTTTACTATTCCCTGTTCGATCTACTGCTCACCCTTCAATACCTCCTTTTTTGCTCCCTCAAGCCTTCGGGGTACCCTACTGAGTATTTTTATACTCACCCCTAGTTGGGATTTTCCCACAATTGGTGTGCCCTTGTAGACAATGGAAAGGTGGGTCGTGACTTCAGTAGAGCTTAAGAGATCGAGAGCTTGGACTGTGTACGGTGGTCGGAGTCGGGTTCCAGGTGGGGGACCCTTCCAGCTGTTTTTCTTTTGTTTACCTGCTGTCGAGTTGTGGCACCCTTTTCTTATTGGGAGCGTGTTTTCCCCTTTTCTTTTTCAGTTTATATTCAGCACTTTCTTTGTACTATTTAGAATTCGAAGCACTTTTCTGGTTTATATATAGCAGTTGCACTTTACATTACTTGTCTGTCTGTTTTTACTCTGCACTATTGCATTGAGTGGGCTGAGTATGTGTGTACAGGTACATAGGAAAAGGCCTCCCCGATTTTTTAATCCTTCGGCACTTGTTTCTATCCCCTGGCCTATAGAGGCGGGCTTGGGGTAGTTGTAGCTCGATCCAGGGTAAGGTCAGGTCGTGACACAGCTCACCAGGTATACTGTTTTAACTGTGGAGAACCTGTTTGTTTTCAGGATGGCCCCACAAAGGTATCCAGTTAGAGTTCCGAGTTTCGTGTGAGATGGTAGCTCATCCAGCGGCGAGGCCTCGGTGCAAGTCCCTATCACATCGGAGGTACTAGTGGTACCACTACCCGCAGGGCCACTGATACCACCAGCTCCAGCAGTAGAGAGTGCATGTTGCCTGAGTGTGTTGCATGAGTTCCAGTGCCAGAGACCGCCCAGGTTCCGGGGAAAGATAGTCCCACAAGCAGATGGGGATTGGATGGAGGCTGTCGTAAGAATTTTAAGATTGGTAAAGACACCATCCAACCTCATAGTGATTCTTACCGCAAGTCTCCTATATACAGTAGTAGGGAGATGGTGGACCCTGATGCTCCAGGTGCATGAAAAGGCATCATTACTCTGGACAGACTTAGAGGTTCTCTTTCGCTCAGATTTTGTTTCAGCCACCCTTCATGTGGTGAAGATTTAGGAGTTACTTCATCTGCAACAGGGCTGCATGATAGTAGCTCAGTACACAGCGAGGTTCACTGACCTCTCATGCTACTCCACGGATATGGTACGAGACCCATTCTTCAGGTCCTGGATCTTCGAGCAGGGACTCAGGCATGAGATTGGGGCTTCGACGATACCCCTCACCATTCCGACATAGGCAGGGGTACTGGAGAGACCCCTTCTAGTGGAGAGATTTCTATCTGAGCAGTCACCAGTAGCGAGACCCACCATAGGGTGACACGTAGCGGAGTCTTCTATAGCCGGCATTAGAAAGATGTCATAAAGGTCCAAGTGGACTACGCCATCAGTTAGGTGATCCTCGGATACTGGTTTGGTTGTGTGGGTCACACGAGACAGAGTCAGCTATACAAGGAGCAGGCAGTGCTATGCATGTGGCAGGCATGGCCACATGGCTCGTGACTGCCAGACCCGCCATGCAGATGAGCAGAAGATAGCATAGGGACCTCCCAAGAAGAGGTATTTGTTCGACCATGGTGGTCTGCCGGGAGAAAGAGGACTTGGTAGAGGATCTGGCCGAGTAACGGGTGGTGGATGATGTTTCGAGGCTCTACCACCACCACCACTAGGAGGTCCACCCCTACCACCCGGAGCTGGAGGACAAAGGTGGGCTCAGCTTCAGGAAGTCGAGACTTATGAACACGACTCCCCTAAGATGATTCGAGGTACTATATATGTCTACTCCACCCTTGATATAGTACTTATAGACACAAAATCGAGTAATTATTTTATTGCCACTACCCTCGTTCGGAGCTCGGAGGCTCCGACGGAGTCGTTGGCTCGGTCCTTACGGCTGGAGACTCCTACGAGAGTAGACTCTACGATTACACACTGGTGTCAGTAGTGTTATCTTACTATAGGAGGCAAGAGCTTCGGCTGGGATCTTCTTGTAGCGGCGTCGAGGTCTTACGATGTCATCTTGGGTATGGACTGGTTATCCACAATTCATGTCCAAAATGACTGTATTAGGGGAAAAGTGTGAGGTATCTGCATGGATGGGACTAGGTTCACCATCACCACCAAGAAGGGAGCCTTTTCATTATAGTATGGACTTACGTAGAGGAGGGGGCAGCCGATCACACATCAGTTGGCTAGTCTCATCCTTGGAGTGGTTTATGTGCAGAGTCCGAGTTTTCATGTTGTGGTGGAACATCACATGGATGTTTTTCCTGAAAGTGTTCTAGAAATTCCTCCTCCTAGAGAGTTATACTTATACATTTAATTTTACCTTGGGATAGCACCTATATCTACTATAGCATATCAGATGGCTCCCTCCGAGCTTTGTGAGCTGCGGGTACAGCTGGATGACTTGCAGGGGAAGGGATTTATCCAACCTAGTGTTTCACCCTGGGAATCACCGATTTTGTTCGCCAAGAAGGCGGATTGGAGCTTTCGACTGTGTGTCGACTATTGTCACCTGAATCAGGTGACCATGAAGAACAAGTACCCACTCTCGAGGATTGGTGGCCTCTTTGATTTGTTCAAGGGAGCATGATGGTTCTCGAATATAGAACTCAGGTCAGGATATCACCAGCTCAGAGTTCGAGATAATGATGTGTAGAAGACGGCCTTCAGGTGTCAGTATGGCCGCTACGAGTTCTTGGTTATTCCCTTTAGCATAACAAATGCACCAAAAGTGTTCATGAGTCTCATGAACAGGATATTCCAGCCTAACCTCGGTCATTTAGTCATAGTCATCATCGAAAACATACTGGTTTACTCGACTACTGAGGAGGAGAATGCCTTCCATTTGTGGGTATTACTGGACACACTCCGAGAGAACTAGCTTTATGGTAATCTCTCGAAGTTCCAATTCGGGATTAGACAGGTTCAATTTCTGGGACACATCATCTAGGAGGCTGGAGTTGCAGTGCATCCAGCGAAGATCAAGTTAGTACTTTCTTGGGAGCCACCCAGGAGTGTGATGGAGTTGCGGAGTTTCCTAGGACTGGCTGGGTACTATCGGAGATTTGTGACAAACTTCTCCAGAGTTTCAGCACCGCTTTCAGCATTGATGAAGAAGGGGAAACCCTTCGTGTGGTCAGAGAGATACCAGTAGTGCATTCATAATTTTAGGCAGAGGTTGACAAGTGCGCCCATCATGAGTCTACCAGAGGAGGGTGTAGGGTACGTATTTTACTGTGATGAATCGGGGACTAGACTCAGGTGTGTCTTGATGCAGGAGTGTGCAGTGATCGCGTATGGTTCATGGTAATTGAGACATCATGATCAGAACTATGCTACCCATGACCTGGAGTTAGCAGTAGTGGTCTTTTCCTTGAAGATGTGGTGTCACTATCTGATGGGCGAGGGTTTTACAGTCTAATCTGACCACCAGAGTCTCGGGTATATCTTCTCATAGAAGGACCCAAACCTGAGACAATGGAGATGGCTTGAGTTCCTCTACGACTATGGCTTTGGGATCATCTATACTCCTGGGAAGGGGAACATTTTAGCAGATGCTCTCAACTGGAGGTCAGGCATTCAGCTGCTATGAGAGGAGAGAGAGCAGCTAGCTGATTTGCAGATATCCTTTGAGGATAGAGATGTAGCATCCTTTCTGCAGTCTCTCACAGTCACTCCTCCACTTCTTCAGCGAGTCAGAGAGGCGCAGTGTGGGGACGTTGACTATGAGGCGTGACATGATCTGATATCCTCAGGGCATACACCTGATGGGTTTTCTAAAGGTGGGGAGCACGTCATCCTATTTAGAGGACGTACCGTGGTACTAGTTGCACTATAGGAGGAGGTTTTGAGGGAGTTTCACACTTCTCCTCTAGCGGTACATCCAAGAGTGGTGAAGATGTATCAGGACCTCAGATGAAAGCACTGGTTGCTAGGTATAAAGAATGTAGTAGAAGATTTTGTCTCTCGATGCCTCACTTGTCAGCAAGTGAAGGCAGAGCACCAGGTTCCAGCTGGCTTGGTTCAGCCCTTAGAGGTTCCAGAGTGGAAGTGGGATGGGATATCCATGGATTTTGTGATGGGACATCCACATACATGTAGAGGACACGAATCTATCTGGGTGATCGTAGACTGACTCACCAAGTTGGCCCACTTTCTACTGATCAGAGAGCAAGTCTTAGTAGAGAACATTAGACGCCTCTACATTCAGGAGATCGTACAGCTTCATGGTGTTACATTGACTATCATCTCTGATCGAGATGCTCGTTTTACTTCTCGACTTTGGAAGGGGTTACAGGAGGCTTTTGGGATACAGATTCTCTTGAGCACTGCCTTCCATCCTCAGACGGATGGTCAGACTGATAGGACCATTCATACTCTTGAGGGCATGCTTCGTGCATGTGTCCTTGACTTTGGTCGCATCTATGAGGATCACTTACCCTTGGTGGAGTTTTTATACAACAACAGCTACCACACTACCATCGGGGTGGCACCATATGAGGCACTGTATGGTCGACCTTGCAGATCACCACAATGCTGGACTAACCCAGGGGAGTCAGCACTTGTATGACCAGAGATAGTTTAGGCTACGACAGAGAAGGTGCAGATCATCCAGGACTGGATGAAGACTGCACAAAGCAGACAAAATTCCTATGCTTTTAGGAGATGGAGACCACTAGAGTTCAAGGATGGTGACCACGTCTTCTTATGGGTCTCACCTCGACAGGATCTACGTAGATTTGGTCATGGTGGCAAGTTGTCTCTACGAATCATCATACCATTTTTGGTCCTCAGCTGGGTAGGTGAGGTGGCATACTGCTTGGCTCTTCCACCTCAATTGCACCATGTGCATGAAGTCTTCCATGTATCTCAGCTGAGGAGATACATGCACGTCCCGTACCACATAATCTACCAGAGGGAGCTAGACATCGATGACGGGGCGATATTCATGGAGGTTCCAGTAGATATTGAGGATTTACAGGAGCGGGTCCTGCGAGGATGGTCGATTCCTCTGGTGCGCATTCACTGGCATCACGGGAACCTCCATTACATCACATGGGAGTGGGAGGCTCATATGCATGATAAGTACCCCCATTTGTTTCCTTAGTTTTTATTGTAGCTTTACAGGGACGTAAATACCTGAGGTGGGGGAAATTTAAAGACCCGTAAATTTCCAGGAAAATTTTTTCATAATTTTTTTTGGAATTTTACGAGTCTGTTGTTTCTTACGGCACCTGATTCTGAGGCCCGGTGTGCCCAGAATCAGTTTCAGAAGTTTTGTTCGGTTAAGTCCAGTAAACATACATGTGGGGTTTTCTATCTTTGGAACCAATGCTCGGAATTGAAATTTGAGGACATCGATGAACTCAGAGCACCGGTATTCTCTTAGGGAGACCTCTACCGTAGTTGCGTTTGGAAGAGAGCGGAAGTGAATTTTGGATATTCTTATAATTTAAATAAAATTTATGTGTTATATAATTTTATTTAAATGGTGGTTAATTCCTCCAAAGGGAGGTTGGAGGTGGGGCCCACCCCCACATATCCTCCCATGGGAGGATATTATGTGGTGGGGCCCACACGAACCCAACTTCCATTAAACTCCCTTGAAGCCCTTTAAACTCTTGGAATTCCCATTAAAGTGCCAACACACCCATGTTATTAATTATTTGAGACCTTTGAAATTCTTTCCAACACCATGAAATTATTTAAGTGAATCAACTTATTTAATTATTTTGAGTGTTTTAATTCTTTTGAATTCACTTATGCCAACATTAAATTGAGGAATTATATTCTCTTATTTTGGTTGGCATAAGCTTTATAGGGAGCTAAGGAGAAGAGGGAGAGCCTTCTTCTAATGAAGAATAGGATGAACATCTCCTACACTTCTTCAAACGGGGCAAGAAAGTGAGGCAACGCCCATGATGAATGCATGACATCCTTCCTCCTCCTTCGTGAAAAAGGAGAAGATACCACCCGCAAAGGACGCCACCAACAACAATGAATTTTCCTCCGATGTTGATGGAACAACATCCGACTTTCATGACGCCCTCTTCCGCGACTCCGCCTAGTGAACATTAAAATCCCGGTTGGGAGGAATTTGGATTGTTTATTTTATACTTGTGAATTATACCCTCGTACTTTGGTGATTATATGTTGGATTACTGTTTGAGCCTCTAACGCAGAGGGCAGAGGCTAACGAACATGTCCGGACCCTCCACAAATTCATTCTTGATGTGGGGTTTTTTGGGAGATGGGTGAACGAAAGGGCAACCCCGAATTGAGGTCGTCACAGTAAAGAGCAGGACCCGGGGAGGCCGTATGCACAGAAGAGAGGCAAAATGGATCACCAGAATGACTCAGGTGGCCCGTGGAGGAGCGTAACGGTGTGGGTCGCCAGCGCAACGGCACCGGCCGGCCGCCTGGGGGCAGTGGCGCCCCTCGCGCGCCGCCAGCGGAAGGCCGCCGCGGCACCGGCCATGAGGGTGGAGCGGAACCCGCGTCATGGGTTCCGGGAGGGAAGGGCGGCGCCAGCTGGCACCGCCAATATGGAACACCATGGGGCCATTCCCCCATGCTCCGCACTCGGCCGGTCGGCTGAGCCACGACCGGCCACCTGGTCGGACCGGACCCATACCCCCCCCCCCTTCGGACCACTTTTGGTTTTTCACCCATAACTTGAGCTACAGACCTTCAATCGAATCACCGTACGTTGCGTAAAATTCCTTGGATTGAGATGGTCGTTTCAATATATCACACTCAAGGTTTTTTCAAAGTTTGTTTATGGATGAGTTGGTTCGAATCCGGAACCAACTGGGTCCTCGGAGCGGAAACACTTATAACTCTGAGATCGAGTGTCTGATTGACACGCCGTCTGTAGCGTTGGGTTTCTTAAGAAGAGACAGAACTACGAGATACATCAATTCAGGACTTAGTTGATGTATCAATACTTTTATTGAGGAGTAGACCCTCCCAGAATTGAGTGTGATGTGTGCGGGAACCCTAGAGCTGGCTGTGACAGAGATGATGTAATCCTCCGTGGGTTTGACAGTGGCGACTACTGTACTGGAATCCTCCATGGGTTTGATGAAAAAGACTAATGTACCGGAATCCTATGTGGGATTGACAGTTCTGACTTCTATTCTTGTATCTTGTGTGGGTCCAATAGAATAGTTGGTCTTGTATCCTGTGCGGGTCTGACAGCTCAGATGAATTATAGTTGGTAATGTATAATGTGTGGGTCTGACAGCTTAGACATGATAGCTGGTCCTGTATCATGTGTAGGTATGATATCTTAGCTAGTCTTGTATATTGTGTGGGTCTGATAGATTAGATGATCCAGTGGCTTCATCGGATGATCTATATCTCTCTACTATTGTGGCATTCCTTTGTGAGCTGAGTCATTTCATTCAACCATTACCATCGTGGTGATTGACTTTACTTACTTTGTGGAATTGGTTTGTACTTGGGCTCGAGAGTTGGAGTCGGACTGAGATTGGTAACTTAGGTATATGTATGGGCATATACCGAAGTAGGGTTGGTTTATAATTTGTAATTGTATATTTCTTCTTTTGTTTATCCTTAGTGGATATTGTGAGACCTTGCGGGTCTCGGGGTCCCTACTGGGTATCGTTATACTAACCCCTGCATGGGCTATGCCCTCACTACGTTGTGTTGGATGTAGACGACAGACAGCGCTGACAGAGGCCGAGAGCACCACGACAGGACAGTACCTAGAGGTGGACCTTGCGACGAGTTGGCACACGGAGGAGAATGACAGACGTGAGTGCTGAGGTGGCCGTCTATACCTACCCTTCATGTAGGAACCCCGGAGGACGATTCATAATCTGCTCTTTGCTTTCAGCTGTTGTCCCTTTTTACTTTACTTGTTGTTCAGTTGGGTTTGTATACTGGTCCATTTACTTTCCAGCACACACTTTTGTATTCAGTTTTTCTTAGTGTTTACTTCATGTTGCGTACTCTGTTGTGTTTGATTACTTTTAAAATGGAAATGCATTCCCAGCTAAGGGATTTTACGCCATTGGTGCTAGTCGCCAGCCCCTGGCCTATGGAAGGCGGGCTTGGGGTAGTCACGGCATGGGCCCCAAGGATGGGTTGTGAGATTTCCTATTATGGAAACCATAACAGTTAACGATTTGGGAAAACTTTATGTGTAACGTCCTGGTTACGGAAGCCACCCAGAGGCGCCCCGTACCCGGTTTGTCACATGGCCTCAAATGCATTTCCTCGAACGTCAGAGGCTGCTGACTAGCAGCGAGTTCCTTGGGTGTGATAGTGGGGAAACTATGCCCTCATTTTCAGAGTACACAGTGGATGAGAAACAATATACAATAGATGAAGTAGTAAAAATCCATACAAAAGCAATCAACGAAAGACTAAAAATAAGAAACGACTAGAGGAAATATATATAAATGATTCATGATACATATTTCTTCGAAAGCTTCCAAATAGATCAAAATGATGGAATAAAAAATAGTACTAAGAACAAGTACAAAAGAAACATCTAAACAGCTCCTTAGCATCGCAAGCCAAAGCATAGTCCCATGATCTCCTGCTCCACAGCAAGTCAAGTACCTGAAGTTGAAGGGAACTTTCCCTTATCTATACCTATAGCAATATAATTTGTTTGGGCCTAAAAGCATGACCCAAATAGGGTGTGAGACTAAATCCCAGTACGCAACCTCCCGAAGATCTGTGCCTAACAGCCAGTGAATATATGGAATGTAAAAGTATAGAAAGTAGTAAACCGGAAAGTACACAGCAGTGACAATCCACAGAACAAAATCAACCAATAGCTAATAATAAGCTATGAACAAAGAGGTAACCCTCTGTGAAGTACTCACATCCATCCCCTATGGTCATACCTAACAAGTTCCAACAACCCTCTGGGCAGAACACTCAACCCAACATCTCTTGTTTGGTCATACGAAAATTATAAGACTCCCTGAGTAAGCTCACTCAGTCAATTCCCCTTATAGTATAGGGTAGTTAGGGACTCTTTGAGGAATCACACAAGGTCAATTCCGCTTATATCCCCAAGGTCAAGGGAGTCTCTAATTAAGCTCACTCGGTCAATTCCTCTTATAGCCACAGGTCGTTCACAGACTCTCTGAGGAAGCTCACCCGGTCAATTCCCCTTATAGCCTAGAGTAGTTCAAGGTAATTCAAGTAAAACAAATTCTCTTTGAAGAAGCTCACTTGGTCTGTCCCATTATAGTCTATAATGCTCAAAGACTCTCTAAGTAAGCTCACACAGTCTGTCCCCCTATAGTCTATTATGTCCAAAGACTCTCTGAGGAAGCTCACTCAGTCTATCCTATTTTAGTCTATAACACCAGCTTCTCATGACCCCATGTAAGTAAAAACATAGTGATACTATATAGCCAAAGTAAACCTATAGAAATACTTGGCTAACCAGTCTACAACATCTCAAGCATGTCAGAAAACAACACTCCATCCTACGACCACAAGGCATGGAAAACAGGTAAACGACCAACAGGCTAAATAGGACCAAATGGTCATAAACAAATCAAAGCATCAGCAGAACATCCAAGGCATAGTAATAGACCCAATTCATATCCAAATTACCTTTACACAAGAATAAAATCATGGCAGGAAAACAACAGGGGTAAAACGGTAAACACGCAATACCTCGTTCAAGGGTATTGGTGGAATTTGCACATAATACTCAAATAATTTGAACAGAAAGGCACAAACAACCTACCTTGGCATTAGTAGATTACTATAATTGAACCTCGAAGCTTGAATCTCCTTGTAATTTTGAATATCTACAAAAACATATAAAATGTTCAACACATGATAACTTGGAAGAGAGGAGGAATTTGAAAACATTGCTCTAGAAGAAGGAAGAGCTTACTACTGCAGTTCCAACATAATAGACGGTGGTTGATTTAGAGAACAGATGGAGGCTCAAGGGGGCTCAGAGAAGTTTCAGTGTTGTACAGTTTCTCTCAGTCAAACGAGACCTAGAAGAATACACTTCTGGCGATCAGACGGGACCCCGATCCATTTAATGAAAAAACAAAATACACGGCGTGTACTTTTGGATTACACGACATGTACTTACTATTTTTGTACTCTTCTTTAGGTGGCCTCCACATCACCCCACACGACCGTGTGTGTAGCCAGTACACGGCCAGCACACGACCTCCTGCGACAATGAAGTACACGGCATGTACTCAAAAAGTACACGACGTGTACTCATAAAGTACACGGCGTGTACTCATAAAGTACATGGCGTGTACTTCAAAAATTTCTAGAATTTCCTCTTTTTCTCAAAAATGACTAGAAATAGAAAAACATACCTAAAAGAAGATCTGGTTTCTTAAAAACTTCCCCCCTTAATTAAATTCATCCCCGAATTTCCCTAGCGTAGTGTAGAAAAAGAAACTTCGAACAGCTCCGGCCACTGAGCTCTTACATCCTCTTCCCTCTCCCATGTGTTATCCTATACATACCCGTGCTTCCATATCACTCGTACCAAAGGAACAGACAGGCCACGGAGAACCTTTATACTGCGATCGACAATCCGGATAGGATGCTCATCAAACAATACATCCGCTTCAGGCTCAACCTCCTCAGGATGAAAGACATGAGATGGGTCTGAAAAGTAATGTCGTAGATGAGAAACATGGAAAACATCATGCATATCCTAGTACCTCTGAGGTAACTACAACTGATAGGAAACCGGCTCCACTCTCTCCAACACCTCAAATGTCCTGACGTACATCGGCAAAAGATTACCCTATCTCATAATCCCCATTTGTCCCAACCACGGTGTGACACACTGGAAACCTGATCCCCAGCCTCGAATTCCATAGGTCGTCTCCGCTGATCAGCACAAGAATTCTGATGAGACTGCCCAGTTTCCATCCTCTTCCAAATCAACTCTATCTACTATGTGGTCAGTTGGACAAGAGGATGTCCCAGCATAGCTACCTCTCATGCCTCCAACCAACATAATGGTAATCGGTATGACCTACCGTACAAATCCCCATAAGGTGTCATCTGAATAGTTTCTTGAAAAATATTGTTGTAGGAAAAATCCACTAGAGGTATATGTCTCTCCCAAGAACCTCCAAAATCTAGAATGCATGCTCAGAGGATGTCCTTAGGCACCAGAATCGTACGCTTGGACTGACCATCTGTCTGAGTGTGGAATGTTGTACACAAAATTACCTGTGTACTTGAAGCCTTATGAAGCCCCTACCAGACCCGAGAAGTAAAACATGTATTCCTGTCTGATACAATGGAGTGCATAACTCCATGCAGACGTACAATCTCTTTGATGTACAGTCTTCCAAAATCATCAACACTGAAGGTCTCCTTGATTGGAAAGAAGTGAGCAACCTTCATGAGTCTGTCAATGAAAAACCCATATTGCATCATTCTTGTGATGTGACCTCAGCATCCCTATCACGAAGTCCATCGCGACGTCATTCCACTTCCCCTCGGGAATGGGTAACTACTGTAGAAGCCCAGCTAGTCAATGATTCTCTGCCTTTACCAACTGACAGGTGGAACACCTCATGACAAAAATTGCAATATCTTTCTTCATACCTTCCCACAAATACTAGAGGTGTAAATCATGATACATCTTGGTGACACCCGGATGAACTGCCCGAATAGAGGAAATAAAGTCCCACATTAGTTCCTTGTGTATGTCTGTTGGCTCCCATACGTGCCCCTGGAAACACAAAACCTCATCCCCACCTATGGTCCATCCAGGAAAAGGGTCATCTCCTGACACACTCTCCTGTAGGACTAGGCCTTCAGAATCTTATAGTTGCCTCATTCGAACTCGATCAAGTAGGGTAGAGGTCACAACTACAGAAGATAGGAATGTGTACCCCTAACTGTTGTGCACCTCTAAATGCATCTCAGAGAATAGAGCCATAAGCTTCCACTCACTACTGGCCTCTTGAACTGCCTGTAACTGAGTCCTCCTACTCAATGCATCATCCATAACATTGCCTTTCCATGGTGTATAGGAAAAATTGAAGTCAAAGGACTGTAGGTACTCAACCCACCTCCATTGTCTCAAATTCAGATCACGTTGTGTGAAGATGTACTTGAAACTCTTGTGGTCGGTGAAAACCACAATGTTCTCTCCTAGAAGATAATGTCTCCATTAGTGTAGGGCATGAACGACAGCTTCCAACTCTAGATCATGCGGTGGGTAGTTCCTCTCATGTTGCCTCAACTTCAAGACCCATATGCAACAAAACATCTCCTGGAATAAGCACATATCCCAGCACGATTCCTGATGCATCACAATAAATAGTATAGCTCTTTCCTTGCTCTGGAAAGACTAGTATCAGTGCTGAAGTCAACCACCCTTTCTGCTCTGGAAAGGATCACTTAGAAGATTCTAACCATATTAACTTTTCACCCTTCTTGGTCAGATCTGTCAGTGGTGATGCTAAGCATGAAAAGTCCAAAATAAAACATTTGTAGTATCCATCCAGCACTAGAAAACTTCGCACATCAAAAAAAAAATTCGGCTGATCCTAGAAAACTACTGCTTTCACTTTTCTGGGTCTACTAACACTCATGTCTCTGAAATAACATGACCCAAGAAGTGAATCTGATCCATCCAAAAGTGGAACTTCGAGAGCTTAGTATATAACCGATGCTCCCTCAGTGTACTTAAAACCATATTAAGATGGGTATCATGGTCCTGTCGACTGTGACAGTACACCAAGATATCGTCCATGAAGACCACCATGACAGATTCCATGTATGGATGGAACACTCGGTTCATCAGTGCCATGAAAACTGCAGGCATGTTCATGAGACCGAACGGAATAACCAAGTACTCTTATAGCCCATACAGGCTTCGGAAGGCTGTGAGAGGTATATCGAATGTTCTAACACGCAATTGATGATAACCAGAACTCAAGTCAATCTGAATGAACCCTCGGGCTCCTCGATGTTGATCAAAGAGGTCATCACTCCTAGGCAAGGGATATCGGTTCTTGACCGTAAACTGGTTTAACTTCCAGTAGTCAACACAAATACTGAGGATACTGTCTACCTTCATTGTGAAAAGGACAGGCGAACCCCAAGGGGAAGTACTGGGTCAAATGAAACCCATTGCCTACAACTCCTCCAACTACTTCTTGAGCTCTTTTAAATATGGAGTGGCTATCCTAGAAGGAGGAATGGACACTGGTATCGCTCCTGGAACAAGCTCAATAGAAAATTATACATCACACTCCAGTAGAAAACCTGAAAATTCCTATGGAAAGATATCCCTGAAACAATCCACCATCGGAGGAAAGTCTAACTGTGAAGTCCATAGGTCATCCAGATATAGACTGGCAATCTGGGTTGTAACTCCTCCTAAACCAGGATGCTCTGGACCTGCTGTACTCGCATGGATATCCCACTCGCCCTTGTGAAGAAAAGATCCACCCTCTGGTGATATGAAACTCACCCTACGGTGATAGCAATCAACAACTTCCTAGAGGGGAACTAACAAGTCCATACAGAGAATGAAATCATAACCTGTCATCTCTAGGAAATACAGGTCCCATAGAAAGTGACACCCACTAACCTCAAGAGGGAACTCCTTGCACTGACAAACACTAGTCGTCCTAGTACCCAATGGTGTGACTAGTTTCAAGATGTCGGCAGAAGAAAAGATGCAGAGAACAAGACTCTCCATAATAGCGATAGATATAAAGCTATGCTAATACCCTGTATCGAAAATAGCTAAAGAAAAAACTGAGGCTACTATGATCGTACCTCAAACTGAATAAGGTCTTGGATCCTGCTCCTGTTGGGTCTACTCCACTGCAAAAGTCTGGCCTGCTCCACCGCCCTATGACCCTACCAGACCACTCTGAGATGATCCACTCAACTATCACTGGTATCCAAGGGACTAACCACCATGGTCGTGACCTCCACCTCATCTTGAATGGACAGAAGAACTCTAGTTCCCAGATTGGTGTGAAACTGGTGATGCTTCTCCTGAACGCAGGGTCATAGAAGAACCCCGGCCGCCAGTTGCAGGTGAGAAGATCTAATAGAAATGCTGAATTTGTCCCATCTTACTGCAAGATCGGCACTCCACCAGGTCTCTCTGGTACTGAGGCCTAGTATTCCTACTTCTACTGCATTAGTAGCATACTATATGGCTTCCTGAAGATACATCCCGCCTACTCTGATCTCCTCGAGCAGACTCCCTGCGGTGCTTCCTACTATCAGTAGTAGGAACACTAACTCTGGATGTCGAACAACACTGGCTCACTATTAGAGAATCCCTCAGGTTGTGCTCAGTGATTAGCGCCTGGTTGACGATAGAGGAAATCAAATTCAACCTAAATATGTTCACCCATGATCGGATGTCATGCTTCAGACCATCCTCGAACTTCCGTACAAGGAATATCTCATCACCTCCTGGAATAGGCGTGAAATGTTGCAGCTCAGTAAAGCGATATGAGTACTCCATAATAGAAAGAGTACACTACTCCAGACTCATGAACTCTCAGGCTCAATCATCCCACAAGTTCTCCGGATAGAAGTAATCGTAGAAGATGTGCTGAAAATCATCCCAATCCATATTCAACTGGCGGCACACCTGTGAGATCACATCCCACCACATCTTGGCGGAGTCTTGGAGCATGTAGGTAGCGAGCTACACCCTATTCTCTGGAGGTATCTCCAAATGATCAAAAATTGTCCATGTGGCCTCTATCCATGATTCTACAGCCTGAGGTCCTCTATCCCCATAGAATGTAGGAGGACATTGCTGCTAAAAAAACTACGAAAATTCCACCATTGACGGGGTAGGAGATGGTGCTCCCCGAAAAGTCTACATCATCCTCAGAAAGCCTTCATTGAACTATGCATCAGCACCTAAGCCAGGTATAATGGAAGGTGCATTGGCTGGAACAATAGGAGGATCTACTGGAAGTCCCTGATCAGCCATATTCGGTGTCTGATCACCGTCTGGAAACTGGAGTACAACCGGAGGACGTCTCGGTGGAATAATTATGAAAGGTCAAAGACACACCTTAAATCAGGATTATCAAGTACTGAAAACATAAGAGTACAATAAATGAACAAGAGAAAGAAAACATTCATGTTTTACTAAACATGACTACACAGCATGTATAAACACTACACAGTGTGTTCTCTTAAGCCATTCACATGGGCTTGTACTTCTGCCACAACTGCTCTTGTAACACCCCAACCACACGGCATGTTATCCCCACACACGGCATTTACTTGAACTCCATTTCCCTACCCGAGTCTCCTAACATGGCTAACCCACATGGTCCTCTTAATCCTATACTACACGGTGTGTTCACGAAGGACATGACATGTACAAGACAAGTTCCAATGACCCGTGTTGTTAGTTACACGACCGGCTACACGGTTCTCTCTACATGACGTGCTCCATCTATACCCAGTGTGTACTTGAAGGGTTTCCCCGACCCGTGTTGTTCTTGAAACAACCATGTACCTAGGTTACACTGCATAGTGTGTGAAATCAGGACATGGCGTGTAAAGCCTATGTTTCATCCATCTGTTTCATTAGTCACACGGGTAGACACATGGTCACTACAACACGACATGTACGTACTGTACACGGTGTGTTCCTATAATATTTTTCACAACCCCGTGTCCCTACCCCCATAGTCAGTGACATGGTTTTGTGCTACACGGAGTGAATTCAAAAAATTCATGTCGTGTATTCTGGGTTTTTCTGGACAGTAGCTTCAGAAATGGCTCCGGAGCCCAGAAAACAAAGAAAAAAGCATTGAGGTTCCAAAATCTGATCCGTGAGGGCCCATACTTCCCGCGAATCAGAGTTTGGAATCTCATAAATGTTATAAACAAGAATAACAGTGCAATGATCCACCAAATTCCGGTCCATGAGGGCCCATAACACCTCAAGAACCAATGTATAACACTCATTCAAACAAAACCTTACACACTATACCCTATTAAACAGAATGTATTTATATCATGGCATCTGTCACAACAACATGCATATACTACACTACATCTATCACAACAACATGCAATTGCTAATGCATCCTATATGGAATTGCAAGAATGCATGGCATGTGATTTCTAACAAGTGCCTACATGATGCATGAGATGGCACACCATCATCTCATCAGGTTGCGATAGAAATAGAACGTCAATAACAACAACAATAACAGCACAAGATAAGTGAATCACCCAACGGTGAAATCAAATCAACTATAAAATTGAAAACCAGTAAAATTGAAACCAATTAGTAAGTATGGATTTTCCATGTACACAGGTTAGCTACTCTCGGGAAAAGTTTATTACTAAGTACCTATTGTATCCTATCCCCTGCTATAGGCTCAAAACAGTAGGTCATGAAAGAAGAATTCCTCGGATACCACTTTTTAATATCCCAGTTTCGAAAGCTACCCAGAGGCGCCATGTACCTGGTTGGTCACATGGCCACAAGCGCATTTTCCCAAATGCTAGAGGCTGCCAACTAGCAGTGAGGGCCCTGGGTGTGATAGTGGGGAATCTATGCCCTCATTGGCAGAGTACACAGTGGATGAGAAAAAATATACAATAGCGGAAGCAGTAAAAATCCATACAAAAGAAATAAGTTGAAGACTAAAACTAAGAAGCAACTAGAGCCCATATATATAAATGATGCATGATACATATATCGAGGAACACATCCAAATAGATCACAATGATGGAATAAAAAACAGTATTAAACTCAAGTACAAAAGAAACAGCTAAACATCTCCTCAGCATCGCAAGAAAAAGCTTGGTCTCATGCTCTCCATCTCCACAGCAAGTCAAGTACCTGAAGTTGAAGGGCGCTTTCCCTTATCTATACCTTCAACAACATAATCTGTTTCGGCCCAAAATCATGAACCAAATAGGGTGCGAGACTAAATCCAAGTAGGCAAACACCCGAAGATTTGTGCCTAACTGTCAGTGAATATATGGTAGGTAAAAGTACAGAAAGCAGTAAATAGGAAAGTACACAGTAGTGACAATTCATGGACCAAAATCAAGCAACAAATAACAATCAGCTAATCACAAATAGGTAACCCTCGGGTAAGTACTCACATCCACCCCCTTTGGTCCTTCCTAATAAGTTCCAACAACCCTTTAGGCAGTATACTCATTCTAACCTCTCTGGTTTGGTCATATAAAAATTATAAGACTCCTTCAGGAAGCTCACTCAGTCAATTCCCCTTATAGTCTAAGGTAGTCAGGGACTCTATGAGGAAGCACACAAGGTCAATTCCCCTTATAACCCCAAGGTCAAGAGACTCTATGAGGAATCTCACGTGGTCAATTCCTCTTATAGTCCTAGGTTGTTCATAGACATTCGGAGGAAGCTCACCCAGTCAATTCCCCTTAGAGCATGGAGTGCTTCAATGTAATTCATGTAAAACAAAGAGTCTCTGAGGAGGCTCACTCAGTCTATCCCCTTTAGTATATAAAGATCAAATACACTTTGAGGAAGCTCACCCAGTCTATCCCCTTATAGTCGATAATGTCCAACGACTCTCTGAGAATGCTCACTAGGTCTATCCTATTTTAGTATATAACACCAGGTTCTCATGGCCTCGTGTAATTCAACGCATAATAATGCTATGTGGGAAAAGTAAACCTACAGAACTACTTGGCTAACCGGTCAACAACATCTCAACCATGTCAGAAAAAACACTCCATCATACGACCATAAGGCATGGAAAACTGGTAAACGGACAATAGGCTAAACTGGACCAAATTGTTGTAAACAGAACGAAGAATAATAAAAACATCCAAGGCATAGCAATCAAACCAATTAATATCCAAATTACCTCTACACAAGCAAAACAATTGGGGTATAATGGTAAACACGCAATACCCCCATTCAAGTATATTGGTGTAATTTGCACATAATACTCAAAGACTTCGAAGGAAAAGGTACAAACCACCTACATTGGAATTAAGAGATTTATATAAATGAACCTCGAAGCTTGAATCTCCTTGTAATGTTGAAGATCTAAAAAACGTCTAAAACTCTCAACCAATTATAACTTGGAAAAGATGAGGAATTATAAAGCGATGCTCCTGAAGAAGAAAGAGCTTACTTATACGGTTCCAACACAATTGACGGTGGTCGATTCGGAGAACAGACAGAGGATCGGGGGCTCGGAGAAGTTTCAGCGTCGTACATTTTCTCTCGGTCGAACGAGACCTAGAAGAAGACACTCATGGCGATCAGACGTGACCCCGGTCTGTTTAAGGGAAAAACAGAATACACGGTGTGTACTTTTGGAATACATGGTGTGTACTTACTATTTCTGTACTCTGCTTTCGGTGGCCTCCATGTCACCCCACATGACCATGTGTGTAGTTAGGACACGGCCAGCACATAGCCTCCTGTGGCAACAAAGTACATGGAGTGTACTCATAATGTAAACGGTGTGAACTTCAAACATTTCCAGAATTTCCTCTTTTTCTAAAAAATGACCAGAAAATAAAAAACATACCTGAAAAAAGATCCGGGTTCTTACATTGTGTGTGGGATTTTGTTTAGTTTCATGGTGTTCTGAGGAGTATCGTTTAAGACATGTATCCTCATATCAATTTTTATTTCCAGAAGGGTCTTCTAAAATCCATGTGATTGTGAGTGATTTTAAGTACAGCCTATCATCCATAGACTGATATCCAATCTGAGTAGACTATTCTAGTTCTACATGATAAGTTATATGCCCGTGTTTGGGATCATGGTTGTTCATTGGAGAAACAAATGTTAATCTTGGATTTTTCATTTAATAATATATTATATAAATAATTCCAAATGGTTCTTTTTGAGGTTCTATATGGAAGTTATTACCTTTCACCTCTTTGCTGTATAGAGATAGGTGAGTCAACACTTATCAAGCATAGTTTCATGTAAGAGACATCTATATAGCTTCAGTTGATCAAACAACAGTAGGTGACCAAGTAGATTAGGAAAAAATCATATTATGGCCATCGTACAATACCTAAAAAATTTGTGGTTGGTCATCATGTTTTCTTTTAGGTGTCTCATTGGATGTGGAAGTGTTGTAACAGAAAACTGGTAAAGAGAGTTTTTTTGATCAGTTTGTAATAGTGGAAAGGGCTATTTAAGTGTCAAACCATCTGGCCCTTCAACAGTGCTACAGGGCCATACATGACATGTTCCACATGTTTAAACTATTAAGATATCATCTAGACCCTTCCCAAGTGATAGATATAGAAGACATCAATCTTTGCTCAGATGTTTACTTCGAGAAGAATCTCATACAGGTTATAGATCGTGGGGAGAAATATCTTCTAGGTCGAAATATACTAATAGTTTAAGCTATGTGGAAGCACTGTAGAGTTTGGGGGGAGACATAGAAAATAGAGTATGACATGTGAGAGTAGTATCCACAATTTTTTGCTGAGACCACATAGTGACTCTTAGAGTAATACAAGGATGAGAAATTGTAAGGTGGGGAGATTGTAATATTCCATATTTTCCATGTATGTTTCCCTCCGTGTTTTTTTGTTTAATCCTTAGTGGTAGTGTCTTGTTCATATATGGAGATCCTTTATTAGAGAAAATGACCTAATGTTTAGTTATTGACCTATTTTGAGTTAACGGAGTCTCTTTATAAATGGAACTATGTGTTAAAATGAGTTCTTGGTAAGTTTAGAAGATTTAAAGGGTTTCAGGTTGTTTAAATGGAAAATGGGATGAAAATCAACTGAAAAACATTTTCATGTCATGTAAATATATTAAACATAATGTAATTGTTCTAGGGTTTTAATAAGTTAAATCTAAGGTGATAGGTTTTCTTTGAATTCCACTAAAAAAATTTACATGACATGTAGCCACATTACAGCTCATATAACAGCCCGACCTATTGTTTTGAACATGATATGTAGAAATAATTCATTCTATTTCATTGTATATACTCTCTTCTAAACCCTAAGGAATTATCTAGGTGATTTTAGAGGGAAACCCTACCTTTTATAAATTATATTTTCATCTTTAATCCCTAGTAAGATCCTTTGGTTCGGTTTCTTCTTTCATCCCTTTGGATATCCAACAGTTTTGGTGAAATCCTTTGGAGAATTGTGTTTTTTATTTTGATATTGACCAGTTTTGATCAAGGAACCTCTGTATAATCATCCACACCTTCTTCCCCATGGGATTTGGTTGCTGGAAGTGTTTTTGGATCATCGGTTAAAGGTAGGGGGTCTAAATCTTAACCCTATGGTTTGATAATTACAATGTTTATGGAATAGTGAGATTATGCCATCATTGTGTACGTCTAAATCAATTAAATGATTTAATTCCATTATTCCATGAATTCATTTGGCTTCAAATGGATTTTTAATTAGCTAATGGATTAAAGTATTTTTATCATGACATGTGACCTAGATTGAATTATTATTATTGAATCCCAAAATTATGACTTTATCTCATTAATATTATAACTGATCAAGTGGGAATTCAATTTCAAGTGTCATATAAAATAATAATATACATTATTATAATTAACCATTGAGAATAGTGATGTGATATTTTGATGTAAATGGTATATGATAGGAATTGTGTTCCATGCTTTAATGCTTATATATTGGGCTCGGTCCTGGAACTTGCACAATTATATGCTATAATGCTGATATTGAGTGGGCTCAGCTGAGTCCTTGTTGTAATTCTTATAGAGATCTAGCTATGTCCAGTCCCATGTTGTAATTCTTATAGTGATTTTACCTGAAAATGTAATAATTCTTATGTGTATTTGACACATATTAGTGTGACAATACCACAGTTATATGGTGGTGGTTGGCATAGTCGTAAGACAAGCTTAGAGATATTCTAGCATGGTGTCGAAGTTGGTTATTTTACCTTGGTTATATGTTTTTAGTTGGCATTTTGGTAAAGTATTATGATAGATATTCCAATATGGAACTGAATTATGTTATTTTACCTTAATTATATGGTTGTGATTTGAATGGTCATAATACATACTCAGAGATATTTTGGCACATAGGAAAACCATGTTGTTGTTGTATTTTATTAATTATGGAATTAATTGATACACATGTCTATCTCTTTATTTCATACACTTATTATCATACTTGTTTAGTTTCAACATAGTGGTGTTGACCTAATAAGTTATACTCAAACCCTATTTAGACCATCATTTGGTACCCTAGTAGATTATGTGGATGTAGGTTTGGACAAAGTCAAAGGACCTTGTAGTTGATTTCTTATTTGTTATTGGGATAGAGATTGTGGATAGGGATAAAATAGGGTTTGAGACCTAGGACCTTGATTCTTTTATTTTTGTGTTCTGGAATTTTATTTTATTTTTATGTTATGAAATTTTGTGACATTCCAACACATAATTACATTATATCATTATTATTTATTTTATTATTCAGGTCGATTTTATTATTATCTTCTTCTATGTGTATAAATTGATTGTTTTTTCACCAATTATGACTTGTTTATACTACTATGACACCTTGTACATGGGGGTGTAGACTCCCCACTATAGACATTAAATATCTTCTGATAGTTATCAGCCTCTTTCATACGGGGTGGTGCACTTGAGGTCTCCTGACCAACCCTTTCTGTCCACATGAGATAGTGACAGATTAGGGGAAGTTACAAATATGGTCTTTCTCATACCCCTATGGAATATGTATTACATTTCAACCCCTTCCATATAACTACTTGATCAAATATCCACATTTCCATATATCACAACCACATAATGCAAACCATGTCTATATCACAACCATACATTACATTCCTATCACAGTAGGGTGTTATTAATAAAAATTACATCAATATCATTCCCTCATCCGAAAATATTTGATAGTTATCATGTATCTACACCACAAAAACATAACATGGTTCGATATTACATATAAACCAAAAAATAATTCCATTATAGCTCATATATAAATACATACCATGACCCATCACATCCTATAATATTCTTGAAGGGGGAATAGGGAAGAGGGAATAGTAATGTATTTATTCCCTCTATAACTTATATATTGATTAAATCACTGAGAACCTATTTTCCCATACAGTTTTCAATTTGGTTACCTGACTCTGATAGTGGTGAAAAATAAATAACAAGAAAATATAGTGAATATAATTGTTAGAAACGTTATCTACCTATGGGTTCACACTCAAACTAGAACCACAAAACCATAGTGTCCATGTCACAATCACTATCTCCAACCAATGATCATTTACAAAACACATCCAAACACTTCTTCTAACCACGAAAATCATAAAAACATTCTAAACATTTAATTTTTATTATCTTGTTTAAATACCATATTCAATATTACTAGCCAAATTTATGATAGCCAATATTGTAATACACCTTAATTCATGATTTATTATATAATGGTACAAAAAAATCACATAATATCATGAGACCTGGTGTATTTGGGATATTCGGTACATATAAAAATAACTTGAATCATGGGAACAAAAACATTATTTTAAAAACTACACAAAATTCTCTTAAGCATTCATTACCCTTCTAAAATTTCTTAGGATAACATGGGAATGTACCTAAAAATTGGGTGACATATGAACCCAATAACTATATAATAAAATCATAAAATATGTTAAATTAGTACATGTGATTCAATAGGACTTTCAAGAAATTATAAGAGGGGTGGGGATCATAAAATTGATAATCAAAGAATGATGAAAAATTATATCATAAAGGAAACATGGGAATATTGAAACAACATAATACACAACTTCCAAAACACATGTCAAGGCTAATGGTTGAGATATCATATAAATATTATTCTTTGAATAACCTATGAAGAACCCTTCATGGTATCACATGAGTTAAAAACATTACCAAATTCATTGGAGGGATATAAAATCTTAGGCCCACCTATCACATTTATATCATCTTCATGCATAATTGTTCCACAAACAATATAAAATATAAGGATGTATTTCATAAATTTTAGTCCCATGATTAAGGAGTGTGGGTTACATTCATGGAAGGTACAAATGAAAAAGGATAGGTAAAACTAGGAAAATACCATTGACTGTAAATGGGAAAGTATATTCACTACACAAATGATTATCATGGATGATCATATGATACTTTTGGCATCATAAAAAGAGTACATAAATATTTATGGAATTTTGTAATGAGAATGAAAGGATACTCTCATAACCAGGAAGTCATAAAGAAATAAATAGGGATGTTTAAAAACATATCCAAAAATAAAAAATTAGAAATCAAGAATTATAATATAATGAAGGTTCTTGAATAAAGAGGAGAAAGAGAGGATCCCTTACCATGAGAGGTAGATTATAAAATTTTTAGACGAGATTCAAAAGATCATGGGAACAACATGGGAGGTCCATAGAGAGGTAAAGTTATAGAGACTTCATGATCAATTAGTTTTTGAGTAAATAGAAATGGAAGGTTGGGTGGGGTTTTATATCCAAAGAAAGGGTAAATATTTATTAATTTATAAATATAGTTTTTAGAAATATATTGTAAAATAATCAAAACCATAAATTGTTACAAGCTTTTTCCAATGATTTTTTCCAAAGATGAGTGGTTTTGAGTATTTTATTGATATAATGTTCAAAATAATTGAAATTATACCCTTGGTGATGTAGATGTGAGTCAGGTTATAAAATAATTAATTTTAAAACATTGAAATATAATATTGGTTTTTTAAGATTATTAAGGGTTTATAAAATAGACCAAATAACATCAAAAACAAATTATTTAATTGGATTCTTCTGAAATCTTTGGAGAAGAGTCGTAAGGTCTTGGGAACACCATAGGAGGTCTCTAGAGATAAAATGTTAGAGTAACATCACTATAAAAGGTTATTTACTGAAGAGGATTGGGAGTTTGGTTTTGTTTTTATATCCTAAGAGTTGGTAATTCTTAATTATTTTATAAACATTGGTTTTGGACACTATATGATAAAATAATCAAAACCAAAAATAGATCAATGATATTTCCCTAAGGATCTAGAAAAAAATTATTTTTTTAATATTTTTTATATATAATAAATGAATCATTAAAATAATACCCTTCGTGATGTGGAAGTCATTCATGTTATTAAAGAATTAATTTTATCACAATGAATTAAAATTTAGCTTTTGGAGGATTCAATAATGGTTTACAAAATTAATCAAATAACATCAAAAATAAATTATTTAAAACATGAAAACATTATTTTTGGTTGTGAATAATATTTATAGAATTTATTATATCACTTTTTCTATTTTATGATGTCTTAAAACATACCATATATTAATACCGAATTTAATTTTTATCCAAAAATTTTACTATCTTGAAAAAAATTAAAAAAATCACCATTAGATATTTTTCAAATGATGAATTAAAAATTTAAATTTATTTTATCAAAATAATTCTCTAAATATAAGAATTTACACTTCTAAATCAGAATATCAATTTATTAAAAATGATAGTTTTTAAGATCATAAAATATTTCTAATCCTTATAAAAAATCATTTTACATTAGAAAATTATATTATAATTTATGTTTAAATTAATTTAATTTAATAAGAATATTTTATTAAAATAAAATTTATCACAAAAATTATTTAATTTAGAAAAAATAGTTTCCCACTTGATATTATAAACTTCCCAAATATATAATTAGAGTTTCATCGTATCAAAATATACTTTTTATCAGCCTCATAATTTATTCATTTTTAATGTAATAATAAAAAGGAAAAAACTAATTATTATTGTATTTAAAATAAAAAAATAAGAATGTATACATTTATATTCCATATACATAAACCCTTTTTACACTACTGTATACCCTAAGGGTAAGGTGGTGATAGTGACACTTTCTTATAGTGGTTTGGTGAACAGGGTTTAGTGTATGATCTCATTAAGATTGATCTTCCGCTATAAACAATTTTTTCCAACTTTAGTTATTGAATCCTAGCTTAGGATTGGTAAAGGTAAAATACCACTACTTTGAATTCCCTTGGAATCTTGGATTAATGGGCTTCATATGATATGATCCTACAGACTGAGTTCGTAACTTTTCCTGTCGGTGTCAATGGGGATTTTTCATAGCACTTAATATATACTAATAATAACAATCACTGAACATTGGATAAATTATAAATGGTTATTATGTTTAATGTACTTTCAAATTCAACACAATATATATTATAATGGTCTAAAATAAATGAATTAGTGCATGTGTTTTCTATGAAATCATAACTAAATAAGGCACATATTCATTTGGAAAGGTAACTTCATTTATAAAACTTCTTGTCATTACATTATTCCCCCATTCAGATATTTTTCACTCGAAAATTTATTTCATAAGTTAAAATAGATGAGGGTACTTATTTTTCATTACCTCTTCCACTTCCAATTTTACTTCCATAAACATGTAGTTCTGCCACAGTACCTTACTAAGTGACTTGTCTAATTTCAAACAACTTTGTCTCTTTGGCCTATTATCATCACTAACTTCTCTTCATATGAAATATATTTCTCTAATGTGATAATGGTTGGTGTATCATGGACTAAGATATCCCTTCTTCTCAAACCTCATGAGTTTCTTCTATGGTGACATATGAAGGAACACTTTATCTCTGACATAAAACTATAGGTGTCATCAAATATTGTCTTCATAAGTCATATATTGAATTTCTATGGATTTCATAAGACACAAAAATGTTTGAACTTTAACAATCACTTTTTTGATAATATCAAGTCCCATCAGCTTCTATAATCCAACTTTATCCGAAGATGTAAGAGTTTGACATCTCTTCCCATTAAAATCATTATATGGTTCCACATAAATGTTATAATGAATAAAATTATTGTATGATAATTCCCCTAGGGGAAGTTGTTGATCCCAACATACATGGATATCTATTAAACAAGATCTTGTCATAACCTCTATAGTTTGAATGGATTTCTAAGACTACCAGTCCATATGTGGGTGATAAGAACTATTTAAACTCAACTCTATATCAAACACTTTATAAAGGCATCTCTAGAACCTTGATTTAAACCTTGGACATAGATCAGATACAATAGAGAGTGATACTCCATGAAATCTTACCTTTTCTCTTATATTTATCTTTCCTATTTTATCAGTATATAAATTTTTTTTGATAGTAATGTAATTCACAAAAATTTTAAGGTAATGAACTACCACCTAGATAGCATTATTTACTTTCTATGTTTTGGGTAGTTCTAATATGAAATCTATTTTATTTTATCCCATTTCCAAATCGGTATGTGAAATGGTTTAATCTTTCCCTTAAACTTCTTTTATTCAGACTAGACTTGTCATACCAAGAATCGGGATATAAATTCTTTAACATCCCACTTTAAGTTATCCCACCATAATTTCTTCATTACATCTCAATATATATTAATTATTCCTATATTAATATAGAAGTATGATCTATGTTAATCATTATGAAGTTTCCCATGTAGTTATAGATTTAATGGGACTCGTATCTCGGTTCCTAACCATATAACTGAATCATTAGAAAAGTTGAATTCTAGAATATTCACTACATTTTTCTATAGAACCAATTCATCTATCTGGGCTTCCTTGATCCTCTAAATAATGGATGGTTTGGTAGTTATTTGAGAAATGTAATATTAAGGTCCTTTTATTATTCACATGAAATTACTTTACAATTCCTTGAATATCGAATCCCTCTAAATCCTCACCATAGAGAGGGTTTTAGGATCGTTTCTAATAAAACAATCTACCACTTTATTCACCTTCCCAAGATGGAAATAAATTAAACAATCATAATCCTTAATTAAAACTAACCACTTTCATTGGTGCATGTTTATATACTTTTTTGTGAATATATACATAATGTTTTTATGATTGATATATATGATGAATTTCTCCCTATGGTGATAATGTTTAAAAATCTATATTGTGATGATCATTGTATCCAATTAAAAATATTGTGGTGGGTAGTTCTTCTCATATATATTTAATTGTATGGATGAATAGGCAATAAATTTTTTTATCTTTTATGAATAAAAACCCCATTCCCATTTTTGATGCATCACTGTATATCACAAATCCTTCCCCACCAATGGGTAATGTGAGTACAGATGTAGTGATTGACCACTTATTTAACCCTTTAATGTTATCTTATCATTCATTAGTCTTGAAAAAGTTGACTCCCTTTTGAGTTGTCTAGGTGAGTGATCATGGAAAACATAAGAATTTTTGTTTTTTCGTGTTCATTCATTTATTTTCGTTTCATTTGATTTCATGTCATTATGTGTTTTTAAATATCCAAACCCTATTATGATTTTATATGAAAAAATATTTTAAAAATCTATAGGTATTTTTAATATAACTTGAGTTTTATCAATTAGAATATCATAATTAATGTTTCATATGAAATGTATATATTTTTTAAAAAAATTAATAATTCTAATTCAATCTCTAGAATGTTAAAATTTTTACCTGAACATAATACATGCTTTAGGTTTCAATTAACAGTTTACGTTTAAACTAAATTATAGTTTTATTATATATTTCATTTTTAAAATTTTATATACTAATATTATTTAAACACAACTTATTACATTTTAAATAAACCTCTTTTATCTTCATTTAATACTAATAAATGAATTTATGAATTTTTTATTTTAGGGGTTTTCTTCTTATACTATGATCCTGAAAGAGTTTTGGAATTATGAATTTTCCATATTTAGATATTTTTTTGATTATTTGATATATCATACATTTATAATCATAATTATTAATAATTAATTCATTTAGAAAAATAAATTTTTCCCTTCCTTTAATTCAACTACATGAAAATCTAAAAAGGTCATTTACTTAACATCAAAATTGGTCAAATAACTACAATTCATTCTATATTATTCAAAACATGTTTTCACAATTTTTGATGTTATACCATTCTATAATTTTCAAAATTAATTGAATCTTTATTTTTTGTAAAAATATTGAAATTATATTAAATTAATTCTTATAGACCAACATTTATTTCTGTTATTTAGATAGCTTAAAAATTCACCCAATTTTCTATGTCAAAGTTTATATGTAAAATGATGAATTATTGTTCATCATCTTCTTCTAGAATTCTATTTCCTCCATGGAAGTTCATAAACATTCATATTCTTCATTTATGGAAGATTAGTTATTCTTTTAAGAATTTAAATCATTCTATGATAGTTACATCAACTCATTTTATAGCAGTAACACTAATTTCTTTATGCCAATGGTGGATCCATCTTGTTCCTCCAACTGTGGAAAGGCTTCATCATTTTGCAACAACTCCACCTAATGGTAGATGAACTTCTCTCCTTCAAAATCAGTTTACTAGGTTAATAAGTACTTCCATTGGTGGTTTTTTTACTAAATTTCAATGGTGTATTTTCCTCAAACTCAATGGTGGATAATTTATTTCTCTAATGGGGACTCATTCATTTTTCATATAGTGACGCATTTATTTTTTCTGATGGGGACTTATTCATTTTTCCAACGGATAATTATTAATTTTTCAAATGGTGAATTGTTATTTTTTCAATGGCGACTCGTTCACTTTTTCAATGGTGGTACATTTATTTAAACTAACAGTGTCTCATTTCTATTCCAATGGTGACTTGTTTCCATTCCAATGGTGACTACTTTCTATTCCAATAGGGGATAGTTTCCATTATAATGGTGATTTGTTCTCATTCAACTAGTGACTCATTTATTAACCAATAGTTACTCATTTTGGAACTATTAGTGGGTTATTTTTGAACTAAGAGTGGGTGGTTTTTGAATTAATAGTGGTTCATTTTTTTAAAAACGGTGGGAAATTTTTCCATAGTGAAACATCTTTTCAATGATGGATAAATTTTTCAATGGTGGATAATATTTCAAATATCCATTCAAATTCTGGTCATTAATTTTTTCTACTACAAGGTATTTTGTCTACTATTAGTTAAAAAAAATTATATTTAGTTTTTCATCTTTTAAAATTTTGATGAACAATATAGTTATATTAATTGTTTTAAATAACTTATTTATTTATAAAATTACATATAATATATATGATCCATGAAAAGTATTGTTATTAAATTATAATTAGTATTAAAATTTTATTATTTTTTTATTAATCTTACGTAGCATATACAACATATTTCTGATATTTATATCATGTATATATCTAGAATTCATTTTTTGCAATTATTCTTAAATAACATAATATTTATTAATGACCAAAATATTCAGACTTATAGAATTTAATGTTGTATAATTATTTTTTAATAATTACGCACTACATTAAATTGAAATGTATTTAATATTTATTTCAATGAGTCTTATGATTTTTAGGGGATTTATTTGAAATAATATTATCATTTAACAGGTTATTTGACTAGGTTTGAATTGGGAATTATTTTTGAATTCAACCAATGTTTATTACTATTATTCTAGAGGATAATTGTCTCTCTCCTGAATAATTATTTTATTTTTCAATTTGAAATTATTTACCCATATATTGGTTTTGTTATTTTTGTTTTACAGATCTTATTTAAAGGTTTTGGGACAATTTAAGGAACATCCCACCTAACTTCTTCTTTGATACTCTATTTTTCTTCAAGAATGAAAAATATCAGAACTTTTAACATGATGTATAATTTGTAAAGACATGTGAGATACCCGATTTCATAATTTGGATTATCTCTCTTGTGATGAAGTACATATTCCTTAACTTCTATATCCTTGATGATATGAGATTATCCAATTCTCAAGATCCAGTACTAATGTTTTTATTCTTATTCTATCTATTTCATCTGGTTTCTTGAGTTTATGACACTACTTCTTATCATTCACACACACTCTATTTTTCTATTTATTCTTTTATATAAAAAATCATTTCTTCTTCTCTTCCTTGGGTTATAAATCCTAGATTATAAAATTAGGATTGTTTATGTTGTAACTCCTATTTTTCAAATTCAGGTTTCAATTGGTTTGTAACTCTCCATAAAAAAGTAAGTGTTGTAGTTATCCCCCCCACTAGAAAAAGATTTTGTAAAAGTTTTATAATTCCCCCTCAGAAATCAGTATAGTGAACTTGTATATCTCATTGAGTATAGATGTATAAGACTAGTCAAGGTTCACTTTGGGTTGAATCAATATAACAATCCATCTATTCATTTATTTATTTTCACTGATAATTAACTATAATAATTAGCCTATATAATCATTTTATATGATTAAATAATTTTAATATGGTTTATTCACTACCGCCTATATAAACCATATTAAATTACCCTATATGACTTAAAAATTGGTATTAAATGATATACTTCTTAATAATGGTTTATCTCTATCATTATAATTCTCCATATGAAACATTGTTATCATAGGTTTTTCTTTTAACAATATGTCAATCCCTTTATAGAGTCTACATTTATTTTATCTATGAAAACTTATTCTTAGAACTCAATGTCTAAGAATAAATATCTTATAATATAGATGGATTGAAAAAAATGATGCTTGGATTCCTCAAAATTTACAACACTTTGAAAATAAGGATTATGGTTATTAGATATCCCAAATGGAGGAATAACTCAAAAAAATTGATCATTGGGAATTGGTCGATCATGAAACAATCATAATATCTACCCATAGTTGACCCATATACACTTACTAGAAATTATGATACTATATATGTTTTAAATTAAAAAAAATTCAATAATTATATTATTATATTCACATAATTGTTTTTATACATTTTTATACTTATAAGAATGTTCATGAAATTTTAAATATTTTACAAGTCATTCACCTTGTCTCAGAAAAATTAATTTTAGGAAAAAATGGAATGATTAGATTCGAGTACCAAGACATCATTATAGTTGAAAAAGAAACTATAAACCAAATTTTCCATTGATTCACAAACATTGTGAATATAATGAACTCAAATGGAGAAGATCTAGAAAATATATCACTTTTCGAATGAGTACTAAAAGAATTTTTGAAGAAATGGAATGAATATAAGGTCGCCATTGACGAAAGAAATAAATTCAAAGTTTACACTCTCAATGAATTTATTGGATCAATAATTTAAAATTAATTGGAACTGAATGTCATATAAGAAGAGGATAAAAAAAAATGTGTATATTTTATACCTATGAATGTTAATTCCACTAAAAATTCTAACTTTGTTCTAAAGGATAGTGAAAAGGACGATATTCGTCTGATTTTGGCAAGGGTTTACAGAAGAATGATAAAGAAAGAATTCATGAAAAAAATTAAAATAAATCCTCAAAAAACAAAGAAGATAAAAAAGGTCGTGTGAATTTAAATGCTTCATATGTAACGTGTTATGTGTGTAGGAAGAAAGGGAATATCAAGCCTGACTATCCTAAATTAATGAATAAATACAAATAAAAAAAGATAAAAATTTATGGACCGCCTGTTAGAGTTGTAATAAAAAATCTGATTTCATTAAACCATATGGAAATTAAAAATAAACCATTAACTTGTTCTTCATGACATCACAAGATAAGGAAAGTTACTCTGGTTTTTATTCTTTATGTTCTAATTCTGACTATGATTTTGAGATCTTGAATGTTTTTTAATTAAATAAACAAATTGCAATATTAATTAAAAATATTTTCAAAGTTATAATTTATATAATAATATTAAGAAAAAAATGAGAAACTTGTCTCTATAAATAAATAAATTTTACAATAAAATGAAAAATTAAGAACACTTGTTCTGGTTCTCATTCAAGAGCCTATAACAATTTTAAATGTTCTAATGACATGAATAAAAACATAGAAAAAGAATTTAGAGAGAAATAAAAAAATATCTTCTTTTATTCAAGTTCGTGAAAAATATCATAAAATTATATATTTGAATAAACTAAAGAAAAAATGGATCTGTATATGATAAAATATTTACATAAATATTTAAAACACATTTTGTTTAAAATAATAAATGCATGTACTTGTACTGTTACTCAGTTTAAATATTCCATGAAAGGTCACAATGAAAATTATTGTTCTCCTATATTCAAATAATCATTGTAATTTACAAAAAATAACATTTATAAATCCTTATTATCTATAGTACCATAAAATATATGTTTCAATTCTATATGGGTACCTGAAAATTTAATTAGTAATCTTATTGGACCCAAATAAGATTTGGTACTAACATTTTCTAGTAATTTATTTTTTAGGAAAATTCCTTGGGATTTATCAAGAACGGCATCTGGTACATGGGAAGTGGATGATATAGGTATATGACTGGAGACCCATCATTTTTTACCACTTAAAACACATGTGATAGAGGCACTTTTTCATTTGAAGATAATTCCTAAGGAAAATTAAATGTTTTTGGTAATGTTGGTATTTCAAATTCTACTTTTATATAAAAAGCATTATTTTTTGAAGGTTTAAAACATATTTTAATTATTATATCACAATTTTATGATGATGGAATGGAAGTAATATTTGAAATTGAAAAATGTTTCATGTTTAAAAATCATTCATTAATATTTTTTTCTAATAAAAAGGGAAATATTTATGCTATTGATTTTGTTGAACTGACTATTCATCATGAAAATTGATTTAATGTTCTGTAGAGTGATACCATCCATTGGCATTGATGTTTGGACCATGTTAATTTTATAATGTTACATAAACTCTCAAAAAAATATAATGTGCTACAATTTCATTACTTGAATAAATGATAGCTAAATTTTTGTCACACTCTTATAAAAGAGAGGAAACCTAAAAAATAGATTTATCAATCAAATATATAGTAATATACTTTTACAGTTAGAAAATCATGATTAATCTGTTACTAATCAAATTTCTTTCCTTTGTGGAATGAAATATACTTTGGTTATTATTAATGATTATAGTATATATATATATATATGGTTATACTTTCTTTCTCATAAAAATGATAATTTAACAATATTTTCTTCTTTTTATAATTTAGTTCAAAATTAAAAATCATGTATGATTATTTCTATTTGTAGTGATAAAAGAGGCGAATTTCATAAGTTGTTTTATAAAAAATGTTAGGAAAATAATGGTTATTTTCATAATTTTATTACCCTAGAACACCATAGAAAAATGGTGTTGTAAAAAACTCTTATTTAAAAGGATAGAACTATGTTAATTGAGTATAATTTTCCTAGATATTTTTGGGTTGGGGATTTTATTATTATTATTATATTCAAAATATAATTCTTATTATACCTTTGTTAAAGAAAAATCCTTATAAATTATATTAAAATAAAAATATTAATGTTGGTTACTTTATAGTTTTTGGTTGTAATGTTTTTATTTTAAATTAAAAATTGAATATAGATAAATTTAATGTTTAAAGTGATGAAGGTATTTTTCTTGGATATTCTAATAATAGTATACCTTATAGAGTTTATAATAAAAAAATGTGGTTATTGAAAAACATTTTTATGTAATTTTTGGTGAAAATAATGCTAAATTAAAGTTGGATTCTAATAGTTTTTATGATTGGTTGATATATTAAGATTTTGGTTACGAAAACCCTTAGGATAAGGGTAAGTCAAATGAGGGGTAGCATACTACTTCTCGGTTTGATCCAAGATCATGGACTATTCAAAAATATCTTCTTATTATAAATTTAAATGGAAATTTTGATTTTAGTATTAAAACAAAAAATTTGGTTTTAAATAATTGTGTAAATTCTGATTTTATTTCTTATTCTGTTTCTAATAATGTTTTTCATACTTTAAATGATTCTAACTGGGTTGTTTCTATTAAAGATGAACTAAATCATTCTGTTTGAAATTATTTTTGGTATTTAGTATACTTTTTTGGGGATAAGTAGTTATAGAGAACTAAGTGTATATTTATAAATAATATAGATGAATCAAGAAAGATTGTAAAAAACAAAGCAGGTCTTGTTTCACAAGGATACTATAAATAAGAAGGTATATACATTAAAGATTTATTTTCACCTATTTCCAGTCATGAAAATATAAAAATCTTATTGGAATTTACATTTTTTTATGTTTTAAATTATATCAAATTGATGTAAAAATTCATTTCTTCAATTTTTTTACAACTGAATAAGTACATGTTTCTCAAACCTTTTGATTTGAAAATGAAAATTTTCCTGACCATTTTTTATCTTATATAAATATTTTTATGGTCTCAAAAAATAACTGCATGCTTTGACAGAAATGAATTGTTTTTTAATTAAATAATGGTTTTAAGAAAGAAATTATTATCCTAAACTTTTTTAATAAAATGATTTATGATGATATTTTTATTCTACAAATTTATGTAGATGATATAGTTTTTGGTTTATCTAGTGAAATGGTTTGTAATGATTCTTCTACTTTGATGTATCTTGAGTTTTACATGAGTTTAATGGGAGAATTAATATTTTTTCTTATACAACAAATTTCTCAAATAAAATATGGTATTCTTCTAAATCAATATAAGTATTCTAAATAGTAACTTTAAATATTTTGTCTTTATTCCTATAAACCTATACAAATCATCTGGATACTAATTGTAAATTAGATGTTTATTCATCTGGTAAATCATTTTAAATTGTATTTTATAGAGGAAATATAGGTATCATGATATATTTAACTACATCTAGACCTGATATAATTTTTAAAGTTTGTTTGTGTGCTAGATTTCATGCTGATCCAAGAGATTCATATTGAGTATATAGAAAGGATAAATACATATGTCAAAAGAACTATTAAGTCTGGATAATTTTATCCAAAATATAACTATCATATTTTATTATATTATTCTTACTTTTATTTTGAAGGCGGTAGAATAGATATAAAAATAACATCCAGTATGTGTCATTATTATAGAAAACGTTTAATTTCTTTTTCTTCTTAGAAATGATTATTCATTTCTATATCTACCATGGAATATGAGTATATCTATGGTTCCCTTAGTTGTTATAAAATTTTATGGATTAGGAAATTTTTATGTGATTTTGTTATTTATCTGTATAAATTTTTTATTTATAGTCATTATACATCTACAATTTTAATTTCTAAAAATACTATACAACATTATAGAAAATATAATATCTACAATATATTTCATTTAATTATATATCATGTGAATAATGGTTATTTTGTTTTATAATTTATCCCTACTAATAATAATCAATCATATATATTTTCTAATTCTTTAGACTCTACTAATTTCGAAAAATTTAAATTTGAACATGGAATAAAAAAAATCAATTATTTTTTATTTTCATTTATCTAGGGGACATTTCATTTTATATTTTCTTTATTTACAAAAAGGTATAGAATTTTTTTTAAATTATTAGGTTTTATGATCAAATAAAAATGAGAATTTAGTTTTTCTTGTGCATGTATGTATTTTTTTTATATTTGGTTACATGATATTCTATTTTTTAAATATCCAAACCCCTATTATTATTTTATGTGAAATTTGTTTTATAACCTTTTGCATTTTAATTAAAAAATTAGTTTCATTAATAATAATTTTATAATTATAATTTATTATGAAATATTAAAATTTTATGTAGCTTTTATTAAACTATGATATAGTCTAATTCAATTTCTAGCATGTTCTAATTTTGATCTAAAGAAGATACATGATTTTAGTTTCAAGAAATGCTTTCATTTTATATTGCATTATAGTCTAACTTTATTATTATGAATCTTCTTCCAGTAAAAATCCCAATCATTTTATTTATTTAATATAAATAAATAAAAGTCTTGATTTATTTTCAAAGCCGTAAAATAATTGTTTGAAAATATTGCAACAGTTGTAGAATTTTAAATTTTCTAGAATTCAAGATGTTTTTTGTTGATTTGATATATCATTTGTTTCTATCAGAATCATTTAGATTTTGTTCTGATATAAATAATAAAATATTTTATTTTTTTTCATTAAATTAGATAAAACTCTAAATGTTCCCTTTACATACCTTAAAAATTGGTTGAAGTATGACAATTAATTCTATTGTATTAAAAACATGGTGTCACTATTTTTTTATGAGATATCCTCATATGATTATCATTATAAAGTTATTATTGATTCATTATAAATATATTAAAATTATATTCAATTAATTATTTTGTACAAACTTTTAATTTGGTTATTTAGATACCTTATATATTTACCCAATTTTATGTGTCAATTTTTGCACATAAAATGTGGAATAACTATTCATCATCTTCCTCCAATAGCCACATTCCTTCGTAAAAGCTCATAAATATTCTTCTTATTCATGTGTGGAAGCTTATTTATTTTCTAAATAATATACTTCCTTCTATATTAGTTGTATAAACTAATTCTATAGCATCAAATATTCATTTTGTATTCCAATGGTTGACGCTTCTTCTTCTTCTAGTAGTAGACAACCTTCATCATTTTGTAGAAACTCCACCTAATGGTAGATTATATTTTCTCTTTAATAATCGTCTAATTGGGATCCAATACATTTCCAATGGTGATTTATTTTCTCCATTTCAAGGGTGAACGTTTCTCAAACTCAAAGATGACTCATTAATATTTTCAACGGTGGATCAATCATTTTTCCAAGGGTTTCCCATTTATTTTTTCCAATAGCGACTCATTCATTTTCCCAACTGTGACACATTCATTTCCCTAATGGTGACTCATTTATTTTTTTAAATGGTGATGCATTCATTTTTCAATAGTGGCACATTTGTTTTTATCAATGGTGTCACATTTCCATTCCAATGGAGACTCACTTTTATTACAATAGTGAATCATTTTCTTTCCAATGGTGACTTTTTTAACCAAATATGATTTATTTTTTAACCAATGGTGGTCATTTTTGAACTAACGATGGGTCATTTTTTGAACTAAATGTGGGTCATTTTTTAACCAATGGTGGTTCATTTTTCTATGGTGAAACATTTTTCTATGTTGGATCATTATTTCAATTGGGGTCATTTTTCAAATATGGTTTCCACCACCAGGTATTATTTTTTTCTACTTTTTCACTTTTTTCAACTTTCAGTTAAAATTTCTTCATACACTATTTTTAATATTTTTATATATTGGTTAACTACATACTTACATGAATTTTTTAAAGTATTTTATTGATTTCCAAAGTTAATCTATATTATATATGATCGGAGAAAAGTATTATTATAATTTTTTGATTATAATTATATTGATATCTTCAATTTATTTATGGTTATTATTTATATAAATTAATATTTACTGCTGAAAAATATATTCAAACTTATGGAATTTATTATGGTATGATAATTTTCTATATTATACACTACATTAAATTAAAATTTATTTAATATTTGGTTTATTACACCTATTTTTTTATGTTATTTCATTGGATTGTTGTTTTTATTTAATGGGATATTCAAAGAGGTTGGAACTGGTATTTCTCTTTGGAATTCAATCGATATTTTTTACTCTAATTCTGGAGGATAATTCTCTCTCTCGAGAATAATTCTATTATTTATGAATTTTAATTCCTTTACAAGTAGATTGATTAATTTAGTTTTTTTAAATATTATTTACTTTTTCAAGGAAATTTTGAGGAACTTCTTGGTTAACTTCTTTGATACTTTATTTTTCTTCAATAAATACAAAACTATGATCTTTTAACCATTTTTAAAATTTGTAATGTTTTGTGCAATACCCTATTTCATCATTAAGATGATCTCATAAATGTTGAATTACATCATATTTGACTTATACAGCCTTTATGTGAAGACCTGATCAATTTCTGAAGAATGAGTACGTGTTTTTTTGTTCTCCCTCCATCTATTTCATCTGGTTTCTTGAGTCTATAACATTACTTTTTATCTTTCATACACACTCTTGTTATTAATTTACATAGAAAAGTATTTATTCTTCTATTTCTCTTGTTTTGAATCTTGGCTTTTATTGTCTGGATTGTTATGGTTTTCACTCCCAATGTCAAATGGCAAGTTATAATGTTATTGTGACTCCCTATACAAAAATTAATTCTATGGTTATATGTATTGACCCAATTCTTTATCAATGGAAATTACATTCATATAATTTTGTCATATAATCACATAAAATCACAACACAATGAACTAATAAGTACTATGTGACCATTAATCATAATATTGTCACTTGTGTGATTTGAATTTCAAAAATCTTACACACACATTTAAGATCATTAATATATTTGGAGTTTGATAAGACAAACTTATTTTTTGATGAATAGTAACTGACCCTTATAAATAGTAATGTTACCCTTATAAATAGTAATATGACCCTTATGAATAGTAAATCGACCAAAATAATAGTAACCTTGCCCTAGAATGTATAAATAAAATTTAGTCATCTTATAGATGATAATATGACCATAGCAAAAGCATTGGTATTTTTGTAAGCCATAAGTAATTAATTATAATTAATTAATTAATTTAAAATAAAATCAATTTTCCTAAATGGTTTTAATAAATTAATAATTTTATGTCTTCTGGATTAAAAAAAAATTTATAAGACCTTATGTAATTTTTTATAGTATTATAAAATGAGTTATAGTTTTAAAATCAATATTTTTCGAGCAAATTATGATTTTAATTAAAAATTAAATTAACCATTTTTATAAAATAGTTTTTGAAAAATGGTTTTATTTTTGGATTCTACACATCAAAAAATGGTTAGGTTGAATTTTTTTTATTTTTCTAAAATAGTTGAATTTTTTATGAATAGTAAAATATAATAATTCATAATAAATGCTAAAACCTAAATTTTTGCATTATGCTTGAGTCATGGATGATTTTAATAGCTATTGGTTCATACTCAAATGCACATACTAATGTTTTGTGTCATAATAATCATTACTATTTCTTGTCTTATGAAAAAATAATAAAGTAATGATTATAATATTAAGAAAAACCCTCCTCCCCTCCACTATAAAAACCACCCACACTCCCCTTTTCTCTTCACTCCACTAAAGCCTTATGACACCACTAAATTCTTCCCAAATATCTATCTAAGATTCTCCACCACTTCCATCATCCCTTATTCTCTTCAAAATACCAAATTCTCTCACGTTAATAGGTTCTCAACGAAGATAAACACAAGAGCTTAATTTCCCTTTCCGAATCTTTTATTTTATTTCAAGTTATTTTCTTTTTTTTTCTTTCCTCACATACCTTCACCCATATGGTATGATAAATATAGTAACATAAATTTAATGTTTTTTTTAATTCTAATTTTATAATTCATTATCATCTCTCATTTCCCCTTGTTTTATACTAAAGAAACAAAAACACCATCTTAAATGTGTTAACTTATCACATTCAAGGACGACAGTTTATCAATTTCTATTACAAACTTATATTCTATTCATGAAACCATTTTTATTGTTGAACTAAAATATTAAAAATTTATTTTAACTTCTATGTATTTCTGTAATCCTTCTTCACACTTTATTTAAAATAATAATACAAAACAAGTCAATTATGAGAAAAAATCGCCAAATAAATCCAAGCGTTTATCATTAATGTTTTATATAATGTTTCACCTTCACTCCAAATAAACAAAAATATTTTACAACCAGGTAACCATGTGTATGATAAATAATAAAATATAACTTCAATTTGGACAACCAATATCATCATATGTACATATCTGAACATGAATATAAGTGAACTGATCATTCAAACCAAGGAAACTAACAGACTAGGACAATGAAATTGAACCTCAAAACCAATAAAAAGTGTTATGAATGAACATAAAAAGGTTATAATAAATAATTTAAATATAAATTAGGTTCTTTAATTTATTAATTAATGAACATAATTTTATTATTCATTTCATTAAGATCAACTAAAGAACACCTTCGGAATTAAGGTAAGGTATCCTCTCTATTTCACATTTATTCAAGAATGTCCTCTTTGTAATGCACTTTTATGTGTAACCCCTAATGAAGTGATATGTTTTCACACCTCCCATATACTTCCCTAATTATTTATAAATTATTATAAACTCCTTTATCTCTCATTAATCCCTCTTATTTACACATGATACCATGCTGATAATTGATATGGGATTCCCCCCGAACTTTATTTGTTCCTTCGGGTTGCTTTATCATTATTTCACCAAAATGAAGTTATCTTATCTTTTTATGTGAATATTATAAATACTATGTACATTTACCAAATTCATTTATCAAGAACCTTTCATCGTTTTCTTTTGGGGTTATAAAATCTTTTAAATGATTCCCCCCTCAAGACTTCTCTATAAGAAAACTCATTTTCAGGGAACCTCCCAAATTCTTACCCAATTTCAAATAAACATTGTACACTGTTTTAGGCCACCATTATCTTTATAAAATTAGTTTTTTTATTATGAAAACATTCTTGTTTCTCTTTTGGTTTTATTTAAAATATTTTTCCTTTTTCTATTTTCAATACTATATAGTATTTTCCTTAAAAGTGCCCAAAAATGTTTTTATGATAAAATTTCTTAAATACATTTCTGACATGTTTATACATAAAATCACTTACCATGTTACATTCCTATTTTCCCTTATAAATTTCCACATATATCTTAGTTCATTTCTTTCATGGATGCTTTTATGTTATGCCCATTTTTTATTCCTTATGACATGATTGTGGGACCCAATTCTGTCCATGGGTAACCCTTATGTTTATGTAAGATTGATTATGTATGAATATTTATGTGGAAACCATATTCTGTAAAAACATGTATATGTGTTCCTAGATATCACTCTAATTCATTGGGTAAAGTTAAGCCTCATGAGACGTTATGTGCGGCGGCCTTGGTGGTAGGTCTTTCCTTGTGCTACCTTGTGTGACGTTCTTGGCATTTAGCCTTAGCTTGTGCTAACATGTGCAATAGTCTTTGTGGTTACCCTTGACTCATGAAAACATCATGTTTTATGTCTCTAACACATTATTTTAACCCCATATTTATATTATTTTATGTTTATATGTTAGGATTCAATGTTTTATATGCCTTTTTATATCATCATGTCATGCCTTGTATCCTATGTGTCAATACTTTGTTCTTATGGTTGTTAGCTTGCTTTTCTATTTAACTCATCCCTTTGTTCATGTGTTCCCCATGGAACCATATTTCGATGTTTGATCACAATGGATTTTTGGAGATAATTTTTAAGATTAAATAAATAAATTTTTTATTTAGATCAATGTTTTTAGTTTTATGTACAATATCTTTAAAGACACTGAACTTTATGATAATTAGCTTGTACTCTTATATATAATTATACTTAAAATCATGTACTATTATTTTTAAAAGGATATGTTCATTATATTATCCCTCCACTAAAAATTATTTTTTAATTATTTTTTATTCCCCTTCAATAATCATTATTGTGAACATATATCTCTCCCCAAGTACAAAAGTATATGACTAGACTGGGTCCACTTTGGATTGAACCAATAGAAACACCTTTTATTCATTTTTTTTGTTTTTGTTTCTAATTAACTATAATAATCAACTTAAAAAATATATTTATTTGGCTAAAATTTATTAATCTAGTCTATAAGCCCACCTATAGACCATATACCATTACCCAATATGACCAAACATGTTTCTCACAAATCTATTCTAGTATTACTCAATCTATGTTAACTATAGATTTCCATCACATATGTTAGTTTGGTCCACCATTCCATTGCCTCTATTTCGAAAGGATCCATAGATATACCTATTCTAGTGATAATGTATCTAAATAATGTTACTTTCCCCATCTAAAAATCACATTTATTGTTCTTTTCATATAACAATTCCTTCTAAAAGTTATACAGTATGTCATTCCAATACACATCACGTTACTCCTTGAATATGGAGTATATAAGAATATTATCTATAAAGACTATCATAAATTTGTAATGATAATCCCTAAATACCCAATTCATTATGTCCATGAAGATATCTAGATCATTAGTGAGTCTAAATGGAATCACTATGAACTTAAAATTCCCAAAACATGTATGGATAGAAATATTTGGGATATCCTTCTTCTTCCCCTTTACCTGATAATATCTTGATTAAGGATCCACCTTGGAGAATTTTGGGATCTATATAGTTTATCAAACAATTCATGAATCTAAATAAAAGGATACATTTTCTTTATCTAGGTATTTTTAATCTCATAATAATAAATGTAGAGGTGCATTGATCTATCCTTCTTCATAATGAAAAGGACCAGTGCATCCTATAGTGAATCTCTTGGGTGTATTAAACCTTTATCTAGATTCTCTTAGAGTTTCTTCTTTAGCACTATAAGTTCAATGGATTCCAGTCTATATGGAATCCTGGATATTGGGAAAGCTCCATGTATAAATTTTAGTGATAACACAACCTCTTGGTTATAAGGAAGACCATACATTTCTTTGGGAAACAAATCAATGAATTTCGTTATAATGTGCATGTCCTCAAGGATTACCTTTTCATTAGTCTCAATAATTTGATCCAAATACACTTTCTCGCAAAGAAATAATATCCATGCATAATATGATGATACTAAGGTAGATTCATCATCCTCCTTAAACATGTATAGAATCAGAGGGTGATTCATGATACGGTGGGTGATTTCCTTATCTTATAAATTTATGTTAGATCTAAATAAGAAAAGTTTATCCATATCTAGAATTACATCTAAATAAACTATAGGGAGTATCATAATGTTTTTTGGGATATTCCACCAAGAAAGCTTGATATGGGAGGAGTTATATACTTATGATAAAATAATTAACCAATTTCCCAACTTCACCAATAACTGAAATACAATTTCTTGATGTGGTGGATGAATAGTTCTACAAAACATGTGTGATATGAAAGAATGAATATAATTAGAATCAAATACTAAATTTTCCATAATTGAATGAATAACTATAATACCTATCACCACTTCATTTTTTAGGTGCACCTCATCAAATGTGATGGAATATGCTTGTCATTTCTCTCCTAGCCTTGTAAGTTATTTTCATCGATCTTCATCAAAAACCCTTGGTGTAGTACATTTATTCAGAGTGTCATTTTACCTTGTAGTTGAAACATTATAAAATATGTTGTGGTCCTATTAGACCATTACTTTATTCTATTAAAATGGTGAGATTCTGAATTGGTAATTTCTAGATATGTTCCATTTTTTCTGCACTTATCATATTTACATTTCTACTTCAATCAATTTCACAAACACATCTTCCCACACTTTTGGCAAGTGCGATGTTGTAATTGCTTTCCCACGTGATATTTCTCCATCACACTACTAGAATTAAAATCCATCCTCTACATCCTATCTCTATGATTTTGAGATAGTTGAGATTCAATGGTCATCATTTTGTCTTGGAGGGTACTTCATGAATTTTTATATAGATGTAAAATTCTTTAATCACTAAGGATTTTCATAGAATTAGATTTATCCTACCAAAGATTTTTTCAAAATTACTTTCATGTTAAATAAAAAATTAGGAGGTGTATCATGAACGTCATTTGATTTTTTCCTCATACATATCAATGGATTTATCATTCTTTCAAATGAGTATTGGGAAATCCCCCTCCATTTTTAGTCTAAGTGTGCAAGGAAAATATTTATTGGAATACATTTTACATGAATTATTTCAACTCCATAGTTTTTATCTCCTCTTTAGGATTCATGTTTTTTTTAAATCCACCATTGTTAATATTTACCCCCAATATAAGAATATTTCAACACGATCATACATTTTTTAGAGAATTGAAGGGAAGAGTATATATTTTCAATGTAGTTTATCCAATTTGATTTGATTATGGGATCAGAATATCAACAAAAAGACAGATCCCGTTGCAGCCTAAAGTAATCGGTTGTAAATTTTACGTTCTTAGGGGGTGTTGTTTTTCCTCCTGACCCAAGATTTAACTAAATACATGAGTTAATTTATAAATTATTATCAGGAAATATCTAACTAAAACTCACATTGGGTTAGAAATCTCATTTTGGAATTCCCCACATTTCACGTCACATATTTTTGTTGACTCGATTTCTCTAATTTCTATCCGCTGAAAAAAAATAAATGTAAAATAAATGATGTTAATTTTTTAAAACTATTAAACACATATATGAGAAAACATGATCAATTAATGTATGAATCCTAAATAATATATATGTCTTACTATATGAATTTATAGTTTTCAATGTATGTTATCTATGATTTATCTCCTAAAATAAAAACTTATGGTCATTTTTTGTTCTATTAATAATGCTTCATAAGGATCTTGTCAATTTACAAAAGAATTTACACTCTGAGTGTCAAAATATGTTTATATCAAGGTATCTTTTTCATTAACTAGGTGATGCTTAATTCCTGACCAAGGATCCATTTTATTGGCTATTTCCCCTAGGTATAATTGTATTAGATGCATATCCACTTATAGTATCTAGATAGGAATGAATTTTCTTAGAAACCACATACTCTATACTCTAAACAAAATAGAGATATATTCTTACCTTTATTATAATACCTAATTCTTTTAGTATAGTTTTAAAATAGCAATCCCCAAAAATAACTAGACATTCCTCTCATACTGGCTATGACAACCCAGATTTTAATTCACCTTAATTCATGATTTTTACAAAAAGGTACATATAATACAATCCCAAAATTTGGTAAGGCCTACGGTCTTTGAGAATTATGGTATAGAGAACCATAACTTGAAACCTGGGTATAATAAAATTATTCAAAAATAATACTCAATATTACCATAAAATTCCATTTTTCTTCTAGAAATACTTAGAATAACCAAGGGAAAACATAAGAAGGGGTGAGCTATAAAACCTAGTAAGGGAATAATCAAAGATTGACATGAGGAAAATAATTACAAGTGGGTAAATAGGTATATCCAGGAAACATAATAGTGGTGAGAAACATAAACTGGAAAATAAAATCATGATATAATATGATATCATAAAGATAACATGGGAATGTAGAGACAACATAAAACATGACATCATAAACAATATTTAAGTCCAACCACTGAGAATTAATAACATAGTATTCATAGGATAACAACTTGTGTAAAATAAAATGTTTCTAATGGGATAAAAACATCACCTAATGCATTATAGGACTATATAATTCCAGACCTACCCATCACAATAAAATCATGTACATGCATAGTGTAACACATAGATCAATCAACATAAGGATGTATTTAATTAATTTTAATCACGTGATTATGGAGTGTGGGATACATACATGGATGTTCACAATAAATTATGTTTAGGTGTATCTAGTTGAATACCCTTGAGTTTAAATGGGGATGGTTATCCACTATTCAAATGTTTTTTGTGAAAAATCACAGGATAATTTTGACATCATAATAGGGGTATATAAAGCTTCATGGAATAACATAATGATATTGAAAGGGTACTATATTCCCATCAAAATCATAAATAAATTAAGAGGGATGTGTAATAAGATATAACACCATGAAAAATTGTAAATAAAAACGGAGTAATACAAATAAGTATCTTATAAAAAGAAGATAAGGAGAGGATCCCATTACCATGAGTGGGTGATTCTAAAAGCTTGGATAGGATCCCTTACCTTGAGAGGAAGCTTCTAGAATCTTTGGAAAAGCATATTAAGAGCATTGGAACACCATAAGAGGGGTCAATAGAGTGAAATGAATAGTAAATTTGTGATTAAATTGTTTCGAGTGAATAGTAATGGGAGGTTGGGTGGGTTATTATTGAAAAATAGGTGGTAACTTTTTTATTAATTTTGAAACATTGTTTTTAGTATCTATATGATAAAATAATAAAAACCACAAAAAATTACATGTTTTTTTCCTATGGTTTCTTAAAAATATGATTTTTTTCAATATTTTATAATGATAAAAACTAATCTCATTGAAATAATTCCCTTGGTGATCTGTGAGTGAGTCATTTTTTCTATAATTGATTTTAAAACTATAAAATATAATATAGGACTTTGGTAATTCATTATGGGTTTATAAAATTAATCAAAATAATTTAAAAGGATAAAACTATTTTTGGTCTTTGGATACTCTTTATAGTATTTATTACCTCACTTTTGGTATTTTATGATGTCAAAATTCATATCATATATTTGTACCATTTTTAATATTTATCAAAATAAAATTTTTTCTCATAAAATTATGAAAAATTCATCATTGGATAATTTTAAAATGATGATATAAAGATATTAATTATTTTATTAAAATAATTTTCTAAATATAATAATCTACACTTTTAAACCATCATACCATTTATTGAAAAACCCATGTTTTTACGGTGACAACAGTTTTCTGACACCTATAAAATTACATTTGCCTTTATAAAATTATGATGTCATTTTTATTTAAATAAATAATATTTTTATCTGAATTTTTTTAAAAAAAATTATTTCAATAAAATCTTGAATTCATAAAAAATATTATATTGATTGAAACTCTATATTACAAAAAAATAAAATTTTAGTTTCATCGTATCGAAATCAAATTTTTATCAAACTCGTTATTTAACCATTGGAAAATTAATATTGAGGAATATAAATATAATCATTAATTTACTAAAAAATAAAAAATATAAAACTTATATTGTAAGGTTAGATATGTAACCCCTATTGAAACCAACATGTGTTACAAGGGTAAGTTCTGCATTCATGACACTTTCATGTGGTGGTTCAGTGAACATGGTTTTGGTCTTTAACTTGATAACTTTGAAATTATCACAGAAATAATTTTTCTCATGTTTTAGTAATTGAATCTCCTCTTATTCTTGGTCAAAGGAAAATCCCATTGATTACATCTCGGTTGTATGATCTCATAAATGAGCTTCATAGGGTATTATCCTAATGGTTCAGGTCATATCTTCTTTCATCTATATCAATTACACTTTATCATAACCCTTAATATTTATTAATCCTAGTGGTAACTTTACAATTTCTATATTATCAATGGTTATCATGCTTAATAATCATTTAAATTAAATGAGATATGACTAATAATAGTCCACAATTACTATAGTAATATACATGTTTTCTATAACATCATAACATAATAAGGTAGTCATTCATTTGGAATGGGTATTCTATTTATAAATCTTCAAGTCATTAAAATATTACATCCAATTAGTTGTATTTAATATTAAGACACTTGTTAAACTTTTTCTAATATAATTTCGCATATTAATCATTAATCATATTTATTATATCTTTTACCATTTATTGAAAACAACTACACAAACAATTATCATTAATAATTTACCATTCCATCATTTATCAATTCCATCCCCTCATCTAGTTCTAATTTTATTTAATCTATCTATATTCCATTCCATCAAAAACATACAAACCAAACCACATCAATTGAATATATAACCATATAAACATCCTTATAAAACATCCCAAAAACCACCTTCTTTCTAGGAAACTAGATGTACCATAACTTACAAAACCAAACAATGGCTATCATAAACAACTTTAGATGTCCCTTTATTGAATACCCAATTCAGTACATGACAAGGCCCAAAGGGTGTCTTTGATTCCAATAGAATGGAACAAGTTTTGAAGCATCAACACCATACCCTAAGAATGAATTCACCCAAAAATTGAAACATGATGAATAAAAACATGCAAAACCACTCTTTATATCATTGGTCCATGTACATGTAAAAAATATATAATATAAAATTAATTATTTAATTAAAAAATTAAATCCATATCTTAACCTTTAATTTTTTAATTACTCTGATTTTTTCTCAGATTTATTTTCATAAATTAATTGGGAAATTACTAATACCAAGTGATGAGATGGCATGAGATTATGGGGCCCGGTGTGGTAGAAATAAATCTTTGAAAAAAGATTAGTTTTTAATTAAAAAGTTCTCAGACAGATAAATATGAACCTTATAATATTCTAAATGGGTTCCTAGATTAAAAATATAAGGGCATATTTGAATATGAAACATCAAATTTACCTTAGGCGGGGCCAAACATCTTTCGGCATTGTCCAGATGAAAAAGATAGGTTTTGTACAAAACCATCATTAAAATATTTTAAATAAAAATATTTTGATGAAACAAAGATCATTCATTTTAAAGGAAATCTTAGTAAGAGATCCAGGGTTATCACCATAACCCTAGATTATCCCGGAGACAAAAGGGAGAGGCCCCCTCGATGAAAAACACCGGAGAATCTAGATCGGAGATACGGATATATGTCGTTCTTCATTGTATCATCAATGAAAAATATTCCATTGTAGTGAACAATATAATCCAAGGTAGCCCATGTGATTTTATTTGGTTTCATTCCCCGTTATTTATTCTTTTCTTGATGACAAATGTGAATCAATCAATGAACGTATTGATTCATGGATCATGAATAGTGTGTGTTGGGATTTTTGTTTCATGGTTTGAATCGGGGTTTATCCATGATTAGAATTGATCAATGTTTTTAATTGTTGATCATTCCTCCATTTTCAATTATAACGTTAATGGATAAAGGCCGACAAGAAAAAGGCCTAGATCCATCCACATTTGTGCATTCTTATGTTATGTCCCCTCTTTCCAAAACTCCATTATCATTCTTCATGGGTGAAACAATCCATAGATGGATTCAGGACCATGGAGGATCATGACGGAGGAAGCAAGAGGCATTGATATGAGGTGGTGGATTTATCCTTTCCTGGAAGAGCGTGGTGAGATGAGGCCACTGAATCGACAGTTAGCGGTAGTAGCTTTCGGTGGAGGCAGTTGCAGGTGGTGTGTAGGAGCCTCGGCTAGGTGGGATGTGGTGATAACGAACGGCCACATAAGGAGGCCACAATGTATGGATTGGCTCACTGGGTAAGTGTTGGATGAGGAAGCCCACAGTGGCCTCAGTCGCAGGTAGTCGCATTGGCTGTGGGTTGTGATGATAAGCTGCAACAGGGGTCCAACGTGGCGGAGGGACACGAATCCCCAAGTCATGTCAGACGGAGGACCTGTGGTTGAGCAGCATGTGCAAGTAGGTCAGACAGACTAGTTGTAAGAAATGCATACTGGCCGCATTGACCTGGCATGCGACCCGCCTGGAAGAGTCCAGTGCTGGAGAACCGGCCCACATGTGGCAAGCTGGGTAGGAGATGTCGGACTAGGCTGTAGCAGGCTAGGCCAATAGAACAGGATGGGCCCAATAGGGGTATATTGAATGCGTTGTCATGGAACAACAAATTGATTATGATTTTATGGTGGATTTATAGTCTAGGGTGAACCCTATGTGGTCTCTCAATGAGTGTTGGTAGCTTATAGTTTTTCTTTTAAATAAAGATTACTAAAAGAGGGTGGTGATTTGGAAAAAAGTTTTAAGAAAATAACCTGACATAATGATTTTAATACATGTCAACCAAGTGGATTTTAAAAAATATGAGGCAAAGGGTCCATTTTAATTTCACTATACACATTTCAATTTCATTATTCATAGAGATTCATTTATTTTTGGAGTAATTCTTTGGTTGAAATTAATTAAAATCGTGATTAATTCAAATGCTTTTATTTCAATGCTTAAAGAACCAAACCTTGATGTAAAAATCATATTGTCAATGTCCATATCTTATGCGTGGAATAATATCTTCCAAATAATATTGAAGTCTCAATAAGGTGGTTATGAAAAGGATTATTGTGTTGTCCAATCGGAATAACACAAGTTACGCACTCAAAACCTCACACTGATCGGTTAGAAATTAAGAGCTTAACATTCACATGTATCAAAACAAGCATTCAAATATGAGATCATGTAAGGTAAGTGGAATGAAATGTTTAAACACCCAAATTACTCCAAACCAGTAGCTAATGTATGTATTATAACTCCCATGACATGTGTGTAGCTCCCTCACAACGAACGCACAATGTTTAGCCCAACATCGTGAGGAAGATGAAGTTGGGGTGGAAATCCTTCTTCATTCTTGATCCTATATGACGATAGGGGCCTCTAGATAATCTAGGATAAGGATAGGACTCCTCTGGATCTACAAATTTTCAGTACTTCACTCCATGGCCGAACTTGTAATTGAGGAGCCCAAGCTTCCATTTTATAGGCCAAGTGGAAGGTGGTTTTGGTCACACAAATTGTGTAAAACCAATTGGCCCATTGTTTTAGACCCCTTTACAATCGTATTTTTATTTGGAAAAAAATATAAATATGTTTTCCCCCCTCTTTAATATCTCCACTGAAAGTTTGGAACTATTTGGAAAACTAGGGACTGAGATATGGACAGATCATAGCACACCACTTTTTACTACATACATATTCAATGTGCTGGACAGATCGATTCCATTTGGCCAGCAGATGGCTAAATGAGGCTTGCATTACCTCATATAAAATGTATACAAATGAATTTTGGACAATCCCACAAAATTTCAGCCCATTTAGATGCACAGTTAAATAGAAGTATGCAGTTTTGTAAACTGGTGTGCTTGGAACCTACACAGCTTGACACATTTTTCTTAGACTTCATCATGGGCCCTCCAAATCACCTCCACCTTCAATAAAATTATAAAAATAAGTAAAATTTAAATTTTTAAAAGGGATAGACACAAAATAATTTATTTAAAAATGATGTTAAATTTGTTATTATTTTTATAATATTCAATAAAACAATATATTAACACCAATGTGTAAATGTGAAAATGAAATAGTGAATCGCATTGTGATCATAGGTCGGGCCCAATAAGTCGGGGTGACATGGTAGGTCAGTTCTATGGACCTTGGGGTGGGTTAGGCCGGTCTGCCCAGGTTGGCCTAGACCCAAACCCCACCGGTCCCTTTTCACTAAGAGCCCTATAACTTTCAAACCGTAAGGCAGTTTTCACATGTTGTTTACGGTGTTGGGACCCTCACAACCAGTCAGTACTTTTGAGATGGCTTTGTGGGGTTTTGGTGAGGACCCGGGTATGTGAAAATCTTCCCCTTGGTTCTTTCCTTGAGGTTTCGGTATGGAATTGCATCCACATCACTGCGCCGCAATACCCTCTAGAGGATAGAGTCCTGGATAGAGTTGGGGCCTCCTCCTTGGGACTAGAGTGATACTCTATCACCCCTGATGTATTTTCATAGGTACTAACATGGCGTCTGATTGCAGAGGGTTAATCCTCCATCTATTAATCCTTATTAGAATAGTTTGTTGTATTCTTTAAGGAGAATCCCCTATGTTACGATCCACATCTATATGGTTTGTGGTATTCTCTTATAAATTCCCCTACATTGAGGGGTAATACAGATTAGGTTCGTAGTATTATCTGAGGAGAATCCCCTATCTATATATCATGATCTTTGACCAATGTTTTCCCTTTGGGTTGGGCCCAAAGCAGCAGCAACTCTTGGAAAAATCCTCGATGACTTCAAAGATCGAGGAATGATTTCTCCCAGAATGAACATGCCTCAAGTAGAATCTTGTGGCTGACAATTTTCTATGTTTTATCCTCTCTTTATTTGTGGATAGTTATCAGCATATCTAGATATTTTCAATATATGTATGGGTGTATACCTATATATATCTGATAGTGAATTTTTCTTGTGGTTTTTCCACTGTGGTTTGGGGTGTCCTATTGAGTATTGTTTTACTCACCCTTGAACGGGATTTTTCCACAAGTGTCTTTTCTTGTGTAGATGACCAAATCTTTTAAAGAGTCCTCGATGGAGAAGTACCAGGACCTGAAAGTTCCTTGTAATATCAGACGGGCTGAAGTTTTCCCAGTAACTTTCTATATCTGCTTCAATTTCCTTTTTTGTAGGTCGTACTTTGCACTTGTCTTTATTTTGGTTTGATTGAATTTTGGCCCAGTTTACCTTCTTGTACTTATCTTTCCTATCATGCTCTATGTTTGATTATCAATGTATGCATGCATGGTGGTTGGTGTTTTCTATTTTTAACTTTCTGGGGTTGGAGACATGTGTCTCTGTGTATAGATACTTCAGAAAAGGCCTCCATTTAGTGATATATTCCTACTCCGTGTTAGTCTCCAGCCCCTAGCCAATTGGAGGAGGACCCTAGGTTGTCATCGAATGGGACCCACTACAACAGATCATGAAAGAGTAGTATTAGAATAAGGTTCCACATTGGAACTTGGAGTCTGTGAGATTGTTTTGGGGTAATAGTGTTAATTGTTTTGAGTTTAGCCATCATGCCAAGGAATCCAGTGTTAGTGCGGTGACTGATGTATCTATACACTAGGACTCTAGACACCTTATTTCCAACTCGGTACATGAAAAAAACTGGTTACAGGGAAATAAATGGTATATGTATCATATATAATTGGGTTGTGTTTTACATTTCATTATTGAGTCATCTCTCTAGATATACTCTATTGATTGTGGTTCATCTTGATCTGTTTCAGAATGCCTCCACATAGAAACCCATCTAGGATTCTATTGCGTGATCATGATGATGATCTTCCTGGGGATGAGGCATCAGTACAGAGGCCTATTCATAGAATAGAACCTCGAGGTATTTTTTCCTATTGTAGTGACGCCCGTCGAGCATCAGTTCTTTCCAGTGCTACTGGTAGAGTATGCGTGTTGGTTTAGTGTGTTGCATGAGTTATAGAGGGATCGAAATCTCATTTTCAGTGGTGACACAGACCCATAGGTAGTTGATGATTGGATGGATGCAATCACATGTGTGTTCCGCCTTGTGAGGAAACCTGCTGATCAGATGGAAGTCCTAGGAATGAGTCTTCTTCATTGTTCAGTGGGGAGATGGTAGAGCATAGTAATCTAGACACGTGATGAGATGACTCTCTCTTGGGATGAATTTGAGAACCTCATTAAGGAGGAGTTATTTCTGGTGGATTTTTTCTCATTAAATATATAGGAGCTTCTACATCTACAGTTGGGAAGCCTGATAATAGGACAATACTCAGTGAGGTTTACCGAGATTTCTCGCCACTCCATAGATATGGTGTGATACCCATTCTTCTGGGAAATGGATTTAGAGTAGGGACTATTTTAGGAGAATAATGTGTCCATGATATCTCTTAGAATACTTACTTAGGATGGGGTTATATATAGAGATTTTTCTCTTGGAGAGCTTTCTGGTGGAGTAGACACCTGTAGTTTGCGCTACCAGTAGGCACAGGGTAGCTGAGTATTAATTGGTGGGTAGCTGACAGAAGATGAAGAGGCCCAAGTAGGCCATGTCCCTTAGGATACATCCCTAGGATATGGGATCAATGGTGCAAGAATATCAGGGTAGAGTATTATAGTTGAAGGAAAGACTGTGTTTTGCATAAGGTGGTTGGGAAAACAAAGCTCGTGATTTCCTGACGCATAATACGGACGATTTGTGAGCTGTCAAGGGACCACTGAGGAAGAGTAAGATGTTAGATAAGGGTGTTCTAAAAGGTTTAATATGTGGTAGGGGAGCATGTATAGAAGCAGTTGGTAGGTGGAATTTCAAGGTACTACCGCCACAACACCAAGGTGGTCCAACACGGGCTCTGGGTGATGATGGAAAGGGGTGGGGCTGGCTTTAGGTGATGGAGTCTTATCACCTGGTGCTTTATAAATGATTAAAGGTATGATATATATATTTTCCACCCTTGATACATTTTTATAGACATAGGTGTTATTCACTCTTTTCATTTATTACAGACCTTGTTCAGTGCTTGGAGACTCTAGTGTACTTGTTGGCTCGAACCTTAAGTTTAGAAACTCCTAAGGGAGGGGTTTCGATGATTACACAATGGTGTCAGTAGTGTGAGCATAATATTCAAGGTGAGTAGTTAAGCTGGGATATCCATATAGCTTAATTGAGGCCTTATGATGTCATTCTGGGTATGGACTATTTATCCATAGTCCATGCTCAAATTGACTTTTTTAGGAGAAAAGTATGGTGTGTCTGCAGATATAGGGCCAGGTTTTCATTTACCAGTAAAAAAGGAAATGCATAAATCATGGGATAGACTTTTTTATATGGGGGTGTATCCAATCACTCACCAGTTGTCTAGCTTCATCCTTGGTGCGGTGGAGGAGAGGAGTCCCGAATTTTCTACAGTGGTGGATGAATATGAGGATGTCTTCCCTGAAGATGTTCCAGGATTACCTCATAGTAGAGAGGTTGATTTCTATATTGATATATACACCAGGATGACATTGATATCAACACCTTCATATCAAATGGATCTTGTAGAGCTTTGTGAGTTGAGGGTAAAGATATAGGACTTATAGAGGAAGGGCTTCATGAGGCCCATCATTTCACCTTGGGTGGAACCAGTTTTGTTTTCCAAGAAGGAAGATGGTTGTTTGAGGCTATGTGTAGAATTTAGGATCAGGAACTAGGTGACCGTGAAGAAAAAGTATCCTCTACTGAAAATTGATTACCTCTTTGATCAACTTAAGGGATCAAGTTTGTTCGCGGAGATAGACCTTAGATCTAGTTATCATCAGCTTCATGTATGAGATGAGGATGTACAGAAGACAACCTTCAGATATCGGTATGTCCACTATGAGTACTTGGTGATGTCTTTCAACATGAACAGTTCCTCATATGTGTTCATTGAACTCATGATCAGGATCTTACATCCTTGCCATGACCAGCTCATCATGGTCTTCATTGATTCCATCTTGTTGTACTTAGTGTTAGAGTAGAATCATGCAATACACTTGAGGATGGTCCTGGATGTGTTCTAAGTGAACCATCTTTATGGGAAGCTCTCAAAATGTTAGTTCTAGATTTGGGTGGTCCACCTTTTGGGACATGTCATTTTAGAGGCTGGAGTTGGAGTGGATCTGGAGAAGATAGAGGTCATGCTTTCTTGGGAACCACCAAAGAGTGTGACTGAGGTGAGGAGTTTCTAGGGTTTGTTTCGGTACTTTTAGAGGTTTGTGCCCAACCTTTTCAGGGTAGAAACACCCTTGATGATTTTGACATAGAAAGGGCATCCCTCTATGTAGATAGAGAAGTGCCAGTACTATTTTCAAGAGTTTAGATAGCGGTTGACGAGCGCTCCCATCAGGAGGCTACCAGAGGAGGGTGTTGGGTATACTGTATTCTTAGATGCATCAGGTACTAGACTCAGATGTGTCCTGATGGAGGAGAAAGTGGTAATTTTCTACGGCTCATTCCATTTTATAATGTATGATAAGAACTATACAACCCATGATCTTGAGCTAGTAGTGGTGGACTTCATGTTGAATATGTGGCAGAATTATTTGAAGGTCGAGCAGTTTACCATCATCTCAGACCACACGAGCCTCAAGTATATATTTTCTTATAGGGGCCTAAACATGAGATTGTGGTGGTGGCGAGAGTTCCTTTAAGATTATGAATTTGATATTTTCTATACTACAAAGAAGGGAAACATGGTGGCTGACGCACTCAGTTGGAGATCAAACTTATAGTTGCTGAGTGAGGAGTTGGAGCATCTGGTCATGCTACAGATATCCTTCATGGAGGAAGGTGGGGAAGCTTATCTCCAGTCAATGGTTGTCACCCCTCTTCTCTTGTGGTGAGTTGGGGAGGCACAACTTAGGGATATTAACTGAAATTCCTGAAAGGATTGGTTTTCCAAAGGTTAGACACTTGATAGATATTTGATAGGTGGGGAGCACATCATTCTCTTCAAAGGGCATACTGTTGTACAAGTGGAGTTATAGGAAGAGGTTATGAGGGAGTTCCACACATCTGCATAGGTGATATGTTTAGGTGTGTCGACCAGGACCTCTAACATCATCTCTGGTGGCCATTGATGAATAAGGAAGTAGGGTAGTTCATTTATCAATGCCTCACTTGTCAGCAAGTAATGGCAGAGTACCAGGTTTCAGAAGGATTTACTCTACCACTAAGTGTTCCAGAGTGGATGTGGGATGGGATATCAATGGATGTTGTGAAAGGTTTACAATGCATGCCTAGGGGATGTTATACCATCTGGGTGATCATTAACTGGCTAACCAAGTTGTCCCACTTACTACGCATCTAAGAGTAGAGTTTTGTAAAGATCTTGGGACACCTTTTTTTTAGGAGATAGTTCGACTTCATGGTGTGCCCTCAATGATAATTTCAGACCATGAGGCTTATTTCACTTCTCCATTTTGGAAGGGTTTTAGGAGGATTTTGGGACTCAGTTGCGGTTGAGAATACCTATTCATCCCTAAATGGATGGTCAAATATAGAGGAACATCTGGGTTCTAGAGGACAATCTACGTGCCTGCATCATGATATTTGGTCATAGTTGCGACGACCACCTACCACTATGGATGTTTCATACAACAACAGCTAACACTCCACCATTGGTATGGAAACATTATAGGTATTGTATGAGCAACCTTTCATGTCACCATTATGTTGGACAGACCCAGGGGAGTCTGCACTTATGGGCCTAGAGTTGGTACGGGCTACCACCAAGAAGGTGAAAATAATCCAATAGGGGATAAGACTACATAGAGTAAGAAAAAATTAATATTCTAAGAGGAGGTAGAGGCCCTTGGAGTTCAAGTACGAAGACCGTATTTTCCTTTATGTCTCAAACCAAAATGGATTGTGAAGATTTTTCGGGGGTGAAAAGTTATCTCTAAGGTTCGTTAACACCTTTCATATTATGGGAAGAGATTGTGATGTGACATACCACATAGCTCCACCCCCATAGTTTCACCAAGAGTATTTTTTATTTCACGTGTCCCTGCTAAGGAAGCACGTGCATGACCCATAACATCTTATTGACGGGGGCGAGCTGAAAATTGATGATGGAGAAAAGTTTGCAGAGTACCCGGTGGAGATCGAGGAACGACAGGAGGGGACCCTTCATGGGTATTCGATCCCTTTAGTGAGTGTTTTGCGGAAGCATGGGAACGTCTAAGAGATAACTTGGGAGAGAGAGTCTCATATGCATGCTTAACACCCTCATATTTTTTTATGTAACCCTTTTTTGGATTTCAGAGATGTAAATCTTTAAGGTGGGGAAAAGGTAATGACTCGGATTTTTTCTACAATTTTATTTATAAATTAATTGAGTAAATATAGTGACAAAACACTAAGATGGCATGATATTCCAAAGCCCAGTGTTTCTAGAATAAATCTTTGAATAAAGTTTAGTTTTTAATTAAAAGAGATTTAGTGAAAAAAATTGATCCCCAATATATTCAAAACATGTTCCAAGATCAAAATTTCCAGGGCACTTTTGCATTCGGAAGAGAAAATTTACCTTAGGTGGGGATGAATTTCTTTTGGTGCATTCTAGATGAAAAATTTAGATTTTGGACGTAAACGTCATTAAAATATTTTAAATAAAAATATTTTTGACATAGAGGAGATATTATTTTTAAACAAATATTTTTTAGAGTTGTAGCATCCTCCTTGGAACTGGAGTGATACTCTATCAACCCTGATAGAGTTTCTTGGGAACTGACGTGACCTCCAAATGTGGGGAGTTAATCCTATATTTAGTGGGGTGTATCAGTGGCATTTAGGTTATTCTCTATGGAGAATCCCCTACATTACAAGATGCAATGGTAGGGTTCATGGAATTCTCTGAGAATAATTCCCTACATTTTGCGGTAATATAGATTGTGTTCACAGTATTCTATGAGGGGAATCCCCTCTCTTTATATCATTATCTTTGAAAAGCACTTTCTCTTTGGGCAGGGCCCAAAGTAGCAACACCTCTTGTAAGAATACTAGATGACATCAAGGCTTGAGGAGTGAGTTCTCCTGAAACAAACATGCATCGAGCTGAATCTTGTGGCTGAAGATTAAATTTGTTTTATCTTGTAATTCATTTTATATGGTTATGAGAATATCTAGATATTATTAGTATACGTATGGGTGTATTCTTGTGTAGAGGAGATTGTGCATTCTTTTGTGGTTTTTTCTTTCTGGTTTTAGGATGTCCTATTGAGTATTGTTTTACTCACCCCTGTATGGGAATTTCCGACATGTATTGTATCCTTTGTAGATGACTGCTGCTCTGATGGATTCCTCAATAGAGCCCGACCGGGACCAGGACTGTACAGTGCCAAGTCAGATCATATGGGTCGAGGTGTTCTCGAAAACGTTCTGTAGTAGCTTCAGTACCCGTGTTTGCATGTCGGATTTTTCATTTCTCTTTCTCTTGGTGGACTTTTCTTATAAATTAGTTTACCTTCATATACATTACTTTCCAGTGGTACTATATGGTTGGTTATTAGTGTATTCGTGCATCGAGGTCGGTGTTTTCTCTTTTCAGATTTTTGGGATTGGATACATGTGTGTGTGTATATACAGGTACTTAGGCAAAGACCTATCATTTGTGAGATATGCCTACTTGGTGCTAGTCACCATCCCTAGCCTGTTGGAGGTGGGCTTGGGGTAGCCACGGCATAGGCCCCATTGGGAGTGGTCGTGAAAAATTTCCTCTATAGAAGCATCCCCTAGTTCCACTGAAACCTCCATAGATATAATGTGACCACCAATAACCACAATTTAAGAAAGGAAATGTATACTTGGTTGATGTGATAAATAAATCCATATAAAAGACAATTGAAATACCTTCATGTCACCCTAAGAGTCTACATATAGTCCTCAAAACAAATATTCTCCATAACCCATCAATGAGTGGATCCAGAACCTACATTGAAAAAATATAAATAAGAATGAACTATGATCTCAGTAGGTATGACGATGAAAAACCACACCTCATTTACATTCATTTAATTGAAGTTCAATTTCATGATAATTTAAAATAAAAATAAAAATTATTTTTCTTTATTTATCTTTCCAATCCGGTCATGGGATCCCATTACTTTGAAAAAAATTCTTCTTAATACCTAAAGTGTTATGAATTTAAAAAAAAATTGAATTTCATGGCCTTAAAGATAATAAATATTTTATTTAGTGAAATATTACATTTTCTATAAATTAAAAAATTTATGATAACAAAAAAAATCATGAATGGAAGGTAAGAAACCAAAGATAAAGGGAATACCATGGATACTATGGTTAAGCCTCATCATTGGATCCTTATACTCATGGTGATAAAAACACACAAAACTATTCATATGCACAAACCACTAGGGGAAAATCCAATGTCCCAATAGTAAATAATCAAAGTCATAAAATATATTAGTTGTTGTCATAGAATAGTCCAAATTCAAGGGAGAGTTGACCTTTTCCTAGAATATATGTCCTGTCATTCCAGCAAGATGCCTATGGTACTCATGTGTAATAACCATTTAAAAAAACTATTTGTAAACCATACAATTATTTCAAATGGAATGAGAAACTTTAACCATTTCTTTTATCAAATTCAAGGAAAATATTTATAGTACCCGTTATAAAGAAAGAAGAAATGGTAAATCATTCCAACTAGAACCTTTATGATTCATTATAAAAACACTCTGAAAATATTTTTTAAAATATAGTTTGAGAACCAAAATTTAAATTCTTAAGGTTTCCCTCTTGTTACGCCTATGTAAAATTTCACACACACACACACATAGATAAATATATATTTCTATCATTACACAAATTCACATATTCACAAGTGAATTTAAAGTTATATATATGTATGTGTGTGTGTGTATGTGTGTGTGTGTGTGTGTGTGTGTTTACACATGTATGTATGTATAACCGCCAAATACAACAAAAACATTTCAAAACCGATCATTTTAATGGAATAAAAAGACTCATAATACATTATCAAAACTTTTCAGCTCAAGTGTTACTTGAAATTATAAGTAATACTTATGATCCAAATTATATTTCACTTTAAAAGATTAGAACACCTCTTAAAATCACATGATTCATTTTAAAGCGCTAACTAGGAAATTTATAAAACACATGGTGTGCATGATTTATTGAAACAAGTTCTTAGTATATCCCCAATAAGAAATATCCATTTAATTGAAATGAAAATAATGTATAACTTGATTTTCCTTTCACATAAATCTCAAAAAAAAATAATACTATCATTTAAAAGTGAAAACATAAATTTAATTCACAAGAAATCAGTGCTTTTAAAATTAAAGAGTTGATCATCGGTAAAACCAATCAAAAAAATGTGAATATTAAGAAGAACCATCAAAATAAAATAGGATAATACACCATGGGGAAGTTTCGTTCCATAGATATCAATAACAAATGAAAACCGAATATGGACCCACGGATGGTTTGGTCAATGGAATGTACATTAAGAAGAAGGGAAAAATCAAGATAAAAGTATAAAAATAAATAGAAGAAACACTAACTCGGAGATATTAATACATGGAATATCCTGAAATAAATTTGTATCAATGTGAGAAGAGAGAGATGAATAATGGTCATGTGTGAATGTGGATCTATCTAGGTGATACACAATTAGTGGAAGGTGTGGATGGTCTTCTGTAATGGTAAAAATATGAGGGTGTATTTTAGTAAAATTATATTTTTAAAATTACTGTGACTCTATTTCACAATCTTCTTAGACCACAGTGTGGTGCCTCTCAATCGGACCTGACCAAAATGGGAACTTTGTGAGCATAACGGTGAGGTACTCACCTCACCATTTTAGGTAGGGTAAACCCAAACACACCTTGAGTATCTCCATAGTGTGGGGTACCTAGTGGTATAGAAAAAATGGCCCTACTTATTACACCACAGTGTATGGGGGTCCATGGTGAGCCTACAGGCACTCTCAACTCCTCTTATGCCACCTAAACATATTGGTTGACCCTCTCCATACCCTATAAAAACATGGTTAATAAAAATAAAAAACAATAATCAAATAAATTACATGGGAAAGTGGGGACAATGTTTGAAAATTACATAAACTAGGAATTTTTCTACCATATAATGCCTTGGATGAAATGGTTTATTCAAAAATAAATGGTTTCTAACCCTCATACCAATGATATAACCCAAAAACATGAAGAACAAATGGAATTTCTACCAATGAATGTTGACACAATCCTTAAAGAGGATTTGGGATACAGATGAATTTCTTAATTCCTTCTTTGGAGATAACCATAAATAAATATATAAGAATTAAATAACTATTTGAATCAAAAAAAAGGAACTCCAAAGTAAAAAACGGTGGGACACCATGACTGAATGGGGTATGATGAACAGAACTAGATGAAACATGACAACGCTATATTTTTATAGATACAAGATACACTATAATTTACCAATTCATTTATTAAATGTAAATAGAGAGGAATATAATATAATTCTCTAAAGACCCAAAGAAAATAAAAGCGAATGAAAAGTGGAAATATAATTTCAATCCCAAATACAAGGGGAATGGTTAAGAGAACCAAAAGATACTTGAACCTTGATCCCAATGAGAAGTCCCAATTCATAAATAAGACATTGATAGTGGTCTCCCTACCATATTATAATTTGAAAAAGACATTATCTCTCTAAAAAAAATACTTATTTAAAGATAATATCATGATCAATACAATCACAGAGATTGGCGAAGCTTATCATGAAATGAAAGGACCACATTGGATATCAGAAAATTTTGAGCTTCTATAAAATACACAATCTCCAAATCTTAGGAAAAAATAGCCTCAAATAAGGAAATCCAAGTTAAACCAGATGGAAAATCCATGACATGTTTATATATAACTTAAATGATATATACCTAATAATAAATAATTATAATAGCATGTAAATGTAATTAAGAGTGGTTGTTACTTGGGAAATTTCAATTGGAAAAAAATATAGGTAAAACCATACAAATAATACTAGTTGGGATACATCTTACAATACGGGTAATTCTTATCTAGGTCTCCTATGAATTCACAGAATAATGAGAATTATCATCGAAGTGGAAATGGGATGAAATTAACCATAAATTGGGTTTCTTCTTTATCATACATGTTTGATCTTCTTGCATAATGAACTTGAATTTATTAAACACTTGATTGAAATCTATTTCAAATATATTATATTTTTTATGGTCCTTTTATAATCATTTAAAATTAATTCACTGAATAGTTCTTACTTATATAACCCACTTAAGGTTATTCAGTCCCTTTCCCTAAAATTACATTGGTATATTATAAAATCCCCAACCTTGGAGCCACTGAACAGGTGCCCTGATTCGGGTCACCACATGACCTCCAACGAGCCTCCCTGTATTCCAAATGTTGATGACTAGTAGAAAGGGTATAATAAATCACATGGGATATTATACCATCTTTACCAGAGTAATCCACAGTTGATATCATATTAAATGAAGGAAATAATAAACAATAAACCATTCAGCCCCTTTCTCTAAAATAACTTTAGTATATTATAACATCTCCAACCTAGGATCCAATAAACTAGTGCCCTAAGCAGGTCACCACAGGACCTCCACTATGCCTCCCCGTATGAATGAGGTTGTTGACTAGTAGTGAGGGTTTAATTAATTACATGGAGATACTATATCGTCTTTAACATTATAATCCATATTATATATCAAACTAAATGTAGAAAACAATACACAATAACCTAGAAAACTCATTACCAATCGTTTCCCAAATGGGGTGCAAGCCACAAACAAATAATTAATTTGTCATTTCATTCCAACAATTCCAAAAGAGAAGGAAACTAAAAATAAATACTAATGTAAGAATACCCAAATTGGGTCCGCGCTCTATATCTAGATCCCTAATCCACAGACACCCCAAGACCAACTCAACTTTCTAGTATTGGGCCTTTTCCCTTCTCCAGACTTGAAATCATGAAATATTTGTGAGTACCCATTGGAGGCATGAGCATGGAGTGAGTACAACTTTGTAGGCCACCACAAGCAGTGTCTACAAAATAACTAGTCTAAATAGAAATTAATTCAAACAAAAAATAAATTAAAATGTTACCAAAATAAAACTTGGGTGTTAATAGTTAACAATATTCACTTTATCAATTTTTATCATTTGTTCCATGGGTTAAGAATTTACATTATTTATAATACGGCCTAAGAAAGATAATTATTAGGAATAAATGAATAATCCATGTTAGTTATCTCACTTGGGGTAAATATTTCATAAAAAAATACATCACACATTTATTTAATCCTCATTCTAAGTCATCTCATCATGTGAATCAATTATAGGTATAGAGCCTCAGTACCCTTCCCTAACTCGTTCATTATAGGGGTGGGGTTTAGAACCTCAGTCTAACCTAACCCACAGGCATAGATCCTCAAGTCCAATACCCTACAAAAACCAATCCACGTGCATATTCTTATTTATCCATTAAACACATAAACAATATCACAAACCATTCTCAAAAAATATATATAACATTTACAAGTCAAATTTAATTCAACACATGAATCATCTCCAAGACTTGGCCCGTTGGACCATTTACCATTTACTTAAAATAACCCATTCAACCCATTTCCATTTTCATACCTTAACCCATTTATCATGTTCAAAAATTTCAATACATTAACCCATTTCACATGGCTCATTAATTCAAATGCATTACCCAATTTTCACAATTCCATTACAACCCATATGTCATTTTAAGCATTCACTTTATTCCATTCAACCATTTTTCAAATTTTTTAAAAAATTATTTATACCATTGAGAATAACTAGACACAACTACAATTAGTGCATTTTTATAATTTAAACCAACATGTCAATAGATTTATCATGAGATCTATTTCAATACAAGTGAACTTTAGGCTTAACATTACAATTTTCCATGTTTGGGAATATTGGCACACACCATTCGGGGCCTAAACAGACTAATCAATCTCAATGAATCCAACGGGGTACAAGAGGGGTCTAAATCCTCATTTAGAAAACCTTTTTACCAAAACATACTATATTCATCAAATTCACATCAAGAGGGAACAAATATCACAACCACACATGCACAAATCTTTGATAAAACTAAAGGATATAACTTTTAGACCACCTAACTTGAATACATAGATCAAATATTTCTTAAACATGGCCTTAGATCTGAATTCAATCCCCCTTTAAAGACGCAACATAATATCCTCTAAAAAGATGTTTTTGGGGTTTAAAAATAAGAAGAAGAAATATGAAATCCCTAATTCGAAAAATATAAGCAAGAGGAGTGTCAGACTTACTCTAAGCTTCTATCCATAACCAATGACACTCAAAATGGACATGAATAAAAATTGATTGATCCTTGGATGGTATTGGTCGTTTTGGGACATCACAAGGGCTAGAGGATGAATAATAAGGATAAAAATAGGGTAAGTAAAAAAATACCAATGGGTTAAAAAGGTAATTTCATACTTCTTAATGGGACGCACAGTTTGGCCACATGGATTGAAAAACTGTGCACCAGACACATTCCAAGAGGGTGCAGTTGCATTCTTACCTTGGGATTCCACATGGTTTGACAAACCATGCACCAACCATGTGAAATCCCATTGTCCAATACTACATAGTCCCCCCTATGCATGGTTTACTCTAACTGTGCACCAACCATGCAATATGCGTAGGAGGGCCCGATTCCCCTTTCATTCTTTTAACAACCCCTTGAAACACCCCCAAGATTCCTCATACACATTGTAAATATATAACTAGCCAACCTTAAGATATTAGAACCAAAATTTAAACGTGATCATACCTCTAGGAAGACTAGGATCTTACAACATCCCCACCATATAATGCTCATCCTTGAGAAATTCTTCCAAGCATCATTGAGCTTCTGAACTAAAGATATTGGGAAAATGAGCCCATATATCTGACTCCATCTCCTAGATTTATTTTTTAATGTTAATATGATACCATAAGACTCAAACCATGGGTATAATCTTTCCTCACAAGACTTTCTCACTACCATTCACAAAACATATTGGACTCTCCTCAAAGGATGCATCATCCACAAACTCAATATCCACAAAATCAATCACATGATATGGGATGAGGTGATACAGTTGAAGTGGTGACACATTAAAGACATCGTTCATACCACTATATCACATTGAAAGATCCAATAGGTACACCATTGTTTAGATTATCTTCACAATCTCAAATGACCACAAGTACCTTGCAGCCAAATTACCATGTTTTCGAATCTGACGGTGACCCAATAATGATGATGCCCGAAAAAACACATGATCACCCACAATAAACTCAATAGGTCGAGGATTCCCACGTGAATAAAACTTATTCATAATCTAACTCATCGCAATACATTTCTGAATCAATTGAATCAGTTCTGACATCTCCTACATGAAACTCGGTCCCAACAACTCTGATTCCCCATCCTCCATCCAACACAATAGATATAGACATTGTCTACCATAAAGCACCCAAAATGGTTCCATTTGAATCATATATTGGTAACTATTGTTGTAGGAAAATTAAACAAGTGATAAGTTCTTTTCCCACAATCTACCAAAATCAACGATGCATTCCCTCAACATGTCCGATAACACCTGAATGGTATGCTCTGACTACCCATCCTTCTACATGTGGAAATCCATACTCAAAAATATAAAGGTACCAATCTTATTCTGTAATACCTGCTAAAAGTTTGAAGTGAAAAAGTTTATCAGGATATGAATCTACGGTTCATGAAACCCCATTCAACCATACTACCCATTGAACCTATAAATCACTCAACTGGTCCATGGTGAAAGTCTCTAAAAAAGGAAACAATTGATCCACATTAGTCAATAGATCCACAACTACCTAGAAAAAAATCATTCTTCTGAGCATCCTCATAATACCCACCAACAAATACATCACCACATCATCTCATTTCTTTTCTAGAATGGTCAGTGGCTACAACAAACCACTCAGCCTCTGATGCTCAGCCTTCACCGGTCAGAGGTAAGGCAGCACACCAGAAAACCTATAACCTATTTCTTCATCCCTAGCCACCAATACTACCTATAAAGATCACAATAAAAAAATTTCAAGAATAGATTCACTTCCCACATAGATTCATGAAACTCAAGAAAAAACTCTTCTCACATACACAAGGGGACAACAACATGTACATAAACAAAAATGATTCCATCATCACTAACAGTATAACTGAAATGTGACTCCCCACCTTTAGGACTTTACATTAATGATAAACATTACAGATCCTTATAATTCCTCTCTTTAATCCATCTCATAAGCATGTACTCAACTACCAAGGATGCAAGGGTCATCTTACCTTTTCCATTTTTCACCTCCAGATGCATCTCAGCAAATAATTTGATTATTCACCACTTGGAGTAGGATTCATGAGTGGCCTAATTTTGAGAATTATGACTCAAATAATATACAACACCATTTCCCTTTCCTGATGTTTAAACCAACTCGATGTCAAAATATTGTATGTACTTGAACCATATTTTCAAACAAAGATACAAATCATGCTGGGATAATATGTTCTTAAAGATTTTATGATCAGTATACATTGTAAACCATTCTACCAACAAGTAATTATGATAAAACATTAAATAATAAACCACCATAGATAGCTCAAGATCATGCATAGGGTAATTTATTTCATGAGGACTCAACTGACATGACCCATATGTGATAACCCACTCAACCTATATCAGCACTTCCCAATACCAACACTAGATGCATCCCCAAACAAGGTATACTTCTTTCCAAGATCGGGTAAGAACAGAACTCTTGTGGTTGTCAACTTCTTTAACACTTTCAAATAATTCTCACAGGATTTATTCCATTCAAACTAGATTTTGTTATTGTTCTATCCCAAAACTGGTCCAGCCAAATGGGAAAAGGATTTAATGAAACTTTGGCAGTAGCTTGCCAACCCCAAAAAACTTCATCCATTAGAAACATTCTTAGGCTCCTCCCAAGACACAATTTCCTACACATTATTTGATTCCATTGACACACTTTTCTATGAGATGATGTGACTAATCAAATTCACCCTATAGATCAAGAAATGACATTTGAAAATCTTGGTATAGAGACCATGCTCTGTTAGTGTAATCAGGATGATGTTAATATCTTTGGCATGATCTTCATGATATTTAGAGTACATCAAGATGTTATCAACAAAGACAACCACAAACTGATATTGATAAGGGTGAAATATTCATTTCATTAGGAATATAAACATTTTTTATGCATTGGTCAATCCAAAAGGCATCACAACAAACTCATACGACACATACCATCTCTTGAAGGCAGTCTGGAATATATCAAAAGGTCTCACCCTCAGATAGTGACACCCTAATCTCAAATCAATATTGGATAACACCAAATCCCCTCTTAGCTAGTCAAAGAGATCATCTATTAGAGTAAGAGGGTATCGATTCTTAATTGTAATCTAATTCGGCTTCCTATAATCAACACATAACCACAATGATTTGTTGGAATTCTTGGAAAACAACATAGAAGATACCCAAGGTGATGTACTTGGGTGAATAAAACCATTATTATCTAATTCTTCAATTGGATTTTTATGTTCCTAGAGTTATATCATCACTAATTTATATGGAGGAATGGAAACTGGTTCTTCTCCTGGAAGTAACTCTATTATGAACTCAATATCCCTCTTGGGTGGTAGCCCCAAGAATTACCTAGGAAACACATCCATAAATCAAAACACCCTAATAGGAAATAAAATATTCTCTAATCCATCATCATCAAGCATGATACAGGCCAACCAGGCACTGAGTTCACCCAACTACTGACAGACTAGCCCTGCACGGCCTGCCCGAACATCCCATTCACCACGATGTACATACATGCCTCCCTCAAGATACATGAATATCACCATATGATAGTAATATTAAATATTGTATTAGTAAAACATGATCTAGTCCATACCCAAAATCTAATCAAAACAAGAAATTTAAATCACAAATAATTACCCAAGAAAATTGTACCAACTGACTTCATGGTCACACCCCTCACATTGTCTAATATTTTCCACCTCCACCCCTAATGATGTATCAACTGATATGATCCCACACACATGTTCCACTACTAGGACCAACACAACCTCAAACTATATAAACAAAAAAAATGTGAGGCACCAGTTTCAAATAATGAACTATCAAGAGTATAATCTATAAGATTCATACCTCGAACAGTTGGTGGTCTAGCCTCACCACCCCCTAGTGTAGACTGAATTAAATTAACCTAAACTCCCCCTCTACCAAGGGATCTGATATGATTTCTTGGTGCTACACTACCCTAGTGATATGGATTCTATTATCATGTAGTATTATGCCCACCACCTCGACCGGTAGGACTCATCGAGCTCCAACTACATGCCTGATGTGGGGCAATTAACCCCCTCCATTCATTGTACACTAGTCTTGGTCCTCCATACATGCCTAGTTATCAGGGATTTCTATAGTAACACTGCACATGCCACATAAGATTGCATTCTCAAACCTCATTTGGTGGTCTGGGGCATTGACCACGTTTGTACCCCAATCTCCCACACTAATAGAAAAAAAAACATAATCACCACCCTAAGAGGTTGATCCTCTCTTCTAACTACTATCTACACTACCACCCTGGTAGATATTCACAAAATTATGCTTCCATACCTTGTAAGTCTCACCACTAGACCATCCAACTGAACTACAATACCACTACATGAATCCTCTTTTATATTCCCCTCTGAAATAAGGGCCTAATACACCACCTCTACAAATCATTTTAAATGAAATTTAATCATCTAGGACAAGATCTCATGTCTATGTCTGTCCAAAAATAGTCTCTCCACAGCGTCCTTTTCCCCAACCAATGCCGGAACAAAGAGTTCAAATTCTTTGAAATGAGATGCATAATCAATCACTGATATAGTTCCCTAGGCCAACCTCATAAAATCCACTTATCACTCCAATATAAAGGTATCTAGATAAAATTTCTCTAAAAACATTTCCAGTAATTCTTCCCATAACATACAACAATCCTACTAAGTCACAACTAGGATATCCCACTAGTTCCTTTTTATCCCTATATCATCTATGCTACCAACTTGACTGCCTTCTCTACAGGAGTCCCTAAGTGGTCGAAAATCATCTAGATGAACTCTATCAGGAACTCTGCTACCTCAGGTCAACCCTATATAGAAAATTGTGAAGGGTGATGCAACTAAAACACACTTTTTAGATCAAAAATACTCAATATGGCGCACCCTATTTACCTTTATAACATCTAGATTAAAAGAGAGAATTTCTCACGGAACTGCTCCTCTCCATGGTTATCTTATACCAACATATTTTTGTACTCCACTACCGGTAGAGTGTTACCAGTGATATCCACTTTTCTCCCAACTGGTACACTCTATCATGGTGTAATTTCTCAACATCGCCAAACACGATTCCTATAACACATAATATAAACTTTTTAATATTTCATAGATAAGTCTCCCATTTCCCATAAACAATTCATTTTTCATACCCTATCCCAACGGAAACCTTCACACATAGAAAAATACCCTCAACCATTCATACCATGGTCATAGTCAACATTGGGGGATACCAACTTACATAGTCACAAGTCTTTCTTTATACACCTTTTTAAAACATTTTCAGAGTCACAATGTAAATATTTCCTCCAAATCATATTTCTCATTTCACAGCTTGATACAACCAACTTTTAAACTAATTAATAACATTTAATTGAGCACAATTCTTTAACCATTATTTCAAATTCTTTCCATTTACTCATTTGTATCATCATTATTAAACATCATTTTTCATAAAATTGTCACAAAAGCAAAATGCATCCTACCAATCATGTCCCACACTCACATCTCATGTGTGTCTATCTTGATGTATTCCACCTATATCCCTAGTCACCTAAAATAATACATGAATGAAAAACCTCATTCCATGTCTTCCAAAAGTGAAATATAATAAAATAGTCAAATCACACAATAAGTGCCTCACCCAAGAGAGAAATATCATAAAATTATAACTACACACATCAAGAACAACAATTCCCACCTTAGGTACTTGGTTTTTCCCTCATACATGGGTAAGATAATCCTGTGAACGTGCTAGTTTCTAAGAATCAACAATTCCTAATATCTTTTATATCATTCCCAAATATTATGTCTCCGAAAAGAAGACCTATGATACCACTTTGTAACAATCATGTCCTGGGAGCCCATAAACTGGTACCCTAAGTCGGGTCACCACATGACCCCAAGCGTGCCTCATCATATGCCAAAGGTTTCCAACTATATCAAGGGTCTAATAAATCTGAGGGGGATACTATACCATATTTACCAGAATAATCCACAATAGATATCATATTAAATTATGTAAATAGTAATCAATAACCCAAAAGATGCATTACAAATCATTTCCCAAATGTGGTATAAACTACAACCAAAAAATAAAAAATCCTTGTCATCCTAACTATTCCAAAAGTTAAGGAAACCCAAAATAATGACTAAAAGATGCATACCAAAAAGGGGTCCTAGCTACGAGTCTAGATTCATCATCTATGCACATCCCATTCCCATCTCAAACCTCTATTATATGGCTTATTCCCTTATTTAGGCCTGCAATAACAAAATATTTGTAGTTACCTAATGGCGGCCCAATTAGCATATGAGTACAAATTTGTTGTTCACCACCAATAATGTATACAAAATATCTAGTCTAAACAAAAATTGTATTAAAGTACAAAATAAGTGACAAGGTGAGAAAAATACAACTTGGGTTTCATTAGTTGATAGTATTCACTTTATCCATTTTCATCATTTGTTCCAAGGGTTAAGTATTAACATCATTTACATTATGGGCTATGTTGATCAATTACCATGAATAAGGGAAATATTCAAGTTCCATATATCACTAGGGGTAAACACATAATAAAAAAATACATCCCACTTACCATGGATCTTCAATCCAGGTATTCTCATCAAATGTATCTGTTAGAGGTATAGAGCCTCAGTCCCCTTCCCTAACTCTTGCATTGTAGGGGTGGGGTTCAGAGCCTCTGTCTAACCCTACCTGTGAGCATAGATCCTCAAGTACAATACCCCATAGCAACCCAACCCTGTGAAAATTATTATTTATCCATTAATCACATATACCTTATCACAAACCATGCTCAATAATACACCTAACATTTACAAGTCACATTTAATTCAAAACATGAATTATCATTAAGCCTTAACCCATTATCACATTTACCATTTACATAGAATATCTCATTTCTCTCGTTCCCCTTTTCATACCATAACCCATTTACAATATTAAAAAATATCCAAACATTAACCCATTTCTCAAGGTTCATCAATTGACGTGCATTATCCCAGTTATGAAATTCCATTGCAAGTAATAAGTCATTTGACACATTAACTTTATAACCTTTAACCCTTTTTAAAAAATTTCAAAAAATACGCTTTTACATTTCCAACAATTAGACACAACTAAAATTAGTAATTCTTTGTAATTTGAACCAACATTTCAACACATTTATCATGGACTCTATTTCAATAAAAGTGAATTTTAGGAATAACATCATAATTTTCCATGTTTGGGAAAATTGAAACACCCCATGGGTTTCACTAAACTGTATAATAAATATAATTGAATCCCATTGGGATCATGAGGGGTCTAAATCATCATTTATCTAACCTTTTTACCAAAACATACTTAATGAATCAAAAGAAAATAAATAGTGAAGCAATATCACAACCACACATGCATAGATCTATGATAAAACTATGGGATATAACTTGTAGCCCACCTACCTCAAATATGTAGATGAGAACTCACTTAACCTTATCTTTAGATCCAAATTTCATCTCCCTTTTAATCCCCAAATTACGATCTTATATAAAGAGGGGATTTTAGGGCTTCAGGAGAAGAATAAAAAATCCCTAATCCCTAATCCAGAAAAGAGAAGCAAGAGGAGAATTAGAATTACATGGAGCTTTGATCCGCAACCAACAGTACTCCAAATGGACTGTAATAAATAATATTGATCCTTTGAAGGTATTGGGAATTTTGGTGATTTCTAGGGCTATATGAAGAAGACTAATAAATAAAATATGGTGAGTAACTTAATATCTCGGGGGTAGTAATTTCTCACTTTTAAATGCCGTGCACGGTTTAGCCGCATCATTTTCCAAAACATGCGATAATTTTGATCCAACCATTATCCAATAGGGTTTAAGTAACATTTTTACATAGGTATTATGGACATTTTGAAAAACCATTCTCCAACCGTGTGAAATTCCTATGTCTAAACCCACACGGTTTGGCCTCCCCTTTTTCATGGCTTACTCTAGCTATGTGCCAACCGTGTAACATACACAGGATGGAATGATTCCTCTTTCTTTCATGTCCCAAACCCTTGGAACACCCACAAACCTCTTAATACACCCATAAAATGTTTAATTATCCAACCATAAGGGATTTAAACCAAAATTTTATAAATAATATAACTCCATGAAGTTTGAGATCTTACAGATGTTGATTGTGGTTAAAGGAGTTATAAAATGGATAAATCATGTCCAAAATGTAAATAATGTCATAAATTTAATTTATCTTTACTATATCCATTTATAAAATCATCCACTCATGTTAGTAATATCTAAATGAATCACATTGTTTCAAAGAGGTTGTAGTCCACAAGTACGCATAGGAAACATTATCATTTCCAAACAGATGGAAGGTAAGATTGTTGATGATATATTAAATTTATATAATTATAATTATTTCATAAATATCATATATATTCATAAATTACACCATTATAACCATCCATGTAAAATTGTGATGAATTGAAAAATTACAACACTACATGGATATGGTAGGTCGTATGTACACACGAGCAATATTTTTTTCTATAGGATGGAAAGGACTTGTATAATTTGGTGAATAAATCATAATAACATTCATGTATATATAAGATACATATATTATTATATGATCATGGTTATATATAATTTTAATGATGTAGAAGTGTAAATAAAAAAGAAAACACTTTGTTAGGAGTTATACTTCTTCATTAAAAGATAACTTTTAACAAAAAAAATTAAGAATTCTATATAGCTAATAAGGATTAAAATACATGAATATTATATCTATTTAGATGAATATTTGTCACATTAAAAAATTACCTTCCTAAGTACCATAATATTTTAGTGTCTTTGGAAACATGGAACATAACATTCTAACTTGGTGAATGATCTTCAATGTTTCCCACAAAGATATTACCATTTAGTACTCATATGTAAAAACATTATTTATAAACTAGAGAAAGGATGCATAAGAAAGGGTGATCTCTGATTCTTAGTAAGTGTAAATAAATTAGATATGAAATAATTACTTTATAAAAATGGTATATGAACATGATAATAACATTTCAATATCATACCCTCCATTTCAAATGTCATACGCATTAGTCATGGTATAAAGATTAGAAGTTAATAATAAATGAAACATAAATAAATCAAAAATAATAAAACCTAATATAATAAAATAGTCATAATACATAGACATGTGTCATACACATTAGCTTATAACATTATGAACATGTATAAATAAAAATAGGATCACTCATTAAGTTAAGGAATTGAAATTAGGACCATGCATAATCTTATGAATGTGAAACTAGTACATGTATAACATTTTGAACATATAATCTGGTTCACTCATAACATTATGAACATTTATTCAAGCTCAAAAATAATATTTTGAACATGAAAATAGGTTCAGACATAGGTAGCTACACCTCCTGGGTGGGTCACACCACCACCCCCAATGACAGTCCTTTTATCAAAGTGGATTAGGTTAAACCATCTTCTTATAGTGGATCGTGCCCATAAACTTGTTTCACATTATTATCTCATGAGATAAAAATATTTACCCAATTCATTGGAGGGAGACATAGGTCCCACCCATCACATAAAGAAATAATATATGCATGTTCCACAAGATAATAAAACATTTGTCATATCATGACCAATAAAAACAGATGGTTTCCATAAACTTCATTCCATAACCAATGAAATGAAATTGATATCATAAAAATATCATCATATCATAACCTATTAAAAATTGATAAGTTTTAAAATCATTGCATGACCCATGAAAAGAAGTGGGTTTCATAAGCATATAACCCATAGAATAGAAATAGTATTAATAAAATACTTCCTATCTTAAAAATAAACCATTAAAATAAAGAATAAGAATGGTTTCCTTGTAAAATATCCCTATTAAAGAATAAACTATATTTAATGATTATATATTATATAGAATATCATTTTTAAAGATAACATGGTTAATTTATAAAGGAAAATAACATTTCCTTAAATATCAATTTTTTATTAAATAAAACATTTTCAAAATCCTTTTCTTTGAAAACCACTTTCAAAACATATAACCTATGATTTAAAAAACATTTAAAACATTTATTGAGGAAAACATTCTTTCCACATTGAAATAAAATTAAATCATAAAACATTTTGAAAATATTTTTCTTTGAAAATAACCTTGAAAACTCATTAAGGAATCATTGAAAACCATTTTAAACACTTTTAAAACATAAAACACTTTCAAAACGTTTTTATTTGAAAATAACATTTAACATTTGTAAAGGAATCTTTAAAACCCATTTTAATCACTTTTTAAAACATAAAACATTATGAAAACGTTTTTAGAAAGCACAGTTTTAAAATAAAATATTTTTTTGGATAAACCTAAATATAGGAAAGTTTTCATAAAACCATTTTATTAATTATATTAAGTGAACAATTATGTGAAAATCTTACCATTACATGAATATTTCTTTAATAACCATAGGATAAATAAAATTAATTATAATTATTGAGATATGGATCATATTATTACATCAAGGGAAGTATAATCCTAAAACTTCTAATAAATTATGAGATCTTTGTAATAAAATACAATGGAACTGGCTCATCATACATTGATATTACATCATTATAGATGAATATTCGTTACTTTACAAAAATACATTCTTTAGGACCATAATAGTTTATTTTCTTTGGAAACATTGAAAAAATATTCTATCTAGGTGAAATATCATTAATATCTTCCATAAAGATCTCTAAATTTATTACTTGTACATAAAATCATTCCCCATAACATGGGGAAAAACATAAGAAGTGGTGAGCTCAGATGCTCTTTAAGTGTAAAAAAATTAAATGTGTAAGAATAACATGGAAAATGGTACGGAACTTGAGAATAACAATTGAGGATCATGCCCTACATATTAGAGATCATAATACTGATTTTTAGTTCTTAATACGTGGATCATAAGAACATTAATGGCATAAGTTAAGAGATCCTAAGATGGGAATAAAACATGGAATCAGGGAAGAAACGTAAGTATATAAAAAAACCTATGTCAAGGTATCCTACCAAGGCCTTTTAACATGCTTGGCTTTGGTTAATCACCTGTATACCTATTTTGGGCTTCAAATTTCCTCTCATGTACCCTCTTATTTTGGGCTTGGGATGACCTCTTATTCACCCTCTAGTTTTAGGCTTGGGATTTCCTCCCTTGTACCCTCTTGTTTTGGGCCTGGGATGTCCCACCATGTATACTCTTATTTTGGGATTAAGATGTCCTCTCATGTACCCTCTTGTTTTGGTCTTGGGATTCCCTCCTATGTACCCTCTTATTTTAATCTTGGTATTTCTTCTTATATACCCTTTTGTTTCTGGTTTGGGATGTCCTCCCATGTACCCTCTTGTTTCAGGAATGGGATGTCCTCCTGTGTACCCTCTTTTTTTGGGAATTGAATTTCTTCTTGTTTACCCTCATGTTTCAAGATATTGATGTCCTCCTATGTACCCTATTGTTTCAGTATTGGTATGTCCTCTCGTGTACCCTATGATCTCAGAAAACATTTATCAATACTTAATTAATTGGATGGAGATATAGATCTCACCCATATTATAATTAAATTATATATACATGTCCCACAAAATCATAAACAACCAAACCATAACCCATGAAATGAAATTTGTGTCATAAACAAATAATCTTATCTTAACCTAAGGAAAAAATATAGTTTTTCTAACCATTTCATCAAAATAAAAACCCATGAAAAGAAGCGGGTCTCAAAAGAATATAACTCATAAAAGAGAAATAGGTGTCATAAGTATCATTCCACTAAAATATAAACCATTAAAGAAGGAATATGAATGGAAACATTGGATCATTTCTTATAAGGGCATGATTAACACCAACAGATTCCATCTTAGATGGAAAATAACTTGGAAATATATTTTGGAAACATTTCTTGAGGAAAATATTATTTCTTCTTTGAAAAAAAATCCTTAGAACATAAAAATTTTATTAAATTACTTTTCTTTAAAATAAACATTAAATATTATAAGTAATTCATTAAAAACTTTTTAGAATCCTATTTCTTTAAAAAAACAAAAGAAAGCTCAAAAACATTTTGAAAACAATTTTCCTTGAAAACATTAAGAATTATCTTGAAATTTTTTTATAAAACAATTTTCATTCAAAACATATAAAATAATCATCAAACCATTTAGAAGAAAATTTATTTGAAAATATCTTTTAAAAATATTTTCTTAAAAAATAACCTTTTAAACATGAAGGAATTGCTTCATGGTAAATCAATACAAGTTGTACTATGAAAAAAGAACATTCCTTTTGAATGGTAAAAAGGATAAAAAAATCCTCATTTAGAAAGAGATAAGAATATTCCATTTAAATCATTGTTAAATTTAAAAAAGGGTAAAAATATCTTAAAATGGTCATTGGATATTAATAGAATATTCATGGAAACCCATTTTAGAAAACATGGTTTTGAAGGAACATAGATTTTTGACTGAAGAGAGGGTAATTTATAGATTTATTAAAAACACATTATTAACTATATTATTTACCAAAGAGTGTAAAAATGGATCCAATACATAAATATATGATGAATAATTAAAGGAGAAGATAATTCATGATAGTTATTAAGAGATGGATCATAAGATTTCAACAAATGAATCCTAAACAAAAAAAATCTCAAAAAGCGATGAGATTAGTTCTATAAAATATTTCAACATACCACATGATATAACATTTCAATGGTGGAATATACACCTCATGGAAAAATATTGGTTCATAATATGGAATGTGACTCAAAAGGAAAATTAAGACAAAATTACTTTACTAATTTTGTAACTTTTGAAACATAAATACCACGAAATAAATATCCTAAATGGATATGTAAATACCCATTATTTTAAGTATAATAATCATAGAATATATCAATGTTAATCATACATACCACACAAAATGAATGGGTGGTGAATAGAGCAGGTATCTCGTAGAAATAAAAAGTGACATGAAATTCTCTTACCTTGTGTCTTGACTCTATTAAAACTCATGCAAGATTATTATATAATAAATATAGGCTTATTATAAATATTTTATAAAATAATTTTATTATATCTAATACCATATATGGTTTTATTATGACATTATATTACCTGCTTGTTAAAAATCATATGTTATGGTTTCACTTCCAGTAATATTCTCATTGTTCTTCGCATGTGTCTTAATTAGTTAAATCTTTGGTCCTTATACTTATATAATTATTTCCATAATGTAAAAAATTATATAAATATAATTTATATATATTATATGTGTATTATAATAATATATATTATATTTAATTAAGAAATAGAATACACTGTTTATGGATACGATATGTCGTACGTACGCATGAACACATTTTGCGTTTTTATTAGCATCATGAAAGAAAGAAAAAAAAATGAAATTTAAGTACCTATATATGTATGAATATCATTATTAAAATATAATTTTTATTTCATATATGCTATATAAATTCACTAATCCCAATCTTAATACATTCCATGTACTATATGAATGATTCACCTCACTTTGAGGTGGTGTAAGTCCACACATCCTCAAAAAAAATTGTCAAATTTACACCAAATGTAATTTAAAAAAGTTATGTGTTTTAAAAGGAATAAATAATCATAAAGACATAAATATATACTATATGGAATATATAAATATATTTTCCATCATTGTTTCTACCATGAGAGGTGGTAAATGAAAAATGAACAATCGTCATTTAGTGGGGAAGTTGTTCACCATACACATAAACAGTATGTTTGTTCCCCATTACATGGAGGTGTGGGTAAGTGTAGGTCAAAAAATTGGCATAAAAAAGTCTTGGTATATATAAGATACTATTTTTTTTATATAGTAATGTAATAAAGATACTTTATGGAGTGTATAAATAAAATAAAATAAAGGATCTTGAGAGAAGGAGTTACCTCTTAATCAGGTAACTCCTTTTAGTTTGTGCCAAAAGGATTAATTAGATTAATTACAATCCAAATTTTGGATAAAATGAGGAAGGGAGGTATTTTGGGAAGTTTATTGGGAATATCTTGGTCACATATATGTGGTTTGAGATGTTTGAATAAGAGGTATAGTTGGTTTCCATTTATAGGAATGGGAAATGACACACATGGCATTTCTAAAAACAAGTTATGGGTACCAACATTTTTACCTAAGAAAGTAATAAAAAAACGAAAAAACTAAATAATGCAAGTTTAACGGCCTAATATTTCCCATAAAATGGGTGGTGGACAAGTTTTTAGGTAGTTTTCAATCTTAAATTTAAGGTTTTGTAATTTATTAACCTAATTTCTTCCTTAACCGTTGTAATTAATTTTAAATAATTTCTCTAATAATTTTGGTCAAAAACTAAGTTCGAGTTATTATACACCATAAATAATTCTGATTCTAAATATGGAATCCATTTTGTAAAATTATAATCACTAACAGGGTAGAAATAAATTTAAAATTAATTTCACTGCTGGGATGACACAACGGGTTTTTTAAGTAAAAAATGTCTAAAATTTTGCTTAGTTTTTATACTAAATTTCAAATTGAATTTTTTATAAAATGGACCCAATTATATTAATTGATAGAATTTTATATATTTAAAAATTGAAATCAATTTAAAATATAATTTCTCCTTATAAACAAATTAGAAGAGAAATCTATTTTGAAATAAAATCTAGTATTTTGAATTATTTATTAAAAAGGGAAGCTTACATAAAAAGAAAAACAATTTATCCCAGAAAAAATTATATTTATATTCAAAATAAGAAGTTTATTTTTATATATTAAATCTATAAAATATAAAAAAAATCTATTTAAAATGGGTTCTCCATTAAAAGGTGGTAAAACCACCTTTAAAAATATTGGTTTTTAAAAATAAAATTGGGTTTATTCTTATCTTATATTAATCAAATATATTAGATGAATATCAAAAATATTCGATTTAATAATATATATATTGAGATAATATCACTTATTAATTTTAATTAATTTAATTTATTACTATAAGAGATATTTGGGTGATTAAAAATAAAAACATACCCTTTATATTCAATTATTTCTTATATTTTTATTTCTAAATAATTTGTAACCGATGATTAATCTTATATTTCTGTAAAAAATATATTTTAATAATTTATTTAATATTATTCATATCCTCTAATTCAACATATAGGTGATATCATAACATATTATTGTTCGTTTAACCTCAGTCATGTGTGTTATGCAGGTCATTGAGGAAAGTCATGGGTGCATGTAACGAAAGATAACCTCAGTGTTCCATGTAGAGAAAGTTAAATATTATGTTGTTGGTAGTGACCATAATATAAATATGTATATTTAATATAAAAAATATAATTTTTGTTTAGTGTGAAATTAAAAATATCAAAAAGATTAAATTAATTCAAAAAAAGAATTCAAAAAATCTCAAGGTATTACATAAACTCTTACCACTTTGGTAACATTGAATCCTAAACCAAATAAGAAATAACATGAAATGAAAAACAATATCATGAGGATGGAAACATTCATGATATTACTTATAAAATTGGATTTATATACACCTCATGAAAAAATATAGGTGCCTAACAGAACATATGTCTCAAATAATGAAAATTGCGAAAAAAACTCCATTACCGCATTGGAAACGTTTTAGCCATAAACCCAATGAAATAAATATTAAAAAATGATATTTAAATACTAATAATTATAAATATAATAGTAATAAAATAAATCCATGGTCATAATACACACCATATAAAATAAATAGGTGGTGAACATGGATTTGGTCTCACATAAAATTAAAGTGAGAGGGAATTCCCTTACTACTTGAGTAAATTTTGAATTGTGAGATCTGTGAAAGAATAATATCAATTAAAACTTTTATGTCATTAAATAAATTAAATTCATTATATAATATTTCATAGGGTATTATATACACCATACAAAACAAATGAGTGGGGAATATGGCATGAGTTTCATAGAAATAAAAGGGCGACTAGCAATCCCCTTGCCTTATGTTTTGACTCTCATAGTACTTGGTTAAACCTAGTGTATAGAAAATATAAGTTTATTATAAATATATTAAATAAACATATTAATATATATAATACCATATAATATTTACTTATCACATTACAATATCAATTTATTAAAAATTTCATGCTAACGTTATGTTTCGTGTAATAACTGCTTTTTTTTGGAACATGTCTTGACTTTTTATTCTTGGACCTCTTACTTAGATCTTGATTTACTAATTTACATAATATAACAAAGATTTAAAAATTATATATATTTATTATATATGTGATTATAATAATACATATAATATATAAATATGAAATGAAATTCACTACTTAGGGAGACAGTAGGTTGTACAAACGCAAGAACACTGTTTCCATTTTCTTATCATATTGAAAGAAAAAAAAGTAAATGATATATATATATATATATTAATTATATATAATAATTATTTCATATATATCACATTTTTTTATTAAAATAATCCTTAATACATTCCTTTTAAATCGTGAACAATCACATCGCTTGGAGGAGGTGGTAGTCCATACTTCTACAAACGACGTTAACGTATTCCAAAAAAGAAAATAATGAATATATGTTCTATATAATAATTAAATAAGAATAAATAAATTATAAATATTATATATATAATATAAAAATATTATTTACATGATTATTTCCAACCTTAAAGGGTGGTAATGGAAGAACGAGTGACATTGGTTCCTAAAGCGGTAGCCCGCCGTACACATGAACTACGATTATGAATCCCATTTGATGGATCAATGTGAATTTGTAGGTATTACCACTAAATATATCCAATTCTATCTAATTTAATATGGCTATTACATAATAATGATATAAAATTAATTGAATTGGTGGAGAAAGAAATAATACAAAATTACTTGTTGAAGAATATTTCCCCTTCTTCAAATAACTCATTTTTGTTCGCACCAAAGGACTTCCTTGGCTTGCTTTATGCCAAAATTGAGGATTCTATTATGATAAGATCTATGTTGTGAGTTTATTTTTTAAGGTTTTTTATGATCTAAAATTCTTCATATGTGTGAATAAGTGAGGGGTTAAGTACCCTTTTATAGCATGGGAGGAGTGGCACTCTTATAAACACCAAAAGGTAAACACTATTGATATGTCTCCCTTACATAATGTGACTCCAATAATGAAATAATTTAGATATAATAGGTAATATTTCTGAACTATGTCTTGAAAATGGGGTTTTTACCATTTTTTAGACCATTTTTCTCCTCAAGTTTAAATTTTAACAACTAAGTAAAATCTTTTTTACTTTAATCACTATAATTAACTTTAATTACTTTTACAAATATTATTTGTAAAAACTAAGATAAATAGAACATAAGTTATAAATTATAATGAATAAAAATATAAAATCTATTTTTCCAAATTCCAAAAAAAAGCATAATTTAATTTAAAATTAATTCATCCGACAGGATGTAACAATGAGTTTTTATGGAAAAAAGTTCAATAGTTTCAAAAGTTTTTATATCTAATATCTGTGTGAAATTAATTTAAATAAAATAAATTCAATTTATTGATGTATAATTGAACTAATTATAGTTTAAAACAAATATAAAATATAATTTAACTATATAAACAAATTAGTCAAAATAAAAGTTTCATTTAAAAATTTATGTTTTTCTCTATTCCAAAAAAAGACTGAAACTTCCCAAACTAATACAAATAATTAACCCAAATTAAATCTTGATATTATGATAAAAAGTTGAAGTTTATTTTTTATAATAAAAAATATATAAAAGTTAAAAAATTCTGCCATTAAAAGTTTGGAAAACTAACTTTTAGAAAAATATAGTTTTGTGCCTAAAATTAGATTTGTTATTATTTTAGGCATATGAAACTTATTGGATGAATGTCAAAAAAATATCTGAATTTATAATATATAAATTACATTAATACCTCTCACAAATAATGTTTTATTTATTTTATTAATATAAAAGGATTTTGGGAGAATAAAACTAGTTTTTTCATAAAATCACATCCTTTATATTCAATTGGTTTTTATTTTCATTTATAATTATTTGATGATAAAATAATTCTTTTTATAAACATTTTTAAAACATATTTTTATAACTTAGTTCATCTTATTCATATCTTTCATCGTAGTAGATAAGTGATCCCTATAATTATATTATAATAATATTTTAATATTATTATTAACATTATATTGTAATTTGGTAAAAGTCAGTCTTGAATATCATGAAAGGGGTCAAAAGAACTCGACATTGGGTGTAACACTAGAAAAACATAGTATTTTATGTACTATAAGCTAATATAAGTGTTTCTAATAGTGAAATTATAACATTTTGTTGCATATAAAACAAGAATAACTTGGTTTATAATTTAATGCAAATAATAAAATATATTTAATTTTTTTCCAAATAAATCAACCCCTAAAAAATTTCGGTGTTATGTTCTACCCCACTTAAAATTAATTTATCCTTCAAAATTCATTTGGTTCATCAAATTATTAATACTTGAATTCTACTTTCATAAAAACCCACATTGTATAAATGAATAATAAAACATCCTTTAAAAAACGATTGTTGGAAACCAAATGGTTATCCTAAGTAACTAATAACTATGTTTCCAAATAGAAGAACATAGGTTGCAAGTAAAGATGTGGTTATCGAAGAAAAGTTTTAATAATTATAGAGAGTGATAAATATCACAGATCACAAAAAATTGGGAGATCCAAAAAATGTTAACAACCACAAAAAAATAACCTAACTAGGCATGAAAAGGTCATTGATAACATACAAATGATTATAAAAATACATCATTATACTTCAATATCATTTTCCTAAAGTTAATTAATTTTCACAATGAGATATACTTACTTTATTTCATTTCGTTTAATATTCAAAATCCCACCCTTTTGTTATTCCTTGATCAGTTTCTACTTCTTCTATTACTCTAAGAAATAAAGGTGGAATTTTTATCCCTAAAGCGCCCACCGATCATAAGATCCCTAGGTATAATGATAAGTAATTCATTCTATATTTAGATATCATCAAAACAAAATGGTTAGTATAGGTTATCTAATATGCATAAATATTCATATGTTGAAACATTAATCCCTATAACTTCATTAAATGTTCAAAATAAAGCATTTCATAAATGGTTAACATTTTGAATCTTCCAAAAGATGAAAATGAAAATCTTAATAAGGAAGGTCTTAGAAAAATATTAACATTTATCACACATATATCATAAATTATCTCTTTATTGTCACTTTTCGAACACGGGATTACCTTCATCAGGTATTCCTTTGAAACATGTTAATAACCTGGATTACCATAAATCTTTATTGAAAACATGCATGATTTATTATTCCAAAGGTTATTCAATGTATTCCCTAAATCCTAAAATGTTATAAAATCCATTCATGACATCATAAACTACTTTTTCAACAAATAATTAATCAATTTCCAAGGTAATAATTAATATCCAATTTATTTTACCCTTTTTCAATATCACTATATCTAAACTAAACATCATTTTCCCAATATCATGAATAGATTAAGGGTTACCTTCCCTTAATCATTTTTTTCCATAAAATATAACATTTCTATTACATATTTTTTTTTATTTTATTAGTACCATTTTACATACACTTTCTGATCCGTAGTTAAATAAGTTTATGGAATAATCCTTTTATATTTTACAATTCCAAATTATTGAATCTAAATATATATAAACAATTCAATTATTCCACCTCATTGTTAATCCATTAAATGAAATGGGTATCATAAACATTTCATCATATCACAACCTTTGGAAAAGATATAGGTTTCAAAATCATATAATAACCCATGAAAATAATTGGGTTTTATAAAAATATAACCTATGGAATAGAAATAGTATTAATAAAAAAAATTCATCCTAAACATAAACCATTAAAATTAATAATAAATATGGTGACCCTGAATAATATCCCATGTAAAGAATAAAATATATCAAAGGATGTCATCTTATATGGAGATGAATTTAAAAATATTACTTCAAGAATTTCATAAGTAAAATAACAATTCATTAAAAATAAGTTTATAGGAAATAAAATATTTTCAAAATAATTTTCTTTGAAAACCAATTTTAAAATTTTTGAAGTAATATTTTAAAATAATTTTAAAAATTCCTTAGGAAATTATCATTTCTGATTTTAAAAATTCTTTTTATAGCATAAATGATTTTAAAATATTTTTATTGAAAATATACATGAAAACTTTTAAAGTATGATTTGAAATCTTTATTAAACACATTTAAAAAAATTAAAACAATTTTATTTTAAAATAACATTTAAAACTTCGAACAAAATTTTCGAAAACCATTTTAAAAACTTTTTAAAATATAAAAACATTTGAAAATATTTTTTAGAAAACATGGTTTTGAAAGAAAACTAATTTACGAATGAAGAAAAAAATTCATATTTTCATAAAACCATTTTATTAATTACATTAATTAAAAAAGAGTCTAAAAATTTTACCATTACTTAAATATGTGATGAAGAACAAGAGTATGAGAAAATTCATGAGATGTTTTGAGAGATGGATCACAATATTTCATCAATTAAAGAATAACGATGATATTTTAGCAATAAAATATTACTACTTTGGAAACATTGAACCATAAACCCCATGATGTAACAAAATAAAATGTAACATAAAAAATCATGATGATGAAAGCATTCATCATATTACATGTAAAAGGGGTTGTATGTACACCTCATTGAAAAAAATAAATGGGTATAATAAAATGTATGTCTCCCTGAAGGAAAATTGAGATACTAAAATTGATATGTATATAAAAATAATTATCATTATAATAATCATAAAATCCATATATTTATAGTATACAAACCACATAAAAGAAATAGGTTGTGAATATGGATTCTTGTCACTGAAAATAAAAGTGAGACGAAAATCCCTTACTACTTGAGTAACATTTGAATCATGAGATCAGTGAGATAAAAAAAATTGAAAATTTTAATATCTTTAAAGAAGATAAATTTATTATATAACATTTCATAGGGTAGTATATACACCACACAAAAGAAACATGTGGTCGATACAGTATAAGTCTCAAAGAAAAAGAAATGCGACTAGAAATCCCCTTACCTTAAGGCTTTACTCTCATAATACTTGTTAAAATATATTTTATGATAAATATTAGTTAATTATAAATATATTAAAGAACCATATTTATATATATAATATCATATATGGTTTTCTTATTACTTTATATTACCCGTTTATTAAAAATTTCATGTTAAAGTTATGTTTCGGGTAATAACTGCTTTGTTTTTTGTAAATGTTTTGACTTGTTATTCTTGGTCATATAAATTAGATAATTAAATAATTTAAACCATGATATAAATATCATATATATTCATTATATATTAATTAATAAAAAATTATAAAATATATAAATAGGAAATGAAATACACCGTTCATTGAGACGGTAGATCGTACATACGCATAAACGATGTTTCAATTTTCTTCTTTTATTTAATGAAAGAAAATTAAATGATACATATATGTATTATAATTTTAGTATAACTAGTATTTAATGTATATCGTATATATTTATCAAACCCATCCTTAATATATTCCATGTAATGAGTGAATGAATCGCATCGCTTTAAGGAAGCAGAATCCCACATGTCCACAAACGATGTTATCGTATTCTCAAAAAAATTGAAATCATGAAGTTATGTATTATATAATAATTCCAGAATCTTAAATATATGAAAAATATATCATATATATCAAATAAAAATAATTTTACCCTCATTATTCAAAACTTTGATATGTGGTAATGTAAAAATGAACGACATCGGTTAGCGAGGTAATAGTTCACCGTACACACGATCGATGATTGTGTATCTCATTTGATTGAAGTGTTTATAGTTGTAAGGAATAACCTTAACATAAAAAAATCTTAGAATATTTATGATCTTGAGTTTTTTATATAACCATGATATAAAATTAATTTAATGGTTTGAGAATGAAATAAAATAAAATATCTCATTGAAGAACATTATGTATTCTTTGGGTAACTCCTTTTTGGTTTTCACCAAAGTAATTCCTTTTTTTAATTAGTTATGCTCACAGTTAGGATTATATAATGAAAATAAATATGGTGGGAGTTTATGTTTTAAAATTTTGGATATAAAATCTTGATTCATACAGGTGAATAATTGAAGAGGATGAGTGCCCTTTTATAGTAGAGCATTTATAATGTTGTTTAGTAAAACTCGTTTATGTGTGTCTGGAAAGATATGGAATGAACTCATAATTGTGTTTAACACAATTCAAAAATAGTATTGTTTGTACCAAAATATAATATATGTGTTTCATGTATTTCAATACTAACTTGTTCTTTCATATAAATCAAGTATAACTTGGTGTAGCATGCAATGCAAGCCATTAATAATAATAATTTTTTCGAAAAAAAATTAACTAAGAAAAATACAGATTGTTACATTCTAGGTTTTTCCTATAATAATATCTCATACTATAATACTTGGTTAAAAATGAAGATAATTTTTTTAAAAATGTTTTTTTCACCATATGTTTCTCAATATTTGTGAAGAAGAGAGGAGAATTAGATCTCTTTTATAATAGTGGGAAGCAAAAAACATGCAATTACATAAATTTTTTAAATATTATAGCATTCAAAACTCCAATAGCCTAGTGTGAGATTATTATTTATTAAATTTCCATAAGATACAATGAATCACATATTAAAGGATTGAAATTTTTTTAGTCTATAAAATTGAAACAAACTTGTGTCCCATATTATATTTGAAAACAAAAATTATAAAATAATTGTTTTCAAGAATATCAGTATTCCATCTATGATATACTTATGCATTAATCATAGTAAACTTTATGGAATTATAGGGAAAGGAAAAAATTTAAAGATTATCTTATATTATATAGAAGGTTTAAGTGTAGTGGAATCTATCTAGATTTGATAAATAATAATGAGTATGGAAATGTAAATAATTGAGCACACGTGAGATTTAACCAGTAACTTGGATATCATAAGTAGAAAAGGAGTAATAAAAATGGAAAGGTAAATTACTAAGAACACATTCAAATAAATTAATAAATGAGAATGAAATTCTTCTATATATAATATCATTAAAAAATATCATCGATAATAAAAACTAAATTTTCAATGAAGGAAATACTTAATTATTGGATGTTCTGATCTCATGCATCATGATACCTCTATCATAAAGACCTTTCAAAATATGTTTTAAAACTATAGCTACAAATCAGATTAATTCTATATTATTTATTATTCTCTTATCACCACCCATCACTGGATGTCCATGTCAATCCTTATTTATCTAATAATCAATTTAATTCATCACAAATATGCCTTATCAAAAGATATCTATATTGAGTAAAGAATATGAATTTATCAAAATTACCCAAAATAAAAAATATCTTTTAGTCTATAAAACTATATGTATCAATTATATATTATTTAAGAAATAGACATATGTATAATAAATAACATTGAAATTTAGGAAAATTTAATGCCCACATGAAACTGAATAAATAAATGGAAAGTTAATGAATACAAAAATGAATCAATAAAGTGAATTTAGTTACTTTAGTTTGTGAAAATGATCATAAATCACCCATATAAATAATAAAGATAGTATATATCCCAAGTATACCCATTGTGGTAAGAATATATGGTTGTTTTGTTGATGAATAGTTCTACCAAAAAAATATCTTGAAAAAAATATTTAAAAAAATATGACTTTCATTTTAAAAATATATTTTTTAAAAAATATTTTCCAAAAAAAAATGAAAAATATATTTATTTTAAAATAACCTTTGTAAAATAAAAATTAATTTTGAAAAAAAATTAGTGTTCATGATGGTAGGTAATTACGTACATGGAGATTATATTAAAACAATGATTACATTCACATTTTAAAAAGAATCCAAATTGGACTTTTTTGAATATGACCTAGATATTTGTTTCAAAATATTTTCTAAAAAGACAAAATTCAAAAAAAAATATATAATTTGTAAAAGGGAAAATAAATTTTTTGAATTTTTTTATAAAATATGGTTTGGGATGAAAATGGTTTTCTAACAAAAGAGAGAAACTAAGTCCAATTTTATTAAAAAACCATCAATAAATATAAGTAGAAAAAAGTGTAAAATGTAACTATTAATTAAAAATCACGATTAAAAAAATAAGAATAAAATTAAATTTCTTTATTATGTAGTTATCAAATAATTTCCTTCGAATGAAATTCTAGTATAAACAATCTCGATTAAAATGAGATTTTTAAATGATCCCTTACAAAGATCATAATGTTATAAGGATGATTGATAAATTGATCAATTATATTTATGAAATTTAAATCCAGATAAAACAATAATAAATAAAAATATATATATTTAAAATTAATTAAATTGGTAATTTAAGAATATCAAATAATACAAAAGAGTGATATATCCCAATAAAAAAGAAATTGAGTTATAAAATTCACTACTGCTTGGTAACTTTTAATTCAATTTACATTAGAATAAATAATTGAAATTTAAACCATTAATTAATAATTAATCCTTATATTATATGTCAATGGGTCATTATATACACTATATAAAATAAATTAGTTTATAACATTACAATATTCTTTAGTGACGGAAAATTGAGATGAAGTCCCTTACCCCATGCTCTTTTTTGGTTGAATAAGATTTAAACTCATGTATAGTTTATTTAAATGTTTTATTAACATAATATAGAGAAATATTAATATATATAATATCATATATGATTCTTTTATTATATATTATAACCTATTCATTAATAATATTTCATTATTTTCATTAATTTGTGTGTTAATTGCCTTGTTTTCTCATGCATGTTTTGTCATGAATGATCTAGTCCTAGTATATATTATATTGTTCTATAGTATCTAGACAATAATCATGACATAATATTCATATTTATAAATAAATTATAATTTTAATCCCAATTATGAATGATGGTTTTTGAAAATAAAGTATGTTACGATCATGGAGACGGTAGGTCGTATGTACGCATAAGTAACATTTCCATTTTTCAAAGATCATTATACAAAAAATTTAATTAATATATTATATTTGAATAATTATAATAATAATAACATATTATGTCTTAAAATATACTTATACATATCATCCATGTTGTTATGTGAAGAAAATAGAGAGTCGTATTGCTTTATGCAGGCTGTAGTCCACCAGTACATGAATGATGTTATTATCTTTCAGTGAGTGAAAAGGTTAGAAATAATATCATATATTATCTTTTAATAATGATAAATAGGTCTTTAATATCATAATTATCTCATTTATATCAAATATATTAATTAAATTTGTCATCTTTACCTTTTATATATAGTGTTAGTAAAAACAAATCACAAAACTTCATGAGGCAGTCGACCAACGTACACACGAGCACCTTTATCATATCCACTATGAAATTGAAAGTAAAAAAAGTATATAGAAAATAATGGATCCAGAGGTATAATTATTTTTTAAACATTATATACATATTTTGTATCCCTCATCATACACAACTATGATGGGTGGTAATGCAAAAACCAATGACATCGGTTAATGAGGCAGTAGTCTATCGTAGAAATGAATAATGAATCTGTAATTCTCTTGATGAAAGTGGGGATGGTATCAATTCATTATATTATCATAAAAAAAACTCATTATATAAAATATACTAAGTTTATTTTATCATTTTAGTTTAATAATAATTGAATTAGGTGGAGTAAGAAATAAAATAAAAATACTCGTTGAAGAATTATACCTCTTATTTTGGTGACCTATTTAGGTTCGCACTAAAAGCCTTTGTATGTTGTACTTATGAAAAACATAACGCTTAAAATACAGGATTATGGAATCTAGGAATTGATTTGGGAAGGTATTTGCCAAACAAAATTGGTTTGAATGTATGAATAAGAGAGAAAATGGGTGGACCTTTATAAGTGAGGTGGGTGGCATACTTGTAATTTTTTAAAAGAAATAGGTGTACCCAAATTTTTAATGGTGTATACACAAGACTAAGAGATCTTACAGTCAAATAATTTCTATAAAATAGATCTTAGACAAGTTTTTAGGTCATTTTACCCTTTTCCTCTTAGTTAACCCCCCCATTAATCTCGTTTTTACATTCACCATGCTAAATAGTTTTTATTAATTTTACTATTGATTATGGTAAAACTATTATTATACCTTATTCTATATAATGAATTATTCTAATTCCAAATATGTTATCCATTTTCGCAAATTTTATTCATGGTGTAAAAAAAATTATTTTAAAATTAATCCCTCATACGTGACAAGAAAGTCGGTTCTCAAAGGGAAAAGGTTCAAACATTTACAAACTTATTATATCAAACATCAAAAATTAAAATGATTAAAATGATCTAAATTAGATTAACCAAAATATAATTGAACTAATTTCAATTTAAAACCAAATCAAAATTTAATTAAACTTTAAAAATAATTATTTTTGTAAAATGAAGTTTCTAGTTAAATTTCAATATTTTACACTATTCAATTTCAAATGAAATATTTCAGAGAAATCCATAAAAATAATATAAATATAATTTTTATGTGGTTATCTAAATAATAATTTTTATTCTGTAAAATAAATTTTATAAAAGTTATAAAAATTAATTTTAAATTATGTTCTCAAAGAGAGTCTAAATCATCATTTAGAAAAATAAAAGCTTTCAGAATACATATATTTTTATTTTTATTGATTTTTATTTTATTAATAATAAATATTTAAATATAAATTTTATAATTTAGTTAGTTCTATCAATAATAACTAATTTAGTGGTTAGGTTATAACAGTATATTATATCATGGTTCATTTTCACTCATGGTTGACTATTCCACAAGCTATGAATAAGAATTAATTTAAAGATATATATTTTATAGGTTGTTTAAGTTCAATGTTCTATGTCACATACACAGTAAAAAATAATACTCTTCTTTTAAAATCATATGGTTCTATATTCTCCCCATTTTAAATAAATTGTGTCCTTGTAATTTAAAATTGATCTCGGTAGTTAATGGTTTAGAATTTGGAAATACCATTTTTGAAAAACACACATCATAAAAGTGTTAATAAAATATCCTATTAATTTGAGAGAAAGGAAAATAAGAAGGTGATAAGACAAATTCTTATATACTTTTGGATTCTATTTACTTAAGGAATTTAATTACTTTATTCGATAATACACTTAGTGTGTGCTTAATTTTGTAGGAATAAGGCTTAAGATTGTTTCAAAAGAAGAAATACAAAAAATGTGAAGAATTAACCTATTACAAGTCATGAACCATTGTTACACATCATTTAATAGGATTTCACAGCATCTATAAATTTGTGAGCCAATTCATGATGGAATCAGAAAAGAGAATCTAGTACACGTCCTGAATGGACAGTTCGCGATGTGACCTCAATCAAACCTGTTGAATGATAAATCCATCCCGGAGATATGGCTGGAAATCCAATACACATCATGATTCATCAATACCTGATGTGAAATCAGTCAAACCATAAATTTTGGACTAGATACATGTAAGATTCAATATCTATATAGATCTACATGGATATTCCATTACACGATGTGTAATCCATTACACGTCATGAAACTTTTCTCCTATATATATAGAAGTCATGTTGCAGTTTGAAAAAAATCCTAGAGTAGAGTTTCTTTGCGATTTTGTTCCCTTTCAAATCTCCTTTGAATCCTTACCTATAAAACTAAAATTTTATTTATGTTTCAGTATTTTATTTCAATACAAGATCTTTGGATTGTATTTTCATCATCACCTTCAATTCCCTTTTTACATCACTTTTCACCATTCATCAATAAATTTATGTTGGATCTATTTCCATTCTTTACCAAAAGTACGCATTTAATTAAGTTGTGATTTATATATTTTTGATCCCCATTGATTGCTCATCCTCGTTGTGTATCTGAATCATTGCATTATTATAAAATGTCTTAATTTTATTATTCTAAGCACGTCAATCAAGGTTTCATTCATTTATTTAATTGCATCCCAACCTTCCATGGGTGGATAAACCACCAACGTGTAGGTATTGAGTGTAGGTGTATTTGATCATTTAATAAATATTTAATTCTAAACATGGAGACCTTAAGGATTAATAGTCAGGATAAATAAAAATGTCTATCCAGTTCATTTGAATGTCCCCGACCATGGGATCTTCAAGTGAAGGAACCTATCATGGTTGTAGTAGATTAGGCTTTGATCATTATCCAAATATAATACTTACTATAGAAGATAATCTTAAAGAATTTTTATAGTTTCTATCTCTCTGTCAAGGAATAGTGATCTCCTAGGTAGAACAAGGTGACTTGACCAAAGATAACAAGTGATTTCCTTTTTCTTCGCAGCCATAACCTTAGGACCATACAAGGATTATAACTAAGATCATCATTTTTGAAGATACCCAAAATTGATCCCAAACCATCTTTAATTATTGAAGCAACAATAATAGATCTATAAATTCCCAAACTAAAACATAACTAGAAAGTGGTCTTACTCCAAAGGGCCATTAAGCCATTAACTTTCATGAGTCAGTTCACTGCCCATGGGATCAACCTAGAACTATCGCTATAATATGCCCGAGTAGTATTTAAAGTTTGGGAAATCACAAATTCTAATTTTACCACAAAACATACGCAACACAATGACACATGCATGGACATAATAGTTTTCTATTGTTGCTGGGGAAGAAATATTGTTCATACAAGCCTCTGGAAACAAAGACCCGGGATTACCTTTCCCATACCTCATTTCCTTCTTTCGTTCAAGACACACTTGCATCCCAGTATCATGGTCTTGTGCATGTATCAAGGCCCTTCAGCTCATTTAAAGAGACTTGGGACAAAATAAGACTTATCCTTTAATTACGAGATTGAAAGGTTCCAACTTGAATGTCTCCAGTATACAATGGTTGAAGAAAACAATCAAGAGGGATGCAACCCGAGGAACCCTAATCGTTATCAACAAATTATTCCTAGGGAGCACCTAATGCATCAAGATTGGACCATCATATATTACATATTTCCATCAATACATGGGTCCACTCCAAAAAAATTTCTCCCCCCATCAATCTCATACCTCTGAAACCAAACCTCGAGTCATTCAAATGATCCAAAAAATGGGGAAATTCAGTGGCCTCTAGAGAAAAGATCCATATGAGAATATCTCAAATTTCCAAGATGTTTGTGATACCTTTTGTAACCCGTGATTTTCTTCAGATGCAATTAAACTGCATGTATTCTCATTCTCTTTAATATATAGATCTAAATATTGGAAAAAAATACAAACTCTCGATTCAATCATGGCATGATACGATCTTGACAAGATGTTATTGGATAAATACTTTCCAATGATTTGGATGTGGATGATTCAAAATGATATTCAGAACTAGGCTCTAACCAATGGAGAATCTGCATGCAAAGCATGGGATAGATTCAAGGAGTTGATTCAAAAATTCCTACATCATGGACTGGACATGTGGATTCTATTACAAACATTCCACCAAGGACTCCAACTAGATGTACGAACTGTCCTTGATTCTGTCATTGATGGAGAACCGATTTTTAAAACCTCAAAATCCATAAGAGATGTACTTGATGATGTTTTTCAAAAAAATCCTATGTAAATTGATCATGGAACACCGTTTAATGGTATCCACTAGGTAGATGAAAACACCAAATTGGTAGCACAAGTCGAAACACTCACAAAGATGCTTGGATCATTTCAAATTATGTTTGCACAACCCCATCCTTCTCCCGTAATGGAGATACAATCATGTGAGATGTGTGGTGACCCGCATTTATACCATGATTTCAGGGAAGTTATTGAGGAACCATAATATCAAGATTGTTATTTTGTCAATTACAATTAACAAAACCCTCCTTATCAATAGTAATAAATATATTACCATCAGAAGCATGCTTAGTATACACCTGAGAATAATCAAATATATTTTAAAAGTTATGTGTTCAAGAACTATTTCAGAATCAAGGACCACCAATGTATCTAATGATGAACCTAGTAGCAAGACCTCATCAAAAAATGCAACAATACCCCTTCCCACAAAGATATTAGAAGAAATTTCGAATCGCTCATCCTAGACATCATCAACAACCTTTTCCTCCTCAAAGTAAATTTGAAAAACTTTTGGCTACTGTAGACCCCGGAAAACGCGTTCCTTAAATTTTCCAAATTCTTCCATACACAAACCAATATCGTAGAACATTTCTTAAGCTTCGATTTGGTAGGTCGTAGGGCCCAAACAGAGCTACGGAATAAGAGTTATGGACATTTGAAGTTGGGCTGGAAATCTGGTTCGCGAAGCCCATTCGCGAAGCCCCCTCCGTGATCGCGGAGCGCCGTTGCGAAGTAATGAGGCGAGAGGCTCCGCGAACCCATTTGACGTTTGCGATGTTCCGCGAAGACCCCTCGCGAATCACTGATGCGAATCACAGATGCGATGCGTAGATGCGAAGCGCAGATGCGAAGCACAGATGCGAAGCACCGTTGCGATGCACCTGAGCATCGCGGTCCGTCGAAGCTCCGGAGGCAGTAACTCTCTGCGAACGAATTTGACATTCGTGAGCCCGCCGCGAAGCTTAGGAGGCGGTACCTCTCCACGAACGAATTTGACGTTCGCGAGCGCGCCGCGAAGCTCCTGAGAGGGCGCGGGAGTTCGACTTCGTGGCGCCCATTGCCTATAAATACCAAGCTCACCCCCCTTCTCCAGACGGACGGCCACGGCCACTTCGGCCCTTGGGCGGACGAGCGGAGCTCCGCATTGCGGCTCCTCGAAGCCATGCTCCGTGAGCCCATGCTCCGCGATGCTGCTCCACGAGACCAAGCTCCGCGAGAGCCCTTTGCTCCGCGAGCCCATACTCCGTGATGCTGCTCCGTGAGACCAAGCTCTGCGAGACCTTTGCTCCGTGAAGATACTTCGCGAGACCAAGCTCCGCGAGAGCCCTTTGCTCCACGAGCCCATGCTCCACGATGCTGCTCCGCGAGACCAAGCTCCGCGAGATACCTTTGCTCCGTGAAGATACTTTGCGAGACCTTTGCTCCGCGAAGCTACTTCGCGAGACCTTTGCTCCACGAAGCTACTTCATGAGACCTTTGCTCCGCGAAGCTACTTCGCGAAGACCTATCCCTCGCGAGGATCCCACCTTCGTGCCCGCCAATCACAGACCCCCATGAAAAATGGGGAGTCGCACCGTGAACTTTCCAGGCCGCGACGTCCGGATTTTCCATTGCGCACTTATGCGCTCCCACCTTCCACCTTTGGAATACCATGATTAGAGCCACTCCTCCACACACCATGAAACACCTTGAGTTGATGTATTCCTCTTGGTTTGTTTCCTATGTCGTGAGTTGAGGTTCTCATCATCAATTCCCTGAGTACCTTGAGTAGAACCATTCCTCAGGCAACTCCTCCAAACCCAATCACTTAGCTCCTATGCCAGGTTAAACCAGAAAGGGCCGCCCTTGCGTAAGTCCCAACACCAACCATCTCTAGGAACCTTCTGCCTAACAGTCCTTTCTACATGACTCTAAACTGTATTAATCCTTATGTTCCAAACATAGGATGCCTCTTGACCTACACGAGAGATGCCTCATGCTCCTAGCATGAGATGCTAACAGTCCTATCTAAATGACTATAAACTATAGTACACCCTATCTAACAAATGATAGGATGCCTCTTTCCCTATATGAGAGATGCCTTATGCTCCAAGCATGAGATACCAATAGTCCTACCTACATGACTATAAACTGTAGTACTCTCCCTATCTAACAAATGATAGGATGCCTCTTACTCTATATGAGAGATTCCGTATGCTCCAAGCTTGAGACGCTAGTAGTCCTATCTACATGACTATAAACTGTAGTAATCCCTATGTTCCAAACACAGGATGCCTCTTGCCCTATACGAGAGATGTCTTATGCTCCTAGCATGAGATGCCAGTAGTCCTATCTACATGACTATAAACTGTAGTAAACCATGTGCTCCAAACATAGGATGCCTCTTGTTCCAAATAAGAGATGCCTTGTGCACCAAGAATAAGATGCCTAATGCCATGATCACAGCGGCGTAATATCAAGAGCGTTGGAATCCACTCAAATATTCCATCACTCCACCTCACGCTTTGCGTGTCCTTCGTTTGGATCTTCACTCACTTCCAAGTCTGGAGGGACCCCCTAACAGTATGGATGCTCGACTTATGGTCCACCTGCTGTCCTGGCCCAACGCCCCGGAACACTGATCATGTCTGGAGGGACCCACTAACAGTATGGATTCTCGACCTATGGTCCGCCTGCTGTCCTGGGCCAACATTCCGGAAGACTGATCGACGATATTTGAGTTAGGCCCCGTGTTGCGAACATGGTCAGCGGTCAGCCCTCATTTGTTGTCCTTATTTCTGGCTAACGTGATATGGATGCTGCGTTTCCACCACGGTCAATAGTCATCCTCCATCACCACGCCAATCTCATGACGTTCTGAATATTGGGCATGTGATTCACACTTTTTATCTCCCTCTGTTCGGATAGATTCCAATGCCCTTGGCATTATCCCGCTCGTGCACTAGCGCATAGGTGATTACCTCAACCCGCTAGTGAGTTGGGATGCCCTCATGGCCAGACGTGAGGAAGACACCTTGGGCCGCCTCAGAGCGTAATCCCCATATCAACCCGGGAAGCTTCCTTGCATAAGCACCATCCACCATTGCCGCTCCATAGTGGCACCCGGGCAGCTTCCTAGCATAAGCCCCATTCACAGTTGCTGCTCCTTAGCAACACCCGGGCAGATTCCTAGCATAAGCCCCATTCGCCTTTGCCGCTCCATAGCGGCACCCGGGCAGCTTCCTTGCATAAGCCCCATCCACCATTGTCGCTCCATAGTGGCACCCGGGCAGCTTCCTAGCATAAGCCCCATTCAACGTTGCTACTCCTTAGCAACACTCGGGCAGCTTCCTAGCGTAAGCCCCATACGCCTTTGCCGCTCTATAGCGGCACCCGGGAAGCTTCCTCACGTAAGCCCCATCCACTGTTGTGATCCCAACCAGCGGTAAGCCGTTGTGACCCCATTTAGCGGTAAGCCGTTCACATCCTTATCCAGCGGTAAGCAGTTGTGACCCAATACAGCGGTAAGCCGTTGTGACCCCATTTAGCGGTAAGTCATTCACATCCTTATCCAGCGGTAAGCCATTGTGACCCAATCCAGTGGTAAGCCGTCGAAACCCCCAATCGGCGGTAAGCCGTCATCAGAAGAACTATGTGGTCTTTGATCCATGTCAAGGCATGGTACGTAGGAAGCCTCTTCAAGGCTCAAGCCCGAAACTATCCTCATCCTTTTCCATGGGCCTCCATCCTGGAGTAAGTCCCAGCACCATTGGCCGCCTAATGTGTAATCCCCTCTTCGCTTCTCATAGACGCATCCTTCGCGACGTGATCGTCAGGTCCTTGCAACCTCTTGTTTCTCACACCGAGCATGACTCACGTGGGCTTAGAGTGAGCACCGACCCTGACCCCCACCCAGAGAACTACGAGGACTTTGATCCATGTCAAGGCATGGTACGTAGGAAGCCTCCATGAGGTTCAAACCACATTGCTCAGTCGTTCATTCACGTCGAGTTTCGCCCTCGTCCAGCATAATGTTAAACTGTATGCCCCTCCCTTTGTCCCGCATGACATTAAACTGCACACCCATTCCCACCTGAACTACGAGGTCTTTGATCCATGTCAAGGCAAGGTACGTAGGAAGCCTTCCAGAGGTTCAAGCCCACCACTCATTGGACCAAGGTCCACTTTCACGTCGGTTCGCCGACAAAGCCCCACCCGAACTACGAGGTCTTTGATCCATGTCAAGGCGTGGTATGTAGGAAGCCTCCACGAGGTTCAAGCCCACCCATCATCCAATTCATGCCGAGTTCTACCTACGTCCAGCACGATGTTAAACTGCAATTCCAGTCTGACGGCAAGCCGTTGTGACTAACCCGAACTACGAGGTCTTTGATCCATGTCAAGGCATGGTACATATGAAACCTTCCCAAGGTTCAATCCCACAACTAGTGGACCCACGGGTCTACCTTCACATCGGCTCACCGACGAAACCCTTTGAACTACGAGGTCTTTGATCCATGTCACGGCATGGTACGTAGGAAGCCTCCCCGAGGTTCAAGCCCATCTCTCATTGGACTAAGGTCCACCTCCACGTCGGTTCGCTGACGACATCCATCGGGACAAGGTCCACCTTCACGTCGGTTCACTGGCACCATCCCGAACTACGCGGACTTTGATTCCCTACCACGGGGATACGTAAGAAGCCTCTTCAAGGCTCAAGCCCAACTTCAATGTCGCCCCTGCGATGGTCCCATTTCATTCTTCCTCTACTTCATTCATCCATCCATCACCCATCCTGATTCTCACCTGGGCTTCCACATCCTGGTGGGATCATGCCATCCACCTCCTCGCTGCTCCTAGCGGCGCATGGGCCGCATTCCACGTGTAATCCCCATCATATCTCCGGGTCGTTGTCCTCTGTGTACACCCATATTCATCACCCTTTTCCCCTCTAGGGAGCGCACCACCTCAGATCCGTCTCTATGGGACATTCTGATCACCCTCATTCCGTCTCCGCAAGACATTAAACTCACGGCCTACCTCGTGACAAACATGAGATTCCTGAGGAAAACCTCGGATGAAACGCCTTTGGTGTAACCGTCTCTGCTAGACGTTAATCTTGCAACATTCCTTGTGATAAACACGGGGAGCTGAGGAAAGCCTCAGGAACATTCCTATGGCATATGATTCCCCGCACTCGACGCGGGATGCCTCGGGTTATGCACCCTTGAGATTCCCTCTCATGAGGAAGAATACAGGTTCCCCAATGTCCATGCACCCAGAGATGCCCTGACATGCCTGATGTTGTCGTCTACTCCGACCGAAGGTCACTACCATGTCAAGACCCCATGGAACGTCTTGACGGAAGTAGTGTAATTAACCGGCGTACATGACGATATGGCACTGGGAATGAGATTCACGAACAACGTATTAAATCTATGAGGGAGACCCGAACTAGGTGACAAGTTCTGAGGAGGAATCCCCATAAGGAAGAACTGATATCCCATCATCTCGTTTCGATCAAGGAGCAGACGTACCTGAACAAGGAATGAATGTCGCCCGCCTTTGGAAAGCGGGAATGCGGGGCAATAGCAGCGCGTCCTCCACAGACGGATGCACGCGCCCCGGCGAAAGCGTCGGAAACAGCTACTTTCGTTCAAAAAACATATCATAGAATGACAAATCAGGAAATTGAAATGAAAAGACAAAGTGATGCTTTGCAAAATCATGAAGCTCAAATGGGTAAAATATTGAAGACTGTGTCTGATAGATTTCCAGGTACACTACCTTGTAATATAGAGATGTATGCAAGGGAGGAAGCTAAAGTGATAGTGCTGAGAATCTAGAAGATATTGGAATTTCAATAACCAAGAGAAAGAGATAAAAGGAAACCTAAAGATCCTAGGGAACATCCTACAGTATTAGAATAATTTGAGAAACACACATCACAAGAAGTATCACCAGCTGAATGTGACCATATTCCTAAACAACCAAAGGAACCAATTTATGTCACCCCAACAGCATACAATACACCTCTTTCTTTCCCAAAAAGATGAAGACAAGGAACACTAGCAGCCGAATACAAAAAGTTATAGGAAATTTTCAAGCAACTGCACGTCAATGTTCCCTTTTCCGAAGTAATTGACTAGATTCCATTTTATGAAAAAATTCTCAAGGATCTACTATCCAAAAAATGGAAAATAGAATATCTTGGGTCACCTCATTAAATGAATAATTATTTTCTATTGGGTAGTAGAAAATTCCACTGAAAATGAGATATCCTATAAGTTTTTAAATTCCCTATGCCATTTGGTAATTAAATTATGGAAGAGCTTTGTGTGGTACTGGAGCCAGCATAATCTTAATCCCAATTAGTGTTTCCCACAAGCCAGGAAATTATGAACTCAAAATAACTCCAGCATCACTGCAATTCAATGACCGCTCAGGGAAGTACCCAAGTGGAATTTTTGAATATGTTTTAGTTAAATTAGGAAAATTCATCTTTCCCGAAAACTTCCTAGTTTTAGACATGGAAGAAGAAGGATACATCCACACTATACTTGGAAAAGCATTCCTAGCTACAATAAATGTTTCGATAGATGTGAATCAAGGATGCCTGATCATTTGAGTTTAGGAAGAATAAGTAGTGTTTAACCTAGTCAAAGCTAACCAACAATCCAGAAATATTGTTGATTACAATACCATATCTCTTACTCGAGAAGGATATGAGTACATGGCTATTGAATAAGAAATTGAAGACTCACTCTCAGATATTAAAGGGGAGTACGATTTTGAGAAATTAAAATTCATTGAACCAATAACAAGGTACACTTTTCCACCTTTCATTCTATCCATAATTCAACCACAAAATTGGAACTAAAACCTCTTCCCATTACTCCTAAGTAATCATTCTTTGGATTGTCAACCTCTTTCCCCATTATTATCAATTCTGAACAATCTTAGGAATAATAAGAAAAATTAGTTGAATTTTAAAAGATACAAACGTATTCAATTTCCTAGTGAGTGGTAAACATAAAATGAATCAATACTACTGAAATCACTCACAAAATTATACTTAAGGAAGGTGAAAATCCAAAACATCAACCTCAAAGGTGGATCACACCACCGATAAAGGTAGTAGATAAAAATTATGTGTTGAAATTCATCAATGGATGAATAATCATTTCCATATCAGATAGTGAATGGGTAACACCTCTAAAAGTTGTACCTAATAATGGAGGACATAAAATAGATAGAACAAATGGAAACGAATTAATATCAACATGCACCATCACTGTATAGAGAGTTTTTGTTGATTACAGATTCTTGAATACAACAACAAAGAAGGCTAATTTTTCTATACCCTTCATAGATAAAACACAAGAGAGACTTGTAGGACATGAATTTTTCTCCTAGATGGATATTCAGGATACAACCAAATTGCAGTCAACTCACTGATTACCCAAAGACCAAATTCACATTATCATTTTGTACTTTTACCTTTAGGTGAATGTCATTAGGAATTTAAAAATCTCTATAAACATTTCAAAGACACATGATGCATATTTTCCGTGACATGGCTAAAGAGTTCCCAGAAATATTCATGGATGAATTCTCTATCTATGGAAGATCTTTTGAGGTCTATTTAAGTAATCTAGAATTATTTTTCTAACACTTTTGAAGAAAAATGCCTAGTTTTGAATGGGGATAAATTTTATTTTTTGGTCAACGAAGGAATATTACTCAGGACTAAAATCTCTAAGAAAGGCATATAAGTCAACATAGCCAGAATATAAGTCATCAAGGATTTACTAGAACAATCAACTGTTAAAGGCATAAGAATATTTATCATCCATGTTGGAATTTTAAAACGGTTCACAAAGGACTTTTATAAAGTTTACCATCCATTGACGCAATTATTTTAAAAAAACATCCTTTCATATTTACTATGGAATATCGGCAGGCATTTAAAATGTTGAAAACAATCCTCATAGGAGCCCAAGTCATCATTTCACCCAACTAGGATATAAATTTGACTTAATGTGTGATGCCAATTACCTTGATATTGGTGTTGTGTTAGGATAGTAAATTGTCAATATCTTTTATCTCGTCTATTATGAAATCCACACAATAAGTGAAGTTCAATTAAATTACATGACTATAGAGAAAAAAACTCTTAGTTTTTGTATATGCCATTGAGAAATTTCATTTCAATCTAGTATTTTCCAAATTGATTGTATATACTAATCATTCTGCACTCTAATACTTGATGAAAAATAAATATGCAAAACCAAGGATAATATGGTGGATCCTATTACTGAAAGAGTTTGAGATTATAATCAAGGACACAAAAGGAACACAAAATGTAATTTTTGACCATCTATCTAGAATCTCCCTATAATTCATCAAGGAAGACATGGAAGCTAAAATTGAAATAGACTTTCAAAAGAAACCCTATTCAGTATCAAGGTAAAACTATAGTTCTATTATATTACCAATTAACTTGCCATAGTATTTTTACATCAATATTTCTCATATCAACAGAGTGAGAGATTCTTGGTAGAAGAAAATAAATATTATTAGGATGAACTGTGGGTGTTAAAGAATTGTGTTGATGCCTTATTAAGACACTGCATTCTTGAGAACCAAACCCACAATGTGATTGATATGTTTCACAAATTAACAGATGGAATAAATCATGGAACAGAGCGTACCAAAGCCAAATTTCTATAAAGTGGAATTTTTTGGCCAACACATAACCAAGACGTGACAGAATTATTCCAAAGATGTGATAGATACCATCACACTGGAAGCATTGGAAAAAGGAATGAGATGCCATTGAATCTCATCCTGGAAGTCAAAATCATATACATTTAGGGAATATACTTCATTGGACCATTTCCCACTTCATAAAAAAATCATACACTCAAGTTGGAGTTGAATACATCTCAAAATGGGTTGATGATGAAGAAACATCACATGACACAATGAAAGTGGTTATGATATTTCTAAAAAATAATGTGTTTGCAAGATTTGGATTTCCAAGATTACTCATTAGTGATCGCGGAACAAATTTCACAAACCAACCTGTGATAGGATTTCTATAGAAATATGGAATCAGATGCAACACATGAACTCCCTACCACCCAAAAACAAGTTAGAAAGTATAACTATCAAATAGGCTGATAAAGAAAATTTTAGAAAATATTGTGAATATGAGTAGATGTGATTGGTGTCTCAAATTGGATGATTCACTATGGGTATATCGCACTATATATTAGACACCCATAATAAAAACACTATTCAAACTGGTTTATCGAAAACCATGTCATCTTCTAGTGGATGTTGAGTATTATTCATTTTGGGTAATTAAGAAACTAAATTCAGATTCTAAGAAGGCTGGAGAAGATAACATGTTGTAGTTAACCGAATTAGAGTAGATCAATAGGTATTCCTAGGATAATTATAGGTTTTATAAGAATAAAAAAATAAATGGTATGATCAATGCATTGTTAGGTATATCTTTGTACCGGGGAATAAGGTCCTTATATATAACTCATGATTGAAACTATTCCCAGGTAATCTAAAGTCTCGATGGTCAGGCCCTTTTTAATTTGGGAAATTATTTACATATGGGACCATTGAAATTCATATATAAGTTATAATAACTTTTAAAGTGAATAGTTAAAGACTGAAAATCAACCAAGAACCATTCCATAGGGTTGTGTCACCAGCCTCTTGTTCAATTGAGCTCAAAATATTTCAAGATCTAGACATAAAAGGAAGGGATAATTGGGAGGCATCCTAGGGTAGGATATCTTCTCATTAATTAGATTAGTCTATCTAGAGGAAATTTTTGGTTATTCCAGGAGTCGAAGGAAAGGAATGAACAAAATTTGAGCTAAAATAGTCAATTACAATTTCTCTAAACCTATTACATGGTGAGTACCTTTTTCTTTCAAAAATACATTATATTACACCAGTAAAAGATGTGATCCATGGTTACACATCATTTAGTGATTCATGTCTATTTTTTAAAAATGCATGTCATGAAACCTAGGCTCACGACCCTCATCCCTCGACCCCTCACCTCCCTTATCCCCCTTCCTAAACACCTACGTCTTCTCACTCGCCTCCTCCCTCTCCAACTCTCGCCACACCATCCTCCTCATCTCCTCTTAGTAACACCCTCCCTTATCATCTCTCCCAACATCTCCCCCTTCCCAACCACTAGTAACCCAACCCCACCCCCCCCCCCCCCACCCCACATACGAACCCACCTTCAATGACGCCACACCTACAGAAACTGAAATACCCTCATGATAGCCCATAAAAAGAAACATGAACCCTCCACCTCATCATCTTTAACCTATGATGTTCATACACAGACCAAGCACCAATATTTTTCTACTTCTACATCACATGGCACCACTTCTGCATCACCTACCACACCTTCCACCACACCAGCAGTACCCATGATGCACCTACAGCCCAAGCTACATCATCCTCCACCTCCGAGGACTCCTCCAGTGATGAAAACCTCCACCTGAACCCTATCCCAAACTTTTAAAACCCACAACACCAGGTAAATCTCTTCAGCTTGTAGGCCAAGCTAATGTGGACAAACAAAAACTTGGACATACCCATCCTAGTCAGGCTGAATATTAGCAACATAGTCCTAGACCATCTAGAGACACTCCAAGTCAACCACATTATCAAGGTTCATGAGTAGACCAACATGGAGTTATTTTTTGAGTTTTTATCCACATTCAAGATGTCCATTGTCAGCCTCAGATTCCGCCTATGAAGTCAGCCACGTGAGATTTCCTTCTTCGAGTTCAGTATCAGTCTCAACATTTAAATAGAGGAGTTTTTCATATCTAAGGCATGTCCCACTCTTTAGCTACATCCACACCATGCTGATTCTCAATGGCTATGATAGATGACTATATGTGACCCCTAGTAGACCCATGACCCATCCATTACAAAGTCTACCCATCTTCATATCCTATCCATATGTATCCTTCATAGGTCCATGACACATGAATAGTTCGCGAGAGCTGAGAATCATGGGTATGTCAGATATATTGATGTACTTATTCTAGAATCTTCCATGGGCAGCTCAGCCATCAACATGGCTACCCAATTTTACAAGTATTAAAAAGCCCACACCTAGTATAATCATAATACTTGGTGGGAGGATCCCTCATTATGCACCTAGGAAGGCACCTCGGCGTGTTTGATGCAGCTCTTCCTCTCACCTCCTTGGGACTTATTGAGCTTCTTGATTTCATCATGTGGCCTATGATGAAGCTTTTGGTTAAGGAGGGTGACATCTATAGTTGGTCACTAAAAGTGAAGGAGGCCCCACCAAATGCAGCAGTAGGCTCACCAGTTAATCCACGCACTACCTCCCCACTGTTCCACCCATTCATCCTACTACCTCTGATACCACCTCATCCCCCATCCCTCAACCCCCCATCCCACCCTTTCAGATATATTGGCTACCCAGCATTTTATTCTAGAGAACTTGCACCATATTTCCATTCATATTAACCTCCCTTTCTTTGATCTTTTAGAGTAAAAAACACCAGCAACATCCATTGTCCCCTCGTCTTCTATCATTCTGACACCACCTACGTCCCATACCAACAAGTAATGCAATATTACTGACCCTATGGCCCACCATGAGTTCTTTGCTGAGTAGGCCGGATAGGGAGAGGGGTTGGCCAATAATACTTCCATAGAGGTCCCTTGTATTCTTCCAGCAGCCAAACCCACAACCTCTTTACAGATTTGGACCTCTCCACTACCCACTCGAACCCGTGTATCCAACATTGCTCCTCCACTATCTATCACTAATCCATCCACTCCTACTATTACCACTAACACTAATCTAGACCTATTGTTGTCATCAACACCAGTGGGTGGGCTCACAGTGGAGGAGATTTTTGTTCCTGAGGAAGGATCTTATTCCTCCAAATTATTCATTTTTTTGGTTTATGTTTTTTTATTAGTATGACTCTATGTTAATTTTTCATATGGTTATGCCCTCATTTTTTTAATGATTACTTTTATATATAGAAATTCTTTTTACTACATTATTACTTGGCTAGATTTCATATATTTTATATATTAAATAACCATGTCTAGTTCCTCTATTTCTTCCATAATTGTTGATGGAACCATCCCATCATCGGTTTTGGTCTAAAGAGTATCCCAGTGAGTCACAAAAATTGAACATCAACTTCAGAAACTCTCCAGAGAAATTCTTGCAAAACAACAGCCACTACAAGCCTTGAATTCATTCACCTAATTCATGCTAATTCTAATTCCCATAAATTCATCAACCTAGTCAAGAGAATTTAGAAACTGGAATACATTTCCACTAATAGTTGAAACTGTAAGTGAAGTAACTAAAAAGATGGACCCTACTACCAGATTTTAGTTCATTCGACTGGTTGATGATGTCTTGTTATCGCTTTATGGGAGGAAATAAATAGTTGACCATTTTTCTAGATTGATAATCCGTTCTTAAGTGTTTTTTCTTTTAATTTCGATTCCCTTATTGAGATGTATTGAAAACATCTACTAAATTTTAATAAAATTGGTTATTCATGTTTATTCTACTATAAACCTTCCCTTTATTATGATTCTAAAATGTTTACACCTGTGGACTAACAGTATCATCTAGTATAGGGATTTTTTTCTAAAAAATAATAGGTGACCCAGATTTTTCATAGAAACAGACAAATTTCCTAATGGAATACCACTTATTAAAAGGAGATCTTGATTCCCTCAAATTTAAATTATTAAATTCAATTTCATTTTTTATATGATTTACTTTCCATAGAACTCCCATAATAATTTCATAGAATGTTCAGACATTGTCTCCTTCTATGTATGGGGAAGTTTTTACTTTATTTCAACTTTTGATACACTTGAATTCTAGTCTGTACTCACATATCTAAGAGACATTTTTCAAAATTTTAAGCATGATTTAAACAAGTATAACATTTTTTCATTTAAAATAAAAGAAAATGTTAATATAAAATTGATGGGATCCATGTTTTATTTTTATTTATAATTTTAGAATGATTATTGAGGTTCAAAATTTAATTCAAAGCAAACTTTTTTTGAAATTATGGCCAATTTACATACTACTTAGTTGTATACCAATTGTGATTGAAATATCATATTGTTATTCTCATTACTCAAGGAGACTCTAATACAAAAATTACATTTTATTTTATGAGGATGTTTCTTGAGTGTTACCTAGGGAATATAAACATATCAAAACACGCATTGAGATCTTATTAAGGATATGACTAAACAAGTACATTTTTAAATAATTGAGGTAATATTTATTGATACACTTTTTCCTGAGACCCAAAGGGTATTCAATCCATTGAATTTCAATATAAATTTTCTTTCCCATGGGATCAACCTTGAGTTATCGCCATACTACACTTGAGTAGTATGTAAATTTTGGGAAATCAAGAATTATAATCTAACTATATCCAGTTCTGAAATCAATGTTGTGTGTGGGTGTCTTAAAAGCTCGCATGTAATAACACATAACAAGAATTATAATGAGGGGAACATTGGTAGAAAGTGAATATATTTTCATAAAAGAAAATCATAAATAATTATAAGCGGTGATAGAGTTCATTGATTACAATAAAGTGATTGATCAATGAGAATTTAAGGACCTCAAAACCATAAATCTCTGATGATTTAGAAGAACATATGATTCAATGGAAATGAATGTAATATGATGAAATTTTTATTTCAAGATCCGTTTTACTAATGTTGAGGAATTAATTTAGAGTCTAATTATATAATGAAATATACTTAGTTGATATATTTCTATTTCATAAGCACGATTTCATCCTTTGGTTGTTATTTGATCAATTTCCAATTCATCTCTTACTCCATGAAATTAATATCATAAAAATAATTTTAAATTCCTAAAGCACTAAAATTAAATTTTAAAATATCATAAGATCCATAATAGAGTGACAATCATTTTCATATGTCTATAACCATTTTCTAAAATCAATATGGTTCCTATAAGTTATCCAGTATAATATATTAATTTATAAAACAAATCAGTAACACCACTGGTTATCATTAATATTAATTCATCAAATAATTTAACTAAAAATAAATAAATATTAAATAGAACATTATATAGGCCATTGGTTGGTATTAATACCTTTTCACCCATCAGTTGTGAGTTCAAGACCTGTTTTTTATAGGATGTGATGGGTTAGCACCTAGAATCTGTATCATACTTTTCCTAAAACAATATAAATATTATTAATATTTTGTTCCCATGAAAATATGATAGGAATCCTTGAAATAAAATAATCATTAAATAACCTTTTACTAAGGTTTTTAGTAAAACTTATTTTTTCCAAAAGCAACTAATATTCTTGTTTTCATATGATTACAATGTCATTAATGATCACATTAACCCTAAAGGTTATAAATACCTTTAAACATATGTCTATAAAATTTAAAACCATTACTTCCCAAATAAATTTTCCACTAAACTATATTTTTAACCAAGGGGGTTGTATTGTTATAAATTTATCCCAAATATTCTTAATATTCATAGACTCCCATCACTTAAAAACTGAAAATTGGTTTTTAAGACGTTAATCTTATTATATATCTTAAAATAATAAACTAATGATAGTATCCATAAATCTTAAGTTATTGAATGTACATATGATTCTAAAATTTAACATTATCCTTATATGCCTCATTGTTATTATAACCAGAATACCATTAGTAAAATACATCAAAAATTTAATTCTTTAATCCAAATACAGAAATAATTCATTAATGGTATTTCCACATAAGTCCAGCATATTCAATGTTCACACAATTTCTTTAGGTTCAATTCATTGACTAAAACCAAAAAACATTATTTGAGTAAAAATAATAATAGTAGTAAAAACATAGAATAATTTATAGGATGTCTTAATCATGGCAAATAATTTTCAATATAAGACACATTATCTTTAACATAGGTCATTTAATGTCATCATATATTAAAATCCATCATAAATATTTATAAAAAATTGAACTATCCAAGTTATATCCCCTAGGTGTGTCAAACCAGGTGCACAGTAAGGCCCATTGTCATTCACCAAGTGATAATCAATTTAATTCCAATGCACAATTTTTAGAATTATTACCCATAGCTACATTTATTCTAGAACCACATCCAGTTATAGTATCCATAGGGTGATATATTTCAAAGAAACAATCTCATAATTTGTACCTCACCAAAACATTATAATGGTCTTCTATAATTACCCTAAAATTATATCACAGGGTTATGATCCAGATTATATGATTTCCTAAATCTAGTTCCCAATGCATCTTATAATCTTCCTATGATACCAATTGTAGCATCCTCACCCAAGTAGCTTAGAGATGGTGTGTGCATTATTACATTGGCATATGATATATGTAATCTCATCCCAAAGGAATGAATAGTTAAGTAGTCTTGGTAATCATGAAACATAATAGAGTCCAATATTACATTTCAATACACAGATTACAATATAATTTTTTTTGATAATAACATTTTTCCCTCTGGTATATCTTTTCACATCCATTATAGTACACTTCATGGAATCTTGGGTAAACAAAACATAATAATGGTGAGATCAAATTATTTGTATTGGTTAAGTACATTGGAAGATACCCTAAGTCAATAAATAATAATAAATATTGAAAGGTAAATAACTGATCACACATGGGAATTAATCAATAACATTTAATCATAATTAGGTAATTCATAATCAATATGTCCAGGAAAATAAATGGAAACACATTCAATTTAATCAATAAAATAATAATGAAATGCATCCATATATAACATAATTAAGAAAATCACATGTATAATAAGAACTAAATTTACAATGAAAGAAATAATTAATTATTAGACATCACGATCTCAGGCATCGTGATGCCTCTACAATCAAGACATATCAAAACATGGTAAAAAACTATAAGTAAAATCACATTTAAGTATAACTTCATAAATTATCTCATGAGACAAACCAATGAATCCAAAGGGTATATAATTTTGAGCCCCACACATCACTAGTTGTCCAAATCATTCCTCATATATCTAATAATTGATTTTATTTTTGAACAAAATGTATTTTCATTTAATATTTTTATTGGGTAATGAATAAAAATTTAATAATATTTCCCCAAATAAAAAATTATAATTTTTTATATATATCCATGAAAGTAGAATTATATAAGGTTTAAGAAATAAACATATCTATGACAAACAACTTACATATTTATGGAAAATTTAATTTCCACAGGAAAGTGAATAATTCAATGGAAAGTCAATGAAAAAAAAACAAATCAAGATAGTTTATGTCAATACTTTACTTTGTCAAAAAGATAAAAATCCATATATATATATATTGAATAAGCATAGTATAAATCATTCATATAAAAATAAGATTAAGAATAATTATTTCTTCACATTGATGAATTGAAATATAGTAAAAATATCTTTAACAACATTTTGGTGGAAGATATCATTTTCATTTTGAAATTTACTTTTTAAAACTAAAATTTCACAAACATTTTTGAAAATAATTTTCTTTCAAATTAACCGTTGAACATTATAAATTGATCTTTAAAAAATTGGTCAGTCATGATGGTGGTAAATTCTATACATGCCTAGTATGTTAAAACAAATATTCTATTACATTTTCAGTAAAATAAAAAACAAATCTAGTTTTGAAATTGACATGAAGATTCAGTTCATAAAAATCTATAAAAATTAAAAATGGGTAAAAATTTATTTAATATATAAATTGGAAAATGAATATAATAAATTTTTATAAAAAAAATTGAAAACATTCTTTTGGATTAAAAAGGTTTTTAGAAAAAATGGAAAAACGATATTTGATTTTATCAAAATATTTTTTTCATTCATTTTAAGTAAAAAAGAGTAGAAGATGTCAATAATACTTTGAAGTTTTCTTATAAAAAATAAAATTATAAAATTAAAAGGATTTATTTCCCAATGATGAAAATATATCCTTCAATGGAAATTCAAGTATAAACAATCCCAATTAAAATGAAATTGTGAAATAAACCCTTAATAATGTCATAATGTTGAAATGAGGATTAATAAATGAATATATTCTATGTATAAAATTTTAATACACATTACATAAGTGTAAATACAATAATAGATAGTAAAAATTCATTACACACATAATCTTAGAATATCAAAGACAACGAAGGTGTAACATAACCCAATGAACAGTAATTTCATTATGAAATTATTTACTACTTGTTAACTTTTAATTAAAATTTTATTAGATGAACTAATTAAAATTGAAATGTAAAATTCCCTGAATTATTAATTAATAATTTTATTAATTGTCAAACTTTTAGTATATTCACCATATAAAATAAATTAGGTGCATAAATTACAATATGCCCTAATTAAGGGAAATTGGGATGAAGTTTTGTACCTCATACTTATTTTTAATTTAATGTAATTCAAACTTATATATAGTGGTTTTAAACATGTTTTTAACTTATAATTGAACCATAATAATGATTATAATTTAAAATTTTATCCTTTTGTAACATTTTATCAACTATTTGTTAGTAATATTTTATTATTTTCATTGTTTCGGGTGTTAACTACCTGATTTTATCATGCTTGTCTTTTCATAAAATATATGGTTCATGTGAATATTATATAGTTATATAAAATACGAAATAAGAATAATGAAATAGTTATCATATTTATACTTCAATTATACTATTAAGACCAGTCATGAAATATGGTTTTGAGAAATAAAGAATGTTACGATCATAGAGAAGGTAGTTCGTCTGTATACATGAGTAAGGTTTACATTTTTCAACAATAATTATGTAAAGGGGGTAAGTTAAATTTTATCTTTCAATAATTATCATAATATATTATTATTATGTCCATAAATATAATTATACATATCAGCTATGTGTTTTGTGACAAAAATAAAGTGTCACATCGCTTTATGAAGGTCGTAGTCCACACGTACATGAACGGTGTTATTATCCTCTAGGGAGGGAAAATATAAGAATAAAAGTGATATATTATATTTTATGAATGATAAATATGTCATTAATAAAATAATTATCTCATTTATATCATTTTTTATTTTTAAATTTATCCTTATTACCTTCTATTTAAAGCGTTGCTGAAAAAGAAATCGCATCGCTTCGTGAGGTGGTAATCTGTTGTATACATGAGAGATGTTATCATATCCCCTATGAAAAGAAAATTAAAAAATTCATATATTATATAATGACTATATATGTATAATTAAATTATAAATACCATATATATATATATAATCAACCATCATAACCAACCGTTATAGGTGGTAAGAGAAAAACAAATGACATCAGTTCACGAGGAGGTAGTCCACCATACACACAAATGATAATTTCATAACCCATTTAATAGAAGTGAGGAACAATTTAGCTCTTTATATTAACATAAAAAAGTATTATTATGTGTAGTACACCATTTTTTTATATCCTCAATGTTAAATTATAATTTAAGTATATCGAGGAAGAAATAAAATAAAAACACTTTTTGAAGAATGTTACTTCTTCTTTGAGTAACCTCTTTAATTTTCCACCAAAATCCTTCATATGATGGATTTATAACCAAAATAAGAATTATAGTCTTAGATAATATAATTTGGTAAGTTATTAGTTTTTTTCTTGGAAGAACTAAAAGGGTGTGAAGGTGTGAATAAGAGGGGATAGTGGGTGGTCTTTTATAAGTGAGGTGAGTGGCACAGTTGTAATTTTTGAAAAGAAAAAGGCGTACCAATGTTTTTCACATTCCAAAAGGGTCTAAAATAAATTATTTTAAATAATTGGACATTATAGTGTGAAAATATTTCTATAAAATAGATTTTAAAGTAGTTTTTAGGTCATTATAAAGTTGGTTTTCAAAGAGAAAATGTTTAAAAGTTTACAAAGTTTTTATATTGAATTCAAAATAAAAATTACTAAAATTATATAAATTGAATTAATTCATATATAATTGAAATAATTATACTTTAAAACCTATTAAAAATAAAATTTATCTTTATGAATAATTTAAACAAAAACAATGTTTCCAAATAAAATTCAATATTTCCCACTATTCATCAAAATGAGAAACATTTCTGGAAAATATCAAAAATTAAAGCTAAGATAATTTTGATATGATGATTTAAAAAAAATATTTTTTAAAAAAAATAAATTATACAAAAGTGGTAAAAATAAATTGTAAATTATGTGTGCAAATAATGACTAAATCCTCTTTTAGAAAAATGAAATTTTAAAGAAAACATGTCTTTTTCTTTTAAATGATTCTTATTTTATTTCTAATCAATAGGTAACCATAATTTTCATAATTTATTTAGTACTATTAATACCTTCTAATTTAACGGTAAGATTATAAAATTATACTATATTATGGTTCATTTCGACTTGAGGTTACATGTTACAATAACTATCAAAAATTTTAAATTTAATGAAATATATTTTGTGCGTCATTTAAGCACAGTGTTCCTTGTCACATATACAATCAAAAACAATGTTCTCCTTATAAAATTCAAGGGGTTACAAATATAATCTATATCATAATATTATAAAGTGGAATTAAATGGACATAATTTAGAAGTTATGGCTTGATAAGGTCAAAATAACTTCTTCAAATAAAATTTTGAAATGAATAAGCTACATTTTATACAATATATTTTGGATTAACCCCCTCATTATCTCTTTCCATAATTAACTCTTGTAACACATTTTTTCACAATTAATAGTTATATATTTACTTATTAGATGAAAATTGGCTCAAATTGGTCCATGTATTACATTTTTTACCATTTAGAATCCCAATTGTACTCTTTAAATATTTTTTTGATTTTTAAATCACTTAATAAAATATCCTTTGTCATAAAATATCATTAATTTCATTTTTGGACTATTCATTTAATTAGACTTAAAACAATTAAAGACATAAATGGAATTAAAATATACACACATTTAACACAAACACTAATTTATAATTACCTATCAAATTCATGGAATTCCAAAATTCATCAAACCATATTAATTTTATTATTTTAAAAATATTTTACCATGATTTTTATACTACTTCCATAATCACTCTATTTGTGTTGTGTAAGAATTTGTGTTAATTATTTCATAAATAAAAATAGAATATTAATTAATATCATAAAATAATTTATTCATGTTAAAATTAAAAATTTATAATCAATATTGACTTCTCTTTATATGAATGAAATTATAATAGAGATACTAAAAGAAAGAGAGTGATATTTTATATTTATTTATTACTTAAAATTATATAAATGAAATTATCAAAAAAAATGGCACCAAAATTCATTATATTAAATTTTACATTGGACATATTATAATTACTCTCAAAAAATGAAATAAATTATAGTTTTTGTTGAATTTGAGACCTCATTTCATAATTTTAATCTTAATTAACATGTTTTACCCATTACTGTGGTGATAAAATTTTTCTATGGTCGCTATTAATTTTGAATAAAAATAAATTTTAACTATTTAACAAATTTAAAAGGGATGATTTAAATTATTAAATCCTTATTCTAAGAGTCAATTTATAGAAGTGGAATAAATAATTTTTTATATAAATATGTAAAATGAAACAAAATAATAATAAATTTTTGTTTTATACATGAAAATGATCTTATAGTAAATTAAAATATAATGCTGATTCAGGTGGAATTAATTATATAATTCTTATTAAAATAGATTTTAGGATACATAAATTTGAAATTTAATATATAATGGAACTTTTAAAATACATTATTTAATGAAATAAAATAATATCTTTTAAAAAATCATCATTTTTCATTGTTGACTCAAAAATCAATCTTTTCAGAGGAATAGTAAAAAATCATCATAAGCCTATCATGACTTTTTGATTTAAAAAAATCAAGTAATTTTTATAAAATTGGAAGTAATTGAATATAATATATGCACACTAAATTTATTACGAACCATATCTGAATAAAATGTATTTTTGAGGCATAAAATGACATAACTTGTAATTACGTACTTATATATTATGAATTAATAAATTGATTATAATTATAATAACATTTAACAAATATTTTTCATAATGAAAATTTTCTTATTCATACCCTCAAACCCAACAGCTTGGTTATCGTAACCATACTTAAATAATATTATTCTTCAATATATTTAAATATTGTTTTCCATGTGCTACACGCTATCTAATGTAGTGTTATTTTTTTTAAAAAATATACTAAATATTGAGGTATTAAATTCTCCCACACATATAGAAACGTAATCCTTGTTATTTTAATTCTACTTTTCTAAACTCACTATAACATAATTATTAGATCATATATAGATTTTATCATGAAATTTAATTTCTATGTTATGACCTAAAATACTATTTTCATCTATTTCTATAAGGCTCGTACTTAGAAATGATTTTAAAAAATATATACATTGGTAGTTAATGGTTTATTTTCAAATATGACTCAATAAATTTATATTTTGTTTTCCAGAGTTTCATAAATTGTTTTTCCATAGGGATAGAAAATATTATAAAATTTTCTTACATGATTTCTACACATTCTATAATAATAACTTTGTCCTTTGATGTGAATCATCATTATATTGATGTATTTTTTATACCTAAATAACTAAAATCAACTTTAAATATACTATAAGATGAAAATTCATTTCTCCTATATAAAACAAAAATAGATAGTACAATCTAAAATAATAACCAATATGAATAACCCTTCATAAAAATTATTCCCCAAAAAATTATTGTCACTTATATGGTCCCATACTCAAACATGGGTATTCCCTAATAACATATTCCATATAAAAATTTTTCTAATATAAATGAAAATAAATTAAGTGAAATCATTGAGGACCACTTTTTCATATCACATAATAACTTTAAAGGTTATTTATAAATTATTCAATAAATATATAAACAAAATATCACATTTAATTTCAAAGTGAATGTTACCATTCAAGATATGTTTTAAAATTTTATATTTTCATAATTTTACATACAAAATAATATTTTTATAATGATCCATGGTTTTTTATCTTAACGCTCATTCCAAAATAAAATTGACAAATACCATTAAATCATAATCATATATTCTCTAATTTAACCATAATTACAATGAATTAAAATCACTAAATATTACATTCAACTTAGAGGGATATTAATTTATTGCCCTTTTTAGAAAGATTAATTGATATTTTTTCCAGGGTGGAAATACTTCCATAAAAATAAACCTCCTAAAATAGACATTCTCACTTTATAAATTTGTTATATAACTCTTTTTCAAAAAAAATATTATAGAGTTATTCCCAAGTGATTCTCTTGATCATCATAATCTTTTGATTATTTTCAAGAAATCAGTAATTAAAAAAACATTATGGTTCTCCCTAATTCCTAGAATTTGTTTTGAAAAATGACCAGTGTCCATGCTGTTTAGAATTTTACATTATTATATTCTTTATTTTATTTTAAATTAGGATCATTATGTCATTTTATCCACACATATAACAAACTCTCATTCCCTTTAAGAAATTACCCAAGTACTTACTCTAACATTCTCTACATGTGGGATGTTGAATCCTTTTCCTTCCATAGTCTTTGTCTCATGGAAATTTGTGAAACTCAACTTTTTATTATTATTATAAAATTCATTCTGGTTCAATTTTTCATTACAACTCAATATATTTAGAATGTAACAATCATAATATCATTCAATCTAGATTCTCTAATATTAGTATTCTCCATATTGGTAAGGATATCAATCATAAAATGAGTTAATTTCCCAAATATATCAATGACTTACTCATCTCCAACACCCACTAAATTGAAATATTCAGCAAGGTGATCCTAACATTTATCATCGTTGTTAATTACATTCCTTTTTCTATGAATATTCCTTAAATAATGAAACACACTTAGATTGAAAAAATTCATCATGAATATTGATCCATGGAATGGAAATCCCTAAAAAAATTAAACTACTCTAAGGAATTATCATATTTTTCATGTTATCTCTATTAATCTAAAATCTAGTTTATAATGGTCCTATTAAAGTTTATATAATAATAATTATAGAAACCCCAACTCAAGTTACCCAAAAATGGTGCTTACGTATTATATTGGTATGAGATGCAAGTGATCAAACCATGAAAGATCAATCCATTTAGTAGTCTTAGAAAAACTGGATATATACATAAATTATTTATTACATTAGAAATTTGAAACATAGAATGAAAAAAATACTCTTTATCCCTTAAAATGATTCAAAAATTACTAATTAAAATCTTGGGTAAGGAAAAAAATAAGGGGTGATCTCAAATTCTCAGTAAGCATTAAATACAATAGAATATATCATTAATAAATAGGGAAAAATCAATTTAGAAAAGTGGATAATCAAAACACATGTCATTTAATCAAACAAATTAGTTCAATGAACATTATTGGATAATATCAACATATCAATCATAAGGACTATGGAAACATAATTCCTAATAAATAAATTTCATAAATCATAACATTCATGAACTTTCCCTTATAGAATAATCCTAGTTATCATGAATCTTTTTGTCTAGGACTCTCAACCAAATAATCATTCCTATAAATGGGTAAGTGTAAACCAAACACCCATTTAATTTGGACACTTTATTTCTCTCATGAGACCTGTTAATGCATTTAAGGGGTACTTATAACTATTCTATATCCTTCATTTATATATATTATTCATTCCTCAAATTTTAAATGATTTATATAATTCATTCACAAAATTTCATATAAGTCAACAATTGTTGATATTGAATCAAGAATAAAAAACATTAATATTTCCCCAGTAAGTGAAATAAATTTCCTCCTTAAAATGATACCATATATATAAATGGTATAAAATTGAAACATCATAAAATTAATAGACATGATATTGAAATAATCCATGAAATTTAAAAAAAGGACTTAAATATGAAAAATAATGGGGATTGATCGATAGTATCATCATAAGAAATTTAATGAACTCAAAATAATGTATAATAAATTTTTAGTAAAGGATGATAAAACATATTTTTTTTTCATAAAAAATGAAGGATTTTTAGTAATAAAATCCTTTAGAAGTGAAATTATAATATAAAATAAAATAAATATCATATGATTTTATATTTTAACAGAGTTATATATCATTTTTAAAAATTATGTCCATTAATTTATGAAAATAATACCCCTTTATTTTGATAAAATTTAAAATACAAATTTCCAAAATATATAGAAAACTGTTTCTATTAAAAATAAACAAGGAAATTATTAAGAGAATATTCAAATAAAATAATGGTTCTGAGTGTGGGAATTTTTTTTCTTACGATAAATGTTAAAATAAATATTCATTTCACACTTTTTGTTAAAAATCATAAAAGTACCTTGTTTTGAAAAAGATTGGAAGATTCTTTTTAAAACATTGTAAATAAATTAAAATATGGAAAAACTACCTTCAAATAATCATCGTATTTTAAATAATAACCTTCATCAAACAAACAAGGACATGTAAAAAATTATTTGAAATCAAAAGTTCAAAACCTTTTAAGTAAAGTTTTAAAAGAACATCTCTTACATGTGACATAGTTAATGAATCAAGATCCCGCAAGAGAAAAAATGGAATGTTAATATATAATACCAATCATTATGAAATGAGAAGAAAATATATGGGTTTTAAGATATTGGGATCTTATAATTTTTCCAAAGAAAATATGAACATAAAAATTTCAGAATTTAAATGAGATTATAACAAGAAAACCCTTAATAATTTAATAACATTTTTATACAAACCCATTTATAATATTAAACAAGTATGAATAATTTAAATATGATTAATAAATCGAAATTCATGATATTTTATTTCAAAGGACAAGTATATACACAATATAGAATATATTCAGTGCATAATATGAACATGTATCATTAAAGTTGAAATGAGAAGAAATTTCCCTTACATTGGGTATCTACTTAGTTTTAAATTATTTTTTATTTGGTATAATGAATTTCAAGTTATTTAATACTTTCTTATGAAAATTTTTCATCAATTTTGTTTTGTTATGGTTATTTTATAATCATTTGAAATTTATTTAATTAATAGTACTATTTTACATCAACAACTTAAGGTAGTTAAATCAATTTCTCAAAAATTACTTTGGAATATTCTATACTATTAACGGAATTATCGAATTGTTACATAATTTTATATAATTTTAGTAATGAAATTAATCTGTATTTCTCACTACATTAAATTTTATAATAATTCATTCATTGAGATAATATAAAAAATAATAACATTGCTTCATGTATGTGGTAGTCTACAGGTACACATGAGTGACGTTATCATTTCCAACAGATTGAAGTGTAATATATAAGATGATGTATTATATTTATATAATTATAATTAGTTCGCAAATAAAATATTGTAAGGATGGTATGACTCTGTGTATGATATACTCTGTGATACCAAACGTAGAATCAAAATAAGAATGAGATTCTCAGAAACAAGAGGTGGGAGAATTGTACCTTTTAAAAATTCCGTAAGGAAATTTTTAGGATGGTTATGTTTAAAAAAGTTAAACAAGATAATTCACAAGACCTATATAAGTTCTAATCACTTGCTTGATTCTAGAAAAGTGATTTCAGAAATGAAACTTAGAGAAAGTTACAAAGATTAAGATTCTACCTTAAAGTGTATAGAATCTAACTAAATCAGAGTACAAGTAAGGAAGTATAAGAAAGTTATACTTTCCTTAGAAATACAAAATGCAGCAGAAAAACAAGTAGTAAAACTACAAGTAACAAACAATAACTCTTTTAACCCAAAGAGAAGGGTATCCAAAAACCTTAGATAAAGGTCCCTTGATTTATACTTTCAAGAAATTCGGTCTTACCCACACTTGGGTAATCCCTCGATACGAAGATCGGAGTCTGTCTTGCTATCCCCACAAGCCCTAAACTATCAGGTAGTCAGAACCTCTGTCTTCCTTAGTAAGGAAGCCCTCAACTTCAAGGTGTTGGAACCTCTATCTTCCTATCCCCGAAATCCCTTGATTGTAATCAGCAACAATCATAGTCGCACAAAGCAAGTCTGCACAAGGCAAAGTTTGGACAGATCGTTCAAACATTCTACAAGAAGCATGAGATTTGATAAGAGTCTCTCTCTCTAGAAATCACTTCAACAGCATGTAAGCACATATGTTAAAGATCAGTATCGAGCTCGTTCAAATGAGCTCCTATTTATAGGCGAAGCTCCAACGGTCAGCTCCCTCCTCCAATGGTCATGTTTCTCCTTTAATTTAGGAGGGACCTGTATATGTTTCACTCAACCAACGGTTAGTCAATAACTGAAAGCACGTCATCATTTTGTAATAAAACAAGTTTAAGCCTAACTAAACTGAAGTTCAGAATTTAAGCAAATAAAAGTTCGGAGTCTAACCAAAATGGAATTCGGAGTCTATAATAAAAAGATATTCATATTATGTTTTGTAGAAATTCAGAACCTGAATTCTATAGAAATATGGAGTTTGAATTTCAAGGAAATTCAGAGTCTGGTTTCCTCAGTATTCAGAACCAGAAATTACAAAGTTTGGAGTCAGAGTTCAAGAGAATTCGGAGTCAGAACTCATAAGAGTTCGGAGTCTGAATTCAGAGAACTCAAATTCAGAACTTAGATAAGTTCGTAATTAGAATTCGGAGTCGAACTACATGAGAGTTTGTATCCAGAATTCAAAGTCAAACTACGTGAGAGTTCGTATCCAGAATTCAGAGTCGAACTACATGAGGGATCGTATCCAGAATTCGGAGTCAAACTACATGAGAGTTCGTATCCAGAATTTAGAGTTGAACTACATGAGATTTCGTATACAAAATTCGAATCCTAAAACAGAATGCTTCATATCTAAGTATTATATGATTCTGAGATTTTAGGAATGAATCCGATTTTTATAATTAAGAAAAATATTGATATGAGCAATGAAAACTTGTGATAAAACACTATTTTGTTTAATATTTTATTGATAATAAATTATATAATTTCCTCACATTGTGTTTAATATGTTTATTTATAAAATATTTGGGATTTGATCATTCATTTGAAATTTTGGTGAAAATTCCAGTTTTACCCTTTATAGTGCACTGTAGTATTTCGAAGATAAATATTTATATATTTATCATTGTAACTTGAAATTTTGTAACAGTATTTCTAACATAATTGTCTACAACTTTCATTCAGGACACTAGAGCTAAAAAGGGAATTTGAATGGAGTAAATGGGACATTAATCCAATGGTGGCCTGGACTCGGCAGAATGGATATGGGTTCTGTATTTGGGCCATATCTTCTTTATCCGGACTTGGATTAAGTCCATATTTTGAGAGAAGCTCGGGGATTCATTTTCCCACAAATCATCCTTATGGAAGAAGAGATTTTTCACGCGTTTTGGAGGACAAATGGTCGGTGAAAGTTGTATTAAAATATTTGGCCGAGATTTCCCATTCACACTTGAAATCTCTTTAAACCTAGCCTCCCCTCCACTCTATAAAATGGTGTTTTTATAATTTTGAGGGGTTGGGACGTGAATTAGGATATTGGAGGCAGAGGAGAATTTGTTTTACCCAAATTATACAACCAGTTTAAGAGCGGTAGCTCTTGAAGTAAGGATCCCCTCATCGAAGCCTCCTTCTCTTCTTCATTTTGTAATGTTTTCATTTGTGTAATAAACTTATTTGTTCTTCTTTTATTTATTCCCTTTTCTTTTGTTTTGTTTAAATTTATTCTTCTTTTAATCTTCCTCTTTGGGCTGTAATTATTGAGTAGAAGCGTTATTGGGTTATACCCATTATAAACCTTTGCACATGCAAAATGCTTCTACGATGATTACGCCACCCATGGAAGAGTAGTCTTTTAGTAATCGATCTATCTTCTACCCTCTTCATTTAATTATTTTGAATCAATAAGATACTGTAATTAACATAATATGATCTATGAATTGTGTTTTTAAATTACAAGAAACTAAGAAAGCAATTGAACAATTAACACAAAAACACGCGAGGTCGGGATTTTGTGTAAATTGTGAGAGCGTAATCTTAATCGGTAATACAAGACCACATGGGATAAATTTGTAGAGTTAAAATATAATCCCTAAACACAATTCATCATAATTTCCAGAATTGATATGTGCTCTAATTAACCACTGACCATAAGCCATCCTTAGAACAAAAATCAAAGCAGTGTGCTGTGATTGCGTGTTCCGAAGCTAGCCTAGGATTTATGTAATTTCATCTTTGTGGTTAAGTTAACTCTCGTACGGTTCGAGGGATAACAAATGAGGAGATCATAATTAATTGGATATTGATTTAAATGATAATGATTAATAAGTGAATTAAAAGGTAGAGTTAGATCGATTACGCCTTTTAAAATAGATTTCTAAAAAAACATCTTCTTGTTGTGTCATTCTAATCGAAATTCATTTCAAAAATAAAAACAAAAAATATACAATCTTCTTCCAGCAAACATCTTCTAGATTCATAACCTATAAAAACACCCCAATCCTTTAAAGTAATATTTTTATTTTATTTTATTTTATTTTATTTTTAGAATACCTTTAATAAGTTGTTAAATTCACTTCCTCCTTTGAGAGACGACCTTGGTCAGCCACTCTGCTGCACCTAAGTACCCCAAAATCACATTAATCATTTAAGGGTGCCCACGAAAGTGCTCTATCAAATTGGCGCCGTTTCCGGGGAGGCAAGTAATTATATCAACCAATTATAGGTATTTATTTTATTTTACATTTTATTCTCTTCCTCTCTTCTTTCTTCCTTCTTTACCCAATCTGATTTTTCTTCTTCTTCTTTTATTTTCTTCTACTTTTTATTGGACCATCAACTCAAACTTCTAATTTTTATTTTACTATGGTCCACTTTATTCCTTTTAATTTTTATTTGATCTATGACACGAACTAATCCCGAAGATCTCTTAGATCTTGACCTTGAGATTGAACGTAGCCTTAGGGCACGAATCAGACATTCTCAATCCACGGGAAGTTTCAATATTCAACCAGTTGGTGAATTCCTCTCTTCTAGAAACATTGAAATTGGAAGAAATTCAAATTCAAACATAAAAGAAGAACCAATGGATGAAAACAATGGAAATGAACTTAATAGAACCATTCGAGAATTTTCTACAGCTGATATTAACTATCAACCAAATTGTATTGCATACCCAAATCTCGAATCGGACTTTGAACTAAAATCTGGGTTAATTCAATTACTTCCAATGTTTCATGGCCTCTCTGGTGAGGATCTTAATAAACATTTGAAATAATTTAATGTGGTTTTCTCAACCCTTAAACCAAGAAATGTTTCTGGAGATCAAATAAAATTAAGAGCATTCTCATTCTCACTTGATGGAGCTACAAAAGACTGGAGGTATTATTTACAACCCGATGATGTAACTTGTTGGAACGATTTGAACCGTCTTTTCTTGTAGAGATTTTTTCCAGCATCAAGGACCACTTCCATTCGAAAGGAGATATCGGGGATCAAGCAAGCACAAGGGGAGTCAATGTTTGAGTACTGGGATCGATTCAAGAAGTTGTGTGCAAGCTGTTCACATCACCAAATTAGTGAGCAACTCCTAATTCATTACTTCTATGAAGGACTCACACCCATGGAGAGGATCATGGTGGATGTTGCAGCTAGAGGAGCATTGGTGGGCAATACACCAGTAGCTTCACGTGCGCTGATCGACAAGATGGCCCAAAACTCCCAACAATTTGGCGATAGAGGTACACCACATGTCAGGGGAGTACATCATGTAAGTCCTTCCTCTCTTGAAAGTCATTTGATTTATACCAAGTTGTAAGAATTGACCACTATGGTGAGGCAAATTTCGTTGGCACAAAAGACATCTCTACCCCCTCTTTCAAGGCCTTGTGGTATTTGCATTGAGACAAGCCACCCAACTGACTATTGCCCACAACTCCAAGAAACAGAAGATTGTGCGGCAGTGTTCCCTGGGAGACCATATCAGCAGCAAAAACAACAACCATATCCCCAAAAGAAGTTTGATCCATCATACAACCAAGGTTGGAAAGATCAGTTGGACATGAGGTATGGATCTGGACAATAACAAAGGCCCCCTTTTCAACCAAACTTCCAGTAGCCTCCACCTTACCAGCAGGGTTTCCAACAACCCCAATGGAGATTTGAAGCTCAACCATCAACAAGTTAATAATAAGGGAATCCCCCACCCAAGGTAGATTCTTGCACTGATGACCTTTTGAAGAAAATTGTACTTAATCAACAGAATGAGCTAAAGAGTCAAGGTTCGGAGCTGAGGGAGTTGAAGACTCAAATGAGCCAGATTGCCACCGCCCTCCATGAACTTGTAAGTAAGAATTCCGGAAATCTACCTTCCCAACCCACTCCAAATCCAAAGGGGAATTCTAGTTCCATCACATTGAGAAGTGGGAAGCAAATGAACGATACATCTGTACCTACCATTCCACTGGGATTCACCTCAACTTCAGAGAATCCGCATTCCATACCAACTGATGAGAAATCCAAGGAGAAAGATAAAGGTAAGAAACAGATTGATGATGTTCCTCCTAAACCCCTTCCTTTTCCAAACAAGGTTGTTCAAACCAAGAAGATGGCTGAAGAAGCAATGAAAAAGGAGGTTTTGGAAACATTCAAGCTTGTGGAGATCAAAATTCCTCTACTTGAAGCCATTAATAAAATTCCAAGGTATGGAAAATTCTTAAAAGAACTCTGCGCCAATCGAATAGGGCTCAAGGGAAATGAGAGGATCAACCTTGGAAGAAATGTCTCGGCACTCATTACAGCAACTCTAGCAATGCCAAAAAGTGCAAGGATACCGGGACATTCACCATCCCATGTACCATAGGGGAGTTGCACTTCTCTGATTCTCTTTGTGATTTAGGAGCTTCAATAAATGTGATTCCTCACTCTGTATTCTCTTCCTTGTAGGTTGGTGAGTTGATGCCAACAATAGTAGTGGTGCAATTGGCGAATAGAGCTACGGCATATCCAGCGGGAGTCCTTGAGGATGTACTTGTCTAGGTAAGAGACATGATCTTTCCAGCAGACTTTTATGTGCTTAACACGGAGGATGATCAGGTAAGTTCTCATTCCCCCATTATCTTAGGTAGGCCCTTCCTCAAAACTGCAAAAACTATCGTAAATGTCAATGAGGGTACACTTTCCATGGAATTTGGAGATGAAGTTGTGTTATTTAATGTTATGGATTCCATGAAGTACCCCTCAGAGGACAATTCTGCTTTTGTTATCTCCCATTTTGAACCCCCAAATAAAAACACCATAGAATTTTATTGTCCTATGCTTAGGGAGATTATGAGTATTGGTTCGAGTTTGATGTCTAAGAGCACTTCCACACATGTTGCTGATACACAATCCATTCTTGGATTTGATTTTGATGTGGATTCATATTCTGATTTGGATCATGTTCACTCTGATTATGACATGGATGTTGAGTATGCTGATGGATTTGATGATTTATTCTCTGATTGTGATGATTTTTATTCTGATACTGATGTTCATTGTGCAGATATGTCTGTTTCATCAATTTCTCCATCCATACATCACCCCTACATTGGAACTCAATCCACTGCCCCCAAATATTAAATATGCATACTTGATGAGTGGTGATAGATTACATGTTATCATTTCTAACAATATCTCTTTTGAACATGAAGAAAAACTTTTGAATCTATTGAGAGATAACATTAGTGCAATTGGTTGGACATTGGAAGACATATTAGGTATTAGCCCCTCCATTTGCATGCATAGGATTCTCTTGGAGGATGGGGCTAAACCGGTGAGGCAACCACAAAAGAGACTCAATCCAACACTTTTGGAGGTTGTTAAGAAAGAAGTTTCAAAATTGCTCGAGGTAGGTATAATCTATCCTATTTCAGATTCTCAGTGGGTAAGTCCAATTCAAGTTGTGCCTATGAAAACTGGTTTCACTGTTTTAAAAAATGAAAATGGTGAGTTAGTTACTGTGAGAGTTAAAAATAGTTGGCGAGTGTGTATTGATTATAGGAAACTGAATCAATACACTCGTAAGGACCATTTCCCACTTCCATTCATTGACCAGATGCTTGAGAGACTTGCAGGTAGGATGCATTATTGCTTCTTGGATGGTTTCTCTGGCTATTTCCAGGTTTCCATTGCAGTAGAGGACCAGGAGAAGACTGTATTCACCTGCCAATTCGGTACCTTTTCTTACAGAAGGATGCCATTTGGACTTTGCAATTCCCCAGGAACCTTCGAGAGATGCATGGTGAGTATTTTCTCAGATTTTATTGAGACCCGCATGGGGGTATTTATGGATGATTTTACAGTTTATGGATCCTCATTTGATGATTGTCTCTCTAGTTTGAGTGATGTGTTGCATCGTTGTATTGAGAAGAATCTGGTCTTAAATTTTGAAAAATGTCATTTCATGCTCGAAAAGGGAATTGTCTTAGGTCATATAGTCTCACAACATGGCATTGAAGTTGATAAATCTAAGGTAGACATTATTTCATCCCTTCCATATCCCACATGTGTGCATGATGTTCGATCATTCCTTGGACATGCTGGATTTTATCGACGCTTCATCAGAGATTTTAGTAAGATCGCTCTACCCTTATCTTGATTGCTTCAAAAATATATTGACTTCAATTTTGATGATTCATGCAGGGTATCATTTGATGAGCTAAAGAAGTGTCTGACCACTCCACCGATCATACAGCCCCCACGGTGGGACCTTCCATTTGAGCTTATGTGTGACGCCTCTAACTTCACGGTTGGAGCAGTCTTATCTCAGAGGGTGGAAGGACGTTCACATGTGATTGCCTATGCATCAAAGACATTGGATTCAGCCCAATGAAACTACACAACCACAGAAAAGGAGTTTCTTTCTGTCATATTTGCTTTAGATAAATTCCGTTCATATTTATTGGGCTCTAAAGTAGTTTTTTTTCTGACCATGCAGCTTTGAGGTACCTCCTGAAGAAGCCAGATGCAAAGCCACGACTTATCCGTTGGATGCTCCTTCTTCAAGAGTTTGACCTTGAGATAAAGGACAAGAAGGGGTCAGAGAATTTTGTAGCGGACCACATGAGTTGGATTACTCACACACTAGAGGATGACACCTTGGACCAGGTACCACTTCAGGACACTTTTCCTGATGAGCATCTTTATTCCATCTCAGGTACGCATCCTTGGTATGATGATTTAGTGAACTACATTGTTTCCTATGAAATCCCTGAAAATTTAAAGAAATATCAAGTCCAACAATTAAAAAGTGAGGCTAGGTATTATGTGTGGGATGATCCTTACCTCTGGCGCATGTGTAGTGACCAAGTCATTAGGAGGTGTGTTCCCGATCATGAGTTTGAGTCTGTTTTGCGTTTCTGTCATACACTTTCTTGTGGTGGATACTTTGGACCCCAAAGGATAGTTAGGAAGGTTTTGGACTCCGGATTATATTGGCCTATCTTGTTTCATGATGCTCATGTGTTTTGTAAGTCATGCTCTCGTTGCCAACACACTAGGAATATTTCTAGGAGACATGAGATTCCCCAACAACCCATACTATTCTGTGAGATTTTTTATGTATGGGGCATTGATTTTATGGGTCCTTATCCTAGTTAATTTGTATTTTTGTATATTTTGGTTACTGTTGATTATGTGAGTAAATGGGTGGAGGCCAAGGCCACCATGACTGACAATTCTTATGTTGTTGTGGACTTTGTCAAAGCACATATTTTTCGCAGGTTTGGAGTACCAAAGGCCATCATCAGTGACCAAGGGACACACTTTTGCAATAGTAATTTTGCTTCCCTCCTTCAAAAGTATGGGGTGACACACAAAACATCAACTCCATACCACCCCCAATCAATTGGCCAGGCTGAGGTTTCAAATCATGAGTTGAAACAAATATTGGAGAAAACAGTGCAGCCAAATGGGAAGGATTGGAGCAAGCGCTTGGATGATGCACCATGGGCTTATAGGACAGCATACAAGACACCCATTGGTATGTCCCCATTTAGGATTGTTTTTGGGAAAGCATGTCATCTCCCAGTGGAAGTCGAGCATCGGGCATATTGGGATATAAAGAAATGCAACATGGATTTGGCCCAAGATGGAATTCAAAAAAAGTTGCAAATTCAAGAGCTTGAAGAGATTTGACTGTCATCATATGAGAACTCAAGGCTCTACAAGGAAAGATCAAAATAAGCTCATGACAAAATTATCCAACAAAGGGAGTTTCATGTTGGAGAAAAAGTCCTTCTCTATAGTTTGTGACTGAAGCTGATGCCTGGTAAGTTGTGTTCCAGATGGTTAGGTCCTTATATTGTATCTAATTTTTTTCCTTATGGTGCATTGGAGATCACACAAGAGGACACTGGAAGGAACTTTACAGTCAATGGGAAACTATTGAAGAGATACATTGAGGGACTTCCTACTGATGCAGTGGATTTTATCACACTGTATGACCCCATCATCACTTGAGCACATCAGGCTGTTCCTAACCCTTTCACTTTTATATTATTTGTCCTATTTAAAAATTCTTCATTTCATTTGAATATATCATCTCATGGGTTCACATTGAGAAAAATGCAATATTTTAAGTGTGGGGGAGGGAACCTTTTAGTTTAGTAATTTAAATTGTTTTCCTATTTAAAAAAAACCAAAAAAATTGTGTTTTTTTTCAAATTTTGTGTGTTTATTTTTTAATTTTCTATGTATTTTTGAAATTTTTGAGTTGAAATGATTATCATCACAATTTTGAAATGCATATAAATGAGTGAAACGATTTATCCATTGAAATTAAGCTTAAGTGAATGCTGAAATGACTTTGTTTCACGTTCAAATATTTAGTAATTTCATGAAAAGTACACTGAATTTTGAATCTCATGCCACATCTCACTGTCTTTATATTTTAAATCACTTTCCTGTGAGGCTTCTGAACCATTATTTTCATATTCTTTACATTCACCTCACTTCTTGAGAGAACCAAATCATGCTTGATTTAACCAGAATTTGATCTATTCCTGTCAAAACATGAGGGTTTGAGGTACATATGTTTAAATGATTGAGGCACTTGTTTGGTATTAAAGCCCCTATTTCAAAGAATCCTTTTTTATAATGGCCTACCTTGAATATTTAATCCTTGTAGCCCTTAGAAGTCATGCACAGCCTGTTAGGTTAGCCACATTACAAGCCAATTTCCCCTATCTATCCAACTCTTGAAGTGAAATTGCATAATCTAGTTGAGCTTAAGTGTGGGGGAAGTTGTCTTGTGTTGTTCCACCATATTATGTGATACTTTGGGTGGAAAATTAAATTCTAAAGAGTTGTTTTTTCTACTGAAAAATTAATTATATTGAAAGTTGTGCCTTTTCTGGAGCTTTCATGACAACTGAATTTGTGCCTTTTCTGGAGCTTCTAATTGAGGAGGAAAGTTGTGCCCATCTGGAGCTTTCAAGAAAATCATGTTTGAGAAGATTGAAATTTTTGATGCAGAAATGCTGAATGGTGTAAAATTTTCATGACTTTTCATGATGATGGATCTTAATTGATACTATAGGGATTGATGAGAAGATCATATTTAAGTGAAAATTAGATTAATGCAATTTTTCTTCAAAAAGAGTCAAGCCCTCCTCATTCAGCCTCAGAATTTTTTCACATCTAAATCCTACCAACCGAAAGACACAGAACAACCCTGGAAAGTCCTCATGATAAACATATGTCATTGACTAACATCAGGTAGCGATGTAGGAATCTATCAAGCCTATGGTGACCCTTGTATGAGTTTGGATGAGAAAGACATTACAAAAAAAATGACATTTGTCTGATAAAAGAAAATTCAAGCGAGGTAAGTGTTTTGTGCATGGGAGGATAAATGAAGTGGAAATATATTGAATGATATATATGTAGAACTTGAAATAAGGTTTTTTATGAGGAATTATATCTTTTGATTCTTGGTGTGAAATTGATTGATCTCAAGGATATGTGTTTTAAAATTGGTTTTGATTTGATATTGATGTTTACTTGATATGAGGTTTTGCTCAGGAGTGCAAAAGGGTAAGTGTGGGGGAGTTGATAAAACACTATTTTGTTGAATATATTATTAATAATAAATGATATAATTTCCTCACATTGTGTTTAATATGTTTATTTATAAAATATTTGGGATTTGATCATTCATTTGAAATTTTGGTGAAAATTCTAATTTAACCCTTTATAGTGCACTGTCGTATTTCAAAGATAAATATTTTTATATTTATCATTGTAATTTGAAATTTTGTAAAAGTATTCCTAACATAATTTTCTACAACTTTTATTCAGGACACTAGAGACAAAAAGGTAATTTGGATGGAGTAATGGGACATTAATCCAATTGTGGGATGGACTCAGCAGAATGGACATGGGTTCTGTATTTGGGTCATATCTTTTTAATCCGGTCTTGGATTAAGTCCATATGCTTAGAGGAGCTCGGGAATTCAGTTTCCCACAAATCCCCCTTCTGGAAGGAGAGCTGGTTCATGCGTTTTGGAGGTCAAATGGGCGGTGCCAAGTTGTATTAAAATATTTGTCTGAGATTTCCCATTCACACTTGAAACCTCTTTAATCCTAGCCTCCCCTCCACTCTATAAATTGGAGTTTTTATCATTTGTAGGGGTTGGGACGTGCATTAGGAGATTGGAGGCAGAGGATAATTCATTTCACCCAAATTCTCCAAACATTGTAAGAGGGGTATCTCTTGAAGCAAGGATCCCCTCATCGAATCCTCCTTCTCTTCTTCATTTTGTAATGTTTTCATTTGTGTAATAAACTTCTTTCTTATTCTTTTATTTATTCTCTTTTCTTCTATTTTGTTTAAATTTCTTCTTCTCTTAATCTTCCTCTTTGGGCTGGAATTATTGAGTAGAAGCGTTGTTGGGTTATACCCATTATAAACCTTTGCACATGCAAAACGCTTCTACGATGATTACGCCACCCATGGAAGAGTAGTCTTTTAGTAATCGATCTTTCTTCTACCCTCTTCATTTAATTATTTTTAATCAATGAGCTACTGTAATTAACATAATATGATCTATGAATTGTGTTTTTAAATTACAAGAAACTAAGAAATCAATTGAATAATTAACACAAAAACACGCGAGGTCGGGATTTTGTGTAAATTGTGAGAGCGTAATCTTAATCGGTAATACAAGACCACATGGGATAAATTTGTAGAGGCCAAATATAATCACTAAAAACAATTCATCCTCATTTCCAGAATGGATATGTTCTATAATTAACCACTGACCATAATCTATCCTTATAACAACAATCAAATCAGGGTGCTGCGATTGCGTGTTCCGAAGCTAGCCTAGGGTTTAAGTAATTTCATCTTTGTGGTTATGTTAAATCTCGTAGGTTTTGAGGGATAACAAATTAGAGGATCATAATTAAGTGGATATTGATTTAAATGATAATGATTAATAAGTTAATTAATAGGTAGAGTTAGATCGATTACGCCTTTTAAAATAGATTTCTAAAAAAACATCTTCTTGTTGTGTCATTCTAATCGAAATTCATTTCAAAACTAAAAACAAAAAAATATACAATCTTCTTAAAGAAAACTTCTTCTAGTTTAATAAACTATAAAAAAACCCCAATCCTTTAAAGTAGTGTTTTTATTTTATTCTCTTTTATTTTATTTTTAGAATACCTTTAATATGTTGTTAAATTCACTTCCTCCTTTGAGAGACGACCTTGGTCAGCCACTCTACTGCACCTAAGTACCCCAAAATCACATTAATCATTTGAGGGCGCCCACGACAGTGCTCTATCAATGTGGTAGGGGTAAATTCCTTTGGGAAGGAAATTTTTCTTATAGAAGTAAAATATATATTTTCTTAAGTATAAGGTGTTTGTGATTTTCAAAACAAGAAGGAATGGAAAATTCATAAGGAAACCCTTATTGATTCAACAATATCCCCTTTTGGAAATCACAAATAACCTTTCGAAAAATAAATATAAGGAATTAGAAAATTTTCTTTTGACTTTGAAATAAAAACTTATCTCCCTTTGTTCGTAGATGATGGTGAATTCAACTAAATCCCCCTTAGGCATTGGAACTATAAAGATTGTATTCTGGATTTCCATAATGGAGTATTCATTATCATGAGAATGAAAAACTTCGTAATGAGAAACTCCCCCTTACTTATGGATAGTTCTTAACTTATAAATTTTTCTTCTCCATTTTAGATTTTTCCTTCTCCCCCTTTGGGTGGTTCTTTTTCCTTCTCCCCCTTTGTGATTTTCAAAAATAATTTAAGGGAATGTAAAAGAGATAAAGTACCAAAAACCTTAGTACATAACAACACAAGATACAACCAACAAAATATTTCATTAGAGTTGAAAGGATTTTTACAAGGAAATACATTACAACAAAAAATCGGATTGGTCTATTTGTCTTCCTTTTCCTTGGTGATTAACTTCTTCAACAGGGTTTTCAAATTCTTCAGATATTCCTGGTCCTCCTCAGCTTGTTTTTTTAAGGATTTAATCCTTTCATATTGAGCCTTCAGAGCCCCAGACTATGCCTTAATAATTTCATCCTCCTTCACAAGATTTTCTTCAATCTCAATCCGGAGATCTCTTTCCCCTTTCTAGTTTTGAGAAACTGAGTTGAGCTTCCCATTCAGATCCCCCACCAGGTGATTCCGAGAATTTTTCTCAAGGATCATCTTATCCTTAAGATCTTTCACTTTGGCATCCTCGGTGTAAAAAATCTTCTTTCACATCATTCGGAAATTGATCAAACTCTGTCATGTCTTCATCAATTTTCTTTGACCGTAGAGTGATTTTGCTGCATCATTTTCTGTGAACATCATAATTGATACGAAAATTTCTATGCTCTGCTTAAATATTTACACACTTATCCATCCCCATGGATATAGAATATGACTTTTTATTTAGGAAGTGTTGAAGAATCTAGAATCTGGAGTCTATGGTGGGAAAGATCATAATGGTGTCCACCAACTTCTTCAAAGACTCAACAACAAAATCATGACTCAGTGCTGATGAATCTGAATCAGACACCTTGCTTGGGGATTTTTTTCTTCAATCTCTACCAACTTTATTCATGAAGACCCAGCAACATCCTTATTCCTTATAATATCTATTTTTGGGGTGTCAATAAGCACTTGATTACCCTTATCAACTTTTGGAATGGGTTCTTCATCAGGATATTCTTCCTCACATTCAGATAGTTGAACTATATTGTCTTCATCTGATTTCTCCTTCTCTACTCCTTCTTCAAGAAAGTTCTTCTCAAAGATTTCTTCCTCAGATAATTAATTTTATTTCTCTTAATCCTTGTCTTCATTTTCCTTACCTTTTCCCTCACCTCCCTTTCTTGGAGTGATAAGAACTGAGGCAGAGCTTCGACACACGAGGGATTGGAGATCGATGTGGGACAGAAATGGGGGTACCCTTTATATAGGTGATGGAACTGACCTTTGAACATCCAAAACCAATATAACGGTTGAAAAACACTCTAATATGGTCTAACAGTTTAAAACATACCTGTGAGTAGTAATTGAATCCGATCTTTTGAGGTTTTTAAAAAACATTCTGATTTAAGAAGAAACTAATCCGATAAATTTTATAAGAAAAAAAATTACCAGAAACTAGAAAATGATTATGAAAACTTATGTAAATAATTCATACCTTTCGGATTTTCTGTGAAGTTTATTCGTAATCATAAATATTCTTCTTTAAGAAAATTTGACTACGAAAAAATCTTTAAGAAAAATTCTATTGAAAAATCTTTGAGTACCAAAACTCTCGTACAAAAAGTATGAGTATGAAAATTCCCATTACTAAAATTATCATAACAAAAATTATCATTAAGATAATTCTCATTATGAAAATTCTCATTACAAATATTCTAGTACGAAAACTTCATTACGAAAATTTTTAGTACGAAAACTTCATTATGAAAAATCATGTACGAAAACGTCATTACGAAAATTTCCATTATGAAAACTTCATTACGAAAATTTTGAGAGACTCATTACGAAAAATTTTGAAAGACACATTACGAAAAAATTTAAAAGGCTCATTATGAAAAATTATAAAAGACTCATTATGATAAATTTTAAAAGACTCATTACAAAAAAAAATTAAAGACTCATTACAAAAAAAATTAAAGGCTAACAAACAAATGTACTCCCCCTATGAAAAGGAGTTTATTATATAAGGAGAATGGTTCAATAAGAAGTTAATGAAGGAAGGTTAACTCATGGTTATCATTCCTAACTTCTGTTTAATGTATTCAAATCTATTGGAGGGTAAATATTTTGTAAAAATGCCATCAAGTTGATCTTGCGTTCTGATAAATTGAAGAATGAAATCTCCTTTTAGTGTGTGATCCCTAAGAAATTGATTCCTAATGTCTATGTGCTTTTCATGAGAGTGATGTGTTGGGTTTTTACTAAGGGAAATGGAACCTGTGTTATCACACAAAATTTGAGTCTCAGTAAAACTCAAGCCAAAATATGTGAGTGTGTCTTGCATCCACAACACTTGAGCACAACAACTTCCAGCTGCTACATATTCAGCTTCAGCAGTGGAGAGTGATACAGAATGTTGCATCTTGCAAGACCAAGAAAATAATGAATCTCCTTAGAAATGACAATTTCCAGATGTACTTTTTATATCCATTCTATATCCACCAAAGTCAGCATCTGAAAAGCTCTTTAAAACAAAATCATTTCCAGAGGTATAAAATAGTCCGCGATCCATGGTTCACTTTTTGTAGTGAAAAATTCTTTTCACTGCCTTTAAATGAGATTCCTTAGGATTGGATTGATATCTTGCACATAAGCATACTGAAAACATTAAGTCTGGTCGACTAGCTATCAAGTAAAGTAAATTTCCTATCATACCTCTAAAAGATGTATGATCTACTGGTTTCCCAGGTTCATTAAGATCAGGTGTGTTCAAGGTACCAATAGGAGTACTTATAATCTTAGTGTTGTTATACCCATAGTTTTGAAGAAGATATTTAATATACTTATGTTGGGATATGTAGATTCTTTCTGGTTTTTGAGAAATTTGAAAACCAAGGAAAAATGTTAACTCGCCCATCATACTCATTTCAAACTCAGATTTCATTATATCTGCAAAGGAATTAGTTAAATATTGCTGAGTTGAACCAAATATAATGTCATCAACATAAATTTGAAAAATCAAAACATTTTTCTTATCTTTCTTTATAAAAAGGGTTGGATCTAAATTTCCATTATCATAGTTATTTTGAAGCAAAAAACCCTATAAGTTTATCTTACCATGATCGTGGGGCTTGTTTAAGGCCATACAAATCTTTGGTAAGTCAAAAAACATGATCATGATGTTTTTTATCTTCAAATACATAAGGTTGTTCAACAAAAACATCCTCTTGAACATAACCATTAAGGAAATCACATTTCACGTACATTTTAAAAAGTTTACAATTGAAGAATGCTGAAAAGGCAAGTAGAATATGAATAGATTCAAGTGTGGGTACTGGAGCATAGGTTTCTTCTTAATCTATTCCTTCTTGTTGATTAGAGCCTTTAGCAACTAATCTAGATTTATTTCTCCTGATGATTACATTTTCATCACATTTATTTATGAAGACACATTTTACTCTAATAATAGAAGTTTCCTTTGTTATTTCAACAAAGGTCCAGACTTTATTCCTTTTGAATTCATTTAGTTCATCTTGCATGGATTTAATCCAATCATCTTCACCTAAATCTTCATCAGTGGTTTTTGGTTCCAATTGGGAAAGGAATGCTAGATTCTCTACTTCATTTCTTAAAGAGATTCTAGTCCTTACGGGATGATTCACATCACCAATGATACTATCACTAGGATGATTCTTTAGAAATGAATAATTTGGGCTTTGTAAAACCTTTTCATCAACATAGGGTAGAAAATTTTCTGGGGTAAATGTTTTAGAATCCTCTTCTTGAACATTTTCCTTATCTGAAGGATTTTCTATCAATGGTTGATAATCAGTTTTTGTAAACACATCTAAGGATGTAGGTTGAGGTTGTTTAAAAAAAAGGATCAGTTTCATCAAATTTGACATGTACTGTCTCTACAACAGTGCAAGTGTTTTTTTTGAAAACTCTATAAGCCTTAGAAGTTGTTGAGTAGCCTAAGAAAATTCCTTCATCAAATTTTGGTGCGAATTTTTGTAAGTTATCTTTAGTATTCAGAATGAATACCTTGCAACCAAAAACCTTAAATTATGAAAATCTAGGTTTTCTACCATTCTATAACTCATAAAATGTTTTATTGAGAAAAGTGAGCAGTACATATAGCTTCATCCCAAAAATGATTAGCTATAGAATATTCATTCAACATGGTTCTAGTTATCTCTTGTAGAATTCTATTTCTTCTTTCAACAACACCATTTTGTTGAGGTGTTCTTGGTGCTAAGAAGTTTTGAGTAATACCTTTTCTACTACAAAAAGTTTCAAAATCGGAATTTTGAAATTCTCCTCCATGATCACTGTGAATAGTTTTCAATGGAAGGTTTTTCTCATTTTTAACATGGGATCTAAAACTTTTGAAATAAGAAAAATCATTAGACTTATTTTTTAGAAAATAGACCCATGTAAATATATGTGTAATCATCAACCAAGACAAATACATAATACTTGCCTCCAATGCTTCTAGTTTGTGTAGGACCAAAAAGATCCATGACCACAAACTATAGTGAATCAGCTTTTGAGACTTCACCAATTAATTTAAAACATTATTTATGTTTCTTACCATATTGACAAGGTTCAAAAACTTTTGAAGAATAAAATATAAGCTCTGGTAGATCCTTAACTAACCCTTTCTTAGAGAGTTTTCATAAGTCCCTAAGGTTACAGTGTCCTAACCTTCTATGCAATAACCAATAATGATCTTCCATTTCACTAAGGCAAGGTAATTCTTGGCTCTTAAGGTCTTATAAGTTTAGTGTGTAAAAATTCTCTTTCTTATGGGAAGAAAGAATAAATTCTTCCTTGGAATTTTGTACTAAGCACTTATCATTCCTAATATTCACAAGGTATCCATCATCACATCACTTTCTTATGCTAATGAGGTTGTGCTTGATATCTTTAACAAAAAAAACATTTGAAATCAATGTTTTTCCAAGAAGAACGATGTTACCTATACCAATAATCTCTCCATGGGCATTATCTCCGAAAGATACTTTTCCTCCTTTCATCTTGATAATCTTTTCGAAATAGATTTTCTTACTAGTCATATTCCGAGAACATCCACTATCCATGTACCAAGTATTGTTATTGGTACTTTCCCTATTTTCCTGAAAATAAGAAAAAGTTAGGTTTTCGGAATCCAAAATTTCTTGGATCCGGAAATGTCAGAAAGAAAAATTTTAGGTACCCGCATCTTCTTAGAAAAATAATCCTTATGAAATCCTAAAGATTGGGTTTTGTTTAATGAAAAATTATTTGCCCAGTGTCCACCACATGGACACTTTGTGCAAAATGGGGCACTTTGAGGAACAAAGTAATTGTTACTAAAAATCGGTTTAGAACTTGTGTAACCAAAACCAGAAGTATTCCTTCGAGGTCGAATTTTTGAATACATTTTATCAAAATTTTCATTACCTAAGGTAAATTTTGACAAAAACTTCCTCAAAAAAAATGTTTCAGATTTGAGTTTTATATCTAAGTTCTTGTCTTCAAAAGCATTTGAACTATATCTATGATCGAAAACATCTTTCTTAGAAATTGCATTTTCTAGTTCTTTTGAAAGTTTATTCCTCCCAGAACCTACTTCCTCAAGATTTTTTGAAATTCCTTCAAAATCATCATTTATCTTATCAAGATATTTAGAAAGATCTGATATTTCCTTAGTAAGAATAATATTCCTAGAGTTTTCCTTGTCATGAATTTTCATGAGTTTTGAGTTCTCAATCTCAAGAAGTTCAGAAAACCTAGAAACTTATTCATAGGTAGGTAAAGTATTTTCTTCATTAAAAGAGGATTCTATATCAGAAGAGTTATAATATTTATTATCATTAGCATTTAAAGAGATATTGGTCAATGATTCATCATTGTGTACCTTATCCATCAAGCAATGATTATCAATAGGTAGCCTGGCTATAAGACCAAGATTCTTCTGTCCAGAAGATTCATAATCCGATGATTCATCTGAAGAGTCACCACCACTAGCACTCCAGGTGTCATTTTCTTTTAGAACATTCTTAGCTTTGTACTTGTAATACTTATTTCTGTTCCTTTCATAATGACTCTCTTTTCTTTATTTTCTTTTGATTATAGGGAAATCAGGTCTTATGTGTCCCGCTCTCTTACATTCATAGCATGTGACCTCTAAATCTTTCTTATCATTACATTCCTTCTTCTTATACATGGATTGGAAATTTCTCTGTCCAGCTATCTTTTTCATCCTTCAAGAAAGATTTGCTAACTCATTTTCTGAGACTTTACTCTCACTAGATTCTGATTGGATAATAACCTTCTTAGACATGGATCTAGTAACTCTCTTCGGAGTCTTAGCTTTTATGTGATTTGAAGTTATAGTAAAAGAAACACTACCATTCCCATTCTTCTTATTTATATTGTCAGCATCTTTCTTCATACTAGTCTCATATTTAAGAGGAGTTCCAAACAACTCATCAAGAGAAATTTTAGTAACCTTTATATTCTCATCAATTACAGTCCTTTTTGATTCCCACTCATTCGGCATAATGTCTATGATCTTTTCCAAAAGAGCTTCATCATCTAGAACTTTCTCTCCCATTGATTGTAATCTATTCATGATGTTCATGAATCTCTGTTGCACCTTATAAATTGGTTCTCTATAAGGAAAATTTAAACCATGATACTCACCTCTAAGCATGGATCTTCTAGTCTCAATCACTTTAGTTGTACCAAAATGAGTAACTTCAAGTTTATTCCATATAGAATTTGCTGCATCACAAGAAGAAATTTGGTTATATATGTTCCTAGTCATTGAACAAAGTAAAGTATTTCATACCTTATAGTTGAGTTGGTATTCATGTTGTTTTTATTAGTAACGTCACTAACTTCCTTGTCAATAATTTTGTATCCTCCGGTAAGGATGAAAAAGTTATCTACCCCAGTATTGATAATGAAAGTCTTCATGCGATCTCTCCAATATTCATAATCATTACCATCAAAAATTGGTGGTATGGTTGGATTAAGATTGTAAATGGATCCAACATTTAAACCTGCCATCCTTTAGAAAAACGTTGGCACACAAACTTATTATAAGTATAAGTCTGTAAACAAGAGAAAATATTCCAAGAAAAAAATGTAACTCTAAGAAAAATTGAATCTGAACTATGATTCTGAAAAATATGAATCCAAAAATTATGAATCCAGAAATATGAATCTGAATTTTCAATTCTGAGAAATATAAGGTAGAAGATAAAACTTCTGAATCTAATAATGAGATTAATTCAGATGGAACAAAATCTATGTTACAAAATGTTAGATTGGTATAGGGTATGAGTTCACCTCCTCTGATACCAATTGTTAGGATGGTATGACTCTGAGTATGATATACATTGTGATACCAAATGTAGGATCAAAATAATAATGAGATTCTCAGATACTAGTGGGGGTGAATTGTACCTTTTAAAAATTCCCTAAGGAAATTTTTAGGATGGTTATGTTTAAAAAAGTTAAAAAAGATAATTCACAAGACCTCTATAAGTTCTAATCACTTGCTTGATTCCAGAAAAGTGATTCCAGAAATTAAACTTAACTAAAGTTACAAAGATTAAGATTCTACCTTAAAGCGTATAAAATCTAACTAAATCAGAGTACAAGTAAGGAAGTATAAGAAAGTTATACTTTCTATAGCAATAAAAATGCAGCAGAAAAACAAGTAGTAAGACTACAAGTAACAAACAACAACTCTTTTAACCCAAAGAAAAGGGTATCCAACAACCTTGGATAAAGGTCCTCTGATTTATACTTTCAAGAAATTATGTCTTACCCACACCAGGGTAAGCCCTTGATACGAAGATCAGAGTATGTCTTGATATCCCTGCAAGCCATCAACTATCAGGTAGTCGGCACCTCAATCTTCCTCAGCAAGGAATCCGTCAACTTCAAGGTGTTGGAACCTCTATCTTCCTATCGCCGGAAGCCCTCGATTGTAATCAGCAACAATCAGAGTCGCACGAAGCAAGTCTGCACAAGGAAATGTTTGAACAAGCTGTTCAAACTTTCTGCACGAAGCTTGAGAGTTGATAAGAGCATCTCTCTCTAGAAATCACTTCAACAGAATGTAAGACTAGATGTTAAAGATCAGTATCGAGCTCGTTCAAATGATCTATTATTTATAAGCGAATCTCCAATGGTCAGCTCCCTCCTCCAATGGTCATATTTCTCCTTGAATTTCGGAGGGACCTGTACACATGTCACTCAACCAACGGTTAGTCAATAACTGAAATAATGACATCATTTTGTAATAAAACAAGTGTAAGCATAACTAAACTAATGTTCGGAATGTAAGAAAATAAAAGTTTGGAGTCTAAGAAAAATGGAATTCAGAGTCTATAATAAAGAGATATTAGGATTCTGTTTTGTAGGAATTCAGAACCTGAATTCTGTAGAAATCTGGAGTCTGAATTTCATGGAAATTTGGAGTTTGGTTTCATTAGTATTCAGAACCAGAACTTACAAAGATCGGAGTCATAGTTCAAGAGAATTCGGAGTCACAACTCATAGGAGTTTGGAGTCTGAATTCAGAGAACTCGGAGTCAGAACTTAGATAAGTTCGTAATAAGAATTCGGAGTCAAACTACATGAGATTTCATATCCAGAATTCGGAGTCGAACTGTGTGAGAGTTCGTATCCAGAATTCGGAGTCGAACTATATGAGGGTTTATATCCAGAATTCAGAGTCAAACTACATGAGTGTTCGTATCTAGAATTCAGAGTCGAACTACATGAGAGTTTGTATCCAGAATTCCGATCCTAAAACAGAATGCTTCATATTTAAGTATTATATGATTCTGAGATTTTAGGAACGAATCTGATTTTTATACTTAAGAAAAATATTGATATGAGCAATGAAAACATGGTAGGGGTAAATTCCTTTGGGACGGAAATTTTCCTTATAGAAGTAAAATATAGATTTTCTTAAGTATAAGGTGTCTGAGATTTTCAAAACAAGAATGAATGGAAAAGTCATAAGGAAAACCTTATTGACTCAAAAAAAATATATTCATTAGTTCCATAGTTAAAACCATCCAAATAAAATAGTTATGAAAAAAAATTACACTATTATGTGGAGACGGTAGGCTATATATATGCACAAGAAATGTATTAATTTTCTATAGGATGGAAAGGAGGTGTATAAGTGTATTGAATAAAACATAATAAAATTTCATTATACTAAATATACTAATTTTATTATATAATAATAGTTAAATAATATTTGAAGAAGGTTTTATTGGAAATTAAATGAAGACACTTGGTGAAGTGTTATACCTATTCTTCAGAAAATCACTTTTGGCTTACACTTTAAGCCTTCTAGGTTGGCCATCTTATGAGACCAAATCCTATATTACATGGAATGGAAGTTATGTAAGGTATTTGGGTATGTATTGGTCGAACTTAGTGATTTAATAGGTGTGTAAAATATAGGATATGTGGCTCCCAATTATAAGTGGGGGATAAGAAATACTTCTAATTACCTATAAGATTTAAATATAATATATATCAAAAACATGTAAAGTGGAAAAAAATGGAAAAATTTTGAAATTAAGGAATTATAAGTTTAAAATAACATCTAAAAGTAAATTTTATACAAGTTTATGTTTCTTTCTAAACATTCTCTTTTGGTTTGTCCCCCTCAATAACTCTTTTTAATACTAACTTTGGAAAAACAGTTTCTTATATTAAGGGTCATAAATTAACATAAAAGATTAAAAATAGATAAAAATGGTCCATGGATGAAATTTTAGACCGTTTTTTGTACCAATTGTATTATTTAAATATTATTAACATTTTTAAATCATTTAATTAATTATTTGTCCTAAAATATCACTAAATTGGTTTTTGTGAAAATTCATTTAATTTTACTACAGATAAATAAAGATGGGAAAATTTTTAATATAAAAATATTAAACATTAATTATACTTTATAATAATCAATTAAATTTGTGTAATACAAAAATTCATCGAAAACATGTTATTTTTGTTTTTTTTAATAATTATCCTTTATTTTCCTATAGATTACACAAGCATTATATCATCATTTCATTATAGTTTAGGGTAATTAATCTTCACTAAAAAATAAAAAAATACTACAATAAATATAATTTATTAATATAAATAATAAACCTTTATAACTAATATTAACATATTTTATCATAACGAAGATCTATTGGATATTTTAAAATAAAGTGTGTGACATTTTGTACTTACTCTATTTTAAAAACAAAATGAATTTCATTATCAAACAAAAATAGATTCAAAATTTCATATATATGATTTTAGTATAGATATTGTCTAATTTATATCATCCGATTAAATAATATCATGTTCCGTTTTTATTATTAGACATTATCAAATATTTTTAATAATAATTAACATGTTTTGTCCACTGAAATTGTGGTAACCAATTATCCTAGTTTCTATTCATTATGATTAAGTTTAAAAATGAATAATTTAAAAAAATTAAAACCCCATGATTAAAAATATGGAACTAATATTAAATGATTCAATTTATAAAATTTATAGAAATAAATTTTAATAAAAATGTAAAAAATGCAAGGAAAAAAAGTATAACAAATGTTTTTAAGCATAAACATAAACTTATATCAAAATAACATATAATATTGATTCCATTGAAATTATTTTTATTACTTTTAATAAAATTTAAATTTATTTAATTTAAAAAATTATAATGATGTAATGGTACTTTTAATTCACTTTATTTAAAGAAAATAAATGACAATTTTTCAAAAATTGTCATTATTCACTATTCACTCCAAAAGAAAGGTTTTTAGAAAAATATCAAAAAACATCCTAAATTTATTATGACTAGTGGATTTCAAAAATTAATGACATTTTTTTAAAATAAAATTTCTAAAAGTGGTTAAAATATCCATATTTAAATAATATTATTTCACAGTTTGTTTAAGATTGGTGTTTCTTGCTCAACATGTTATCAAAAATAGTGCCCCTTATAAAATAAAATATAATGAAAATATTGGGGTATTATAATGATAGTTTAAAATATAAATATAAATTAGTTTAATTCATTATTTAAAATCCATTCATAGTTTCCTTGAAGTTTGAAAACATTTATTATTAATTCCTAAAGAGTTGTTCATTTCAAATACAATAGTTCTTTTAGTGATTTAAATTGAAGAAATATTTTATTTAGTAAATCATTACAGTTTATATAAATTAAAAAAAATATGACCATTAAATAAAATAAAAGCGATAATAGATTATTATAAAATTATGCACCATGGGAGGCCTTATGATACTGAGTTTATGCCTCATCCTAGGATCCTTATACTCTCAGTGTAAAACCACACATAGTTACTCCCATGAATGGGATACTTAGAAGAAAGTAGGTATATCCCAAGCAGTAACCAATCATTGTAATCAAATATTTTATTCAATTTAGTAACATAGTAAAAAATCTAGTATGGGTAGACCTTTTCTTAGTGTAAATATCCAAGTCATCCCACAAACATTCTCAGAGTAACCATGTGTAACCCCCACCTTATTATGGTTGGGGATTTTGAGAAGAAGTTTGAACATTTAACCATGTGTGACACTCACTCAGGGAATTTGGTGATGATCCATGGTTTGTTTGAACATATTAAATTGGTGTTATAATACATGAATTATGGCTCATAAAGTGACACAAATATGAGAATATTAGAAAAGGGGGCCAATAATAGTTGAGTTGCATCCTTTAGTAATCGGCTAGCTATTTGACCCTACCATCTTAGCCGGTGGAGTGGGGAGAAGATATTTTTCCTATTAAGGCTCTCCAGAAATTTAAGGATCCTACACTGACGAGCCAATTAGATAGGAAGTAGTCATATATCCTATATGGAATCACTAGCCAACTCTTAATCTTTCATTGGGTGGTCAATGGGGCATCTGGATAGCCTTTAGTGGGAGTGATTTTTTTCATTTTTTATATTGATTCCCCCTCAATTTTAACCTAATTTAGTCAAAAAAAAATTAGGTCCAATCTGCCATACCCTCTTTTTATCCTTCCTCTAATATCTTCCCATGATATGGGGTGGATATTTGAAGTATATTTTGAATAATATATGTTTGATCCTTTGTTCTTTATCAATCTTGGATCCCTTTTTCCTTTTATGGTGGTAGATCATCTTTTTGTTTATTGTTGATGAATCCCATCATTAGGTATGGGCCATTAAGATCCTTGATATATCAATTTTGATTGAACCATGTTCCTCTTAATTTACTTTATTGTAAATTGATCATTGTATTTATCATCATTAGATAATTTATGTCAATTCCATTGAATCTTAATGGAATTTCCTGATAATGGAGAGGCTTTGGATCAAAATGGCTAGATGATGTCATGTGATAATAAACATATGTATTTTATGGGTGCTTTATTGAAGGTATGTCCCTTGTGGTATATTTTATTGTTTTTGGATGATTTTAATCAAATAGTCCAATAGACCATTGAATTAATTTGGGGACTTTTCTCATATTAGAATTGAGAGTGTGCCAAGAGTGGTCAAACTCTATTGGATGATGTTGTGTCTAAGGTACATCTCTTGGTTTTTTTCTTCTAATAGTTTTAAATTACATTATATAAAAAATTTCATTATTCTATTTACATTTGATAGTTTTCTTCCCATAATGACGTAGAAATAATTTTATGGGGCTTCCATGGGTGGTTGATGGTGGTTCCAGATAGGCACTGATACCCATTAAGCCTTTTTTAAATTATTCACTAAACCTTTGGTTGTATGTTTTCTTGTAATAAGTTAATTAATTATAATTTTTTTAAATTATTTATTGGGAATTATTAGTCATGAGAAGAACCTTATAGTGATCGAGGGATTTTTAATAGACTTGGTTAGACTAAAACAATGCTAATAGGTTCTACTTTGTAGAGATTTTACTCCATTTGAGGTAGGAAGTCATGTTTAGTCCACCTTATTGTATTATACATAGATTATTGAATGCGGTAATAGGTTCACCACCTTGGGTGAATTACCCTTAAATTTTTAATATGTTATTAATGACAATTAACTCTTAAGAAATTAATTATCCTAAGGTCTAAAAAATTAATGGAACTAGGTCTATTGTAATTGGACAAGTTATTTAGAGCTACGAAATATCCATCTTCACTAGATTGATGCTAACCATCTATAAATGAGTCTTAATCACTAATGAGTGCATCAGATTACATATATTCTTTGGGATATTTGTTTGTACAACATAAGACCTAGAGTCTTGAGACCCTATTTGACTCCTCGATCACATGTGTGTGCATGTGTAGCCCGTGAGTGCCTGTTTTATGCTATGATCACATGTGTGTTCTTAGGTGACTTTTCATACCATGTTTGATTCTTGGATCATAATTTTTTTCATGTGTATCCCATGAGACCATGTTTTATTGTTGATCACATGTATTTTTGTGTGTATCCCATGAGACCATGTTTTGTGACTTTATCACATATGTGTGTCTATGTGGGTGTGTATCCTATGAGACCATGCTTGATGCTTTGATCACATGTGTATGTCAGTGACCCATGAGACCATGTTTTATTATTAATCACATGTGTGTGAATGTGTATCCCATGAGACTATATTTTATTCCATGATCGCATATGTGTATATGTGTATCCCATGAGACTATATTATATTATTGATCACATTTGTGTTCATGTATATCCCATGAGACCCATATTTGATACATAATTCCATGAGTATTCTTATATAGATTATTATTCCATGATTGATGATGATTATATATATTGTATATTACTATTAAATTCTCATAATGACATTCCATTTCCATCCTTCATATGATTTTCCATGTTTCATGTTATTACCTTACCTTAGAGGCATTTCATTGGTACCCAAGGAAGGAGGACCATAATACTGTTGTTGTCCCTTAGAGGGGGAGTGCACACGTCTTTCAATAGTAAAGATGATGGAATTCAGGATATGGTAGGGCCATGAAAACCTTGAGGATAGTCCCATGGTAGCGATGTTGTGGAAAAATGACCTTGTGAATGCCAAGTGACAATTCTAATTGATTTCCTAAGGATATGGAGTGACATGTTGTCTCAATACCAATCGAATATTGAATGAACTATCCACCCATTTCCTTAAAAATTTTATGTTACATTTTATCTCAATTCTTTTGGGGGTGGAGTGACATGTTTTTCTAATTCTTTGAGGATGACTAGTGATGTGCTGCCTTCTTCCCTTATGGATCATCCTTATGGATAGTTTGTTGTCACTTTTAAAATCTTTTCATTACCCTTCCAGTATAGAGATAATACAGTTATGGATTATGTTCATAGTGTCTTGGTGAGAATATAACCCCTCATGAAATTGATGATTACTTGGAATTAGTGTTTATATTATAGGTTTTCTTAGTTATGTATTTCAGTTTTACCATCTTCTAGGATTATCACATGAATGTACAAAAAAAAAATTTCCAAGTGAGTATTAGACTGCATTGGTGGTATCCTACAAATTTGTACTCACACACTTATAGGATGGTCATGGTACTTGGTTACCTGATTATGCCTCACATTTTTTAGGTATAGGTTTGGATGATTCCTAGGTTTGATCACTGAGTGGGATAGCTCACTCCATGTCTGGAGAATAGGATAAGGTGAGGTTTGGAGTTGTAAAACCTCTTATATTATTTTCTACCCAATGTGTGTGATATTCTTGATGGGAGATTAGTGTCCTTATTTCTAATTGTGACTATTGGGTATTTTTTTCAACGTTCACTCATTACTAACGATATGATCATTTGTATTAGTGTTTTAAAATTTTATATTCTTACATTTTTGGTTATTAATGTATTATCGTTCATGTTGATGGAGGGTATAGTCTCCTCATGATTCCATCATTAACCCTCACTGCTAGTTGGTAGCCTCTAGTGTATGGGGAGGCGTACCTGAGTACATGTGATATTTCAACTCAAACCCAATGATTTGGATTAGGATGTTACATTGTGTGTTATATTCTATCCAAATATCTCTTTGTAAACCATAAAATTTATGAAATATAATGATCCTTTTAACCATTTAATTTCTCAAATAAAGGAGAAACATTTACAACCCCATTTATAAAACATATTAAAAAAGGTAAAACATACCAATTGGGCGTTTATAATTTATTTTTGATATACACTTAAAATCTAATTTAAAACTGACTGTGATTACTAATATTTTTAATTCCTAAGGATTCCCTCCTTATATATCCATATTAATTTATTCACAAACATATATATATATATCTAATTCTCTCATTACACAAATTAACATATTCAGATCTGAATTTGTATATAGGGATATGTATACCCCTATATATGTGTACAATTACAAAAGACATCAAATCCGTTTAAAAAACATTACATTATTATTAAAAATAAAATCTTGAAATTATTTTTCAATACATTTTATATCTTGTATTTCTTGAAATTAAAAGTAAAAAATAAGAGATAAATCTGAGTTCACTTTGAAATAACAACACAAATTTTAAAATCACATGGTATATAAATTACTATCAATTTATTATTAGGTTTGAGTTATTAATACATTAGGAAAGGTTATTACAAAAAAAATAACTACAACAAATATTTATCATAATATGTTACATAATATTAGAGATAGAAAATTAGATAAACCATAAATATATAATAAATATCAAAGATCTTCATAAAACACATAAATATCACCCTACTCCCTTCAATTTCCTTTAGTATAATTCACAATAATATTAATTCTATCAATAATTTCCACTCAATTAAATAAAAATCAGGAATAATATACAATTTACACCTAAATAAAGTTTTAGAAATATTTAATCTTCTAACTCAAGAAAATCATTCACAAACATTGTATAAGAGGATAAGAAAACTCCAACTAAACACCACACAGTAGACAAGGATCAACTAAAAGGCATACACATGACTATTCCCCATCAAAAACAAATCACAAAAAAACCAAAACTGGGTCCACACTACTACCAAACCGCTCAAGAAGAAAGAAAGTGAATCTAATCATCAAAATTAAAATTAAAATTCACCTTAGATCATAATGATTTGTTCTCATGAATCTAAGGTCCAAAACTAATCAAACGATGTCTAAGGATATCCAAACAAGCACCACTAGTCATGAAGGTTTTAAGGAAATTCATCAAGATAATATAGAATATTAGATAATTCATGTATTAATCCCCATTTAATAAAATTAAAGAGTTAAGTCGTAATTAATATTTGGTACAAAAACCATAGCATGTCGCCTCCTCAAATCCTATATTTAAACTTCCTTAATACTAATATTATCAAAAAAAATTGGGATAAAATAAAGGATATCATTTAATATCACCAAATATCTCAATGATCAAAGTTTTACTATCATTTTTTCTCTCCTCAAACCAGGCACTGAAACCAAGACACAGAAAAATAAAAGGCATTATGGTGAGACAGACATTAAAGTGAAAAATTTAGGAAACTGACCAAATATTTCATTACAATTCATCAATAAGGGTCAAGAAACAATATCATAATGAAATATTAAAAAAAGTTCCACATAATATAAACTCAAAACAACTCAATACCACCCTGCTAAAATACTACCTTTAAGAATATAATGAAACTCACATAAGAAAACCGAAATAATATTCACTCTAAATTAATATAGATACTTTCTTATAAGTGAAAAACCTTGAATTATTTATTCTATAACCATACCCCTTTATAGAGTAACAATAAATTATCCTTGATATAAAACAACATTAAATCCGCATTGATAAATCCATGTTCTACAACACAAGAAATACATGTTCACATAACCCTTTAGGGAAAAACATGCCATACTATTGGAAAACCACCTCCTCCTATCGAATTTCTAAAACACAACATGATATTTTATATCAAAAAACATTATTTCCATATGAAATTTTCACTACAAATATATCCTCTTCCAAAGAAATATTCTTTCAATGCCCCCGACACCTACCAGATGAAATTTTATAATCAACGAATTTCTATGCCTTTAGACATCCATATCCAATGCAATGAATTTTATCCCTACAAAATAAATCTTTATTCATGAAATAAAAATTATCAACTTCAAAATAAATTTAAAGGCATCTAAATAATTTAGATACCCATTTTATCAATGTTTATAATGTTTAAATAAATTCTTATAATTTTATTTTTTAATCTATGAAAAACTATATGATAGAAATTTATAAACAAGAATTAAATTTAAAATCACTTAATAATGCATTTGGATTTCCAAAAAACCTAATAAAATTTATTTCAACATGATTTTAGATGTTTAATATGTCATTACATGTCATAAAAGTGGGGTTAGAAAACTTAATCATAAAGGTTTATGTTGAATTAATTGATCACGGTTGAATCACCTACCTCATTATCATTTAACAACACCAAAAAATAGTAACAATAATAAAAAATGTATTAACCCTAAAAACGCCTATATATTCAATGTAAATAAACAATATAAATTAAAACAATCAAAATAAACAATATAATAAGCTCGATAATGAATAACACTCACATGTGGGGCCATTAAAAAATGTTGCAACCTCTACTAGGGCAATGGAAACATGTAGATAAATCTCATATACCTCACTAGAAAAGAAATCACATTCCTATATATTTCTTTTTCACATGGAAAAACCTTAAATCCCAAAAAAAATCCTATTTTCTAAAAAATTTCATGTGTTAAATGAGATATATTCCCTATATCCCCATATATATAATATATATATTTTGAATTTTATGAGAATTAGGATTTACATGAATAATAGAGTTTATTATTATATACTACAAATGATAGTAGTTTTGGAAAGATAGTTGATCAAATCACTACCAAGGCTATCATTATTGATTTATTACACTATTTTTAATTGGAGGGTAACTTTTTGAATTCATGCATTTTATGCATTAATGGTCGATGCATTAACTCAAGCATTATAAATGCATCAGATTCTGCATGCACTTATACATTTCAATTCCTTGTAATGGAAAGGTGGGTGTATAATTGTTAAGTCATGGTTGAACCTTCCTAAAAAGATAAATCTCCCTCTCTTCCTATCACACACCATGGTGAAGAAGATTCCATCTCATATGATGAAGGATCTTGTTAACTATGGGATACCTGTGGTGGTGTGAGGCTTTGTCTAAATAATTTTTTTATCTCCATAAAATACAATGGAAGAAGATTAGGAAATGCCATAGGGGTATCTTTAGTGAATAATAAGATATTTATAGTAATATTTATATCATTATTTATAAAGATTTTTTATTTCTTGAATGTGAGATCGTCATAAATTTTTTGAATTGTTTGTGTTTCTTCTAAAAAAATTCAAACTCATTTAAATCCTAATAATGGTATCATAGCCTACTCTTGAATTTGGTTTATAAATATCATGCATGAAATAAAGTGAATATGAAAAAAATAATATCATTTTTTGTTTCTGATAATTTTTTTGTAAATATATGATCCTTATGTAGAAGAATTCTATGAAAGGGTTATCTTGAACAACCCTTATGCCGAATAATTTGTGAATAGGTAATATATACTTACCTTTTCATAGAAAATTCTATATAAGGTTCATTCAGATTTTTCCTTATATAGATTTATTTTTTAATTAGGGTATTTCTGTTTACATTTATACAAAATATTTTCCAAAAGGGTTATGTTGTTGAACACTTATATAGATGGTTTATGAAATGGTAGATTTATTTTACCCTTATGAAATGGTTCTATATAAGTTTTAGTGTGATTTTTACTCTTATGAACAAATTTCTACAAAGAGGTAACCACATATTACCATTACACATGAAGGTGTTCTGCTGTAAGGGTAAAGAAAATAATTTATAATTTTAGTTTTATTATAATTTTTGAATACTTTATAAATTATAATAAATTTTTTCTAGGAATATATATCATTTAATAAATTTTTATTTATTCAATTAATTATAGAGTGTTTATAATTAATAAAAAAATAATCTAGAAACGTTTTTTGTTAAATATTTCTTAAATATTAAATGTAAATATTTTAAATACCATTCAATCAATTTATATAGAATCTCTTTTTGTAAGAACTTGGTTCTTCTTTAGAGGTACGACTTCTTCTTTACTTTTTCCTTTGAGTTGTTTTCGAGAAACAAGTGAAATTAGGGAAAAGTACTGGAATCATGGGATACACAATGTGTATTCCCAAGAACACGTCATGTATTGTGTCCTTATATGAAGGGAATAAAAGGTGTGTGGGCTTATTGGCAAGGAAAAGAGGAAAAACCAACTACAGGTCGTGTACATTATAGTAAATGTTGTGTATTCATGTTGGTAGTCCTTGGAAATAAATCGGTGAAATTCAACCGCCAAGTGTATAGTTAAATGATATAAACGCTTGGTATATGGGATTACACACCATGTATTTTTTATTTTTCACTTAAAATTGACAATAGCCTCTCCATTTGGTAAGTTGGATAGTGGGCTCACCGAGGAAACTCAAGAGGTGCACCGAAACATCAACCTCTTCCAAGTTGATCATATAAACTCCAAATCAATCACTATGAATCTTTTTTTAACAAAATCAGAAATCTCTTGATTACTCTTGATCCATTCTTAGTGGCCTTAATTCTTGAAGAAGTTATTTAAGATTGATTAAATATCCTAGTTTCGTAGATCTTTGTCATTCTAGCTTGAATTGGAAGTCGAGGATGGAAGAGGAGTGTTGCACTACGATGAGGTAGGTGTTATTGTGCTAATTGTTTAATGTTCAGTTGTTTTTATGTGTCGTTGTGCCACACACCCATGTTTATAGTGTCTCTTGATTGAAAAATTTACTGGTTTTAATACTTAATGACAATTAGGTGATTGAGTAAATTAATTGACGCATGTTTAGGATTTTGGTTTGATTAAGGGACACCATGTAGGTTTGTTTTCCCTCGTATGACCATTATTGTCCGTTTATCTGAGGATGCTAATGGGCATGCCTTTATTTCTCTTTTGAAGGGTTTTTTAACATGAAATTGGTTAATTAAAAGGTTTTCATATGAATATGTTTGTAAAATCATTGTGATAGTTTAATTCACATGTTAGTCTTGTTATATAAATTTTCCCACATGAGATGTTATTTTGTTAACCATGTAAGAGTGAAATTTACATGTGTTGTTTACTATGCTAAAATGATGATACACTGGGTTGGTCCCTAATTTTAATTTGCTGAAATTATAATACATCAAGCTTGTCCCAGATGTTAATATACTGAAATGCTGATACACTAGAATTATCTCTAATTTGAATATGCTGAAATACAAATACATTGTTCTTGGCCGGGAGACATATTGAAATGGAATGACTTATGACACATCTTCCAAGCCAAAACACAAGCATGGATTCGGTCTACACTTCTTTTGTTTAGATATCCTGTTGAGGTATCCGTTGGGTTTACTTCATATATTGGTTTGATGGACTTAGTTTAGACACTGAGACTTATATAATTCAGTGAATTTTAATTGATTAAATAACATGAAATTAATTTAAATGAATTCCAATGATTTTAGGATTAGTCACTCTTTAGTACCTGCTAGTTTACTACATTTCACTATTGTACACTATTGTTGCATATACTCAACGACAGATTGGCACTAACCTTCGGTGGTTTCATACTGGGATTTATTTCTCACACACAATTTAGGATATGATTTTGGGCCCAAAAAGAATATATTATTGTAGGTGTTGATATGGGAAAGAATCCTTATATAAGTATTTGATTGCTGGTTAGGAGTAGAAGAATATGGGACCAAACCAAGTCCTACGATACTGTTGAGCTTTATTTTTTTTACTATACATTGGTATTGTGTAGTACATGATTATAGTGTATCATGTTTTCTCTATTTTTTTAGAACATGTGACAGGCTGCATCATTTAGATATTATATTCCTTCTGGTTATCTTTATCTTTCAATATTTTGTTGTTTACTTAAGTTTCATGTTGTTTACTACTTCCTCTATTTTTATTTTTTATTATATTATGTTAAAATCTACTAATGAGGGAATAGTTTCCCCACTATCACACCCTAGTCCCTCACTACCAGTCAGCAGCCTCTGGCATTTGGGAAAATATGGTTCAGGCGATGAGGCCAATCGAGTACGGGGCACCTTTTTGTGGCATCCGGACTGAGGATGTTACAAAATGGTATCAGAAGGTTTCATTTCTTATTTTTCTTCTTGTTTAGCAATAATAGGAAGGGATAGAAATGATATGGAATTTTTTAATTATATGTTCCGAGGATTAGATACCTCGTGTAAAGGGAAAATTCAAATTACCTCAAATAGAATTGTGCTTTAAATTTTGAGTCATTACAGTTGATTTGATTTCATCAGTGGGTGATGCACTAGTTTTATACTATTATTATAGAAATTATTGTGGTTATATTTTGCAGAAAATTGATGAGATGAATGTATTCCATCTCAAGCATCATATAGACACTTTTTAGAATCACATTCCATGCATTATGCCATACCATTTAGAATGCATTGGATATTGCAAGCTATTGTGATAAATGTCATTCTAGATATGCATGATGTTCTATGATATGCACTTATTGGGTGCCAAACATTGATTCACGAGGATTATGGGCCCTCATGGATAGTAATTTGGTATCCCACTAGGTAGGTTTCCTAAATAAATGGGGGTTTTGGGGGAATTTGGAGGTTCCTTCCTAAAAACCCCAGTATAAACTGAGTGTAGTTTATCCTAACATGTCGTGTGTTCTTCCTGTTCATGGTAGAAGGTATTCAAACTTTTAATATGAAAACATCATGTACCATGTGTACAGGTCATGTAGTTAATTAAAGTGTAATGGACTGTTTGAGAGAAAACACAGGCTGTAGGGTTTTTATCAAAACATGTCGTATACTTACGGTACACGTCGTGTAGCCAACCCAGGTAGAAACTGTGTTAATCAGGACATATGGGAGTACCTATCCAGGAGGATAGACTGGTGTACACGCCATGTATGTGAGTAACACTCTGTGTACCTAGGGTTGATACACACCCAAGCTGGTGGTAGCACACCACCATGTGCCTGCATAAGGGTACATGCTGTGTATTCTTTCTGCATGTCGTGTTGTCCCTTTTTCCCAGCCGTGTAGGTATTTTCCTTTTTTATTTTGGAACACGTGAACAGAAAACCTTGATGATGAGATTTTACTAAATCATGTGCTTAACCTTGTAGAGTCATACCACCATGAAGACCATTGGTTGTACACTAGGAGAGTGGTGATGATCATACTCTAGAGATGGTAGGTCATGGGCTACCAATGGAACCTCCAGTTGTGCCAGCTATGGAACTAGATGTTATACCAAACAAAGGAGATGATGTACAGTTCAGTGAAGGTTTTCTATGGTTTATGTAGACCTTTCAGGGAGCATGGCAGGCTACCATATATATGGAAAAGCTGACACATATATTCCAACAATAGAAATTGCCTAATTTTTTAGGGGATGGAGGACCACAGGCTACGGAATCATGGCTAGAATCAGTGATGACTATCTTCAAGAATCTTGAGATGCCTCTTAAGATGAGGGTCAAACTCATGAAATATATTCTACGTGATTCTACCAAGAGATGGTGTAATTTTATCACTCAAGTAGGGAATCATCAGGATATGAAATGGGAAGACTTCTAAGCAGCCTTATATGATTATTATTTTCCTGATATGATGAGGGTCGATCGATCCTGGGATTCCATGCACCTAGAGGAAGTCACACTGTCAGTTATGGACTATTCATCCTAGTTTATTGAGCTTTAGAAAATCTCACCTATCATGATGTGTGATGACAGATCGAAAGCTAAACAATTCGAGGATGGTCTCAAGATTAACATCCAATAATAGGTGAATGTATTCAGGTTTCCATTTTTCCCTTCTATTGTGAATCAGGTGCTGATTACTGAAAAAATCTATGAGAATCTGGGGGTGCAATCCATGGTTGTCGGCACTGAGATCTGGTATTGTCTCGACCAGAAGCAAGAAGCTGAAAATGGAGCTTTCTCATAGGGATATGAGAAGTTAGAATTTTTATTCTGAAATCTAGGTGAGTTAATACTAGTGTGGAATTATTTTACATACTAAACCATAATGCCTGATGGACCTGTTAGAATGAAGATCCTGCTGAAATATGGTCCATTTACTACGGTTCTACAGGATGTTTTCACCAGCATCTAGTGAGATAGGGTCTACAATAACTCCATGTTCAGAAGTGGGGTCAGTAACTTCTCACTAGTCAGGGAACTGGAATACGTTAGGTTATTCAGGCTGAGGGGGTGGTCGAGGACATGGTAGCCAGACCCCAGGATCTTAGTGACTGTTGGGAGGGTCAATGCTGGGTATCCAAGCAGTGTCTTAGGGAAGCGGTACAGGTCATACTTATGTAGTTCAATAGGCCCAGTAGGAGTAGGATCTCGAACCTTCTACTTTTAGAGTAACTATCCTAGTCACCTCTGTTTTATCTTCTACACATTTTGATACTAGTGTTACACATAGTTTTATACCTATGGCCATTGTAAAAATCCTTGGTCTATGTGTTTATGCATATTTTAATTTTATAATGCTAGACACTCTGTTAGGGATTAGAACAGTAGTTGTGTGTCAATGCAAGTAGTTCCCCCTTGAGATTGGTGGGAGACACTTTCTATGGAACCTCAATGTCTTATAAATGATGGTATTTAATTTCATTCTCCCAATGGATGGTTTGGTTACTTTTCAATCCTTTGTTGATTTCTATCATCACAGGGTGAGTTTCACTTCACTATAGGTTGTAGAGTTTCTACAAAAGGGTGAATGGGATGTCCAGGAAAGCAGAACTGGACCCAAGCAGCATGGGTTGGGTAAAATGAAAGCCCAAATTGAGAGTTTATATTAGGATGAACATGGAACATGCCTGGCAGATTTCCCTCCAGTAATTGATCGCTTCAGGGGCATTTTTCGGGACGACTTCTCAGGATTACCTATGGTCGAAGAGGTGGATTTCACTATCCAACTAGTGCTAGGAGTTGCCCCGATATCCATTCCTCCTTACAGGATGGCTACAAGGGAGTTTAAAGATCTTATGAGGCAGTTGGAAGATCTATAAGTAAAGGGTTGTATTCGACACAGTACTTCACCTTGGGATTCACCATTCATTTTCAAGAAAAAGGCAGACGGTACCCTCATCATATGTGTGGATTATCAAAAACTGAATCAGTTGAAGGTTAAAACTGATATCCCATTCCTCTAATAGATGACCTGTTTGATTAACTTCGATGAGCTTAGGGGTTCTTGAAGATTGACTTGAGGCTAGTATATCCCCACGTATGTCTTCAAGTTGCAGACATACCTCATTCCGCATTTTTTAGCAGTTATGGTCTATATGGGTACCTAGTTATGTTATTTGGTCTCACAAACATGATATTAGTTTTCATGGAACTGATGAAATGAGTGTTCCATCCTTATCCATATTATTTTGTGGTGGTTTTTGTGGATGATATCTTGGTGTATTCCCACAATCAACATGACCATGCCAAACACCTTGAGATAATTTTGAATACACTGAGAGAGCATCAGTTATATACTAAGCCTGCAAAATTCCACTTCTATATGGATCAGATTTACAACAAGGGTCATGTCATCTTAGAGACTAGAGTATCAGTGGAATCAGAGAAGGTGAGAGAAGTAGTTACCTAGGAGCAACCCAAGTATGTTTTTGAGGTACGGAGTTTCTTGGAGCTAGCTGGTAACAATAGTCATTTTATCCAAGACTTGTCACTCTTATAAGAAATGATGATAGGCTTGACTAAGTAAGGTGTGATGTTTGAGTGGTCTTATTCTTGTGAAAAATATTTTTAGGAATTGAAGGAACATTTGACTTCAGCATCGATACTAATATTTCCAGAGCCGGGAAATAGTTACACTATATACTGTGATGCATCAGGTATTGGGCTGTGAGTAGTGATTATGTAGAGAGATTGAGTTGGTGCATACAGGTCTCAGCAGTTGAAGATGCATGAGAATAATTACCAAATGCATGATCTCGAGTAAGCTGCAGCTATTCATACTTTGCATGGTTGGAGACATTATTTATTGGGAGAGATTTTTGTGGTGTACACAGACCAGAAAAGTCTCTAATACATCATTACCTAGTGTCATTTGAATATTAGACAACAAAGGTTGGTGGAACACCTTCAGTCATTCAATTTTGAGCTTTCTTATATACCTGGAAAAGATAATTCAATGGCTGATGAACTAAGAAGGAGGACTCAGATACAGGAAGCTCATGAGGCCAGTGGTGAGTGTAAGCTTATGGATTTTTAATCTAACATGCATTTAGAGATTCACAACGGTCAGGGACAGAATTATCTTTCATCTTTGGTTGTTACCTCTACCCTTCTAAATAGATTGAGGATAAGGTAGCTATTAAATTCTGAAGGTCTAGTTCTATGGGAGAGTTTGGCTGGTGGGGACCCTATTCCTGGATAGACGATAGGTGTGGATGAAGTTCTACATATCCATGGACATGTGTGGGTTCTAGGGGATATATGCGAGGAGATGATGTGGGAGTTTCCTACTTCAGTTTTGGAAGTGCATCCCGGAGTCACCAAGATGTATCGTGCCTTACATTCTTAGTGCTAGTGGTTGGGCATGAAGCAAGAAGTAGAAGGTTTTGTTATGATGTGTTCCACCTGTCAAAAGGTTAAATTGAAACATCAATGGTCAGATGGGATTTTACATTCGCTACCCATTCTTGAGTGTATGTGGGATGATGTCGTGATGGATTTCATGATGGGGTTACTGAGGATGCCAAGAGGAAATGATGTTGTATGGGTTTTCGTTGATAGGCTTACGAAGGTCTCTCACTTCATGCCAATGAAAGAGACCTTCGGTGTTGATGATCTCAGAAAGATGTATATCTGAGAGGTGGTTTGACTTCATGGGGTTCTTCATTCTATCATTTTAGATCGGGATGCACTCTTTACATCTTGTTTTTAGTATAGTTTTCATAGGTTGCTAGGTACAAGGTTCTTGTGAGCACAACATACCACCCTCAGACTGATGGACGGACAGAGCGTATGATACATGTGATGGATGACATGTTGCGTTCATGTGTCTTAAACTTTGGGGATCTTGGGAGAAGCATATACCCTTGGTTAATTTCACCTACAATAATTCCTTCCAGGCTATAATTACAATGGAACCATATGAGGATTTTTATGGGATTTTATGCTGATCACCCCTATATTGGCAGGAGGCAGGAGAGGCAGCTATGTTGGGACCTCATATTTTCCAGAAGACTACTGAGTATTTCCACTAGATTTAGAAGGGGATAAATACTACATAGTCTCTTCATAAATCATATGATGATCATCATAGATGACCTTTGGAGTTTGAGGTCGGGTATGGAGTTTTCCTACATGTCTCACAGAAGTTGGGACACAGGAGGATCAAGAGACGGGGAAAACATTCAACGAGATATGTCAGACCGTTTGAGATTTTTGAGTGATTCGGGTCGGTTGGCTATCGGGTTATAGTTTCCATATAGGTATTGATCCATGCACAACATCCTCCATGTATCTCAACTACTCCGCTATCACTCATACATGTCTCGTGTTTTTTAGCTTGAGGAGGTTGAGCATCAGGTTGATGCATCCTATGAGGAGCATCTAATTTGTATAGTTGACAGGAGCATGAAGGTTCTCCCATGGTAGATCAATTACTCTTGTATGGGTGCTATGGAAGCATAACCGAGTACAAGACATGACTTGGGAGAGAGAGACCGACAAACGTGCCCAGTGGTCGAATTAATTCAAAGATATTCCTTCACCACCCTTGGAAGGGAAATTTTGGGACTAATTTCTTTAAGAGGGGGAGTTTGTAAGAACTATGTTCTTCTTCTAAGATACAGTTTATTATTTTCTTTTTCCTTTGAGTTGTTTTTCATAAAATAAGGGAAATTTTGGAAACGTACTAGAATCATGGGATACACACCATGTATTCCCAAACACACATTGTGTAGTATGTCTAGGAATGAAGCGAATACATGGTGTGTTGTCATGTTAACAAGAAAAAGAGGAAAAAACCAACTACACACCATGTACTTTATAGTACATGTCGTGTAGTCATGTTATGAGGCCCTGGAAAGTAATTTAGAGAAATTCAACCTTCACTTGAACAGTTAAATGATATACACACCATGTATATGGTCTTACATGACGTGTATTTTGTGTTTTTTTCATAAAACAGGAAGTAGCCCCTCTTTTCAGCAGGTTGGATAGTGGGCTTGCTGGGGAAAATCTAGAGGAGGGCTAGAACATCAGCCTCTTCCCAATTGATCATCCAAACTCTAAATAAATCACATTCAGTCTCATTTGAACCCAATGGGTAAGCTCTTGGTTTCCCTTGATCCATTCTTGGTGATTTTAGTTCTCAAATATGTTATTTAAGATAGAGTAAATATCCTTTTTTCGTAGATCTCTACCATTATAGCTTGAATTTTAAGTTGAGTATGGACAAGGATAGTCGTACTATGACTAGGTAGGTGGTATCATTCTAATTGTTTAATGTTCAGTTGTTTATATGTGTCATTGTGTCATGATCCCATGTTTAGGTTGTCGCTTGATTTCGAATTTGACCCGTGTTAATACCTAATGACATTTAGGTGATTGAGTAAATTAATTGAAGCATGTTAAACCTTTTGTTTTGATTAAGGGACACCCCATGGATGCATTTTCACTCGGATGGCCATTTTTAGTCTTTTGTCCTAGGATGTCGATGTGCATGCCTTTGTTTCTACTTTGAAGGGTTATTTAAAATGAAATTGGTTGATTAAATGGTTTCCATGTGAATATGTTAGTTAAAGTTTTTTATAGTTTAATTCACATGTTATTCGGGTTATATAAATTTTCCCATGTGAGATTTATTTTATTATCCATGTAAGAGTGAAATTTACATATGTTGTTTACCATGCTGAAATGTCGATACATTGGGCTAGTCCATAATTTGAATATGCTAAAATGATGATACATCTGTCTTGTCCCTGATTTGGATATTTTGAAATACTGAAACACTAGGCTTTTTCCTAATATGAATATGCTTAAATACAAATACATCAGGCTTGTCCCTGAGACATATTGAAATGGAATGACTTAAAATGCGTCTACCAAGCCAAAAAAATACAAGATTTGATTTAGTCTATACTTCTTCAGTTTAGATATCTTGTTGAGGTATCTATTGGGTTTACTTCATATAGGGGATTGACGAGCTTAAGCCAAAACCTGATACTTATATAATTCAATTAATTTTAATTGATTAAAGATAAAGAAATGAATGTAAATTAATGCTAGTACATTTAGGATTGGTTACTTTTGAGTACCTGGTAGTTTACTGCATTTCACTATTATACACCATTGTTGCATATACTCACTGACAGATTGGAACCAACCTTTAGTGGTTGCCTACTGGTATTTATTTCTCACACCATGTTTGGGTCATGCTTTTGGGCCCAAACAGACTATCTTGCTACAGGTGTCGATATGGGAAAGGTTCCTTATATAGGTAGTTGATTGTTGCTTAGAAGCATGAGAGCATGGGACCAGGTGAAGGCTTGTGATGCTGTTGAGTTTCATTTTTTTATTGTAATTTGGTATTGTGCATTACTTGATTGAAGTACATCCTGTTTTCACTATTTTATTAGAAAATGTGATAGGTTGCATCATTTTGATATTATATGACTTATTGTTATCTTTATCCTTCAGTATTCAGTTGTTTACTTCAGTGTCACGTTGTTTACTTCTTCCTCTATTTCTATTATTTATTACATTGTGTTAAACTCTGCCAATGTGGGAATAGTTTCCTCACTATCATACCCTAATCACTCACTACTAGTCGAAGACCTCTGAAGTTTGGGGAAATGCAATTGAGGCCATGTGGGAAACCGGGTACGAGGAAGCTTTTTGTGGAATCCAGATCCGGGACATTACACTTTTGATCTAAAAGTAAATTTATTTTTAAAAAAATAGAAAGGATAATTTATAATGTTCTTATAAAATAAAAAATAAGGCCAAAATATTAAAAATTGTATTTAAAAAAATGTAAATTATTCATAATTAATTATTTTTAACCGTTCATGTTAAAGAAGCTTTATTTGGAAATTATTTGAATGAAATAAAAGAGTTGATTTTGGTATAATTAAAATTTAATTATATAATATTTAGATTGTTTCAATTTCTTTCATAACATTATTTGGGTTATAAATTTGTTTATAATTCATAAAATATGATATAATTAAAATAAAATGACATATAATGAAGACTATAAAAGAGTACATCTTTGAATGAATGTAAAATTTTTATATTCAAAATTATGAAATGTTTATAATGATAAGATAATTTACAAAAGGGATTATAGTCAGATTTTATTTATAAATTGTTCATAAATAGTTATCTAAGGTTCAAATACTTGTATTGTTCATTTATATAAATGTTATTCAATTATTCATTCATGATTATAAATTTTTTATACTATGAATATATATCATTTATTTTAACATGTTAAACTACTTTTAGACATTTTTATACATGTGTCTAAGTAGTTATATAATAGGTATGAGAATGAATTTAGTATTTCGTCTACCATGACCTCAATTTTTAATTTAGGTTATGAACTTGAATTTAGTTACTGAATATAGTTTCTGTATATTATTTTTTAAGGTGAAGACGAATCAAATTCTCTCTTAAGTAAAGTCAACCTAGGTAGATGGACTTGTGGTTGTACTGCCCACATGTTTATATGATTATTCCTTATATAGAATGGTGAATATGGTTTTTTATCTATCACTCTTGGATTACTAATAAAAATATTATCAATCACAAATAACACCATGTCTTTACATGAAATATTTATGTATCTTATTCATGTGATGGATTTTGATGTCTGTAAATTTTTTTGATTTTTTTTAGTAACACAATCTAATGGGTTGTGTAAATAGATACACATCAATATTGTTTGAATATATTAGTTTTTTAGAGGAAATGTGACTCCAAACTAAATTTCTAGAAGTATTCATACACAAATTGGAATGAAATAAGGTAAAATTGTGAGAATAAATCCCCTTGAAATACTAAGTGTGAGATTCCATCAAAATAATCACTTTACATGACCTCGATGAGACAACTATTTAGTTCATGCAAATCATGGTTACCATAGATTATCTTTTTTAAGGAAAACAGGGATGGGTAACTCTGGATCATCCTTGGTATAGTCATGTTAATGTTGGTTGCCCCTATATTTTCCTTTTCTATCATATTCTTGGTATTTTCATTGGTTTACTCCAGATGAGTGACCCTAATAGTATATGGTTATCATGGGAATATAGTTGAGTATCTCTATATAAAATATTGAACAAAGTGTTGTCCTCTCAACTATCCTAGTGACATATATGATATTTTTGGGATGATTCCATACCTAAAAGAGCTAAGTGATGTGATATACACTAAAGTGACCTAGAGAATAGTGAAATATGACTCATAGCCCAGTAATTAATATAATAGATTCTAAAATGGGTTTATAATTTTATTGGGATCACATCTAAAAAAATTATTTATTAGATGGTCATAAAGTGTGATACGGATATTATAAATGATTATTTTATCGATAAATGGAACCATCATCAAAAATGACCATGAGATAAATCCTTTATAAAGAAAAAATAACTGTTAGTAACTTTCTCAACTTGTCTCAAAATTTGGGAATTATTCTCAAATAAGAAAAAACACTATGTGTCAAAGAAACCTCATTATAAGAAAACAACTGGTGAAAGAGTTCACACTACTATAAATATAATCAATCAACACTCACCTATAGCCATGGTTGCATTTGAACATGGACATAATTTTCTTAAATCCATTGTTCGGCTGGATAAAATGGCTATAGGTGGGTTTTATCTATGGTTCAAGGGTTAATGTCGCTATATCCTATATCATTCTTTCTAATAGAAAATTATTTTTTATGAGAGAAACAAAATAAATGAATATATCAGTAGTCACCCTTGGATTATTGGATTAGGACCTCCCTATGAATCATAATTCCACATTAAAATGGTAAATATAGTAGTAAACCCTACATGGGACACCTACCCTCATGGTCTTCCTTATATAGCGATGGTAGGAATCCCAAGGAGGGCCTACGTCCTTGATCATTGTGATCATAGAGGTCTATAATAATAATAATTACTTATTATATATATGAATATAATTGAATTTGGGTGAGTGGTATATATTTATGAAAACTTCAGGTGAATTATGTCATTTAAAACACATGGAAGTTATTTTTAAAGAATGTATTGCCACAACGGACATTAATTGTGGCTCTAGGGAGGTTGAAGGTCACACGATTATCAGAAGGCCTGTGATCATGGAAAAAAACCATGGGGGTAGAGTTTACCTACAACACCTCCATATTTAATTATATATGTATCTTTATATAAATATCATTTCTTTGATAACATTCTTTACATGAAACATTGAGTTTTAAAAAACCCTTATATACTACTAAATTTTTATTATTTAATTTGACAGTTACCACCAAACTGTTGGAATAGTGGGTATCAATAGGATTAACTACATTATTAATAATATGTATAAATCTTAATTCATAATAAAAAAGTACACAGTTCTTAGTAGATTCATTTTCTGCTTCAAATATATTTTTTCATCAAAAATGGTTTTTGATGCATTTGTGACTCAACATTATATTTAATTTATATGATTTTTTATAAATTTTGTTTGAGGAAAATATTATAATTTTTTCAATCCTAATATCATTATTATCTATGTTTTATGTTTCTTTACTATCAGAAAATATTTATTTTTAATTGAATTGTGAAAATACTTATTTTTGTAAAACAATAATTTTATTATTAAATCAGTTAATTTAAAATTATCATTATGTTTTAGATTTTATACTAAACAAACATAAGTATTGTTTAATTAGAAATAATATAATTAATTATATATAAATAAACCTTATATTTTATTTTATTATAAGTTGATTTGTGGGTTTAAAACACAATTTTCTAAAAAAATTGTTTTCGTCATATTTTGATGTTTGTTTTTAAATTTAAATATATTAATTATAATAATTTAATTTGATATAATTCACTCTACAATTATAATTAACATTTATAATTTTATAATTAGGCCAATTTTATTTTTTTCACTATAAATTCTAACTAGGGTAAAAATATATTACTCTGGTAAAGGTTTAACGTCATTAAAGAGGGGTTAAATTAAGGAGTTGAGGGTTAAAATATGATAAAAAAATTCAAAATCATATTGTATGAATATATTTGGATTATTTATCACATTATATTTCAGCTTGAGATAATTTGGAGCCAATTTCTTATGATAGTGACTTTATTATACTTTAATATTCTAAATAATTATAAGTGTGTCACTTCCCATACATATAAAAGGGAACTCTTTATCCTCTCTTATCCACACCAATTGAGCCCTCTAGATCAAAAAACCTTCTAAAACGTATTTTAAAATTCCCAATCCATTTCATAAATTTTTTTATATTATTTAAATACCAACCCATTGGAATTTACAAATATATCCAATGGAGACTTATCAATGAAAATTTATATGGTCATACTAGTCTTTTTCACGTTTCATTCTTCCTATACTTTCTATAATTGTGTATGTATATAATTAAATAATTAATTCAGTGTCCTAAATATACTTATATGTCATTATGATTATATGGAAACCATTTTCCACCTCTTTTCTATCAAATCGGGAATGAAAGTATTTCATGTGTGTATGTGTAGACTACCGCCCCCATGTAGGGATATGATTCATTTTCAATCACCATCATTCATGGTTTCCTATTATGATGGATTTAATAATTTTATATGATATTTATGAAAAAATAATTATTTTATAGTTATAATATCTCATCTATTTTGTTACTTTCTGATCCATTGGAAAACTATTATTTTCCTCATGTGTATGTGTGGACTTCTACCACCTCCAAGAAGTGATGTGCTTAATTTTTCATTACCACTCTAAATGAAGGGTAATAAGAAAAGGTTTAATGAATATAAATGATATACATGATATATTATTGATTCTAGAAATATTATTTATAATTTATCTTTATTTTAATTCATCCATTGCTAATTGAAAACAAAATTCATGCGTGCTTGTGAATTATCATCTCCCTAAAGAGATGTAATTAATTTTTTATCACCATTTTTTATGAATCATTATATAATTTTTTATAATTAAAAAATAAAACACTTATTTTTTATTAACATTCTATACATGATTAATTAATGAACAAGGCTCACGGTTTATAACCATTGAGCAATAAAATCCATGAAAAATGAACCAGTTTTCACCCAAATATTATTTTTAATGATTAAATTGTTAAGAAATTGATAATATTTTTTTTAAACAAAGATACCCAGTATGTTATGTATAAATATAGTTCTATAATAGATTAATATTAAATATATATTTATTATATTTGATGTTTCAATGTATACGATTTGTGATGATACATCAGGTATAGATTTATGATAAAAACTCATTTATTTTTTAGAATGTCTCTAAAAAATTATCATCAAGGGAAATTATATGGTTTTTTTTCTTTAGATCTAATATATTTCCATCTTATCTATTTATTAATTTAATTTTGAAGTAATAATATCATTTTCAACTCTTTTGTAATTTAAATAACCCATAATATGTTTTTAAGAAAAAAAATGACCTTATTTTCTCTTTGGTTGATGAAATTTTTATTCTATGACCATATTTTATTTAAAATGATTTAAAATATGTTTTTAATATTATATAATTTTTTATTAAATTTATTTTCACTAATATTTTAAATTCTATAAATTTATTAAAAATAATCATTTCATTTTCTAAAGGCATTACTTTTTAATATTGTGTGAAAGAGATATTTGTTTTAAAGTATACAAAATAAATGAATTTTCCATCAATCATGACTATTCTTTTTTTAAAATATTACATTATAGTATTTCAGGGTTATCTTAAAAGTAAATGATTTCCTAAAATTTTGTAAATTTTTAGATTATAAACTAGGGATTTCAAAATGAAAAGAGTATCATACTCAATAATTGTTCAAGTAATCTTGAAAAATTATTTTAAAATATTATAATACATAATTATGTTATTCATACTTCAATGGGGATATATTCCAATGATACTATAATTATTTATTCAATGGAATTTTTCTATTATGATATTTAGATATTGATGAAACCTGTTTTTTTTTCAACCCTCTAATCTATGAAAGAATCGATTGATGTTTCTATGATATTATAGAATACCTAATTTTATTTCCATAACATAACGAGTTAAAATGTTACTATTTATAAATGTTTTAAATTTTATAAGATTATGATTATTCGTTTAATATGTGCTCTCATGGATCATGATTTATTATCGATGATACCACACTCTTATGAATTTTTTCATTTCTTATGTAAAAGCCTTGTTCTATGAATCATCATTAAAGATAATTAGCTGATTAGGTATGTCTTCTTTAGGTTATGATCATTTTCTCATACCCTTATGATCATGATTGATCATTTATTGATATCTTCTATGTTAACCCTAACTAAGGATATGATCTCATCCAGTATTTTTTCTTCCTTCCAAAAGTTTTGATGGAAGGTTTTAAGTATGATATGTATAGAGGGTTACCAATATGAAGAATGATATGTAAGATATTAAATATACTTTATGAAATAATATGTTCATGTAAAAAGTCTTGGAAATAAAATAAACCATGGAATGTATAATTGTTTTATGTACTTAATATTCATATAATATATTATGATATCTATATATGATATGCTCGATTCACCATAGTTGGTATCAGATTATTGTTTAGTTATTTCTAGGGATTATAATTATAAAACCTAATTGAAATACCTCTAGGTAAGTTAAAGTATTTTATAACATCTTAATGGTGTGCTCATGTGAATATTTCATGTTTTTTGATAAAATGCATCTCTATCTGGATATGCGAAAGTGGATGTGGCTATGGTGTATATGTATCTTGGTGTTTAACTCTAAAATGGGATTATTAGATATTAACTAGATCATCATTATTCCATTATGAGTGGTATTAATAAATCGTAATTGTATAGAAACTCTTGAGGGATATTCTTTGGTTAATTCACATTATCATTATGAACCATTAAGAAGGATTTTAATAGATTATGACCATGGATGACATTGTCCCAATAGGAAATATCCTAGGTTGATAAATTGGTGTTATAATTTATGGAATCTAGGGTTAAGTTTCATGAATATATTATTATAATAACTTGATTATTAAACATTGGTTTTGGTTTTAGTTAATGCCTTGAACTATAGGGAATTATGTGATCAATGAATGTGATGACTAATGTAATAATCATCCTTATGAGAAACCACATGTCTTGGGGGAAGGGTTGTAACATCTTGAGACTATATACTTAGTCAACTCTCTCAATATATGAGGGTTAATGTGGACCACATTGATCTTCTGAATTCCCCAAGGATGAAGAAACATTCCATTAAATATTTTATGTGACAAATTCTACCCTCCTCCTATGGGACTTTTGATCCACTAGTTTCTAATCAATGGATTAATCTAGTAAAAATGATATTTTTCATTCTTCAATTCTTAACCCAAGAGAAATTTGGATAAGTTGTCTACCATTGGGAAGGAGAGTAAGATTATTCAAGCACTCTTATCAAGAATATGAGGTAGGCGAACAAATAAACTCCATGGAATCCATGTATTTTAAAAGGGTATTTCTCAATAAGTACTTCCCAATAATTTTCATACTAAAATTGAGAGGGAATTTATGAAGATAAAGCACAAAGATGATGAATCCAAGGGTACCTATGAATAAAACTTTACAAGACTTTCAAGGTATGTTTATGGTTTTATTACTAACCTATAAAGCATGATTGATTGATTGATTATTTTTGTGAAACCAATTCTTTAGAAAGAATTATCTATAAGGTAATTTGTATGCTATGAAGACGTTGTTAAATGCTCACTAAAAGTGTATATAGATTCTAGAAACTATTATTTTAATGGTTCTTGTGACAAGAAAAAAAATATGGAGTTTCATGAAAGTTCTAGTGGTATATAACATGGATGAAAAAATATGTTTTAACCTCTTAACATCCAAAAATGTGTGAAAGAGTACTCAAACTATTTCCTGAATGGAACAAGAATATGATTCATGTGTGGGAGGCCAGGAAATCATGAAAAAGAATGTTAAAGTGATTTGAATATTATAGTTAATGAAATTATTAGAAAGAAATATCTTCTAAATACACCACCCATACAGAAGTTCTTTATATTAAAGGAGTTTCGTACATATGTGAATCAATTAACCAATCCAGTGGATAATGAGGATAATAAACCTCAATAACCTATGAATTCCAAGAATAGAATATAATTCTTATGAAATAAGAACTCTTGAAGTGGGTTTGGAGAATGATGTGGTGAAAGGTACACTTATTATCCACAATTTAATTTTAAATTTTTTATTTGATTTAGTTTATACCCAGTCTTTTTTCACTTCATAATTTTCTAATGTTATCACATCATAACCTCAATGATTATAATTTGGGTTAGTAATGAAAAATACTAGTGGTTTTATGATCACATCTAAAGTATATATTTCCTCTATGATATAATTTTGTGGTAATATGATTCTTACACATCTTATTATTATTCCTATAATTAAATTTTCTCTTACTTTGGGCATAGATTAGATCTCTTAGTATATAGCCCATATCATTTTTAGAGGAATGGAAGTTACATTTTATATTCAGAATTAATCTATGATCTTAAATTAATGTGAGGGTGAACCTAAAATCCAAATTGAAATTAATTTCATTAGATGGTGTTTACTACAAATACATGAGAGATATTTTTCTCCAATGTTTTGGGAGAAACTAAATAATGAAAATTTTCAAATTGTATATGAATATACTATTGTATTTCTTGAGTAATTTCCTAGTCTTACACCAAACCATGAAGTATGGTTTTCAATATAACTCATTAATGGAGTCACACCTATTTCAATGACTCCATATAGAAGCGGCCTGATTGAGTTGTAGGAATTAAAGAAGAAAATAAAATAGAATCTAGATAATGGATTAATTTAACTAGTTATTCTCTATGGGGTTCACCAATTTTTTATTAAGAATAAAGATGAATCAATGCCTCTCAGGGTTGATTATTATGAAAATAACAAGATCACTATTTATAACAAGTAACCTTTACCCATATCGATAATCTAATTGATCAATTACAAGGAGAAAATTATTTTACCAAGACTGTTCTTTGATCTAGATATCATCAATTAAGGATCAAGATGGAGAATATAACCAAGAAAGCCATATTTATGAGTTATGGTCATTAATAATTTATATTAATTCAATTTTCACTTACCAATGCTCATGTTAACTTCATGGATTTAATGAATATAATCTTTAGATATAACCTTGATCAGTTTGTGGTAGCCTTTATATAAGATATCCTTTTATAATCAAAGTGCAAGGAAGAGCATGAAAAACATTTTAGGATTATACTAAATACCTTGAGGAGGGATAATTTGTACGTCAAATTTTATAAGTGTGAATTTTATCTATATAAAGTCTCATTATTGGTTCATATAATCCTAAGTTAGGGTATATCAGTGAATCCTTTAGGATGAAAGTTATTGAACAATGGACCTGACCAACCATGGTGACCAAGATCCACAGTTTTCATTGGTTGTAAGGAGACAACCAATTAATTGTGAGAAATTTCTCATGTATATCAAGTACAATAACTAAGATTAAAAGGAAGGGATCTATGCTTATGTGGATAGATTAATGAGGGTAGAATTTAAAGGAACTAAAAAGAATGTTGGTTAGTTCAATTGTACTCCCACTGCCTTGTAGTTGATAAGTGTTTTAGATCAATAGTTATGCATTAAATAATTTATTTGGACTTCTTATTATGAATAGTGATATGGTGATATCATATTCCTCTAGAAAATAGAAAATTCAAGAGAAAAATTACCCCAACATATGATTTTCATTTGGCAGTACTTATATTCTCATTGAAAATGTGGAGGCATTATCTTAATACTGAAATACATGATATATATACTAATCATAAAATATTAAAATGTTTATTGAAACAAAAGTTTTCCAAATTGTTCTAAATATTATTGTTTTATTTGATTAAATATTATTATTTCTCAATACATAACTACCCTACGAAGATTTACATGGTTCTAGATGCTCTGAGTTGAAAACACCATGTAATTTTTTCCATAAAGAGTATTGAAAGAGATATAATACTTATTTATATTCATAACATGAACCTTGAAACCATGACTAAAGGGGGTAAATTTTATCTTTCTTAGATAAATGTTCAACCACACATCCATGAGATTATTAATAAGGAATAAAAGGAAGATATGGAACTAAAAAACAAGGTGAGGAATATTCATGAGTTCAACCCTGGTCATGATGGAAGGATATGATTCATGAACCAACTATGGGTACCATCAAAACAATAAATTAATAGGGATATATTGGATGAAGCTCAAAATTAAACATTATTTATTCATCCAAAAATTATAAAGTTATATAAATATTTAAAACAATATTTCTAGTGGGATAAAATGAATATGGATATTTCAAAGTTTGTATCTCAATGTTGGGTATGTCATTAAGTTAAGTCTGATAGATCAAATTATAAGAGGATATTATTAACATAATGCATACTAGAATTAAAATGAGGAAACATTTATATGGTTTTAATCAGTAGACTCCAAATAATTTATAATGGGCATAATGATATTTGGGTTATATTCAATATCCCTATAAATTGAGTACATATCATTATAATAAGAGAATATTTATCAGTTTTTCATATTTATAGGATATACATTAAGTGAGTACAGTATGTATTCTACTATATGTAATTGGGATATGAGGTTTCTCTTTATGTTATGGAGAATTCTTCCACAATCTTTAAATATAGAGTTTAAATTTTCCACTACTTAACTTTTTCAAAATGATGGTTAGTTTAAGATGATCATTCCCACTATATAGTATATGTTGAGATCAGGTTGTATGTATTTCAAATGTGTTAGGGATCAACTCCTTTCTCTGGATGATTTCTCTTAAAATAATGGCATTCACTCAATAACTATAATGGTTCCTTATAAAACCCATAATAGAAGGAACTGAATAGCTCCAATGTGTTAGGATTAATTTGGATAATGAAATATAATAGAACCCAAAATAGCTAAAGAAATGGTAGAAATATCTATATCCATTTATTAGTACACCAGGCCAACTTAGAGTCCAAAAGAAATATGATGACAATCATTGTTCAGATATAGACTTGGAATTTTGTGACAATGTATTCCTATGAATATATCCTTAAATAATGTTATGTGATTTGGAAATAAGGTCAAGTAGAGCCTGAAATATATCATTATATATAAAATTCTTAATAATATCATGACAGTTTCTTATTTCTATTCACTTTTACAAAATTTATCTCAAGTTCATGATGTGTTCTATATATCACTGATGATGAAGTATATACCAAATATGTCACATGAATTTAACTAATATGAAATAAAACTAGATAAATATATCTATTATGAGGAAAATATGGTGTATATTTAGGATAAAATAGAAAAAAAAATATTGAAACAATAACACTCACCAGGTCAAAGTTTCGTGGAAAACCCTAAATTTCAAAAATCTATGTGGGAACCCAAGAATGTGATGACAAAAAAGTATCATAATTTGTTTGAATAAAAGTGATAAAATTTATATGGATAAATTATTATAATTGGTAAAATGTATCAACAAGAGATTTTATGATATATTTTAATACAATTAAATTAAATTTCTTTAATTTTTTTACACGCAACACTAAGTTCCAATGAACCACCATATACTTTTAAAGTATTATTATTTAATGTGATAATTATATCATATATATTATAATGTTAGGTATAAATATTTTTAACCATGTTATAAAAAAAATTATAAATATTTATTAATAATATATAAGAATACAACTTTAGTAAATTAATTTTATTATTCAAAATTATATTTCATTCAAAAATTGTTTTTATATCTTTTTTTGCATAAATATTATAATTAAATCAAACCATTTATAGAAGTTCTATATTAGTAAATTAATATAATTTTTTAAACTATCTTTTCAACATTATCTTAAATATAATTCTATGAATTTTTCTAAAAAAATCATTTTTAAATGAATAGTGAAAATATTGTTTTTTCTAAAATTGTATTTTTTTCCTTCAAATAAATAAATTTAAAAGACTCATTTAGTTTTTAATTTTATAATAAAGTAAAAAAGTCTTTATTATTATAAATATTAAAATAAATAATATATAAATCTACATTATACTTTAGTATTTGTTTTAAGTTAGTTTTTTGGGTATAAAAATGCATTTGTTTTTTTAAATGTTTTTCATTGATTTTTATGGGTTTGAATTTAAATTAATATATTCAAATTTAATAAATTATATTTAAAAAAATTAAATCGATATTTTTAATAATCATTTAAAAAAATTATAACGATTCCAATTTCATTTCTATTCATTATGAAAAGTAACCTAGGTAAGAATTTATAAATATAGTAAAGGTTTAAATGGATTGACGAGGGGTTAAACTAAGGATGCAAGGATCAAAATGACCTAAAAACTTTTATAAGTCAAATTTTATAAATATTGTTCAATTATATATCATTGTATGTTCATTATTGATCCAATTTAGAGCCACTTTCCCATAATATTGACTTTATTGTATTTTAATACACTTAATAATTGCAAGTGTGTCACTCCTCTCACTTAAAAAATGATACCACCTATCCTCTATTCCACACACCACTTGATCAATTTATCCAAAAAAACAACCCAAATATCTTATAAACTTCCATATACATATCTTATATATTATTTTCTTCTTAAAACACTAAACCAAGGGTCCTTATAAAGCGATTAAAATAAGGCTTCTCAATGAAGATGTATTGGTTATTAACGATCTTTTTCAAGTTTCATTATTATCCCACTATCTATAAATATTTGGTATCCATCCAAAAACAATTACTCAAGTTTCATAAATATACTTATATGTTATTTTTATTAAGTTAATATCATTTTACACCAATTTTCCATCAAATTTTAAATGAAATTATCGCTTGTGCATATGTGTGGACTACTTCCTCTACGTAGCTATATGATTCATTTTCCATCACCATATTTTATGTATAATAACTATTATGGATTTAATTATTATATATGATATTTACCTAAACATTGTTTCTCTATAATTATTTGTTCGTATATTCCTTGTTACAATATAATATGTTGGAAAATAATCGTGTTAATTATCTGTACAAGTGGACAACCACCTCCACAACGAGATATGATCCATTTTTCAATTTCGCCCAAAATGGAAGGTAATAAGGATAAATTTAATGAATATATATTGTTGGTCGGAGTGGACACTCAAGAGGGGGGTGAATTGAGTTCCAATTAAAATTTCTGTTAAAAACAATTTCTATTAAAATCCCCCAATTTCAAAAACAAATTAAACTGTAGTGAATTTATATAGATTATAAAGGTTCAATTAGTTTCTCAAAGATTGATTAATTCTCAGTTAACTTAATCTTATGATCAAATTAACTTTTGAAACTAGCTTACTGATTTATAACAAATATAAACACTTGCGAATTTAATTATCAAAGTAGCTTTGAAGATAGATTATATTTCAAAGTAATAGCAGCGGAATATGAAATTAAATATGTAGTATGGATATAGAGTATAACTATAAACACAGAGAATTAACCAAGAGGTTCAGTCTCAAGCCGAGACTTAGTCCTCTCAAAAGTTTATATAAGAATGATCCACACCCTGGATCGGGGTTAACAACAGTGAACACACTGTCCAGGTCACAAGACCTCTACCACAGTTCTTCGTGGGAAAACAAAAAACAGCAGCCAGTTGTTCAGGTCACAAGACCTCTACCACTATCCACAGTGGGAAATGGGGTGCAAAAAGGTTTGCTGAGGATTTACAGATCCTCCAGTGAAAGTACAGGAGTCAGTGTGTGTGTTTAATACAGCAGATAACACACACTGCTCAAAATGTAGAATAAATCACAGAACAAGAGATGTAGAGTTTAGAAGTGGTTCTGGTGATCTCAGTGTAGCTCTTGTATTCGATCAGAAGAGAGTTTGAGTCCTCTTCTCGTTTCTGTTTGAGAAACAGAGTGTCGTATGCTCCAGGTTCACAGGTAGTGAGAATGTAGTCGATGAAGTTCTTCAGGGTTCTTCTTGTATGCACAGAACACTTCTCGAGTATACTTGATTGTCTATATGCTACTCTGTGTTCTTGATGGAACTCGTTTTTATCTTCTTGTGTTTCTGGTATATTTCGTCCACCACGCACTTCTCTGGTTCGCATCCTTTTTGGGCAGCGTAGTCTTCTCGTATTTATCTCCCGATAGGGGACAGAAAAGATTTCTTTTCAGCAGGTACGAGGTACGGGTTCCTGACATCCGACAACCTTTATCAGATATTTGACAAATCATCAAAATGTATGATATGACCGTTAGATAGATTAAATGTAGGAAATAAAGAAATTAAAACAGTGAGTCGAGAATGTATGTCACTGTTGACTTCAACTGTGGTCTTCCAACTGTGGACTTCCTTCTGACTGCTGACTTCAACAAAAGGCTTGCTGTCTGTAGGCTTGCAATAGTAGCTTTTACTCCATGTAGCTGTAGCCTTTCTAACTGTAGACTTGTAACATCAAATTTGTAGAACTGTAACCTTTGTCAACTGTAGACTTCGATCATCAGTAGACTTAGTAGACAGAAGCTGTCTAACTGTAACCTTGACTGTAGACTTATGACTGTAGGCTTGTTCGACTGCGAACTTGTTTCAACTGTAGACTTGTTCGACTGTGAACTTGAGTAGAGATAACTTTGAACAGAAGTCTTATAACTGTGACCTTCATCTGTGAGCTTTGACAATAGATAGCAGTATACTCGTAACTGTAAGCTTGTATTAGTCTTCGACTGTAACTTTGTAACTGTGAACTTATTGCAACAATAACTTAAGGTGACAGTTAACTGTAACTGTGACTTTGAGAAGAAAACTCTGACTGGTGGCTAACAATACCAAACTTATGTAAACACTACTGTAAGCTGTTACAGTAAAGTTATGAGAGTAAGAATATGAACTGTTTAGAATAAAATACGTTTAAGCATAGAATAATAAGATTAATGCAAGGGTTTTAATACATCATAATCAATGTTTAAGCATGATTTGAGATTATCAAAACAGGTGATTCCAACATATATAAATTTTGGGATATAAAAATTATTATATAAATTTTAGTAATAATTTAATTTTCTTTTTTTTCTATCCATTGAAAATAGAAAACAGCACTTGTTTGTACATACGGACTATCATCTAGAAAAAGTGTTATAATTTATTTTTTACCACATGTTTGTATGAATGGTTATATACGTGTATATAATCAATAAATATTATAACTATTTCAGGATATATATTAAATATTTGGTTAAACCATGACCAAGGTTCAGGTACTAGAACCATCGAACTGAAATATACATTTAAAACTGACCTATTATCACCAAATTATTCTTTTAATGATGAAATTATTAATAAAATAATAATTAAAAATTGTAAATAAATAATTTTTATTATTTTATATATGAACTTGGTTTTATTAAGTCAATATTTATTATATAGGAGGTGTGAATTTATACGAAGAAAGATGATACTTAAGGTAAGGGTTTATGTTACAATCTCATTTCCTTTTATGATTATTTGTTCTAAATATCAATTAAGTGAAATTATATAGATCATATCCTATATACCCCATATATTATCCTCTAATAAACTTATTCAAGTAATTTTAATGTAACCTTATAATTTTTCTCCCATTATCATCTAAAATTAATAACAAACTGTTTTTGAAAAAGACTAAACTTATTTCCTTTTTTATTGATTAACTTATTCTTACATGACTATATTTCCGATAAAATATTTTCATGAATATTTTTACTATTATCTAATTAATTTTAACCCATATTTTTATTTTTATTAAATTCTTAAAAATAATCTTTATTTCATTTTTTGAATGAGATAATTTTTACCAAAGGTGTGAATGGAATCATTATTTTAGCATATACCATATAAATGGATTTTATTATCATCATGACTAATTTTTTTATGAATCTTAATTTAAAAGATTCCATGGTTCTTTGAAATTTAAATTCTTTTTCCTAGTCTTCTAGAAAATAGATTTTAAAAAAGTGATATCAATATGAAAAGATTTTATTCCCCAATAAATGTTACAGTGATATTTAAAAGGTGTTTTCATCTATGAAAGTATTTATTGATCTAACTTATTATTCACTAGGGAAATGATTAAATGATACCATATTTAATAATTCGCTATATATTTTATGATTATTATTATGATATATTGATGAAACCCAATTTATTTTCCATTGGTTTAGTTATGAGAAAATGATAAAAATTTTCATGATATTGGGGCATACATGTGAATGGTTTACGTGATAGATGGTTCCATAATAAACCACCAATTAATCGGGTAATTATGAATAACTTGTGATATGACTATATTATTTGTAAACCATATTTTATATTCAAAACATTATATATTGACCTGATTTCATATCCATAAGTTTATGAATATACCTAGTTTCAAGTTGATATGTTTATCTAAGGACATAGTTTCATGTCCTTAACTTAAAAGGTGAATGTGTTACTATTTATATATGTTCTCAATGTTAGAGGCTTATTACTTTTCCATGTTAATATGTATATGAGGTTCTCTCATGGATCATAATTTATTATTTATGATCACATTCTCTTATGAATTTTTTATTTTGTTACTACAAAGATTTATGCCATGAATCATGATTAAAGATATTTAATTGATTCTGTATGGATTCCTTTTGTTATGATCAGGTTCTCGTACCCTTATTATCACTTAAGATCATTAAGTGATGTGAATTGTGTTTAGAATTAATGAACATCTAATCTCACCCATTTTTATGTTTTCGTTCTTTAGGTTTTAATGGAAGGTTTTATGTATGATATGTATAGAAGGGAACTAATATACTGAACATTGTAGGAGATGTAAAATATCCTTTATGAAATAACATTCTTATTTATCTAGTCTCTAAAGAAACTAAGCCTTTATAGTTTTAGGGTGTCTATAATTGTGTTTTGTATTGAATATTCATCTAAAATGATTTATTATTTATTTATTTTATACTCATGTGTAACACCCTAACACCGATAACTTAGAGCCATTGGTTATTTTATGAAATTTGAAAAATATATAAGAGATTACATCCAGAAGGATTGAATAGTTTATTAGTATTAGGATAAAAGATACATACATGATTTTAATATTACATTTTAAAACATGAAATACAACTTCATGTTCTAGTTATAACCTTACTATTTCTTCTAGAATATCCCTATAATTTTTCATTGATCCATTATTAGTGTCCTATGAAAAGAAAAAATAAGAAAACAGTGAGTTCAAATTATCAGTAAGTGAAATAATATTACAAAATTTATCAAATAAAAAATAAACCATGGGTAATATGAATGATCTGGAAAATAATCAGATATACTGTATAACTAATACCATAAAGAGAATATATCAAAAATTTAAATATTAATAAAAACAGTCACATGGATCATAATAAATAGTTTCATAATGATGAAATGTATAATGTCAGACTACATAATCAAACTTATTAGGCCATATGTCAAGACATCATAAATAATTTTTCAGTAATAAAACAAATACTCCAGCTAATTAGTCCCATGATACTGACCGATGTATCAAGAGGATATAACAGGCCCATCATCTCACATAATAACTCTAATTCACCCATTATATGAAATAAATGAATATAAATTCAATACATAATTAACATAAATATTCATATAAAAAACAAAAAATGTTAATATTTTCCCCTATTAAATAAATAGAAAAATATGATCATAATTCATTCGGGATAATCTATATGATGATATCATTAGAGTATATCTATATTAAATAATAATATTTATCTGAGGATGTTTACAGAGATAAAAATAATTTTAAAATTTTGTTGGGACATTTATTGAGAATGTACACTTTTCTTATTGAAATCACTTATTTAAAACCTAAAAAACTTAAAAATATTGTAAACATTTTTTATTTGAAAACAACCATGAATTTTTTTAAAAAATAATTCAAAGAAAATAATAGTCATGATGGAAGGAAAAGTTATCTGTGGGGTAAATGTTAAATAAATATTTCATTTACACGTTCTTCATTCAGAACACTGATGGAATGCTCATTTTAAAACTTTTTTTGAAAACTTAAAACATGGGTAAAAATGAATTTAACAAAACATTGGAGAATATTAAAAACATTATTTAAAAAATTTTAATGAAAATATGGACATTGAAGAAGCATATTCTCAAATGAATAAAAAGAATCGATTTTCCTTTAAAACATTCATTCGCTCTTTTGAGTTGAAAAGAAGGTGAAAATAGAAATAATACTTGAAATATTAATAAAAAACTAAAGGATGACAAAATATATTAGGTTTAATATTTAAATATCACAAAATTCTTTAAATAAAAACTTAAACCAAATAAATCCCAAATAAGGATTGAGTTGTGAAACAAAACCTTAATGTTGTGGTAAATTTTGGATCATAACCCCATTAAAAGAAATAAATTCAAATGAAACTTTAAATACCAAGAATATAAATATATTCAGTATTTAATATATCAAAGGTAAATTATATATACCACATAAAAGAAACAAGTGGGGAATATGGCGTATGTCTTGCTGAATTAAATGTGAGGTTGAAACCCCTTAAATCAAGTATAACATGACTCAAAAGTTATTTTAAACTCATTTATAATCAAAATAAACTTATTATAATTATTTAAAACAACCATATACATAATTATAATATCAAATATGAGGTACGTATAACATTTTAATGTCTATTTATTAATAAGTATTTGTTAAAATCATTATTTTTTAATGTTAATTGTTTCATTTTTCATGTAAGTTTAAGTTTTGTGGTTTCTTCCCTAACATATTGATTATTATTAAATCATCTAATAAACCTTAATAATGTTATATTTATCATATTTTATAATTATATAAAAAAATTTATGATCATTCGTATAATGTGGTGGGGAAAATGAATCATGCCACTTCATGGAGATGGTAGTTTTTATGTACGCATGAGTGATGTTTACATTTATTGATATAAGGAAAAATAAATTTAAATAATAATTTACCATTAAAAATCCATTTTATATCAAAAATATCATATATATTCATTAAATCTATCCATATTTTCATCTATGTTAAGTGTAAATGAAAAATGAATCCCCTCGCTTCATGGAGGTGGTAGTCCACATGTACGCACGAGTGATGTTATAATTTCCTAATAGATGGAAAGGTAAGAAGGTAAATAAGATATTATAATTACATAAGAATAATTATTTTCTAAATATAATAAATATAAATAAAATACTTTGTAATAACCAATCATGAAATATGGTCATGAAAATTGAGTCATATTTCTACATGGAGGTGATTAGTCATTTGTACGCATGAGCAATGTTTTCATTTTACATATGATGTAAATAAGGGGAAAAATGGTTGTCCATTAATCATAAAAAAATATTTTTATATTAATTATACTTTATTAATTATGTCATCATTTGTATAATAGATTTCGAGGTTGTATAAGAAGAAATAAACTTTGAAATAATTGAGTAAAAAGATTAACTCTTTGAGAGAGACCTCCTTTGGATTACACATTAAGAATTATTAGTATGATATTATGGTTAAATAAATTAAGAACTAAGGTATTTAATATATTAAGGTATTAAGGTAGTTATTTTATATGCTATAATGCACAAATTTATGAATAATGGGAGGATAGGAGGTTCCCTTTCATAAGTGAGGGAAAGGAAACATGTAGAATTACTTAAAATATTTAGAAAAAACTATAAATAATAATCTTGTAAAGTAGAACTGAATGGAAATAATTTAGAAGGTATAAAATTATAAGGTTTAAATACATTAAATCAATAAAATTTAGACATGTTTAGGATACATTTTAAAACTTATCTTTTCTGTTTAATCCCCTCATTACCCCTTTATAACCTTAACAGTGGTAACACATTTTTATCCCTTTAAGGGTAATAAATTTACTTCTAACGTGACAAGTGGCTCAAAATTAACCATGGAAGAAATTTTCAAAAATTTACCATCATAATTTTCGTCTTTAATTATTTTTTCTATTCCCAAATCATATGATAAAATATTTGTATTCATAAAATATCATTAAATTAATTTTTAAAATTATTCATTTAATTTGACCTCAAAGACATAAATATAAAAATGTAATTTGAATATAAAAATATTTACCATAATTTATAATTTATAATTATATGTAAAATTTTTGGAATTCCACAATTCATCCAAATATTATTAATTTTATTGTTTTTAAACCATTTAACTTGATTTCACTACTAATCACACGATCATTGTACCAGCAATGCGAAATTATTTAAGATAATTATAACATAAATAAAAAATAACAATAAAATATTAGGTTATAATAACTTATTTATACTTGAAATAACTATTTATAACTGGTAATTACTTTTTATATCTCCATGATAATATCTTAGATAAATTTAAAGATATATTGTGAAATTTGGTATTTGTTCTTTACTTAAAATATAATATCTGTCATTATCAAAGATAATTGGAACCAAGCTGAAATATATATAATCATTGGATTATTATGGTCAAAAGAAAACAATAAAATAGAATTTATGTAGTTTTAGATGGAGTTTCAAAGCCTTTTCACTTTATTTTTAGATTATTTAACTCATTTACCATTTACCGCGGTGGAAAATATTTATCATAGTAACTTTTCAAAATGAAAAAAAATAAAAAGAACCAATTTAAAAATATTTATCCTCTTGATTATAAATATGTAATAAAGTTTTCAACATTAAATTTCAAAATGTGGTAGATATCAATTTTAATATAAATGTGTAAAATTCTATGAAACACACTTTTTAGATAAATGTGTTTTTAATCCCAAAAATGAACTTATACCAAAATTCAGTATAATAATAATTACTGTGTAATTAATTATATTATCTTTAATTAAATTATAATTTATTTAATTTAAAATAAAATTTAAAATAAAATATATCTTTTAAATTAATTGATATAATGAAAAGAAATTCCAGTTTTACAAAAATAGATATTTTTCACCATGACATGAAAAATAATTTTTTTATAGATAAATCCAAAAAAATACCCTAAGAAAATATTGAAATTATGGTTTCAAAAATTATATTAAATTTTTTAATTAGTATTAATAAAATTTATGGAAATTAATATTAATATCAGAGAACAAAGTGCAATAAAACTCATTTTTTAAGAAATCATATTTTTGAAGCATAAAATGACTTTACAAAAATAGGTGTACTTTCTTATTAGGCATCAATCAATAAAACTGTATAATCCAAAAAATAATTAATGTTTTTAATAATGTTTTTATCACTTTTTATACCATTCAATTTAACAACTAAGTGATTATGGTCACATTTAAATATTAATATTATAATACTAAATCATAGTTCTCTTACATCTCTATGTCACGTGTTAAGCAAGTCATTGAGCTTGTTATTCATTTAAAATAATTTTTGGCATGTTACATTCCACCACAACTTTAAATAAGTTGATTACTCACAATTTGTATCTCAATAATGAAGGGTTCATAACTAGAAAATACACTTTTTGAAACCCACATCATACAAAATGATAAAAAAAACTTCCATTAAAAAGGGAATGTGGAAAACATAAATATCACTTAGATTATCACATAATATAATTACCATACATGGATAGCATTGAAAATAAGTATAAATATGGACATAAATGATAAAAATAAAATATTAAGATTAATATATAGTGATAGGGAATATATTCATAGTAAATTTAATGACCACAAAACCATAAATCTGTTAAGGATATGATAAGACCGTCAATTACACTTAAATAATGGTTATAGGTTAAAATTTTCATTTTAAAATCTTTTTACAAGTGTTGTGGGATTATTTTTCTCACAAGATAGTGAATAATAGAAAATATACTTACATTATTTAGTTATATGTCATAAGAATAATTTCATCATTTGGTTGTGCTTTGATTAATTTCCACTCCCATGTCATCTATAACTCCATGAAATGAATATTGAAGATTAATTTCTTATTATTGAAAAATTATAATGAAATTTTAGTGATTTATAATATCTATTAACGAATAAAAATTTATTCCTCCTATCTCTTAAAAAATAAAAAATAGTCATCACATTTTGAGATAATATCAAATACGAAAAAAACCTTTATATAGAAAATAAAACATCAATCCCCAATGGAAATCATACATGGTGTTACACTTGTTTCGAATACTTTATATAGAATATTCCTCATTGAGTCGGGAGAATTTAAAAAGAAACTATGAGATAATCAGGGTAAGGGATTCATTTTTCTGAGTTATTCTCCATGTAATGCTTATATTATTTTTGTTAAGAACAAATATAGGTAAATGTGTATTTAAATTGATTATAAGGAACATAACATGAAAACTATTAAGAAGTATCTTTTTCTTGGTTATAAATGAACTATTTAATCAATTTTTATGAGCTCAATAATTTTCTATGATTCTTCTATGATCTATATATCATCTACTAAGGGTTAAGTAGATGGATATACCCAAGAATCCCTTCCATAAAAGGTGTAGTCATTTGTAGTTTATTATGATAGTAATTAGAATTCCCAGTTCTCCTTATATCATCTTATATTTAATGAATATATTTTGAAGATATTACCTTAATAGATTTTTTTTTGTATTTATAAATGATATTCACATATATTTAATGAAAAATAAAGAGAATGAAGAACATTTCAATATTGTACTAGTGACCTTGAGGAAGGATAATTTATATAAAAATTTTTACCAAGAGTGAACTTTTCCTGCATAAAGTATCATTATTAAATCTTATAATCTTAAGTGGTGGAATATAAGTAGATCCTATAATAATAAAAAGTTATTAATCAATGGACCACACCATCCTTGATGAACGATATCCCTAGTTTTCTTCATTTGGAATGATACTATAGACACTTTGTGGGAAATTTATCATGGAAAAAACAAAATAACCAAGTTTATGTGGAAGGAATCCAACTTTAGGTAGATAAATTAATGTGAGGACAATTTGAATGAACTAAATAGAAGGTTAGTCAGTTCACCTATGTGCACAGTACCCAATAGTGGAGAATGATTTGTGACATATAGTGATTAATTGAATAATAGATCAGGATTTGTTCAAATTTAGAATGATTTTGTGGTAGAATATACTCCCTTCCAATTAAAAATTCATGGGTAAAATAAACCAACTCATAATTTTGAGTCATTAGGAGTGATTTTTTCTTTGAAAATTTAGATTCATTGTCATTATAGTAAAAAATGTTATATATATACTAATAATAAAAGTTTGAAGTAAATGTTCACAAAGAATGATTTTTATATTCTATAAATGAGATTTTTTTAGTTGATTGATCACTATGACTAGTCAATAAATTACCACCCTTGGAATTCAAACAAGTTGAATGATGCTTTGAATCAAAAATACCAAGCTATTTTTTTCAATATGGGGGTTGCAAGGGACCCAATACATATATATTTAAATAATATGGATCATTAAATCATGAAGAGAGGGAGTATATATTATATTCCTCTTATGAATGTTCATCCATCCATCCATTATAATATTAATCAGGCATAGAAGGAAGATGTGAAACTACATAATAATGTGAGGAATGTTCTTGACTTCAACCATGATAATTAAACAATAATAATGATCCTTAATTGAATATGTGTCCCATCAATACCATACAGGAAGAAGAATCAATTGGATGAATCTAATAGTTTATATTTTTCAATTAATACATGAAGTATGAATATGTATAAAGAAATGAAAGAGTATTTTTTGTAGGATAACATGGAAATGAAAATTGTAGAGTATATTTATAGATTCATGATATGACAAAACGTTAAGGCTGATATATATAATTCCAATGGTATTTCACAATTATTACCCTTTCTAGAATGTAAATGGGAAACAATTACCATGGATTTCATCTTCGAACTATAAAAACATCTAAAGGGCATAAGGATATTTGGTTTGTAGTCAATAACCTTATAAAGATGGAAAGTTTATTTATAATAAGAAATGATTAATCACTTGATCATCTTTATAGGAAGGGTAGTAAATAAGTTTTATGGTAACATAGACTACCACATTCTATTGAATATGATCATGATCTAAGGTTTGTCATGATATTTTGGAGAATTATTCTACAAGATTTTAATATGGAGTTGAAATTTTGTATTGTATATCATCCTTTGATATATGGCTAGTCTAATAGGACCATTCAAACACTATAATATATGTAAAGATCACGTTATATGGATTTCAAAAGTGCTTGGTATAAACACCCTTCCCGAGTTGATTTTTCTTACAATAATATATTTCACTCAAACATTTAGATGAATACTTATAAATACCTAGGTGGAACTAAGTGTAGAACCCCAATGTAATGGGATGAATTTAGAGAAAAAATATATTGGGATTTGAGTTAGCTGATTAAATTAAAGATAAAGTTAATGTCATTTAGTAGCACATTAAGGTATCTCATAGTCAATATAAAATTTATGCTGACAATCACTGATGAGAACTAGAGTTTCGGTTAGAAATAAGGTATTCATATGAATATATTCTTATAATAAGGTTTTGAAATTTATAAATAAGGTTAATATTATCCCTAAATATATATTTCACTTTGAAATTATAGATCATATCGAGATAGTTTCCTATCACTCAACGCTTCTACAGAATCTCACTCTTATTCACAATGAGTTCCATATATATCTCATGAGTAAGTACATACCTGATCCTTCTTATATAATAAAATCAAAGCTCATACCACTAGAATAAAATCTATCTTATGAGTAAAAAACATTGGAGATTCTAAATCAAATAAAGAATGTGTTGTGGAAGAAAATCACTCACATGTTCAAGTCTTACTGGTGCAACCATAAATTTGAGAAAACTATATGGGAACCCAAGGATGTGATGAGGAAAAAGTGTACTAGGTTCTTAATATAATGGTAATCTAATTTCATGGGTAAAATTTTTATAAGGTAGTAGAATGTTACAACCAATGATATTTTGATATATTTCATTTTAAAGAAATTAATTTATTTGATAGCCTATTTTACATGAAACACCACGTTTCGAAAAATTGATATATACTACAGAATTATTATAATTATATGTGATGGTTATCATCTAAATGTTGTAATTCTAGGAATGAAATGGATTAAACACATTAAAAAATTTGTATAATGGTTAATATATTATAAATAAGTACTCGGTCATTAGTAAAGTCATTTTTGGTTCTTCAAAAATTGTTTTGTTGTATTTTTTGAGTGATGTTATAATTAATTAAGAAAATTTTTAGAAATTTTATCTGAAGAAATTAATATCATTTTTAAATTAGCATTTCAATATTATCTGAAAGGGATTTTTTTTGTATTTTTTGGAAAATATTTAATTTTTAATGAACAGAAGAAAATCCAAATTTTTGAAAAACTGTCATTTTTCATTAAATAAAGTAATTTAAAAGTATCATAATAATTTTAATTTGATAATAAAGTAACATATATATAATTTTATTATAAATAATCTAATTAATTAGATATGAATCAATATTATAATATATTTTTTTTATAATTTCATTTTTTGGTTCAAAAATTCATTTGTCCAAAACAATGATGCATTATATGGGTTTATTTTTCAATTTAAATATTATAATTATAGAAATTTTATTATATTAATATTATTAAATAACTTTAATAGTAATTTTAAAAAATAATTAATGAGTCTACAATCATTTCTGGTCATTAAGAATAGTGATCAAGTTAAAAACCTATTACTACTGAAAAGGTTAAAAGGAGTTAATGGGGTTTAAGCTATGTATATAATGGTTAATATGTACTAAAAACATGTATAAATCCTATTTTTTTTAATATATTTTGATTCTGTATCATTTTATATTTGAATTTAGTCCAATTTGGAGCCACTTTCCCATGATTTTAACTTTATCATATTTTAATATTCTTAAAAATTATATGTTCACCACTCCCATCACATATAAAGGGTGTCGCTATATCCTCTCTTATACATTCAATATGAGACATTTATATTGCCAAAAACATACACAAATATCTTAAAGACTTTTCTAAACACATCTTAATGGTGATTCTCTTTTTTAAATACCAACATAATGGTCCTCAATAAGTATTTCAAATGGGGTTTCTTAAAGAATAGGTATATGTTCTTGTTGATAATTTTCAAGAATCATTATTCTTATACATACTCAAAATTTATTTTATACATAATAACATAATAAATCTAACATAGTAAATAAACTGAGGTGATATTATTTTTTTAATCCACCGTTTTCCACCTCCTTTCCATCAAATAGTAAATGAAAGTATCATTAATGCATACATGTGGAATTTCCCTTCTATATAGAAATAAGACTAATTTCCCATCACCATTTTTCATGGTTGGTTATTCCAATGGATTTAATTTTTATATAATATATTTTTAGAAAAATTATATTTCTATAAATATTGAATCACACCACTTTATTACATAACTTTTCATTACATGGTATAAATGGAGGATTTTTAAAAGTTTAGTTTCATAAAAATAACGTATATAAACCATGAAAACATAAATATTATTATAAAACCACTTGAAATACAAATTATTGGGTTTAATATAGGTTAATTTTATTTCATCTCATAACCTTGGCGCATACATTAATGGAAAGGGGTGAGTATGAGGCCTGGTACGGGAAACAGTTTACATGTGATCATGAGGAATGTCATTTAGACCATGAGGAATATCATTACTGAATGAGAAAGAGAAAATTAGGATTATAATAATAAATAAACATTAATAATAACATGTAAATATTGATAAAACAATTAAATGATACATTTATAATCATATCACTATGTTTTTTCACCAAGGTGTCATAATTGAAAATTACAAAGCATACTCACTAAGGTATCATAAAACATGTCATCTATAGAGATTAATTCTTTTACCAAATACATTGGATTGATATCATGTAACATAATTCGTATGTATTAACTAATTTAAGCCATATATGTCATAATAAATTGTTTCATTAATAACCCTTGGAGAATAAAGAATTGGTTTCTTTTCAAAATCACGGTCTACAGAAGTGTATAAAGACTTGATCATTACATCAATTTTAACAAATGAAAATCAAATATGAGTTTCATTTATGTAAATCATCAAATAAATAAATCATTATCACGACTATTTTTATATTAATATAAAAGTAAGAGGTTTGGGTATTCACAAAAAACCAATGAGATTTCTTCTTGTAAAAGAGATAAATTTGATAAGTAAATTCAGCAGCATGACAGGTATAAATCATGGTTATAGAAAAGGGTACAAAGAGAGTGGAAAAGGGTATCCAATTGATAAAAAGAAATTATTATGTAAGGTTATAACAAAAATGGTAATAAAATATAGTAACCATAACATTTACAAGACATATACAAAAAGAGGTTTTTGAATTGAAGAGAAAATAAAAATAATTTCCTTACATTGAAGAGTTACTCTTAAATCTTAAATATTAGGAACTTAGGGGCTTGATGGAACCTTGGGGGTAATCCTTGTGTGTAAAACACACCATAAATATGTAGAATATTGATTTTTAGTGAATGAAAATAGAGAAATGGGTGGTTATTTTTAGAAAAAGTAGAGGATTTGTTTCATAATTTTCAAATTAATTCCTTGGAAATATAAGTTGCGGAAAAAGAAAAAACATTGTCTTAAACATGGTTTTTGATACTTGGGTAACATTTCAAGTTATTATAACTCAAAAGAACAAATCCTAATTTTTTATTACTTATTTTGGCATGGAAAATTAAAGTTTCCATAAAGTAATGTCTTTAAAATCAAATTTTCCATTTTAAACTTTAGAAAGTCACTGATAGGTTTTGTAAATTGACTACAACGAATAAAAATACTTAATATTAATAAAATGAAATATTTAAGGTCATTAATTGTCGTTAATTAACTATTATATCATTATTAAAACGTTATTAAGTCATTAAACCCACTGGAAACCCAAAACTGTATTTTTACTATTTATAGAAAAAATAAATTATTTAGAAAATTCTAATAAATTAACCCTAACAAAATTTTGAAATGATTTTTTAAAATATGATGTTTAATTAATTATAATAATTCTATAAATATGAGAGTTTTAACTTCTAAATATTAAAATCCTTATTTATTAAAAATAGTCAGCTGTAAGGTAGAATAAAATTTCTGACACCTAAAAGATTTCTCATGACATAATAAAATTATATTATAATTTATATTTAAATAAAATTGTTTTTAACATAATATTTCATTAAAATAAATACTTTTAAGAATTACTTAGTAAATTATAAAATATTATATCTTTTTTTCAAAGCACAATTACCGTCTGAAAAATCAATTTACCAAAATCGTCTCATTTAAACAAATATTTTATTAAGAAAAACTACTCTTGAAATAGAATTGATGGAATAAAAATTTTATTTATACAAAGGAATTAAAATTTAAGTAACTAAGGCATGTACATGTAACCCCTTATAACAACCATGTACGCCCTTAGGGTATGGTGTGTGATGGTGATAGATTCATGGGGTAGCTCAGCTAACATCATCACAACCGTAATTTCCACTAATTTGAAATTCTCAAAAAGGAAATTCGATTCATAAATCAATTTTTTATGATTATCTTGGAATTGGTCATTGGTGAACCCCAGTGATGCTACCTCACTCTCAAGTCTGGACAAAGGTGCTTTGTATGACCGGACTCTACTAATTGAGGACATTAATTCCCTTTATGAATTAATTATCTTTTGTTATTAGTAATTATAAAAACTAATTATAACAATTGAATTATTACCAATGGGTATAGATCTAACTGGTTAAATATTACCATGGTTATATTGACTTGTGATCAAATTTGACCAATAGTCCTATAATTCTCAAATCCCAATGGTCACATTTCCCTTTATACATTATAAATATCACTTCATTATTTCATTCAATATTCACTAAATTTCTGAACAAGTTTACATATTTTCATTTTCAAAGATATTGATTGGTTTAATTGTATTTTTTTTATTTCTATAGTGTTTTTAATGGGTTTGAAGATTCTAATGGATTAGAATGGTCAATATTTTCATTTTTTCTTTTCTATTTTATATTTTTCTCTAATATTAAAGTTTTTCATTTTAATTGGTTTTTTAACTAACGAATGTATTTATCATAATTAAAGTGATTTGGTTTTTCTTTTAAAATAATATAACACGCATTTTATTAGGAAACAAATATCTTTTAAAAATTCTAGGTTTTTACATTATACCCCCTTATTAAATTTCATCCTTAAAATTTCAACGCGTTATATAAGATAAAAAAATTTGAGGGTAATTTTGCTTCATTGTTTCCTCTAGTTCCCATGACACCTCTTCAAAATTGTGGTTCCTCTATGACAATTTGATAAGTGGGTAGTCTTGTTGTGTAGAACCTTGTCTCTATGGTCCAAAATCACCACCAGATGCTCCTCATAGTTGAAGTCAAGTTCCAGTTCTACCACCTCCTTATTCTGTACATGTTAGGTATTAAGTGTGTATATCCTTAAGAGATATAAGTGGAATATATCATGAACTTGATCTATATTTGGTAGAAGTTCTACCCAATAGACCACTTATTATATGATATCATGAATTTCATAGGGGCCAATGTACCTAGGGATAATATTTTCTTCCTTCCCAAAACCCTTAACTCCTTCCATAGGGGCCAATGTACCTAGGTCTAAGCTTTCCTTACTTCCCAAAACCCTTGACTCTCTTCCCAAAACCCTTGAATCTCTTCCTTGATTCTCATATAGATCTTCCCAGGGTGCCATTTTAATACTAAAGTGGAAGTTGTTTTTTGAGAACTCAACTAAGAGAGGTTTTTATCCCATCCACCTTTAAATTCCAATTAGCATGATCTCATCATGTCCTCATGTTTCTAAATAAAAATTTCATATTGTTTGGGGGTTATAGTTCATACTAAAATTCAATTCTGTATTCAGATTATGATGAGGACTTCTCCAGAATTGAGATGTGAACCTAGGATCCGGGTCAAAAATTATATAAATTGGCACACCATGTAGCGTCACCACTTCCTTTATGTATATATTGAAAAGTTATTTAAGAGAGAAATATTCCAGAATAGTGATAAAATAGGCAGTCTTGGTGAGTCAATCCACTATAACCCATATCGCATTGTTTCCTTTGGATGTTCTTGGTAGACCAGTAACAAAAGACATTATGATATTATGCCACATCAATGTTGGTATGGGTAGCAGTTTAAATAACCCTTTAAGAATTTTTCACTTCACCTTCACTTAATGATATACCAATCACCTATTAGTGTAGTTTAAAATCTCTCTTTTCATATTATCCCATCAATAATGATCATAATGGTCTCTATTAATTTTCGTGCTTATAAGATTTTTAGAGAATGTAGATTTATTAGATTTATCCATCAGTTCCTTATTTATCTCCTAAATATATGGAACACATATCTTTGTATGAAATTTTAGTACACCTTCTTCATTGAAGTTGAACTCAAAAAAATTCCCATTATTTACATCCTATATCTTCTTTTCTAATAAGAATCTTCTCTTTGGTCTTTTTTGATCTAATCTACTAATGATGGTGTCTAAATCATTTGGGATAGGATTGATAATTTCCCTTACCTTATGATTATCAATTAGAACCATACCATGTCATTAGTCAATGGATCTACTTGAATCCACATCATTATCATCACAATAGGTTATTTCTTATGAAATGCATCAGCAACATTGTTTTCTCTTCTGGGATGACAATTATTTTAATAGTAATAATATTTATAAATTACAACATTATGCTTTTTCAAATGTTTAATTCCTTTTTCATGAATATATACTTCAAATTTTATTTTTAAATGTATATATCACATTTCTACCCATAAACATATTGCAACCATATCTTTAGAGAAAAAAATTCAGTTAGGACCAGGTCATACGTAGGATAATTCCACTCTTGAGGTTTTAAATATCAATATTCATAAGCAATAACCTTATCATCTTTCTTTAGGGTTCACCTAATACCTTTAATATATGCATTGTTAAAGATAAAAAATCTTCTTAGATAGAGGGTAGAGTTTACACGGGTGTAGTAAATAGTCTCTTCATCAGTTCTTAAAATATTTCTTCATAATCCTTTGTCTAAATGAACTAATCTCCTTTTCCAAGATAACATGGTTGTTGGATTATAAAGTCATCAAAAGTTTTTTAAAAGCCTCCTATAATATTCTTCTAAACAATGGAAATTAAAATATTATTTACTATTATAGGATGATTCCACTCATCCACAACAATTATCTTGGAAAGGTTAACTGAGATTCCTCCATTGGTTATAATGTTATCCATGAAATAACTTTTTTATAACCAAAATTCACATTTGATGAATTTTAAAAATAACGTATCCTTCTTCAATGTTTTCAAAATAACCCTTAGATGATCCTCATACTCCTCACAACATTTGGAATCTATTTGAATATCATCAATAAAAACTACCTCAAATTTATAAAATTAGTCCTTGAAGATTATATTCATCAAATCTATAAATATATTAGGAGAAATAGTTAAGAAAAATGGAATAAAAACTCATAATTCCCATATCTATATCACAATATAGTATTTAGAATATCTTATTTCTTCACTATGAATTGATGATTACCATACTAAAGATCAATCTTAGAAAAGAATTGAGCCCCACAAAGATGGCCAATTAGATCATCATTCCTTGGGAGTGGGTATTTGTTCTTTAATTTGATCTCATTAAGTTCAATATAAACAATTCATATCTACATTTATTCGTCCTTCTTCTTTATAAATATAAAATGTGTTCCTAATAAGACACACTTGGTTGGATAAATCTCTTCTCCAAAAGACCTTTATGTTTTTTCATTAATTCCTCTAGCTCCACTTCTTCCATTCTATATGTGGTCTTTGATATGGGATTGGATCTTGGAATGAGTTCAATTTATAAATCTACCTCTATTTCTATAGGAGGTCCAGGTATTACCTAAGGAAATACATTATTGTATTCCAAATCTGTGGGGTCATTCTCTGTCTTTATACTTTCATTTTCTTCTCCCTCTAAACTGATCATCTAAATAAATAAGGCTATAGGAGGTGTTTAACATCCCATTACCGATATGAAAGGTACTTATTTAAACTTATGCTAGTGTTTAGTTTTTCTAACTAGGTGGGGTTGATAATGAATTGGGAGTATACCTATAATGGTGAAGTCATAGTTTTTTTGAACTCTCATCTTTAACTAGTCATTTCCATAGGATACATCAGTTTTTCATGACGTGTAACTTGGTTACAAGATGTGTTGTGGTTTCTGGGTGCATACCATGAGAAGGTTTCATGCAAGTAAAGGATACATGACATGATGAGTTTTTAAACGTTTTTAGTTAATTAAAGATCAATTTCTAATTCTATATGGTGGGTTCTTTTGTGATTACATAATTTAAATATTTCATGATGTATAATGGGATAACACAGTGTATAATACCCCATGTGGAAATAATATACAGGCAGCCAAACTGAACTTCTCACTTTCTTTCCTCTCTAATTTATTTTTTACGAACCTAAATCATATCCCGGGATATCATGGAGCCCTCCAACCCTTACAGGTCCTTTCGTTCAGTGTTCAATCATCATTGTGTTAGCAGTGGGAATTATTGGGTAAGTTTTCTCACTTTTTCTTTGTCCTTTTCTATTTCTCCTCCTTGGGTTATAAAATATCATCTTGAAATTGATGGATCTATGCACTTTTTTTTCTAGATCTCATTTCTAGGTTACATTTTGAGGAATTTGGTGCCATCGTTCTCATTAGTGGGTTTTTTGTAGTCATTGAGTTTCAGAAAAAGGTATGTGATTCTGTCCTATTTGGCCAAATTTATTTTCCTTCAATTGGTTGATTTACTATAGTTATAAATTTAAATTCAATTTTTTAAAACTAATTTCAATTGTTTTTATTAAAACCAAATTCCAATGAATTGGGAGGTTTTAAATGGTTTTGGTCAGAAAATGGGAAAAACCCCAAATATACTGAATTGGGGTGTGTTTGAAAATGGATGGAAATTTCTTTAATATAATTGTTGAATTTAACCATTGAAACAGAATCTATCGAATTTTTTAAATTGTGAATATGGCTTAAATTGTTTTTATAGAAACCCAGTGGTTTTATCTTGTTAACAATGCATGTTTTTTATTAATACTTATTTAGTACTTAATTGGAAGATTGGAATTTGAAATGGTGGAATGGGATTTAATTGTATTTTAAGAAGTCTTAAAATAAATTAACTATTATTGATTGTTTAAGAGCACATGCAAGCCTTAGGAAGATTGTGAGTTATTTGCGAACACTTTAATATTATACTATATTCTAAAACATAAATGAATAAGGTCACATCCCTTAGGTGATATTGACAAGCCCTCTATGACCAGTGATCATAGGATGTGTCTGTACACATATTATTGTGATCACGTAGAGAGAGTGGAGTCCTACAGACTGGAATTTCCATACCTATTTGGAAGATGACCATGTCTCTCACTTATTTAAAATTGAAATATCAATGTATTCTAATATCTTTAAACTAATTTACATGCCTTCTAAATTTATATAAACTATTTAATATAAATTGGTATTTTTAATCCATTATTTTAGAAATACTCCATCACTTGTATAGCCTTTTATTAAAGTATTTTCTATCATTTGAACTGTATAGCATGTTTTGTTTAAATATGATTTAAATTTTCAATCTTCTTTATTTTAAAATTTAAAAGGATTCCTTTGGTTAATATATTTTTGGGATCAGTTATGGAATCCTTGGGGAAATCCTACTGGGAGTTTTACCTTACACCCTACTTGTGCCTTTGGGTGTTTGTATATAATCTCCTTCTAGGTTCAATCAAGGAGAAAGGATCTCTTTGAGGTGGATCCAGCAGTTAAAACATGGTTTTGTTGAGTGTGTATATTGTTACTTGGGTAGTTTTTCCTATTTTTCTATTACATTTTTGTAGTAATTATGTTTTTCATACCTATTTTTTCTGGTACACTTCTCCCAGTGGATACCTCCTTTGTATGCATACTGATTTCTTAATCTACCTCCACTATGATTGTGGAAAAATAATTCCCACATTCTTATTGTATGATGTGAGGTTCTTGTAGAAAACCCATAGGGATCAGTAATTCCCTTTGGTATATGTTATTGTCGGCTAGTTTATCAGACTACTAGGGTACCTTATATGGTTTTTGATGGAGTGGTATCAGAGTTTCTGGTTGAACTTCTTATCTTAAAGTTAGTATGCAATGTGAAAACTTACCAGGATTTTGAAGGCAGCTACGGTTGAGTTCCTAGCTAGATCTCATCACAACAAACCTTAAGTCACTGGGGGTGGTTATGGAAAGATGTTTTATGGTTTAGTTCTTTAATTTTCAACTATTTTTGTTTGGATATAGAGAAATCCAAATCCTTTTTGTTATTTTTATAAGGATTATGCTTTCCCCCTTTCTCTTCTTGAGTATTATCTAATGTCCTCTTGGTTGTGTACTGATGTTGTGTAGCATCATGCCTCTGGGAAGATTTTTGAATCGGATCTATGAAGAGGATAATGCTAAAACTCAGTGAGTGAATCCTTTTTTATATCTAAATTTGGTTGAATTTATAGTGTGTGCTTTCCATGATTTGGGACATGCACCACCTCCAATCCTTGTTTAGGCTCTAGATGTGGAACCTCATAGGGATGTTCTTATAAATCACTCTCAAGAGTTCCTTTGCTAGAAGCCACCGGATTTCAAGGGCTCAACTGATCTTCAACATTATGAGGAATTTTTTGGCATGATAAAATGTTTGTTTGAGTTACTGGAGAATCCAAACGGGATCAAGGTAAAGTTTCCCACCTTTGTGATGGAGGGAACGATTAGGATGTGATGGTACATGATGGTGATGATGAAGAAACATGAGGGTTTCTAGTGGAAAGACATCAAGATTCCTTTCACCAACCATTTTTATCTAGATTCGGTGGTGTTAGACAAGGGTGTGAAGTTTTTCAACCTTGAAGTGGTTGATAGAACCATGACTGAGTACTCAAATCTATTTATGGATTTTGTGCAGCTTCCACCTGAGATTGTATTTAACGAGTGGATAGTGATTTGACAGTTTAAGTTGGAACTTCGATCAGATAATTGTTAACAGGTCTTCTTACTGTATAAGTCCACTTATGTCGATCTTCTAGATAAGTAAATTATTGTTCAGATGGACCTGGTAGGTAAGCTAGTGTTAAAAGGAATTTCTTTTTCTCTTAGTGGAAGTGTGAGTTTCTACAGGGGAAAAGGTATGTGTGATTATTATCATGGTGATTTTAGATAACAGGGTCATTCTAGACCTCCTACAGTTCCTAAGAGAATCCCTTTGATATGATACTAGTGTGGTCAGCCAAGGAATTCAAAGAGGGTTCATATAGAGTCACCCAAAAAATATGACTCCTATGGGCATTCAGGGCACTTTCAGAAGTTCAGTCACAACATTTCCACTTCGTGTAGTGGAATAAGATCATAAATACCTCTAAAAACTACATGGAAATTAGATGCTTCATGTGAAAAATAGTTCCATCCATAGGCATCCGGAACAAATCTTCTTCATGAAGGGAAATAGACTCCATAGGAAGAGGATACAGGTCCAGTGACTATGAGAGGTATTATTAATACAGCTTCTTCATTAGTGTTAGATCTATTTAATATTATTTCATCTCACTCATTTATTTCAACTCATATTGAAAATATTCTTAACCTTAATATGTATTTTTATCTTGTGAAATGTATATTTCTACACCCCCTAGCTATGAAGAAAGAGAAGAGTATTCATAGTCCCACTTGTGTTTACACTCTATCTAATGTTGATATTTCATGGAGATTTCTAGTTCTTGACATGAAACCTCTTGATATTATTTTTGGGATATATTGACTCATTTTTAATAAATCATGGATCGATTGTCATCTTTTATGGGTCTCCTTTACTACACTCAGTGGTGTGAGCTGTGTCTTCCAAGGAGAATGGGACTCAAGGTCAAGCTAGGTCAGACCTTCTTATCTAGTGGTGGGAAATGTTATATCCATGTTTTATTTTGATCTATATAAAAATTCTTTGAGTGGTGATCTCCCTCTAGTTAACATTGAGTTTCCCTATGTTTTTCTTTTTGAATTCTCTAGTTTTCCACTGGTTAGGGAGGTTGTGTTTTACATTTTTTAGTCCCTAGTACTAAACCAGTTTCAATTCTATATTACTAAATGGAACCATCTCAACTAAAAGAGTTGAATTCCTAGTTGAAAGATCTCTTAGAGAAAAGACTTTATATTCCTGAGTGTGTCACCATGAGTGGCATTAGTTCTCTTTTCCATGAAGATGATGGTTCTCTCTGCCTATGTGTTGATTATTGAAAGATCAATCGAGAAATGGTAAAGTAAAGTATATTTTTCAACAAATTTATGATCTATTTGATTATTTAAAGGTGGAAAAGTGGTTCTCAAAGATCAAACTTCTATCTGGTTACCATCAGTTGAGGATGACCGAATCTGAAGTTCATAAAATCGATTTTTAGAGAAGGTATGGTCATTATGAGTACCTTGTTATTCTATTTGGTCAAACAAATGATTATATTTTTATCATGGATTTAATGAAAAGGGTTTTCTCTGAGTATCTAGATACTTTTGTGGTTATATTTTTGGAGGATATCCTTGTTTAATCAAAGTCTAAGGAGGATTAGGTGCATCATCTGAGAACAATTCTGAGTCTACTAAAAAATAATTGATTTTATGCCAATATTTCAAACTATTATTTCTTGATTCAAGAAATGAAATACATGGTACAAATTGTATTAGAACATGGTATTTAAGTTGATCCTAAAAAGGTGAAAGATGTTATGATTTGTGAAAACCCACATAATGATTTCTAGTTTCGGAGCATCAGTGGTTTTTTCGGATAATATCAAGGATTTGTTAAGGACTTCTCAAAGTTGGATTCACTGATGACCACTCTAACTTTGAAGGGATTAAATCTTACTTGAGATGAAAAATGTCATAGTTATTTCATTAATTTTAAGGGTCTTCTAACTACTACACCGTTGATAACTATTCCAAAGGTTCGGTAGGGATACATGGTCTTTTGTGATACATCTAGTTCTGGATTGGGTTGTTTTATTATGCAAGGTAACCATGTCATTTCCTATGGGACTCATTAGCTTAGGCCACATGAGAAGAATTATCCTACCAATAACCTTGAAATTTCAACTGTGATGCATGCGCTTAAGAGCTGGAAGCATAACTGTCATGATCTACCTTCTCAAAGATGAGGGAAGGGATTTAAAACGGTCATAACCTTCCTTCTTCAAGTTGAAGGAGGGATAATGATCCCCAATTCCCACCTTCAATAGGCCCTGGAGAGGTGACTAGAACTAAGGGTATAGAAGGTCACTTAGTATAGAAGGCATTCCACATTTTTAGAAAAAGATCGGGAGATTGGGTGGTAAATCCCAAACAACCCCAAAGACATAAAGTAAAAGTAAATCAAAAAACCCTTTTTCCACATGCATATTCAAAATAAAGTGTCACAAAGTACAAGAAAACTTAGAATTAAAATACCGAAAGAAAAAAAGTCATCTATGATAATTGTCCTGGTAAAGATATAGTAAGGTCTGGCATGGTCTTCAAAGTCCTCCTAGAAACCTGAAAGAAGTTTTATATACATATGGTGAGTATATAGGTATACTCAGTAGGGAAAAAAAATCTATCTTGCACAATTGGGGAGACATTCTAATGCCTCGTGAGAAACAGAGATAACGAAAACACCTAGCAAGGAAACTATCCACCTAGCCACACCAAGGAACACTCCAGAAATAAAGTAAGTCAAGTAAAGAAATAATAATAGAACATCAATATTTGGGCACCCCACACCGCTTTACCATTGGTTATTTAGAACATCTTATGCATCAGACATCCCCCACAGATCTCATTGTAGTCCCACTACCTACCCAACAACAACGATGTGAGTCATCCCAACTGTACCTCTATCCCGCCCAAAAACACATGGGCCAACACAACCACACATAACCTCACCTGTAGACACCCAGACCACAACAACCACCACCACACCCAAAGACAGCTCTGCCAGAACAACCACTGCCACACCCAAATACACATGGGCCTCATCCTGAAGACACTTGGAAAGAAAAACGGAATGCACCCACCTAGTCCCACCACCACAACACACCCTGCCTGAGGATGCTTGGTCCATAATGAACCTTAAGCCACCACACCCTACCCAAAGGGTCCTGGTCTACCTGAGAGAGGGATCATAAAAGGAGATAATAACCAACCCCATAAAAGAATGTTGGGAAAAACAAACCCCCCCCCCCATGGAATTGGGGTGTTTGGCACAAAGTGATCAACATGGGTGGGGTGTGTATAAGAAACAAAAGAACAAAATTTTATACATATAGGTAATCGAGAACTCATACCAACCTAAGGGTCCTAAAACCAATAGCCATCCAATACACAACCATTGTTGTTGTTATCCCTACATGCACAATTATACAGTAGCCACAACCATAGCACAACCCATTTATGGAAAACAGTTTCCCCTTTGTACCCATTCTAGTTATCATATTCAAATGATTTCATTTAAATATTCCTTCACTACCAAGAAACTAACAAGAATAACCACAATCCAAAACAAGAATTGAATGAAAAACAACCAAGAAAATGTTTGATCATTCACACCCAGTTCTCTTGTAAGTAAAAACATCAAAACGGGTCCATGAGATCCCTGTATTGGAACCAAACTAATCCCCAATAAACTGGGTCTAGAACATTTACCCCATGATCCACACGGCCTCATATTCAAAAACTAACAAAAACTCATCCAGAGATTCCACTCCCGTCCACATGTCACCTCAATAACATTAAAAATAACAACCAAGAATATCACTGAAACAAGGAAAGTGAGTTTTCAGATTTTGCCTTCACCATTTGTTAAGTTTCTTCTATCTGTTTGGTTAACTGAGGTGATCACACAAGGATTCTTATTTATTAGGAATCCATTTAATCAAACAAGTTTACATGATTAAAAATTTTCCATGTTATAGTCATTCAATCACAAAATTATCCATAAAACATATCTTTATTAGTGCGCAATAAAGGACCACCAATGGCCATGATTTTTAGTGGACATAAGCCCTTACAATTCATAACATAAAAATGAAGGTGAAACATGGAAACACCATCTCATTCTCACCCATTCATTCTTAAAAGTCTATTTATTATCTTCATTAATGTTGGTTTATTCTAAGTCTCGAGGTAGCATCATCAAACCCACCCCGCATGATGCACAGTAAAGAGAGACAAAGGAAAACCCCCAAATTGGATGATCAAGGATTAAAGTATTAACCTTGCACCCAGAACTATCGTTGTGTGTCATAAAACTCCAAGAAGAACCGAACAGGAGGGATTTCATGTAGGCAAGAATCATCATCGGAAGAGGGAATCTAAGCGCACCTAGAGAAATGAAAATAGACCTAGGAAGAAGAAGATATTGGTGTGATAAAAGTCCCAATCCTACTGTTACAAGATTTGAAATATCAAAGTTCTTCAAAAGTGGATCGTGTTTTGACCACGTAGTTGGGTGGTTTCACACGTTGGGATTAAAGGAGATTTAATAATTATCCTTGGAGATGGTGTAGATAGTGGTTGTGAGTTGATAAATCAACTTTAAATATTGAAAACATGTAACATGGGAAAACTATAAGAACATGGTAGATTTTTAAATTGCTGTAAAGGGTGTGACACTAATAAAAAGCCACATGTTTTGATAAATCATGGGTCTCCCTAATCTTATGGGATTTAAGATACCATTTAAGGGATTAAAACAGCCTTAAACCACTTTAAAATGGTTATTAAAACTTAAAATAGGCGTTAAAGGAAAAACTGGGGAGAGCACCCTGACATCCCTCTATGGCACTATTTAGGTGCGGCACTGATCCGTGGCACCAACAAGTGACACCCTACCACTGACACCAATGCCCTCCTGACTCACTGATTGTGTTCAGGACACCCCAAACACTATAATTTGGAAAAGTAATGGACCAATAGGGTCTGGACCATTACATCAGATACCTCTAAAATTATTCTTGCCCTTATAAATTCAAGAGTAACCCAAAGAAAAGAGAGGGGTTTGAAAAACCACCTCATAAGATACCTCTCAGGGACAAATCTCCCTAGAGTTGTTCGAAAGCCAGAATAAAGCCCCATCATTCAGGAACAAATCTCTCATCTTTCTTGTGAACAACTACATAAACACTACCACTCCCCTCTCCTAAGTAACCAAACAAACATAGAATGGTCACACCATCCAGACTTATGGATTAGGGAGTCCCTTTCTTTAAGTCAAGAAACTATCTACTTTGGGCAGCACTAACTCACCCACATGGGTTTAATCACATCCATATTAATGCATCTTGATTAGGGATCAGGTCCTCCCCTTTCCATAGTCAGTAATTTTCACACACATTCAAAGAATAAGGGAAACATCCCATCTTATAGAAAACAAGGTCCATCATTACATCGCAGTAAAGCAGAAAACAAACACAAAATAAAAACTCAGAATAGATCTACGTATGGGGAAAGAATTTGTACCTCTTATTCCTAGGTACTCTCCTCAAGTCTACTATACCTCCATAGCACACTAACCAAGGTAATAGATCACCCACTAAGCACCTTCTCTTTACAATCCTTAATTCTCATCGGTTACTCCACGAACGTCGCATCATCCTCGATATCCAACTTTGTGCAATCAAGTACAAGGGATTCTTCATGTAGATATTAATGGAGTAGAGATATGTGGAAAACATTATGGATCCTCACTAGAAGTGGCGATAACGCTAGCTGATATGACACCTCGTCAACTCATCCCAACACCTCAAATAGTCTAATAAACCTGGGAGAAAGCTTACTCTCCCAACCAAACCTCCACTGCCCACATCCATGGGAAACCTTCAAGAACACATGATCTCCAACCTAGAACCCCATGGGTCTCCTCCTATGATTGGAATGAAACTTCTATCAGTCTTGATCTAACTTAATCTTTTCACGCACAAGCTCAACCTTCTCTGTCATGCTCTACACCACCTCTAGGCCAAGAACACCAGCATCCCCAACCTCTATCCAATACATGGGTGAACGACACAGTATTCCATATAAGGATTTGAATGGTTCTATTCCAATGGTAGAGTGAATGATATTATTGTAGGAAAACTCTACCACAGGCAAGTGATGTACCCATGATCCTCTAAAGTCTAGAAAACATGCCTATATCATATCCTCCAATGTCTGGATGGTCCTATCTATCTGCCCATATGTTTGAGGGTGGAAAGAAGTGCTAAAAAATATTTGGGTGCCAAAAGCACATTGTAATCCCTTCTAGACTCAAGAAGTAAAAAATATATCCTGATCTGAAATGATGGTTTTGATAATTTTGTGTAGCCATACAACTTCACCCACATACTTATGTGTTAAGGTATCTATTGCACTCGACTCCTTAACCGCTAAAAGTGAGCCGATTTCTTCAACTGGTCCACCACTATGCATATGGAATCAGATACTCCTTCATCTTTGGGTAGTCTGGTGATGAAATCCATTGATATTTCATCTGAATTCCACTCAATGACGTCTAATGGCTGCAGCAGACCGATGGGAACATAGTGTTTAGCCTTCACCTACTGACACACGAGGAACTTTTTCAAAAACTCTACCGCTGCCCGCTTCACTCTGCACCACAAAAGATGAAAACTCAGGCCCCAGTATATTTTAGATACTTCTAAATGTACCGCTAGGGCTGAGCAATTGAACTCACGGAAAACTCCCCCATGCATAATCTTTGGGATAAACAACTTCTTGCCGAAAATCATCTGATTCTGAACATCTTTCGACCATCCATCTGGTGCATCACCTTGGCTAATGCAATCACGCATCACTTCAGCCTCTGAGTCTCCCTAATGAGACTCCTTTACTTTTCATGCCAACGAAGACTTCATTGTCATCTGAAACAGACAGCCTATACCATCCTCCACACTCATGCCTAGACATAAAGAAACCAAATCCTCCACTGCTTCCCAAGCATCTGTTGAATCTTGAACCATGGCCTTCTGTGACTTCATGATCAAGTCATCGACCACCATGTTCCCTCTTTCTAAGTTGTAGGAGATCTCAAAGTCTTAGTCTCGAAGGTACTCCATACACCTCTACTTCCACAAGTTCAGGTCTCGCTAGGAGAAGACGTACCTTAGGCACTTGTGAACTTTGAATATCATGAAGTGTTCCCCAATGAGGTAATGCCACTAAAACATCAGTGTGAACACAACCACTGTAAGTTCCAGGCTATGGGTGGAATATTTACGTTCGTGGGGACTTAGTTTCCTAGACCCATAAAAGATCACTCCAAGTATCTACATCAGTACACACCCTAATCCTAGACTAGAATCATTACAAAATACTTCAAATGTTACCCCTTACCCTGGAAACCTCGACACCGAGGCACTAACTCACTTCCATTTTAGATAACTAATGGTTTCCTAGAACTATTTAATCCATGAAAAATCCTGTTATTTTATGGTCAAGGTTATCAATGGTTTTTCAACTTGAGAGAAGTCATGTACGAACTCTTAAAAGTAACCTACTAGTCCCTAGAAACTATGAACATCCACCACTTTCTTGGGTGTTGTCCAAGAAACAATTTTTTTTGTCCTTTGAAGGATTCACCACAAATATTTTCGGGGACACCATGTGTTTGAGGATGTGCACCTATCAGGTCTAGAACATGAACTTGGACAACTTCCCAAAGATCTGGTGGTGTCGAGGACCTCCAAACCTGTCCTTATATTCATGGAGTGATCCTACTCTGACATTGAGTAGATCAGGATGTTGTCAATGAACACAACCATGAACTAGTCCAGATACTCATGGAAAACAGATATCATGATACCCCATTAACAAATCTAGTTTGTTTGTAACACTAAAGAGAAAGACCACGAACTCAAAATACCCCAGGCTCTGCACAGCCTCAGATTCACATACCAACAACCTCTAATCCAGAAATTACATTCCCATCTTTATGTTACCTCGCAAACATTAAACATAGCAACCAAGTATATCACCAGAATAAGGCAAGGGAGTTTTCATATTTATCTAACAACATTTGTTAAGTTTCTTATTTCCGTTTGTTTAACCGGGGTGATTAGACAAGGATTCTTATTCATCAGGCATCCATTTAATCAACCAAGATTACGTGATTAAAGAGTTTCCATGTTACATTCATTAAATCACAAGATTATCTATAAAATAGATCTTAATTAGTGCATAATAATGGACCACCAATATTCACGATTTTTAATGGACATAATCCCATACAATTCATAACATAAAAACGAAGGTAAAATGAGAAAACACCATCATAATTCCCACCCCTTCATTCTTAAAATTTTGTTTATTATCTTTGTTAAATTTGGTTTATTCTATGTCCTTAAGGAACATCATCATACCCACCCCGCATGATGAATAGTAAATAGAGACGATGGAAAAACGCCTACCTGGATGATCAAGGATCGTTGTTTTCTCTTCGCGCCTAGAATTGTGATCACGCATCTGGAAACTCCAAGAAGAACTGAATAGGAGGGCTCTCATGCAAGCACGAATCGACTTTGGAAGAGGGACTCCAAGTGCACCAAGAGAAATAAAATAGATCAATGAAGAAGAAGATATTGGTGTGATAAAAAGCCTGATCCTGGAGTTAATGGATGTGAAATCTCAAAGTGCTTAAAAAGTGGATCATGGTTTGACCATGTGGTTGGGAGGTTTTACATGTTGGGATTAAATGATATTTAATAATTATCATTTGAGATGGTGGAGACCATGGCTGTGAGTTGATAAATTAACTTTAAATAGACAAAACATTTAACATGGGAATAATTGGGAGAACATGAGAGATTTGGAAAATGTGGTAAAGTGTGTGAAACTAATAAAAATCCACATGTTTTGGTAAATCAAGGTTCTCCCAAATCTTAAGGGATTTAAGATACCATTTATGGGCATAAAATATCCTTAAACCACTTTAAAAGATGTATTAAAACTTAAAATAGTCATTACAGGAAAAACTAGGGAGAGAACCCCAACATCCCTCAGTGGATCATTCGGGTGTGGCACCGATCGGTGGCACTGACAGGTGACACCCTACCACTGACACCAATTCCCTCTTGACTCAATGATGGTGTCCATGACACCAAAACACTGGAATTTGGAAAAGTAATGGATGGGAAGGGTCTGGGCCATTACATCAGATACCTCTCAAACTATTCTTTCTTTTACGAATTCAAGAGTAACCCAAAGAAAGTATAAGGGTTTCAATAACCACATCATAAGATGCCTCTCAGAGACAAACCACCCTAGAGTTGTTCAAAATCCATAATAAAACCACATCATATAGGAACACCTCTCTCATATATATCCTAAACAACCACATAAACACTACCGCTCCTCTCCCAAAAGTAACCATACAAACATAGAATGGCCACACTGTCTATACTTATGGATTAGGGAGTCCCTTTCTTTATGTAAAGATACTATCCACTTTGGGCAGCACTGACTCGCCTAAACAGGTTTAATCACACCCACCTTAATGCATCCTGATTAGGGATCAGGTCCTACCCTTTTCATAGTCAATAATTTTCACACACATTCGAAGCACAAGGAAAACATACCATCTTATAGAAAACAAGGTCAATAATTACATCACAGAAAAGCACAAAAAAACACAAGGTCAAAAGTCAGGACAACACTATATATGAGGCACACATTTGTGCCACCTATTCCAAGGTACTCTCCTAGAGGCCACCATGCCTCCACAACACAAGAACCAAGGGAATGTTCTACCCATGAATCACCTTATCTTTACGATCCTCGATTCTCATGGGACGCTCCATGAACGTCCCATCATCCTCGATATCCAACTCTCCCCAGTTGAGGACATGGGAGTCAACGTGTAGATACCGATAGAGCTGAGATATGTAAAAAATGTTGTGGATCCTCACTAGTGGTGGTGGTAACGCCAGCTGATATGACACCTCATCGACTCATCCCAACACCTTGAAGAGTCCACTGAACCTGGGAGAAATCTTACTCCCCCTGCCAAACCTCAGTTACCCACGTCCAGGGTAAACCTTCATGAACACATGATCTTTATCATAGAACTCCAAGGGGATCCTCCTATCATTCGAATATAACTTCTACCAGTTCTGAGGTACCTTCGTCATTTAACGCACAAAATTAACCTTCTTTGTCACACTTTACATCACCTCTGGGTCATGAACCCCAACCTCCCCAACCTCTATCCAACTAATGGGTGAAAGAAATTGTCTTCCATACAAGGCTTTGAATGGTTACATGAAAATGTTAGAGTGATGTATATTGTTGTATAAAAACTCTACTAGAGGTAAGTTTCATACCCATGATCCATTGAAGTCTTGAACACATGCCCGTAACATATCCTTCAATGTCTGTATGGTTCTCTCTTTTGGCCCATCCGTTTGAGGGTGGAAGGCAGTGCTAAGGAATATTTGGGTGCCAAAAGCACATTGTAATCCCTTCCAGACACATGAAGTAAAGCATGTATACCAATCCAAAATGATGGTTTTGGGAATTCCATGTACCCACACAACTTTACCCGCATACTTTTGTGTTATGGTATCTACTCTAATCGACTCCTTAACCGCTAAGAAGTGACCTGATTTCATCTACTGGTCCACCACTTTGCAGATGGAATAATAGCCTCCCTTGGCTTTGGTTAGTCCTATGATGAGATCCATTGAGACATCATCTCACTTCCACTTAGTAATGTCTAAGGGCTACAGCAGACCCCTAGGAACACAGGGTTCAGACATCACCTGCTGACACATGAGGCATTTTTCCAAAAACTCTTACACTGCATGCTTCACTCCGCACCACAAAAACTAACTTCTAAATCCCCGATACATCTTGGAGACTCTTGGGTGTGCCTCCAGGGTTGAGTAATGGACCTCACAAAGAACTCAATCGTGCATCATCTCTGGGAAAAATAACTTATTATGGAAAATCATTTTATTCTGACAATCCTTTGACCATCCATACGGTGCATAACCTTTTTAAACGTGATCACGCATCACCTAAGCCTCTGAGTCTCCCCAATAAGACTCCTCTAATTTCTATACTAAGGAAAATTGAACTGTCAACTGAAACAGACAGCATCTACCATCCTCCACTCTCATGCTCAGACATAAAGCAATCAACTCCACTATTGCTTCACATGAATCTGTTGACTCTTGATCCACACCCTTCTTTGACATCTTGATCAAGTCATCGGCTACCAAGTTCACCCTTACTATGGTGTAGGATATCTTAAAGTCTTAGTCCTGGAGGAACTCCATCTGTCTCTGCTTCCATAATTTTCGGTCTCACTAGGAGAAGACATACCTCAGGAACTTGTGATCTGTGAAGACCACAAAGTGTTTTGATATGAGGTAATGCCACCAAAACTTCAGTGAAAACACAAACAATGCATGCTCTAGTTTGTGGGTGGCATAGTTATGTGCATGAGGATGTATCTACCTAGAACCATAAGAGATCACTCCTAGTTTTTGCATCAGTACACACCCCAATCCTAGACCTAAATCATCACAGATTACTTCAAATGTTACCCCTTCTTCTGGAAACCTCAACACTGGGGCACTAACCCACTTCCCTTTCAGATAACTAAAGGCTGACTGGAACCACTCAATCCATACAAAATCATGTTCTTTTTTTTCAAGGCTAGAAATGGTTCTGCAACATGAGATAAGTCTGGTACAAACCCTCGGTAGTAACCTACCAATTCCAGGAAACTATGAACCTCTACCACATTCTTGGGTGCTGGAAAAGAAACAATTTATTTGACCTTTGATAGCCCCACCAATATTACCTACTGGGACACCATGTTTCCAAGGAAGTCCACCTCTTGTTTCCATAACTTACACTTGGACAAGTTCCCATAGATCTGGTGGTGTCAGAGGACCTCCAAAACTATCCCTAGATGCTCGGTGTGTTCCTCCTCTGACCTTGAGTAGATCTGGATTTTTTCAATGAATACGACAATGAAATAGTATATATACTCATGAAAAATAAATTTCATATGCCCCATGAACAAAGCTGGTGTGTTTCTAACACCGAACGGCCTGACCACGAACTCAAAATACCCCAGGCACCAAATGGAATTAGATTTACAAACCAACAACCTCTCAGCATGAGATTCCATTCCCATCCACACGTCACCTGATAAAAATTAAATAGAACAACTAGAAATACCACTGAAACAAGGAAATAGAGTTTTCATGTTTATCCAATACCATTCGTTAAGTTCCATATTTCTGTTTGGTTAACCGGGGTGATTAGACAAGGACTCATATTCATCGGTAATCCATTTAATCAACCAAATTTATGTGATTAGTCAGTTTTCATGCTACATTCATTCAATCTCAAGATTATCCAAGAAATGGATCTTTATTAGTGCATGAGAAAGGACCACCAAGGCCACAATATTTAGTGGACATAATCCCATACAATTCACAACATAAAAATGAAGGTAAAACATGGAAACACCATCATCATCCCCACCCCTTCATTCTTAAAATACCGTTTATTATCTTCATTAAAGTTGTATTCTTCTATGTCCGGAGGGAACATCATCATACCCACCCCGCATGATGAACAGTTAAGATAGATGAAGGAAAAACCCTTACTTGGATGATCAAGGATCGAAGTTTTCTCCACTCACCTAGAACTGTGGTTGTGTATCAGGAAACTCTAAGAAGAACCGAATAGGAGGGAACTCATGTAGGCACGACTCGTCTTAAGAAGAAGTACCCCAAGCCCACTGAGGTAATAGAAAATATACTAAGGAAGAAGAAGATATCGGTGTGATAAAAGTCCTAAACTGAGAGTTTTGGGATGTGCAATCTCAAAGTGCTTAAAAAGTGGATTGTGGTTTTACCACGCGGTTGCGAGGTTTCACAAGTTGGGAATAAAAGATATTTAATAAATCTATTCATAGACAGTGGAGATAATGGTTGTGATTTGATAAATCTACATTAAACAGGGAAAACACATAACAAGGCGAAAACTGGGAGAACGCAAGAGATTGTGAAAATGTAGTAAAGGGTGTGACACTAATAAAAATCCACATGTTTTCATAAATCAAGGGTCTCCCCATTCTTACAAGATTTAAGATTCGATTTATGGTATTAAAAATGGTCATAAGCCACATTAAAAGAGGTATTAAAACTTAAAAGAGGCATTATGGGAAAAACTTGGGAGTGAAACCCGACATCCCTGTGCAACACCATTTGGGTGTGGCACCGATTAGTGGCACCGACAAGTGACACCACGGTGACACACTGCCACCGACACCAACATCCTCCTGACTCACTGATGGTGTCCAAGACACCCCAAACACAAGAATTTGGAAAATTAATGGACTAAGAGGGTTCGGACTATTAAAAATACCTTTATGGTGGAAGGTTATCATATATTCAGACCACAAGATCTTGAGTTATATATTCTCTCAAAAATATTTGAACCTCATCCAGAGGAATTGGGTGAAGTACCTACAATCCTTTGAATTTTACATTCCCTACACCCCAGGGAAATGGAATTTCATAGTGGATTCTTTTATTAGAAAACATTAGACCCAGGCAGTGAAAGAATCATCAAAAGAGTAGAATTTGATGCCTCTCTTTCCAAATTTTCAAATTGGAGTCCATGAATAGAGGTTAGAGGTTTCTTTAGCCAATATTTAGTTGAAATATGATCTTATCAAGATGATTCTTCAGGACCAGAATATTGATAATGAATTATATAGTATTAGAAACTCTCTTTATAGTGGGTAATAGTTTCTCAGTGGTTGTTCTCCAAATAGGGTATTTAATTTTATAAGAATTTCTATAATGTTCCATTAGTAGTAAGGAAATATGTGATGGGGGATTTCCATAGCTCCTAGTGGGCAGTGTACCCAAGAACCAGTAAGATGTTATATAACATTAGTTGGATGTTTTGGTGTCCAGGTAGGAGACAATACATTATTGCGTGAGTTTCTCATTGTTATAAAAGACAAAATGTGAATGTTGAGCATTAGAATCCTTCGATTTTGTTGTAGCCACTTCCAGTTCCTACATGGAAGTATAATGAGATATCAATGGAATTATTGGTTGGTTTTCCATATACCTATACAAACAAGAATGTGATATGGGTTGTGATTGATAGGTAGATTAAATCAGCACACTTTTAACCCTTTCATGATACATCCAAAGTTAAGGAGTTGGTAAATCTCTAAGTGAAAGACATTTTTAATTTTAATGGATTTCCCTATCTTATAGTATCTAAAAGGGATTCCCAGTTAACATCTCACATTTGGAGGGGCCTTTAAATGGTACCGGGATCTCGTGTCTATTTGAGCACAACCTATAATATACTATCAAACGGCTAGACTAAAATAGATATATATATTCTCAAGGAAATTCTCTACAGTAGTGTTATCGACTTCGGTAGGGATTGGGGTGATCATTTAGGACTGGTTGAGTTTTCTTATAACAATATTTATTATTCGATGATCATAATGGTTCTTTAGGTTCCTTTTATGGAAAACTTGAAAATCTCTATTGTGTTGGTTGTAGATTGGTGAAAGTTCCTTGGTGGGACCATGTTTGGTGAAAGATATGACAAAAAATATTCAGTTGATTGGTAAAAGAATGTTTACAGAATAGAGTCGATATAAGCCTTATGTTGGTCATTATTTTGGAACCTCGGAGTTTTAAATTGGTGACTAGGTGTTCTTGAAAGTTTCACCCCGGTCGGGTCATCGACAGCTTGTGGGGAATGGGAATATTACTCCTTGTTTTGTGGGGGCTTTCAATATTATTGAGATGGAGGGAAATTTGAATACTGTTTAGTACTTCAATCATAGTTTAAGTCAATATATAACATATTCCATGTATCACAACTGATAAAGTATCTCTCTGATCAATCTCATGTTTTGATCTAGAGTGATCTTGAGATTGAACCTGATTTATCTTTGACTGGGCAGCTAGTTAGGATAGTCAATTCTAAGACCAAGGTATTTCATAGGAGGATGATACCTTTGTTTCGTGTTCTATTATAGAATGGCCCTGATAATAATGATACATGGGAACATTATGCAATGGTGACAGAGTAGTGGCACCATCTTTTTATCATGGAAGCTACTTCATAGGATTTCTCGGTACATAAATTGTTTATGATGGGGAGGTTGTAACATCACATTATCGATCTAATAGGTATATATTTAAACTCCTATTGGTTTTTATTATTTGTTAATTGGGTTGGGTTAAAAACGAATTGGGAGGATACCTATAATAGTGAAGTCACAGATTTTTTAGACTCTCAACTTTAACTAGTTTTTTAGGTAGGTTGTGGAAGGTTTTCATGTCATGTAACTAGGTTACACAACCGGTAATGGTTGTGGGGTGCATTACGTGAGAAGGTTTCATGTCATGAAAGGGTACATGAATTGAAGAGTTTTTACACATCATGATTTAATTATATATTGGTTTTCAATTTGAAGCTATGGGTTTTTTTGTGGTTATATAATTTAACTATTTCATAATGTATAATGTGAGTACACATCATGTAATACCTTGTGTGTCGATTATATACAAGAATCCTAGCCAAACTTCTCACTTTTCCTCCTCAATAGTTTCTTTTCACTCCACCTAAAACTTGTCCTAGGAGATCTTGGGGCCCTAAAACCCTTCTGGGTCCTTTCGTTTGGCATTATATCATCATTTCATTTTCGATGTGAATTCCGGAGTAAGAATTATCCTTTTTTTTTTGTCTTTTTCTCTATCTCCTCCTTGTGGTTTAATAAATCATCATAAAATTGATGGATCTACACTTTGTGATTCTATAAATCATTTATAGGTTTATTTTTGAGGTATTATTCACCTTCATTCTCATTGGAGGGTTTCATTGTGAGCGTTGAGTTTCAAAAAATGGTAGGAGGTTCCATTCCATTTGGAAAAATTGATTAACCTTAAATTACTTCAATATTTTCAATTATTCATGTAAATTTAATTGTTTGAAATTTCTTTCAATTGGGTTTGATTAAAAGCCAATTCCAATGAATTATGAGGTTTTAAATGGTTTTGGAAAGACATTGAGAAACCCCCCAATTCGGTTAAATTGGGGTGTGTCTGCAAATAGATGGAAATGGTTTAATATAATTGTTGAATTTAATCATTGAAACAAAATTTATGGAATTTTTTAAATTGTGAAACTGGATTAAGTTGTTTTTATATAATCCTAGTGGTTTTAACTTATCAAAAAGCATGTTATTTATTAAAACCTAATTTGGTTTCAAATGGAAAATTGGAATTTAAAAAAGGGGGAATGGGATTTAATTGTATTTTAAGTTGTCTTGAATAAATTTCCTAGCATTTATTGTGTAATAGAACATGAAATACTTAGGTATATTTTGAATTATTTTTACACACTTTATGATTATAAAATGTTCTAAAACACAAATGAAGTAGGTTGCATCTCTTAGGAGATGGTGACGAGTCCTCTCTAACCAGTGTCTAGAGGGTGTGTTTGTACAACTATTTTTATGATCACATAGAGAGTGTTGAGTCATATACCCTGGAACTTCTCTACCAATTTGGAAGAATAACAAGTTTCTCAGTTGTTTATATTTGATATATAAATGCATTCCGATGTTTTTAAACTATTTTACATTCCATATGAATTTATACAAACAATTTTTAACAAAAAAAATATTTAAGCTATTTTTTAAGAGATATTTCATCACTTGTAAAGTTTTTTCTTAAATTATTTTCCATCCTCTGAATTGAATATCATGATTTTTTTAAAATTTCTATGAAATTCCAAACATGTTTATTTTAAAATTGAAAGCATTCCTTTGGTAAATCAATTATTAGAATATTTTATAGAATCATTGGTGAGACCCTACAAGTCTTTTTATCTAACACCCTACCTGTGCTTTTGGGTGTTTATAGATTATCTCCCTCTTGGTTCAGTTAAGGGGAAAGTATCTCATAGAGGTGGATCTAGCTGTTGAACCTTGGATTTAGTGAGAGTGTCTATTGGGACTTGTGTAGTTTTTCTTTCTTTTATATTACTTTATTATAGTACTTTGGGTTGTCAACCCTATTTTTTGTTGGTATATTTCTTCCAATGGAAACTTACTTTGTCTGCATACTGGTCTACTTATCTGTTTTCGCTATGCTTGTGGAAAAATTGTTCTCACTTTCATATTGTATAATGCTTGGTTCTGGTCACTAACCCATGGGGATCAGTAATGCCCTAAGTGATATATAGGTGTCGGCTTAGTTATCATATTACCAAGGTACTCGAGCCGGTTCATGATAAGGTGTTTCTAGACAAATCTCAGGTAGGGATATCTCTCCTTTGAAAATAACTAAAGGTTGTCCATTCAATACTTCTGATATTTCCTCACTTATAGATTTGATCTTAGAATTATACTTTGAGAGCCAGTCCATCCCTATAATAGTGTTGAATTAAACCATGGGAATGACTACTTGATTTACGATGAGATTGTTCTCTCCCAAGTTAATACTAGAGTTTCTATACACTATTGATGCTTGGATAATCCATACTAGAGTCTTGATAGATAACTATAATTATAGCATCTTAGGGATTGATTATATATTATTTTTTGACATGGATGAAATTAAGAAATGTATAGAACTAGAATCAAACAATGTAATTTCAATATAAGAGAGAACGACGAGTGTACCTTCCAATACATAATTTTGAGCCTCTACATCAGTCGTCGTGATAGAAAATGCCTGAAATTTCACCCTTGGCCTAGGCTAAGTTTGATGGGGATTTTCTTACATTATCTTCTTATTTGGAGAGTGATTAGAAAATTTCCTGAGCTATCCACACTTAAATCATTGAACTTCATGCTAGGACTGCACCATATTCCCTTTATGATTGGTGTTGAGAAGTTGAGGCTTCATCTCACCATAATTTTTCTAGTTAATATGGAACTATCTTACATACATGTATCATTTTATACTCCTAAGAAAGTAGTTTCTTGAATGATTCTTCCCACATTTTTTGCATGTGGTGAGTTTCACTTGCTTTCCTCATATTTCATGATCAAAGTTCCCCCCTAAGTTTAGATCCATATCTCTCTTATATTAATTCGATCTATGTGACCAATACATCTCTCCAAACTCCAATCCAACCTTCATAGAACTTTGTACAATCTACTCATATATTTTACAGCCTCGATTTTCTAGATTCCTCTTTGTATAGGGTCTCTATCCACCAAATAATCTATCAATTTTTACCTTAGTATCCATAATAAATCTAGGAGTGTATCGAGAAATTCATAGTAATTTCATATCACATATTCCCAATGAATAATTTTCCTTATAATTTAGGTTAAGTAATTCATTCTCCATTTTAGTTCACATTGTATAGTAAAAATATTTATTGAAAAAGACACCCATGAACTCTTACCACTCCACAGTATCAATCTCACTTATTGGATTCATGTTTTTAATCAGTTTGCATAACAGATCAGATTCTCCTTCTAATAATTATTCTTTTAGGGTGACTTTCTGTTTATCTAAATAATGGAATATAGAAAAAATATTTTCTATTGAGTTTATCCACTGATCAGAAATCAATGGGTTGGTAGATCCACTAAAAGAAGGTGGTCATTTATTCATTAAGGAATCAAGGGTGGGTTTTTTTCTTAGAGTAGAATCTGGGCACTCAACATGATTAAAATTATTATTAATAACTCGAGATAGTTGATTCATCATTCTTATGAAGTTTCCCAATACGACTTCTATCAGAGCATTGTCAGTGCATCGTACGTTCTTCTCATCATTTACGAAGATCCTTCTATTTACTGCCATTTTTCTAAAATTAGAAAAACATAGTGAGAAACATGTTTTTTTAAGAATATTATAATTCTAAAGAAATTTTATGTCTTAAAAAATTGAGCATAAATGTGTTATTTTGGGATAAAAACTACATTTTCAATATATCCTTTATCATGGTTCATAAGAATTAAGTGATTAACTAAACATATCCTCTAGAAGTGTAAAACCATGAGTGTTATAAGGCCTATTATCATGCATTATATCTAGATCGAGTCTATCTCAATTTGTTGTTTTTGGGTGTTACCTCTAGATACATCTATTCGAGAGACACATTAACTTGTTTCCATCCAAATAGGGATTTATTTTCTCAAAAAATGATTACATAATACTTAACCAAAATACCAGGATGTTTTCCTATATTTAAGCTTTTATCTAGGGTTCATACTAAGGATTTATATTCCAAATTCCCATTAATAACTAAATTTCCTTCGATACAAATTCTGAATTCTTTCCTTTTATTACATAAATTTTCATTACATAGTCCCAACGTAGGATAATTTAAAGTTTAGTACCTTGAAAATAAGGTTCATAATACATGAAAAATTAAAAATTCTAATAAAAACACATGAAATACATCTTCATAGGTTCACTATAGGTTACATTTACTTCATCCCATAACCTGGGGACACACTTCAAAGGAAATGGGTGAGCATGAGGCCTAGTAAGGGAAAACGTTTACATGTGATCAGGATGAATATCATTAAGAACATGATAAATATCATTATGGCGTGAGAAAGAAAAAATAAGGCATATAATAATAAAAATAACATGAATCCTAGCATGGAAAATTTGTGTACAACATGAAAAATGAGACATTCATAATCATATCAACAAGGTTTTTCACAAAGGTGTCATAATTGAAAATTACCATGTTTATTCACCAAAGTATCATAAAACATGTCATAATTAGAGAATAAATTATTTACCCAATTCATTGGATCACTATAAGGGAACACCCTTAATATGTAACACTTAATTTGATCTATATAGATCATAAAAAATCATTTCATTAATAACCTATAGAGAATAAAAATTGGATTTCTTATCAAAATCATGGCATACAAAAGTGTATAAATACACGATCATTACAACATTTTTAACCCATAAAAAGGAAATATGGGGTCAAATTATGTAATTACCCAAATCAATAAAACTACATTAAAAAAATTTGAATACCCATGGAAAATGAAGAGGTTTGGTGTTCACAAAAATAAAACAAATTATATTTCCTCAAGTAAAAAAGAAAATTTTGATAAGTAAATTTAGTAGTATGACAGGTAAAAAACATGGTTATAAAATGGGTAAAATGAGAGGGGGAAAGCATATAATATTGTTAAAACCTAATTTATATGTCATGGTATGATAAAAAGGGTAACAGAATATAGTATTCATAAAATTTATAATACATATACAAAATGAGGTTCTTGAGTTGAAGAGAAACTAAGAATATTTCTATTACCTTGAAGAGTTACTCCCAAATCATGAGGCTTGGGACCTTGGGGGATTGATGGAACCATGGGTGTACTCCTTAGGAGGAAACCACACAATAAATTCATGGAGGATAGATTGTAAGATAAGGTAAATAGATAAATGGGTGAATATTTATAGCAAAGTTGGAGGATTGTTTCACAAAGTAATGTTTTTAAAATCAATGTTTCCATTGTAGACATTGGAAAGTCACTTATAGGTTTTGTAAATTGATTAAAATGAATTAAAATAACTCAAATTAATAAAATAACATATTTTTGATGTTTTATTGTTTTTAATTAATTATTATATTATTATGACGTAATCATGAAGTCATTAAACACACAAAAAATCTAAAACTATATTTTTACTATTCATAGAAAAATTACAGTATTTTAGAAATTTTTTATAAATTCACCCAAACATAATTTTGATGTTATAACTTCAAATATGATCTTGATTTTATCAGAATAATTCTCTATATATGAGGATTCTAACTTTTAATAATAAAAATGCTTATGTATTAAAATTTTGTGGGTTGTCATGTACAGTCAAATTTTAGACACTTAAAAAATTTCCCATGAAATAATAAAAAACAATTATCATTTATATTTAAATAAGATTTTTTTTAAAACATAATTTAATTAAAATAAATATTTCTTATAATTCCTTAGTTTATTATTAAAAAAATATACCTTTTCTGAAAAGTATAATTTGTGTTTGAAAAATCAATTTTTCAAATTTGTCTCTATAAAACATATATTTTATAAAGAAAAACTATTCTAAAAATAGAATTTATGGAATAAAAATATAATTTATAAAAATAAATTACACTTTAATTAACTAGTTCTTGGACACATAACCTATTATAACACTTTTATACGACATACATGTAAGGTGTGTGTTGGTGGTAGATTATTGTGGAGACTCTGCTAACATTGACCGAGTGGTAATTTCCACTAACTTGAAATTATCTAGTAGGCGATTTCATTATATCTTCAGTTGTTGAAGAAAAATTTGTTCTTAGTTAATGTATAACTTATTTGATGCTACCACCCTCATAGGTTTAGACAAAAGGGCTTCATTCAGCAGGACTCTACTCATTGAGGCCATCACTTATTTTTTTCTTCATTAATTATCCTTTTTAATTACTAATTATAAACACTAATTATAAAGTTATAATTATTTAAAATGGGTATAGTTCTCAATTGTAAAATTTTACAATGGTTATATTGATTAACGATCATATTTGACCAATCGTCTTACAACGGTCAAATTCTAACAGCCACATTTCCCATTATACTTTATAAATATCACTTCATTATTTCAATAATTATTCACTATAATTCTTCAAATAGTTATATATTTTCATTTTCTAAGATGTTCATTGGTTTAATAATTCTTTTTTATTTTGGTAGTATTGGTTGGGGTTGATAAATATAATATATCTGAGCGATCCATATTTTCCCATTTTTGGATTTTCAATTTTATATTTATTGTCCATTTTTACTGTTTGGTATTTTAATTGGTTTTGTAGTTGACTAATGTATTTATCATAATTAAATATAAATAGTTTTTTGGGTATAATTTTATAACACACATTTTCTTAGGAAAAAAATATCTTTTAAAAAAATTTGGTCTTTATATTAATTATTATATATTATCTACCAACATAACTTCTCACCTAGTGGAAATCAATAACGTTGCTCATTCATGAGTGTGGACTTCCACCTTCACAAAGTGATGTAATTAATTTTTCAATTCTTCATAATATGTCTTGTAATATAGAACGATTTAATAAATTTTTATGATATTGATGACATAAAAAATTATATAAAGATGAATTAAGAAATTCATTTCTTTTTTATTATCCATATTAAAGTGAAAATACTAAACCTATGTACATACAGGTTACCATATCCACAAAGTGATATAATTAATTTTTCATCAATGATTTTAATAAATTAATACAAAGTATATATAATGAATAAATATGATACTTATGTAAAGAATAATTCAAAAATATAACTTTATTAATTTTAATATCAGTAATATTCATTCAAAAGGATAAAAATAATTCATGACTAGAACAAAATGGTTATAATTAATATGAATATATTTTTTATGATAGGAATTTTTTTAATTTTTTTTGATTAAAAATTTACCTAAATTTCCTACACAATATCAGCACAGTTCTTGTTCAAGTAGTAGATAAATCAATTAAATTATTTTAAAATTTTAAAATTGATTTGTTTGGGTTAGTTATGGTGTTACATAATTTTTGTAGATAAATATAATTTATTGGTGATGTTTTAAAAGTTCATATTTCAACTAAATTTACGACTTGGTATTTTTTAAATTCAAATATGTAAATAGTCCCAAATCGGAATTTAATGTTATTTTATGTTAAATAATATTTTACTAAATGATTTAAAATTTATAAAAAACAAATATTTGGCCAAATTAATTGGATATGGTCAAATATATCAACTATTTTATACTTATTTTTTACTTTTATTTTATTTTACCTATATTAAAACATAAATATTAAAAAAATATTCTCATAGTAATCAATAAAATTGTTAACAATAGGTTAAAATTTAGAGATATGTGTAAAAACTTCACTGAAATTTAACTAATTTTTATTAGATGAAACAATTTCAAATTATCTTCACCCTATATTTGAAAGATATCAAATTGGTTTCACATGAATAGGAAAATTAATTTATATTAATTTAATATATTAAGTAATTCCAATTGTAACATCTTTGTTAAATGTGTATTCTATTTAAAACTTATGGATGTATATTTGTTTGATTAAATTGAGTCTAGGTATAAATGTGTCAAAGGTTTTAAAGGGTAAGTTTCTTTAGGTTGAGAGTTAATAAGATAATTTTTGGGCTTTTCCAAGAAACTTTTTGGTTACTGCCTGGAGTACACATTCACGTCATGAGTAGATTTCACAATGTGAATCTATTACTGGGAAGATACCTTGAACATGTTTTTAAAAATAAATAATTTCTTATTCGTATATTTTTTTACAACATGAAATTATTGAGATCAGTATTTTTAACTTGAGTTGATTCTTTTTTAGGTGTACACACCACTCAAGATTTTCATGTCATGCATAGAGGATTAACTATATGAAGTACCCATGGATAGTGGGTTTTATTGGTCTGGATCCTCAAAATTTGTTCATTATTTGTGAATACTCTTCTCTAAAACCACTAAGGCTATACCATGTAATTTTTTTGTGATTATTTACCTTCTAGACATCTCAGTTTGGAGTTTGATCTCTGATGAATTTCCATATTTTGATTTTATCCTTCTCTCTGATACCCTTCTTTGACAGCAGTGTGATCTCTTGGTTTATAATCAAATTAGAGTTTGATCATGATGATTTTTTATCTTGTATATACTTTTTAGTATCTCTCACCTTCTTTATTCAATAGAATTTCCAGTTTTACTCTTTTCATATATGAATAATGGGGGGTGGTTTGATATAATTTTTCCATACAATTAAAATATTAAATTTCTAACTATCATGAAATGAGTTTTTAATGGATTTAAAAAATGTAATTAAAATGATTTGATGTGTGATTAAAATTTTCCTGAAGATTAATAAAAATCCCAAATTTTAATGATATTTAGATTGTGGTATAGATTTGTTAAAGATGGATAGATTTAAAAAATTGAAATGATTGATTATTAATTCTTGAGAAATTTTTCTTAAATTATAAGATGATTTGAAAAGAAATTAATTTGATGCAAATATATAATTTTGTTTTGAAATATGAAAGAAATTATAAAAAATAAAATTGGGATATTTTATTTTGATTTTATTTTATATGATTAATTCTACCATGATTGATTTATTGAATTATAGAAGAGCATGTGAGTCTGGGTTGTTAGTGGGTAATTAGGATAATAACTATATGAGATGACACCCTATAAATTTATTAATGATGAAAACATTGACATAAACTTATTAAATCATGATTTCCCTAATGTGGAGTTTATTCTTGATGGACTGAGACAAGGGATGTGTGCCCACATTGGTCTGACATCCCTGATTGATTAGTGTGAGGATCCAGTTTCTAGAAACTAATGTACCACAAGCCTTATTACATGGTTATATGATATGTTTTCTTTGAATATTTCATTACATTGATTATTGAACTATTCTATTCATTACAAATACTTTATATAATTGTTTTATTTAAAATTTTCAATTAACCTTGTTTAAATATATATTCCATATTTTTTATTATGAAAGGATGTTTTTTTAAAATATTTAAATGTCATGCCATGCCTTGTTTTCTTAAAATTAAAATCATAAATGGTTTATAATTATGGAATTTATTATGGAACACTTGTTGAGACCCTGCTGGATTATATGGATAACACCTTACCTTTTCCTTTGGGAATTTTTAGATTATCATATGTCGGTTTCATGAAAATTGAAAGCACCACTTGGAGGGGGTGGTGTACTTGATTTAATAGAAATAGAGGATGTAGGTGACTGGGGCATATGTGATCCACCTATTTCATCGGTTTTCAAAACATTTCTTTTTAAAATATTTTACCTTTGAAAAAAAATACTATTTGGGTATTATTATATCTATTTGATTCTAGTAGATTCTCACTAAGGATTGTTGGTATATTGATTATTCATTATCTGTTGTTGTTTTATGTAAAAATAGTTCCAAATTGATATTGATATTATCCAATGTGAGAGTCACCAACCCTTGGGGATCGACAATTCTATTCAATCCTTATTATCACTTTCTCAATAAATTGTTTACCAAGGTATCCAAGATGATTCATTAAAAATAGGTACTAATGTTGGTTGAGGTTTGTTCATCTTCCCTTGATTTTAGTATATAGTCTTGGTTGTCCTATTATATTATAGGTAGGATAGATGGGACTTTGGAAGTAGTTGTGAGTGAGTTCCTAGCCATCTATCATCGTAACTAGCCTTAAGTCACCATGGGTGTTTGTGAAGAGTATCATTGAAGAATAATTTTATTTGATTTCTGCACTTTTCCCTCATTTTGATCTAAGTATGTTGAAATCATGATATTGAATTATCTTGTATTGCTTGTTGGTATGTGTATACTTATTGATGCTTTTGGTTTTTTCTGTTGATTTTTTGTAGAATCATTCCTAAAAGAAAACATTTTAATAGTCCATTGGAGGAAGCTAATGGTAAACCATAGCAATAAAATATTCCAGTATAACAGAATCTGGTTGAGATAACATTGTGTGTTGTACAAGATTTATTATAGGTTCATTCACCCATTCTCGCTCAGGCACTAAAAGAGAAACCTAAAAGGGTTAAATCTATAGATAATTATTGATAGTTTCTTCATCAAAAACCACTATATGTATGAGGGTAAAATGTTAATAAATATGTTGAGGATTGTTTGAAAAGGAGTGAACTTCCTTTCTATTTCTTGGAAACATCATAAGATATAAAGGTAAAATGTGTTACCTTCAATAATGAGTGTCTAAGTAGGATATGGTGCGATTTGACGGTGATGTAGAAGAAGCATGAGGTCTTAGAGTGGAAGTAATTTTGATTTCTTTTCACAAATCAGTTATTTCAACCCTATCTTTTTACGCATATCATAACATTATTTTAAAAAAAATTTACCATCAAATAAAACCAAGGATCATAAAGTATATTTTCATTGGAAGATTAGGTACATAATTTCAAAACATAAAACCAAAATAAAAAATCTTTTATTTAATCTCCATAATGAGCTCCTAACTTTCATTCTATTGTTACATCTATATAGGAAAAAACTGGGGAATACATGAACAAAATGGATGAGCTAAAATTCCTAGTAAGTGAACAAGCATTGGAATAAAACATAGAACATGGGTTAAAAGGCATAATAGGATGATATAAAAGGAATATAACATGAATAAACATAAGTAATAACAACATGTATAACATGGGAACCTATAATCATGGAAACATAGAAATGTATCAAAAACATAAAAAAAGATATAAGTATGAGTCAAGGATAACTTCCTAGACCATTGCACACAATGTACACATGTCCCATAAAGGAATCTAGTTCACTCATCATCCAAACATTATGTATCAAGATAATTAACATTACCCAATGAATTGGAACACTATCAGTCACTCCCATCATAACATGTTCATGAATATGTGTTCTATATGAAGAATAAATCATAAGGGTTACCCATGTAAAGTATAGGATTTCATAATCATGTCATAACGCATAACAAAATATAATATCATAATGGGGTCCGTAAATGAATGGATTTAATTAATAAATGGAAATTCATAATGTAACATAGGTATAGATAATAACAACTGATGTTAAATTTAAGTTAAAACATGTAAAAAGAGTGCTTAAGAGATATTAGAAATGAAATATTTTAGTGCATTTTAAGGAAAATGTTAAAGACAGTTTTATGCAAAAAATGCATATTTGTTTTCTTAAAACAAGAAATAAACAAGGATAGTTTTTTAAGATAAAGTAGGGATTTTATAAAAAATGGTGGATTAATTTATATTATTATTTCACTTAAAAATTATTAAGAAATCAGAAAGTTCCTTTTAATCGGGCTTTCTTATTAGGGAGATTTGAGAAGGAAACCTTTTAAAAACATGTATATCCCAAAAAAACAAGGATGAACTGACCTTGATACTATATTTTAGAGCATATAAACATAATTTCTAATATTTATAGAAAAATAAGGAAGATATTCATAGGTTTAAATATTTAGAAAGTGTAACCCGAAGAAAAAAATGGAGGTACGGGTAGAATCCCTTATCTTATGTCTGAAACGGTTATGCATATGATATTAATGTCCCAATTAATCAGATTAAATCCATTAATTGATCTATTAATAACCTTTTATACATTTATTTTATTTATTATAATTTTATTAAGTTTATTGATGGCCTTTTTATAGGTTATGAGATTTAATTTCATCATTCAGGAGTGTTGGTTTCCATGGTTTTCATGATTGGTTTACTTATTTACAGGTAAGGAAAATCATGTAAAATGAGAATAGTTGTCCAAAATTAAAATTATATGTTATTATTGAACATATATAAGATTAAATGGATATATAATTAATTTGGTTATTTGGAAATTGAAAACTTCATCGGCCTTGAATGCGATAAACTAACACATCACATATGACGTTTTCATTTTTAGTACAAAAGGAGAGGGGAAGAGAAACGATGATGAATTATTACATTGACACAATAAAATTAAAGTATTTATAATACAATATAATTTTAATTCCAATTATATAATTGGAGGTGAGTTTAGAATAATAAATTAAAATAAATTGAAAAGAAATTAAAAGAAAATAAAAGAGGATTTTACCTCTGGAATTTTTACTCCTTGAGAACCTCCATAGGAAAAGGGGTTTGGTATTTTATTTAGGAAAAAGGCTTGTGGAAATGGGGTAGAAACTTGGGAAGATTATTTATTGTAATTTTTACAAGGATAACAGCTTGAAATGTGTAAGGATAAGGGGTGGTGGAGGGTGGGATTTATAGTGGAGGAGAGGGGTGTTTTCTCGTTACATTATTCATTGGTTTACTATTTTTCTTTAAGACTATGAATAGTTTTATAATTATCACTAAATATATTAAAATAATGAATTATAATTTGATATTATGGTATTACATCATCCATATATCATTTATGACTCAATAATTCATGTATTTAGCATTTATAGAAAATTATCATATTTTACTATTCACCAAAAATTCAAGTATTTTAGAAAAATACCAAAAAATTAACCCTTAATAGTTATTGATGTGAAGAATTCAAAAATGAACTAAATTTTATGAAAATAATTTTCTAAATATGAAAAATTTAATTATTAATTAAAATCACCATTTCCTTGGAATACTAATTTTTTAATTATAACTTATTTTATAACACTTTAAAAAAGTTATTATAATCTAATAAAATTATCTTATAATCATAAGACAAAAAAATAGTAATTTATAAGTCTATTTTATGAAAAAATATATTTTATTTTAAATAATTATATTAATTATAACATTTTATATAATTATTTATGTTTCAAAAAAATACCAATATTTAGTTTATCATTTTCGAAACATTTATTTACTTATTTCATGACATAAATAATCATATTTTATTTTTCAAGATGCCTAAATTTTGATTATAATTTCAGTGGTTATTTTACTATTCTATTGGCTAGTTTACTATTCATAAGGGCCATATTACTATTCCAAATTTCAAGTTACTATTCCATTAGTATAGGTAACTTACCTTCTATAAATATCTCCTATTTCATTCATTCTTTCATTTATAAAGTTTATATTGTGTTATTTATGTAATGTTTTGTGATTTATACTATATGTAATACTAATAAAAGAGAATTTCTATTTGATAGAATTCTAGTTTGTTACATTCCTACCCCCTTATGAAATTTCACCCTCAAAATTTCATTTTACATACTATGGTGAAACAAATTGAGTTTGCAAATGTTTCATATCATTCTCTAGTTATCATGTTTCCTCTTAATACATATGGATAAGCCATAATAATTTGACCATGTTAATAGTCAGGTTGTGTAGAACATTATCTATATGATCCAAGATCTTCACTAGATGCTTCTCGTAATAAAGATCATTCTCCAACCGTACCACCTATGAATTTAGTACATGTGAGGGATCTACTATGTAATTTATTAAGAGGGAAACATGGAATACATCATGTACTTGATACAAGGTTAGGATAAGTGTTATTAGATATGCCACATCTCTAACATGACCAAGAATCTCTAAGGGGTCGATATACCGAGGACTAAGCTTTCCATTCTTCCCAAATCTCATGATCCTCTTCCAAGGAGATATGTGAAGGAATATCATGTCTCCAACCTTAAACTCAAGGCTTAATTTATGATTGTATACATAGCTCTTTTGTTGACTTTGGGATTCCTTGATGTGCTACTCAATCATTTTCACCTTCTCCACCATTTCCTTGATCATTTCAAATCATAATAGCATAAATTCAAAGACTTCATCACAAAATGTCAGTGTTCTGTATATTTTCCCATAAAAGGATTCACATGGAGTCATTTTTATACTCTAGAGGAAAATATTGTTGTAGAATAACTCAACCAAAGGTATATTTTAGTCCCTCACTCCCTTGAAAACCATATAACATGTTCTCAACATGTCTTCCAATGTCTGAATAGTGTATTCATATTGGACATCATTTTGATGTTGATAGGTTGTACTAAATCTCATCTCGGTATTGAGAGCATGTAAGAGACTTTTCCAGAGTATGGAGGTGAATCTAAGATCTCAATCAGATACAATCTATAGTGGTACTACATGTAGGATTACTACTTATTTGATGTATATTAGTGCAAGTTGATCTAGTGAGAAGTCCTCTCGAATTGTGATAAACTGAGTTGTGTTTTTAAGATGATCCAAAACAATCTATGTAGCATTTTTTCTTATAGATGTCTTCAGAAGTATAGTGACAAATTCCATGTTGATTTTTTTCGACATCCATATTGGTATGTGTAATGGTTTCATCATCCCCTTTGACTTTTTCCTTTCATACTTCACTTGATGACATACTACACACTTCGATGTATACTTGGTGATATCCTGCTTCATATTTTCCCACTAATAGTTCCCTCAGATATCTAGATTCATCATTCGGATACCTGGGTAAATAGATAAGGTTGTAGTATGTGAATCATTCAGAATCACCTTCTTTATCTCTAGATTGTATGGTACATATAGTTGTGACCACAATCTCATGACTTCTTCCTCATCAATTTAAAACTATGAGGATTTACCAATTCTGATAGCTTCCACCTTTTTTAAATTGACATATCATTTCTTTGAGAATCATTTATTTTATCAATGATGTATGGTTTATAAATCATTTGAGAAAGGGTTTATGATGTTACTTCCTTAAAAAATTCCATGTCCATCCTTTGAAGGTCTAATAAGATTGGATCTTTCTCAATTATCTTTATTGATAAAGATACAAGATCCTTTCTATATAGATAATCTTCCACCTTATTTTATTTACCAGGATGGTAGTGGATTGAGCCATCATAATCATTAAGATCTATAACCACATTTGATGGATCATATTAATATCCTTCAATTTGAATATATATTTTAGTCTCTTATGGTCAGTATGTATCTCACACTTCTCCCGATAGATATAATGCTTCCATATTTTCAATGAAATGTTCATAGCCACAAACTCTAGATCGTGTGGGGGATAGGTTTTCTCACGAAATTTGAACTACTTAGAGGCATAGGTTATCACTTAATCGTTTTTATTAGTGCATATCCTAAACCATTCTTTGAATCACTAGTGTACACAATAAATAGTTCCCAACATGTCGGTAGTGTGAGCACTAGTGTAGTGATGAGCCTCTTTTTTAACTCTTTGAAGTAGTCTTAACATTTATTGGTCAAGAAAAACTTCACTCCCATTCAATTCAACTTGGTTATTGGTTTTGAAAATCATGAAAAGTTCTTCACAAATCATTGGTAATGCCAAGCTAGACCATGAAAAATATATATATCGTTTACAGATGATGGTCTGGGCCAGTCTTCTATTTCCTTTATCTTAGAAGGGTTTATATATATTCCTCTTATGGTGAAAAACAAACTAATAATGATACTTCCTCCATCCATAACTCACATTTAATTAACATTGAATAAATTTTCTCCCTTTACAAATTCATCATCACAGTATTCACATGCTCCTTGTGTTCCCCCTTACTCTTGGATTATATCACAATATAATCAATAAAGTCTACTAAAAAATTTAAGCAATATATAAAGGCCATATTCATTAAATTCCTGAAAATTTCTAGAGTAATATTGAGTTTGAAGGGAATCATTATGAACTCAAAGTGTCTTGCCTCATTTGAAATGTGTTCTTAGGAATATATTTTTTCCACACCATTAATTAGTTATATTCGGACCTAAGTTCTCCCTTAGAGAAATACTTGGGCCTACGTAGTTAATCAAACAAGTTATTTATCTATGTTAGGGGATAATATTTCTTTTTAATGATTTTATTGAGCTCCTGATAATCAATGTGAGGAATCATTGATCCATTCTTCTTTTGGGCATAGAGGGCTGGAGCACACCACAGTGAACCACTCATGCATATAAAACCCTTTTCAATATTATCATGTAACTACCTCTTTGGTTCTTCTAACTAAATGGTGGCCATTTTATAAGGTGTATTTAATATAGGTAAAGATCTAATAATAAGTTCAACTAAAAATTCAGCCTCTCAATCAAAAGTAATTCTATGAAATTCTTCCAAGAATACATCAGTGTAGTCCCTCACAATGGGAATGTCTTCGATAATGATTCTCTCCTTTGTCTTTATCATTTGAGCTAGATATTATTACTCATAGGGAAGTAACATCCACACTTGAGACACTTATACTATACTAGATTCATCCTCCACCTTAAACTTGTATAAAATTTTCACCATGTGAAGAGTGATTTCTCTATCCCAATAGTTAATGTTGGCTTTATATAAAGATATCTAACTCATGCCCAATATAGAATCTATCTTCGCCAAAGGAAGTAAGATGATATTTTCAGGGCATTTTAGTCTACAAACATTAATCAGGGAGGTGTTATATAATTTAGATTCAATAATTACCCCATTTATTATTCTCATAGATAACTCAAGCTCCATATTTTGAGGTGGTGTTCAAATATTTCTACAAGACCTTAATGAAATGAAATAATGTGTAGAACTACAATAAAATAGTATATTCTCTATTATTTAATGAATAAACAGTGTACCTGTCACCACATCACTGTTGGGTTCAACCTCAGTAGTAGTGATAGAATATTCCCTTCTGTATTTCCTTGGAGATTATTGTTGTTGATTACCTCTAATATCCCTGGGATGATGGAAATGGCTTGCATAATTTCTATGTTCCTTGCAGTCGAAACATTGCATTATAAGCTGAGTGTTGATATAAACCTTCCTTTCTTATTCCTCAATAGTGGGATTATTTATATCCTTTTGTATGGTATCATCAATATTTTTCTCTCTTCCACATTTTAATCATCTCTTGGTTTCATTTAAGTAGTTTCTAGGATGCTTCTTCCCACACTTTTGACATATGGGATGTTGGGTATTCCTTCAATCATGGGATTTATTAGTTTATCCACCCATATTAAACTCTATTTTATAATTTTTACAATGGATACATGATACCACTGATAGTCTCCTATCTCCATTTCAAATTTAAGGGCACAATGAAAAATATACTCCTAGAAATCAAAGTCTCTAATGACCAAATATTTCCATATACTTGGTTTTACTACATTAAATAAGTGATCCACCTTACTCTAGGAGTTCATGAAAAATTTGGAGGCATATTGTGAAAGTATTGTGAAGTTTTTTTCATACACTCTGACAAAATAATCTTCTTTATGTTCTAGTCTAAGGGGATATATTTTCTTCTAGAGCTAGAGAGTAAAATGAAAATATTTATTAAAAAATATTTTATTAAAATATTCCCATTCCATGGAATAAATTTCCACCTTTAACTTTATGTTCTTGATCATTTTTCGTCATCGATCTGCTTCCCCATTAAAATGATATACCTCCATCCCAACCTTCTATTATTCTAAGAAAAAGTGAACATAGATATCCTTTAAATGGGTTTAATCCACTATTCCTCAAGGAGGGGATTAGAGGATATAATAAGCATGGGAGGAATTTGTTGCCTAAAGGATTAGAATACAACTTTCTATTTATTAAGATAATTGGAGTGTTACACATGATTCAAGTTATTATTTTTAACTTGACACGGTTGAGAAAATAATGTCATGATGTTTTGATCACCTATCTCCATCATATTTGGCATATAATTATGGAAATAATCAAATTTACAATCAAGTTTATTGTTGTCATGAGTTCTCTTATTTTTATCCATTAACTAAGAAAAATATATTACAATTAGGGGGCTTCAATATTTATCTAATTTTTGTACAAAAAAAATATTGAACATAGGTGTATAAACTTGTAAATAAAAATTATATCATGTCATGTGACTCCATAAGTTTCAATATATGTTATCCATAGTGATAGAATTATCCCAAGGGTCCTTAATAAGTTCTATAGTACTAATATCCAAAAATAAAAAGACATTCCTCTAATACCAACAATAGAAACCCCACCCTTTTCCACATATCATTACATGATTTTAGGCACAAATATCCATCATATAAAACCAAGGATTGTAAATTCTTCTGTCTTTGGAAGATTAGGTACATAATTTGAAAACATGAAACCTGAAAAAAAATTCTTTTATTTAATCTAAAAAATTATTTCCAAACTTTCATTAAGAACTTACATCTGTAGAGAAAAACCTAAGTAATACAAGAACAAAATATATGAGCTAAAAATCCCAGTAAGGAAATAAGAATATGAATAAAACGTAAAATATTGGTTAAAAAGAAATAACACGATGACCTAAAAGTCATGGAACAATAATAAACATAATGAATAAAAATATGTATAACATGGTAAAATATAAACAACGAAACATAGAAATGTGGCCAAAACACACAACATGACGTAATCATGAGTCAAGTCTAACTGTCAAGATAATTCAAAATGGCATACAAAGTCCCTTAAAGGAATCAGGTTCACTCACTATCCCAACATAACGTCTCATGAAAATAAACTTTACCCAATGAATTGAAATTATATCTAGTTTTCCAACCATAACATTGTCATTCCTATGTGTTCCATATGAAGAATCAAGCAAAAGGGTTACCCATGGAAATAATTGGGTATCATAATCATGTCATAAGGCATAATAAAAGGGAATGTCATATTGGTGTCCATGAATGAATGGATTTAAATTATAAATGGAAATTCATAAGGTAAATTAGATATAGATCATGATAATTTATTTTAAACTGAAGTGAAAACATTTAAAAATAGTGTTTAATATACATTAAAAATGAAACATTTTAGTGGAGTTTAAGGAAAATATTAAACAGTGTTTTAAGTGGAAAAGGCATATTTGATATCATAAAACTAGAAATGAACCAATATTGTTTTTCATGATAAAATTATTGATTTTATAAAAATAATGGTTTATTAAAAAATATTATGATTCCACTATAAAATGGGTAAGAAATCAGGAATTTCTCTTTAATCAGACTTGCTTATCGAGAAGATCGGAGAAGGGAACCTTTTAAAAACATGTATATCCCCAAAAAAAGAATGAAATAATATGGATATATGAGTTTGGAATATATAAAAAAATTAATAATATGTACATTAAAATAATGACGATATAAATTTGGTTGAAGAGAGAGAAAGAGTTACCCGAAGGAGAAAATGGAGGTTTGGGTATAATCCCTTACCTTATGTCTGAAACAGTTTTTCACTTGATATTAATATACTAGATAATCAGATTAGATCCATTAATTTATTAATTTATAACATTTTATACATTTATTTTATTTATTATAATTTTATTAAGTTCATTTATGTTATTTTTGATGGGTTATGAGATTCAACTTAATTGTTCAAGAGCGTTGGTTTCCTTGGTTTTCATTATCGATTTACTTGTATACATGTATGGAAAATCATATAAATGAGTATAGTTTTACAAAATTTAAATTATATGTCATTAGTGAGCATAAAAAATATTAAATGGTTTAATAATTTATTTTTTATCTTGGTTGAGGTTGAATCGTTATATAAGATGTTCGTGATAATCATTTACATTAGTTTGGCAGTTTTTCGATCATCATATAATAGTTCTATTCTATTAATTAATATTATTTATATATAATTGATCTAGAATATTAAATAATATGTAATAAATATATTATAATATTTTTTTACTATAAAAATGGTTTATTGATAATTCTTGAAGTGGGTAATATAAATTGAAATATTCATCGTCCTTGAATGTGATATATTAACACATCCGGGATGACATTTTCCATTTTTGTAAAAAATGATAGGGGAAGAGAAATAATTATTAATTATTCCATTATCATGATAAAATTATAATATATATAATATTATGGAGTTTTTATGCCACTTGGATAAGTGTATGTGAGGATAGAATAACAAAATAAAATAAATTAAAAGAAAATGAAAGAGGATTTTACCTCTTTAATTCCTCCTCTTTGAGAACCTCTTAAGGGAAATGGGTTTGGTATTTTGTTAAGAAAAATATATCCTAGAATTGGGGGAGACTTGGGAAGATAATTGGGAAGAATTTGGACAATTCTCAAAGCTTGAATGGTGTGAACAGAAGAGGTGGTGAGGGCTGGTATTTATAGCAGAGGAGAGGGATGTTTTCTCATTATTTTATTTATTAGTTTATTATTTTTCCTCAAGACTATGAATAGTTTTAATTTTATCACTAAATATATTAAAATAAAAAATTATAGGTTTATATTATGGGATTATATCATTCATACATCTTCTATGACTCAATAATTCTTGTATTTAGTCTTTATCGTAAATTAACATATTTTACTATTCACTAAAAATTCAAGTATTTTAAAAAAATCCAAAAAAAACCCTAACCATTTTTTGACATTTTGAATTAAAAATTAAACACATTTTATGAAAATATCTTTATAAATACGATAAATTTAATTTTTAATTAAAATCATCATTTACTTGGAAAATACTGATTTTAAAATTATAGCTGATTTTATAACAATTTGAAAAATTACTGAAGGTATCATAAATTTATATTATAATCATAAGAAAACAAAATATTAATTTCTGAGTCTATTTTATAAAAATATGTTTCTTTTGTATCATTATTTTTATTAAAATATTTATATATAAATATTTATGTTTCACAACAAATACCAATACTTAATTTATTATTTTCGAAACATTTATTTAAATATTTCATGATATAAATATATAATTCTTTCATTTATAAGATGATTAAATTTTTCTTATACATTCATTTTTAGTTTATTATTATATTACGTTGTTTACTATACATAAGGGTCGTATTACTATTCTAAAGGTCAAGATATATTCCATTGTTATAGGTTCTTTATCTTCTAGAAATATATCCCATTTCATGCATTATTAATTTATAAAGCTTGTATTGTGTTCCATATTTTCTTATGTGATTTATAATATATGGGATAATTGTAAGATAATTTCCATTGATAAAATTCTAGGTAATTACATCAGTTCTATTCATAATCTTTGTTTTTAGAAAAGGCTATAGAGGTTCTCAACCTCATATAGGGAGATAGGACCATGACATAGTTTTTGAACCATTTTGTAAAGCTTGTTTGTTTTTTACCTAAGTTTGTATATGATGAGAATATGAGGGATAAATAGTTTATGATGGTTCTATGAAAAAATATATGATCAACAGTTTTATTATTTAAGCTAAATTATTATTATTATGTGATGGATAGAGGGTTTGTGGTTGAGCTTGACTGTTTAGGAAAGTCACAGTTGTAGCAATGTTTTTTCTCCCATTGGTAGTCATGTGAGTTCCTTTAAAGGAAAGATGAATCTTGATTAGTCATGTGGCGGTTCTAGGTAGTAGGAATCATCCAAAACTCTTGTAGTGGAAATAAGAGTCCCTTTTACATTCTTTTAGTGTGGTAAGGATTGGAATTTGAAACTGGTTTATACTGAGGACCAAATTTTTTTAGCTATTGTGGTAGCTCAAGGAACCTACAATAGTTCTTCTTTATCTTTTCTACTCCATATAGTGGAAAAATTTCATTATCACAAAATAATATTTTAGAGTAACTTGATTCTTCAAGAACTAAGTGGTTCCAACCACATGTGTCTAGAAGAAATATTCTTCACATAGTGGAAGTGTCTCTAGAGGAAGACGATGTGATTCTAGCAACTGTGAGAGGTACAATCACTATGTATTCATATTTTATTAATAGTTTATTTGAAACATGTGGATATATCCTGTTCATATCGACTTTAGTTGTGAATTATCTTAATCTTATTAAAAATAATTTTTCTTATTTATTGGATAATAATACACCCCTAGAAATTAAGAGAGGGAAGGATATTTTGTGTCATACTTATGTTTTCCCTTTATCAGAGTTTGATCTTACCTATAATTTTCTGGTTCTCAACATAATGTCTCTTGATGATCTCTTTTAGATGGATTGGCTACTTGTTCATAAGTCTTGGATTGACTATTATCGTCAACAGGTCTCCTATAATATGCTAGATGGGGTTTCACATTTTTTTAGGGAGAATGGGACCTGAGGTCACATTGAGCTAGACCTTCTTTCCCAGAGTTGGGTTGGATAATATTAGTGTTTTCCTTCAACTTGGGGCAATAATCTTTAAGTGATTATATCCCTCCAGTTTTCATCAATTTTCATAATGTTTTTTCTTCTAATTTCTGTGGATTACCATTGGTAATGGATGAAGATTTATATATTGATTTAGTACCTAGTATATGAACAGTGTCTATTATTTCTAACCATATGACACAAGGTAAATTGAAAGAGATGAAATATTAGTTGGATGATCTTCTATAGAAAGGATTAATATTCCTATGTGAGTCACTTTGGGAAGCACCTATTCTCATTACCAATAAATATGGGGGAACACTTTTCCTTTTAATTGATTTTTGGAAACTCAATTTAGTCATGGTAAAGAATAAATATATAGTACAATATATTAATTATCAATTTGACTATATGAATAAGGTAAAGTGGTTCTCAAATAATTAACATTGATCTGGTTATCACTAGTTTAGAATAAAAAGTCTGGAATTTAGAAGAACAACATCAAGAGTATGTATGTCCATTATGAGTATTTTTTCATTTTCTCAAACCAATTATCCTTCAATTTTTATGGATTTGATGAATCAGATATTTCATTTGTACCTTTACTTTTTTGGTGCTATTTACTAATGAAATCATAGTTTACTCTAAGACTAATGAGGGATATGTGTATCATTTTGGAGTAGTTCATGAAATATTGATAAATCATTTAATTTACATGAATCTATTGAAACTCAGATTATAAATTAAGGATATTCAGTTACTGGGACATGTGGTGTTGAAGCATGGTATTTGAGTTGATTATGAAAATGTGAAATATGTTATGACATGGGAAAACTAGATAATTTATTTGAGATATGATGACTCTTGGTATTGGTGGGATATTGCTCTATATTTTTAAGTATTTCTTAACGTTGGATTCTTTGATGATTTCTCTCACTCAAAATGGAGTGAAGTTCATTTAGGATAAAAAAATTTGAGTTATTTTGTTGATCTGAAGAAAATTTTTAATTTTTCACCAGTGTTGAATCTTAATGGGTCTAAGTAGGGATATGTTTACTTATGTGATACATCATGGCTAGGATTTGGTTGTGTCTTCATCGTGGGTGATCACATGGTAGCCTATGGTTCCATATATCCTAGGCCACATGAGAATAATTATTTGAACCATGATCCTAAACTCGCTGCTTTTATGCATGCTCTTTTGAGAAGGTGACATTTCTTTTCTAGTGAAATCCTTACAATATTTTTTTACAAAAAAATCTTGAGTTATATATTCTCTCAAAATATTTTAATCTCTAATATAATATTTTGGTAGAGTTCCTATAATCATTTAATTTCCAAATTTCCTACACTCCAGGTAAGGGGAATTTCTTTTTTGATGCATTTAGTAGGATACTTCCAACACATTCCATGGATAAATCATCATAGGTGTGTGATATGATTTTTATATTTTCTTGGTTATGTTTTGGAGTCTTGGATAATGAGTCTGAGGTTATTTTGGAAACTATATAGTTGACCTTCTATCTTCTCAAGATGAATCTTAAGAAGCGGTGGCTTGATGATGAATTCTATGGTATTAAGGAATCTCTTTATAGTGGGGATACTATTAGAGAGTGTTCATTCTCTTTAGTGGTTATCCAATGTTTTTGAAATTGGTATGTTGTACATTTTCCTATGATAAAGGTTATGATGGGGGACTTCCATAATTCACTATAGAAATTGTACCTAGGAACCATGAAGATGTTCTATGATGTGGAATGTTTATTCTTGTGAGAAGGTATGGCATGAAACTTCATTGAGTTTTTATATCATGGTTATACCATTCAATAGGTCAAAGTTGATCACTAGAGACATTCATATTTTCTTCAACCGCTTCAAGTGCTATTTTAGAAGTGGGGTAAGATTTCTTTTTATTGGGTTTTTACATACCTCTCAATGCAATAATATGATATGGATTGTGGTAAATAGGATGACTAAATACTCTCACTTTATAAACATTTAATATACAACCATTTTTGAGGACTTGGTACAACTCTACATGAAATAGATTTTTAAATTGTATGATGTTATAACTATTATTTTCTATAATGGGGGTCCCCTTTTCAATTATCACTTATAGAGAGTACTCCAAAAGGTAATGGGATCCTAATTATGTTTAAGAATATAATATCATCCATAGAAGGATAGAAAAATAGAGAGAGATAAACAGATTCTTTAGGAAATTCAACATGCTTGAATTCTCAAAAAATTTGGATCATAGGATATACAATAGGGATTGGTTGACTTCCGTTATCACAATAGTTACCAGTATACTATCAAAATGGCTCCTTTTATGGCCTTGTATATATTTTCTTTCATATCTCTTTCATATTGGTTAGAGATTGGTGAATCTTCCTAGGTCGGAAAAAGTTTATTTCAGGATACAATGGTGAAGATTCAGTTGATTTTTCATAGAATAGTGATGTCATGGACCCAGTATATTATATATTCCAAATTTCAACAATGAATTTTGGAGTTTTCAGTTGGTGTACAGGGGTTCTTGAGTGTTTCACCTCAATTAATTCACTAACATATTAGGAAATTGTGAAAACTTTTTCCATGTTTTGTGGGTCCTTTTGATATTGTTGAGTTGGTGGGAAATTGGACTACCATTTATCCTTTCCGCCATTATTTAAATTGATCCACAATGCTCTTCAGGTACTACAATGTTGAAATTTTATTTTTGTCCCTTGGAATATTCTGATCTAAGAAGATCTTTTTGTTGAACCAATTTTATCCTTGACCGGCCATCCAGTTACGATTTTTTATTCTGGAACATAGATTATTTGGTGGAATATGATATATTTGGTCAATGTTATTTGGTATCATCCTTCTTATTTGCATAAAAAATTGGAGTGTCAAGTACTGATGAGAGAGTAGTGGCATCATCTCTTCAATATGGAATCTCCTTTATAGTATTTATGGATACATAAAGTGTTTTTGTTGGGGAGTTTGTAACATCCGAGTTAAAGGTATGTCCTCTTTTATGCTTATGGATATATGTTTGTTTGAATTGATAGAGTCTAAGTATAAATGTGTCTAAGGTTTTAAAGGGTGTATTTATTTGGTTTTAGATGTCCTTAGTAACTTTTGGGGTTTTCTATAAAACCATTACAGGGTACCTCCTACAGAACGCATTCACACCATGAATTGATTTTAGGAAGTGAATCTTTCATTTGATAGATACTGCAAACATGGTTCATAATAAGAATAATGATAAAGCCATGAATTAATTTAAGTATGTGAAATGTTAAATACCAATATTTTTAACATGAATTGATTCCTTTTTTTTTACAAACCACTCATGATATTTACATCATTAATAAAAGATTCATAGTGTGAATTCATCATGTCCATCATGTTTTTGTGTGATGAATCCTGAAAAATATTACATTATTTGTACAACCTATTCTCTAAAACCCCTAAAGAAACACTAGGTGATTTATTGTGTGATTCCTTCCATTTATGATATCTTGTTTTTTAATTTGACCTTTAGTGAGTTTACTCATTATGGTTTTCCCTTCTTTCTATTACCTTTCTTTGACAATGATGTGGTCTTTTGTTTGATAATTAAATAAGATTCTAATCAAACTAATTTTTTATCTTGGATTTCCTTTTAAATCTCTTTCACCTTCATTCTTCATTAGTGTTTCTCATTTTGGGTGTTGTTTTGATCATTGACTATAGGTAGGTGGTTCCATATGATTTTCCCAACAATTAAAAGAATAAATTGATTGATTGTTTTGAAATGGTTTTTTAATTGATTTATAAACTCTAAATTGAAAATATTTTATGTGTGATTTCAAATGGAATTATAATTGAGAAAAAACCCCAAATTTAATGATATTTATATTATGGTATGGATTTGTGAAAGATATCCTGATTTGAGAATTTGAAATTTTTGAATGTTGATTCTTGAGAAAATTGGCTTAAATCGAATTATGATTTGAAAAGGTGTGCCTTTGAGGAAAACCTGTGATTTTGTTTTTAAATGAGAAAGGAATGTTAAAAACTAAAAATGGGTAATTTTATTTCAAATTGATCTGAAATGATTGTTTTGGCAAAGATTTATTGATTTATGGATGGAATCATATGTGATCCTATGTAGTTAGTGGGTAATTTGGACAAGAATGTTTGGATCTGACCCCTAGAAATGTATTAACAACAAAAATGAAGATATAAACTAATTATGTCATTATGATCCCAATGTGGAGTTGAGTCCTAATGGCCTGATCTAAAGGAATTGTTCACACATTGATCCATGATCACTGATTGAGTAGTGTGATGATCTTATTTCTAGAAACTAATGTACCACATGGATTATTACATGGTTCTATGATATGTATGATTTTATTATTGTGTTCTATTGATTATTGAACTATTATATTAATTCCAACTACTTTATAAAAAATTATAAAATGTTCATTTAATCTTGTTTTAATATATATTCTATCATTTTTATTACATTATGTTTTGTTGAAAGTATGTTAATGCCATGCTATACATTTTTTATTTAAATTGAAAACATAAATGGTTAATATTTATTGAATTGATTATGGAACACTTAGTGACACCATATTGGGTTTTTTATCTCACACCCTACCTTTTCCATCAGATGTTTTTAGATTATCTTATTCAAGGTATGTTTAAAGGTAAAGCACCTCTTGGAACAGTTGGGTGTACTTTATTTGAGGGACCCAGAGTGATGGATGTGACTGGTGGAAATTTAATCCATATATTTCAAGGATGTTTTGAACTTTTATTTTTCATATATTGTTTCTTTTGATGATGTACTATTTGGGTATTTTCTTACAAGTTTGATTTTGGTACTTTCTGTTTGAGGAGTGTTAGCATACCAATTAGTTTCATTATCTTATACTATTTTTGGGAAAAAATATTCCCACTTGAAATTAATATGATTATAGGTGATATTAAACAACCCATGTGGATTGTGAACATCCTTCAAACCATGTCAAGATCAGATAGGGTATCAGTGTGCCTAGGTATTCTGGCATGTTCATGATATTATGGAGCCCCTCCACTCTATTATATGAGGACACCACCCCTCCTCTTTTCCTCACACATCATGATCTATGTAACTAGAAAAATATCTACCCAAATTAATTCCCTATATTTAAATAAAATTCCTATAATTAATTTTATTCCCAAAATTCCATCCTAGATTTCTTATGTTTTAAGTGAAATAAGGTTTTTTAATGATGAGGTAATCATCTTAACTGAGGGTTTTCATTCAAATTATACTTCAACCTCCTTCAGTTATATCCTAACCATTGCAGTATAATAACATAATTATAACACATATAATGATATGTAATTATATTAATAGAATAATCTAATTTCATTTTTTTCTATCAAATAGGAATTTAAACCACCATTTGTGTGTAAATTCAAACTACCGCCTCATGAACTGAAGTATTTCATTCCTCATCTCTACCTTTAATGGCTGGTTATTATAATGGATTTAAAATATATTTATATATCTAATTTAAATTTAATAATTATAATTATTAAAGTATAATATATCAACTATCTTGATACCATTATAATCCTTATAAGTGGAATCATTACACATGCAAGTGTTTTGAGATTCGTCATCATATGGTGATATAATTCAGCTTTCAAGTACAAACACTTATGGATGGTCATGGTGATGGATTTAATGAAGGTATTTTATGTTTATGACATGATAATTCCACTTTAAAGATAATATTTAATTTTATATCTTCATTTTCCATACAATTAAAAGTAAAAATATCACTCATGTGTACCTGTGATTTACCACCTTATGAGATGATGTTTTTTCGCTGATTCTCATAGTTAACAATAAAATTATTTTTCATGAATGAAATGATAGTTTTTCATCATTATTATTCTATAGATAATTTAATAATGACCCTTTAGACTATTTTCAACCTACCAAAGTCATTTTTCAATTATCAACCAAACATCAACAAAAAAACCCGATGGGGACTTAATCGATTAAGTAATTAAATATTTCAATTAAATAAATGGAATAAATGGTTTAAATATAAGATAAAAACCTAGGAAATTTTATTACATAATTTTAAAATTAAATTTATTTTGTTATACTAGTTTTAAAGTATATATAGGGTAATTTGATACTTGAGGTGAGTGGTTTCTTAACTCAATTTATTTTCATTGGGTTATGTTACTTATTCATTATCAATGTTATTTGAATATTATGGGTGTAATAAAATAAAATTATTTGATGGAATATTTTTAAAAAAATTATGTGGACTTTCATTTGTTTTACATAATAAACTAATTGATTAATTCTCACTTTAATGGTATAATCTTTGAAAGTGTTTTTCATCTCGATTTTATTTCTGTGAGACATATTCCATATTCAAAACTTGTATATTTTGTCTGGTATTTATACTTCCCATGTGGTATTTTATATCATATATTTATATATATATATATATATATTCAAGGTATTTAAAGTTTTATTTGAATCTATTTCTTTTAATGGGGTTATTATTCAAAAGTTACCAAAGTGGTAATGGTTTATTCCACATTCTCATTTTTATTCGATATTGTTTGTGATTAAATTTATATTAATGGAAATTATAATCTCATTATCTTTTAAACTCAATATATTTTTTTATTCATTGTTTATTAGTGGAATTTATATTTTTAATCTTCATTTTCCTCTCTTTGTTACTAAATATTAATGAGAAAATATTTTCAAAGAAAATATGTCCTTATTTCCTTTTTAGATGGTCAATTTTTTATTCCACATTAATGTTTTATAAAAATGATTCTCAAAAATTATTATTGAAATTTAAGTGATTTATTAATTTATTTTTGAAATATATTTGAATTTAATTACCAATTTTTAGAAATTAATATATTTTAATCTTTCTCATATAGTACATTTTGACTTTCTCTACAAAATATAAAATGAATTTTTGTTTTACGTATATGGCTTAACCACATATTCCCACCATCATGACTAATATTTTCATTAAAGTTTAATCTAATGTTTTCCATGATTAATTTCAAATAAAATTTATTTTCTAATATTCTATAAATTTTTAGATTTTAAATAACCGATTTCAAAATGAAAAGGGTATTTTCTTTAAGAAATGTGTGAGTGATATTTTGAAAATATTTTCATCTATATAAACTTATTTTGATGAATCTTATGTCTTACTGGGTAAAAAATATAATGATAATATACACCATATTACTCTAGATGTATTATGATCAAGATATTCTATTTTTTACTAGGGAAAAATGTTGACATTTGGTATGCTAGTTTCCAAATATGGATAATTAAGTTGATTATATATTGTATTGAATTTTTACCCTTTATCATTTAATGAGTGAATTGGAAATTATAAGTAATGTGTGGGCCCTTTTACTACCCCTCAATAAATTGATAATTCTTATGAGAAAAACTATCCTAGGTATTTAGTGTAAGTATTCAAATTTATTTATAATTTCTAGGCATGATGCTTTAATGGTATGTTTATAATCACTTGGAACAAGGCCTTTGTTGTATGATTATAATATCTAGAATTATGTATTCCATAATTATGAAACATGGTATTATTATCCATGTTATTACTTAAGTTCTTATTTTATCCCTATAAATATTCCCCTTTTATGATATTATTTTTATGGAATAATTGATTATTTTTTATCCCTATTATATTTTTCATGTTATTTATTATATGATTGATTATATTGTATTATATCCCTTATTAGGAATCTAATATCACCATTTATAATATTTTTATTTCACTGGGTTAACTATAAGGGATATATGAATGATTTTATGGATATACTAGAATAAATAATTAATTTATCTCGAGTATTATAAGGTTGTGTTTTATGTTTTCAAATGTTATGTGATAATCATTTATGTATCTCATATCCCAAGAATTATATTCTATTTGATCCCTCGAGATGTGATCCCTTTTAGTGTAAGTATTCAAATTTACTTAAGTGTGTGTCTATGGAACACATACCCTTAGGGGTAACAAAAATGAAAGGGGTGGATTAGATCTTAACATTATCATAAATAGTGCATGACGAGTGGACCAAATACTATACACTGGGCTAGACACTCCTAAGGGATATGTTTGGGTCAATTCATATATTAATTATAAACCATTATAATGAATGAGATCATATTACTTATGGAGAAATATAACATGTTGATATAGGATAATCCTAATGTGTGATGGTTTGATATGTATAATGTTGGTCATGAATTTAAAGTCATAGATACCCTTGGTTAGGCCTAATGTGATGGGAATTTAAGATGGTCAATAATATTTTGGGATATATTTTTTGGAATACAACCCTTGGGTTTAGAATATATTTTAGTGAAATGGTTATTTTAGGAATAATATATCTATATTTTATGGGAATATATTTAAAGATATTGATATCATGGTGGATTAATATGATATTTTTGTTGAGGTAATTATAGGTCATTACAATTTGGGAAGATATGTTTTGTCATATAGATAACCATAGGATTGGAAGGTTATTTAGTGGCTAAGTGATAAAATTTATTTCCAAATAAGCTCTCTATATTTTTGGGGTACATTAACAGATTAAGGTAATCATTGTATTATTTTATAGGATTGGATTTAATTTTAAAAATAACTATTAAGTTTACTTATAGAAGAATGTATATTTTCATGGTAGTTTTATGGTTATTTTGGTTATTTTGGGAAATGATTTGTATATTATAGAGAAAATGTGATTAGGGTATATACATTTTGTTGTGTGATTTTATGAGTGATTAATTTTGTTTTTAGATCATGTAATAATTTGTAATCAAATCATTCTAATCATTATATTTTAGTTTGATCTACAATTTTTTGAAGAGTTTTGAGGTTATTTCAAATTTAGGTGTTATTGTTCAAGTATGGGAGATTAACTTAGTATTTCTCCGTATGAAGGTTTATTTATATTGTATATTCTCATATCTTGTGCTAATAATTTTGACTTTAGGTAATGGATAAAAACATAAGGATTAATTTTTTAACTCTTTACAGATATTATTATCTGTTAGAAGTTAATTTTATTTCTTCTAGTATTAAAAATTCATCCTGAATATTCATTTCATGGAGTAATAGATGATATAAAAGTGTAAATTAATCAATGAACAACCAAAGGATGTAACTATTCTTGTGAAATGGAAATAAATCAAGTGTGTATATTTTCATGTACTCTCTATATTGATAGTAAAATAATCCATCAACCTTAGGAAAATGATATTGGAATAAATTTGTTATTTTAACTTTATTTATTATGAATTTATGGTATTATTTATCCCATAATGACTTATGGTTTTTTGGTCATTAACTTTATCATGATCATGTTCATTATCACTCTCAATTATTCCAAGAATGTTATTTTTCTCTTCCATGTCCATATTTTCACATGATACTAATATTTTTCTTATATGGGAACCCAATAATGTGTAATTTTTAGTAACCATTAAGTTTCCCACTTCCTCTTGGAAATGAAGTTTTCTCCATCACTTTGTATCTTGGGCGTTCTCAATAATGGTATTTTAAAATATTGAACCGTTAATTACAGAGAAAAAATTGTGGACGTGAAATTTATTTAATAAGGAGTATGCAGACTCATAAAAATTGGTTTAAAAATATTAATATAATCTATATATTTCTTAACATGCAACATTGAGCATTAATCGAAATGTGATACACTATAAAAATATTATTATGTGACCATTATGACTAGTCATTAAATTGGAAGTATGAATAAGAATAACTGAATTATGAAATAAATATTCAAAAGGAATTACTTAATTCAAATTATGAATTCAATCAAATAAAATTAACTTCCATCTAATTATTCTAGTCAGTCTAACAATATGAATAAAATCATTTTCTTACATAAAAATACATTTTATTCAAAAAAAATTATTACATTTTCTGAAAGGGAATTATTATGAATTTATATATTTTTAAAAAAAATTATTATGGGGGATGAAAATAATTTTTGTATATAGGCATTTCATAATATCATTAGGATTCATTTTTCATATTTTCCTGAAAAATAATGATTTTTGATTGAATAGAGAAAAAATGCCAATTTTTTGTAAAAAATCCACTTCTTTTCATTAAATAAAGTAATTTAAAATTATCATTCTATTAATTTGATATTAAAGAAACATAATTTTACTTTCATTATAAATAATATAATTTTTTGGTCGGAGTGAGAAATTGAAGTGGGGGTTTACTGAGTAATCAACAAAATTTCTATTAAAAACAATTAAAAAATCCCCAAATATAAATAAATCCAACCTATTAATCAAAACTTTAGTTTAATATAAGTTTGATCTTTCAAAATAGTTATCAAGTAATTATTTAATCTTAGTTAAAATAATATATGAAAATATTTTATCTTTTAAAATCAATTTACTTAAAAAAAATTATTTATATATACACTAGTGAAGATTAACTATCAAAGTAGGTTTGTTTTACAGATTAAAAACAAATACATTTTAAGCTTTAAAATAAAGGAAACCAAGCAACAACAGACAACGGAAAAAACAAGGGGCTCAATCTCAAGAAGAGAACTAATCCCCTCCACTTGGAAATCACCCACTGTTAAGTATATTATTATATCAAAGAATCTAATCCACAAAATCGATCGATTATACAAACAATTTCACAAGCTATCAATCCTCATAGACTCTTCCATGGTTCAACATGGTATGAAAAATAACACATTACATACAAGGAACTCTTCCAGAATTATAGTGGGTAAAGAAAATAATTTAAGAGAATATTGAGTATTCTCAAGTTCAAGAATAGGACTCAGTGTGTGTAGATATATAGATTAATATAGCACTCTATTAAAAATCAAAAAAAACAAAGTGAGAAAATAAATAAAGATGAATAAAAGTGCTTCTCAGTTTTTAATGCTTGAGATTCCTCGGATTTTGATTGGTGATGAGCTCGAATAGTTTATTGTAAAGCTATAGAAAAAAAAGGTTGCATTATGTTCTCATTTATTTCTTGAGGAAAGGATCTAGATCTTTAGTGTGCTCTATTCTTTAATATCAAAAAGAACTTGTATGATTTTAGTGTATAAGTTGTACATCCAACTCCTTAGCATTCAAAAACTCCTGCACACAAGGGATATCCTCTCAAATATATAGAACTTTAGTTCTAATACCCATTGAAGAATAATCATAATGATTTTCTGGATCCTTGTATTGAACTTCTAATTATGGCTTCAATGCATCTATGCAGTGATTTAGGAATAATAATTAAATAAATCTATTTTATTAACTCCCATAAACTTTTCTTTTAGAGTATTAAATTCAAATTTAGTAGAACAGAAATGGTTGCAAGGATTTATGGTGGATCATATCTTGCGGCAGTAAGGATCAATGGTAAAAAGATGAAGGTAGCACACCTAGTAGTATCATGATTGGCATTAGTACACCTGGTGGTAGCATGCCTGATGATAGCATGTATGGCAGTAGAACACTAGGAGTTACCTCTTCTAACAAAAGTGTGTCTGGAAGTATAATGCCTAGAAGTGGCATGTCTGATAGTAGCAGGAGTCTGGAGGTAGAAAATTTCTACCGATGGAAGAGTTCCGATCATAGCAAGACTTAAGCAATGGTAAAAGACAATTGTAGTCGAAATGAACTAATAGTGGAATTTTACACTACTTATCCAAATTTCATAAAATTTCTTTACAAAATAATATACTATCATAAAATAGTAATTTCATTATAACCATAATAAACATTATTTGTGAGCATTGTAAAATGGAGGTTTCAATAATCTCACAATTTTTTATTATCAAAAATCATGGAATTTGACAAACCATGTATAAAATAAACACAAGAAAAACTAAATGGGTTTGAAGAGTAATAGTCTACTTAAAATTTAAAAACAAAAAAATGAGATATAAAGATTAAATTTTGAAACTAAAATACAAACACTTAAATGTTTAAAACTTACATTTTAAAACATGAAAGGTAATATTAGTATCAAGGATAAAAGTCATCCGAATAATTTTGGTATCAAAGAATGGGTATCTAGGTAAATTGTAATTTCTATAATTGTCCTCCCCATTTTGGGGTTATTAGAAAGATAATATAAGAAATAATAAATACATAGATGAAGGATATTAGTAATAAGAGAGAAACTCCATTAAAGAAAAAAATTCAATGTATTACAGACAAATAGAAAGGCAGTAAAAATAAAGAAGATTCCATATCAAGTACTATGTCTAATATGAATTTCTATCAACATAGAAATCAGGATCGGTTGGTCCCTTGACTTTTCTAGAGTTAGGGGTACGGATGTAGAGTTTGAGAGTGCTGATGTAGTCTGAGGAAGCTCTCAGATCACCATAGGTCTGAGATGTCTAACTAATTTAACTGGAGACATGTGGAACGACTAATAATAGAGAGTTAATGAATCATAGGAAGGATCATAAGTGAAATCTTTTCATGTGAATCACTTCTAGAGAAACCATAGCAGTACCATATACATATAATCACTACGGGAAAAACTGTTATTTGTGACGGGTTATTTGTGACGGGATTTATTCACGTCGCAAATAGTCCGTAGAAGAGATTATTTGCGACGGGTTGACCATCCCGTCATAAATAATCAATTATTTGTGATTGGAAAAGGCGCCACATCGCAAAAAGTTACGCGTGGATTGGCATGCGAAACGTGCCAGACCGCGCGAAAGAGTATTTTTGACGGGTTGGCATCGCCTGTCACAAATGTCAAGAGGCGGTAAGACATAGTTGTAAAAGTTGGATTCCCCGTCGCAACTAGTTCGACTCACAAAGGGTATTTGTGATGGGTCCCGTCGCAAATAACCGGTGGCGGTAAAAACATATTTGCGACGGGAAGTTGTCCCGTCGTAAAAAGTGTGTCAGCAGATCACTTTTTGCGATGGGCCCCGTCGCAAATAACCATTTAACCGTCGACGTTAATTAATGCGGCTGAAGGTTTTTGCGACGGTATTCCCGTCGCAAAAAGTCTTTTCGCAACTAATCTAACCTAAATATACCCCCCTCCGTTTTTCTTCTCTCTGCTCAAATTTCTTATTCCTCTGCTTCTATAAACTCTAATTTTAGACTGAAAATTTTTTAGAGTTAGTTTTTTTTTTAGAAGAAGTTGTGAAGCCGCCTACAATTATAAGAGATCTAGTTTAAAGGTATTTATGTTTTATTTAATTAAGTATTTATTTCCTTTCTTTATATTAATTTTAATTATTGTAGATAAGTTGTAATTAAGTTAAATTTAAATTATTTTGTCATCAGTATTTATTTGTAATAATAAAATTAAATTATTAGTATTAATTCCTATTAATTAGTAATAATTAATCATAATTGACAATAATTAGTAGTGTATATAAGTAATTAGCGGTAATTAGTAATTAGTAGCTATATTTTGCAGTAATTAATATTAATTAACACTAATTAGTAATAATTAGAAAAAATAGTAATAAATAATATTAATTAGTAATAATTTGTAATAAATACTAATAATTAGTAATAAATACTAATAATTAGTAATAAATACTAATAATTAGAAATAAATACTAATAATTAGTAATAAAAATACTAATTAATAGTAATCAAAACTAAAAAATAGTAATAAATACTAATAAATACTAATAAATAGTAATAATTACTAATAAATATTAATAAATACCAATAAATAGTAATAATTACAAATAAATACTAATAAATAGCAACAAATAGTAATAAATACTAATAAATAAAAATAAATAGTAATAAATAGTAATAAATACTAATAAATAGAAATAAATACTAATAAATAGAAATAAATAATAACAAATACTAATAAATACTAATAAATACTAATAAATTTTAATAAACACTATTAAATACTAAAAAATAGTAATAAATACTAATAATTATTCATAAATAGTAATAAATACTAATAAATAGTAATAAATACTAATAAAGAGTAATAAATACTAATAAATAGAAATAAATACTAATAAATAGTAATAAATACTAATAAATACTAACAAATAGAAATAAATACTAATAAATAGTATTAAATACTAATAAATACTAATAAAGAGTAATAAGTACTAATAAATAGTATTAAATACTTATAATACTAATAAATACTAATAAATAGTAATAAATAGTAATAATTAGTAATAATTTTTAATAATTAGTAATAATTAGTAATAATTAGTAATAATTAGTAATAATTAGTAATAATTAGTAATAATTAGTAATAATTAGTAATAATTAGTATTAATTAGTAATAATTAGTATTAATTAGTATTAATTAGTAATAATTAGTAATAATTAGTATTAAATAGAAACAAATAGTACAAAAAGTAATAAATAGTAATAATTAGTAATAATTAATAATAAATATTAATAATTAGTAATAAATAATAATAATTAAAAACAATTAGTAATAATTAGTAATAATTAGTAATAATTAGTAACAATTTGTAATAATTATTAATAATTAGTAATAATTATTAATAATTAGTAATATTTAGTAATAAATAGAAATAAATAGCAATAAATAGTAATAAATATCAATAATTAGTAGTAAATAGAAATTAATTGAAATAAATTGCAATAAATTGCAATAAATAACAATAAATATCAATAATTTGCAATAAATAGTAATAATTAGAAATAATAAGCAATAATTAAAAATAATTAGCAATAATTAGCTATAATTAGAAATTAATTACAATAATTATCAATTAATTGCAATAATTAGCAATTAATTGCAATAATTAGCAATAATTGGCAATACTTAGCAATAATTAGCAATAAATAGAAACAATTAGCAATAAATAACAATAATTAAAAATAATTAGCAATAAAATCAATTGTAATAAATTGTAATAAATTATAATAAATTGTAATAACTTGGCACAATTTTCAGTGGATTGAAGGAACTCCTTTTGCTCGATCACTCTTCTCCTTTCAACTCTCACCGACTCAAAATATTATGAAAAGTATGGTTCTACGTATGCATATCCAATCTCGTATGAATGAGTTTGAATATGAATTTGTATGACCACATTTTTTATAATGTTTTCAGGTGGTGACAGTTGCAATAAGAAGATTCATCGATTAAAAAGGGGGCTCTTTTGTCTGATGGCTCATTTACTTGCATCTTTTTCACACTCAAATCACAAAGTATAATCTACTCGAATTTATGCTTATGAGTTCTTGTATGCACGAGAATGAATAATCATGCATCCAAGTAGATTCTTCTCTATGATTTCAGTATGAGAAAGTTGCATGTAAATGATTCGTCGGAAAAAAGAGTAGCTGTGAATCCACTGGAAATTGTGTCACCCGTAATTAATGGTAATTATTAAGAAGTAGTTCAAATTGTTTATATTTTTTTTGGACAGTGTTCTTCTAATTTCAAACTATTCAGAAATAGTAATGATTTTATATTTTGTAGAAGAATATGTAACAAGGAAGATAACAACAATCATTATTAGATGATCATGCTTGGATAAATCAGCGCATAAATCCAAACTGTTCTAGTTTAAATTCTGTATATATTGAGGGTGTTGAAGCTTTCATGTCATTTGAATCATCAAAACCAGAATTTGTTTCAGAATACACAATTAAGTTTCCTTGTAAAAAATGTGCTTTGAGAACGTTTGAAACATTTGACAAGGTTGGGGGACATCTCTTGGGGTTTTTTTTCAACTAGATTATGTTTTTTAGTATCAACATAGTGAATGCAATTCCAGTGAAGATAATAATAACTTGATTCTGGATCCATCACGGTTTTAAAATTTAGTACATGATGTTTCAGGTCCATCTGTTCAACAAACTGAAACTCAGGATGCTATTGATTTAACTCCTAAGTTGGCACCATTTTACTTTTGTGAGTTGTTGAGGTCTACTGAGGATGCATGATATCCTAGTTACAGGATAAGAAAATTAGAAGCAGTTGCAAAATTTATGGCTATTAAACCAGATAATTCAATGTTAAACAACTGTTTTGATCAGATAATTAAAGGTTCTGGGAGCAGTGGAAGCGCGTTGGTGGATGTGCCCACTTGGATTTTTTTCATTAAAAATGATCAATCCGGGATCAATACGACGATAAACGCCAGTCTCCACAGATCGAATCACAGAAATAGAAAAAAGAAATAGAAAGTCCTGGAACCACAAAGTAGGATCATTACAGGTTGATTATAATTATTTTAATCAATTGAAAAGAAATTCATTTTGGGTTTTCTTTCTTCATTGATGTTCTTGATCACGTTCCGATGTGATTCGTTGTTTCATCACAGAAGCCAAGTGTAGACTTCTTAAATTGGTGATCCACATGTGCACCTCATATCTCTGGACGTCGCCAAAGGAGTCTCCGGGTGCTAGCGTGTAGAAAACTTTGCTTGCGTTGTCCGCCTTAGATCATCTTGATCCGATGGAAGAAGATATCTCTTGTTCTTGAGAGCGTTCTTATAGGATGAGCTTCTTTCGGCCTTGAAAAAATTCTCTAGAGTTGTTGTGCACAACGATTCTCTTGTGTGTAGGAAAAGAGTTTGGGTTGTGAGGATATTTATAATCAGGTGTGTGGGGTTATAGAGTTATGAAAATAAATAAACGCGTTATGCTTTTTATTTATTTCATTAACTCTTATTTAAAACCCCCATGTCGAATAATTAATTCCTTGACATGAGCCCACGCTGATTATAATAAATATCATTTAAAACAATATTATATCCTCAAAATCCCGACTGAAAAAACTACACGGCATGTATTAATAAATACACGGCGTGTACTTTTTTTTCATTGAAAACTACATGGCGTGTATATCTTGTTTTCATTTATTTATTTCCTTTCCATAAAGAAAACTACACAGCGTGTAATCATTAATACACAGTGTGTACATGTTTTCCATGAAAAACTACACGGCATGTAATCTTTAATACACGGCGTGTATATCTTGTTTTTCATTTCCTTCTTCCTCCATTATTAAAACGATTTAGGCTTCCTTGAATAATTATTAAACCGCATATGGGAATAATCATTATTCTACTTGAGATACTTGAATACACTTAGTGTGTGACCCTCTAGGCCTCTTTCTCATTGGCATTAGGCGAGCTTGCCTAAAGTCCAAGATTACTATCTAGAAATGGGTCAAGGAACCTTCGAGAAAGAAGTTGATGTCGTATTGACATATCACCACATACAAATGCTTACTGTGTAATTTAATCCCTTTGTCTTGATATCTCATCAAGCAGATTTCATGGCAGTGTCATAAACCTATATGCTTGATCCGTCATTCTTTGACTACCTGAAATAAACTCATCGTTCACACCATGTCCATGGAATTTAATGTGACAGTTCTATTTCAATCAAAGGGCCAAGATATCAACTTCCATAAATGGAAGGTACAAATCCTTCCTCGACTTATCCATTAACAACACGTCACTCGTAACACACCCAACGTACCCTACTTCACGCCAACTGTCTGCATGATGGTTTTCGTCAGTAAATCTAAGTGTGTGAGTCATGACGTGAGTTAATGATAATCTTCCAGTCTAAGGACCATTACACATGCTCATAGATAGAAATGTCTGATGACACCAAGACATGCGGAATTGCTACTGGCGGGTCTGTTCTCATAATCTCCCATCTTGGAGATTACCAAGTGCGAACTCCATGAGAGGGAGTCTCGTCTTCTTACGAGTACTCGCACATGACGGTCTGTATAATATGTTTCCTATCATAGTATGTCATCCAACCATAAAACTTTATTTAAGAATATTGTTATATAATTTCAAGGTTCTCATCATAGCGGGTATCTTCCATGAACTTATCAATGAAACAAATATTCCAGGACATTATTATATTATAATCATGCAGAACAATGAACAATATATAATAAGTGAACATTCATGTAATCAAAGTACAAAATAGTTGGTTCTCAGGACACCAACCCTTACAAACTACCACTTGGACTAGAGCCAACTACCTACGACTTTTAGTCCGCTAGACCTCACATGATGATCATGTTTCTGTTGAGTCAAGGCTTTAGTCAAGGGGTCCTCCACGTTGTCTTCCATGGAAATACTACTCACTGCAACTTCACCTCTCTGAGAAAAATCTCTCAAGAGATGATACTTCCCAAGTATGTGCTTTGTCTGCTGATGTGACCTTGGCTCTTTAGCAAGTGCCACTGCTGCAGTATTATCACAATAGAGTGTGATTGGATATTTACTACTCGGTACTACATCCAGCTCTTCGATGAAGCTTCGCATCCATACTGCTTCTTTAGCTGCCTCAGAAGCTGTGATATACTCAGACTCCGCTGTAGAATCTTCCACCACACTTTGCTTTGAGCTCTTCCAGCTCACTGCACCTCCATTCAAACTGAATATGTATCCAGTCTGTGACTTCATGTCATTTTGATCAGTCTGGAAACTAGCATCTACTTGTCCTCTGATGACTAGTTCCTCATCTCCCCCATAAACCAGGAACATATCCTTAGTACACCTCAGATACTTAAGTATAGTCTTGACTGTCATCCAATGGCGGTCTCCTAGATCATCTTGATATCTGCCTACCGCACTTAATGCGTAAGCAACATCTAGCCCCGTACATAGTATAGCATACCTGACTGACCCAATTGCGGAAGCTTAAGGGATTCTTTCCATTCTCTTTCTTTCCTCATGTGTCTTAGGACACATTTTCTTGGACAGATGAATTCCATGTGACACTGGAAACAATCCCCTCTTAGGCTATTCCATACTGAATCTCTTCGATATCTTTTCAATGTATGTACTTTGACTCAGGCCCAGCATTCTCTTGGATCTATCATGATGGATCTTGATCCCAAGAATATATGTTGCCTCACCCAAGTCTTTCATGGAGAAGCATTTATGAAACCATGCCTTAACTGACTATAAGACAGGTACTTCGTTTCCAATTAGTAATATGTCATCAACATAGACTATTAGGAAAATGACTGCACTTCCACTAAACCTCTTGTAGACACAAGGCTCACATTCCTTCTTAACAATGCCAAATTCCATTACAGCTTCATCAAAATGAATTTTCCATGACCTTGATTCTTTCTTTAATCCATATATGGATTTCTGCAACTTGCATACCTTGATGGAATCCTTTGGAGTCACAGACCCTTAATGTTGTGTCTTGTAGACATATTCCTGGAGGTTCCCGTTAAGGAATACTGTTTTGACATCCATTTTCCAAATTTCAAAGTCATGGTAAGCGGAAATGGCCAATAGGATTCTGATGGATTTCAGCATCGCAACCGGTGAAAAAGTTTCATCATAGTCAATTCCTTGACGATGTCTAAAACCTTTTGCAACCAGTCGTGCCTTATAGGTGCTGACTTGCCCCTCCATGTCCAGTTTCTTCTTGAATACCCATTTATTACCAATAGGCTTTACATCAACTGGAGGATCTACCGAAATCCAGACTTGATTTTGGTACATGGAATCCATTTCATAATTCATGGCTTCTTGCCACTTGGCAACGTTTGTTACTTCAACTACTTCCTTTTAGGTAATAGAATCATCATTTTCAACCAATAATGAGTCACCATCATCGGTTACAAGAAAACCATATCGTTCTGGTTCTCTCACCTCTCTCGTGCTTCTACACAGTTCTTGTGTCTCTAGAACAGATTATTCTTCCTCGGGGATTTGTGGAATCTGTTCTTGTACCAACTCTTGTGTATCTTGAGCCTCGACTTCATCGAAGTCTATATCGCTCCCACTATCTCTTTTGGAGATGTTCTCCCTCTCAAGGAATATGGAATGTCTTGCCACTATATCATTTTTTTCTGAGGGGATGTATAGGTAATATCCCCTTGTTTCCTTGGGATATCCTATAAAGATACACTTTTTGCCTCTGGGTGCATGTTTGTTACCTGAAGAGGCCTTAACAAATTCTTTGCTACCCTACACATGTAAATTAGATAACATGTATTTGTGTCCACTCCATAACTCATATGGAATACCATTTATCGATTTAGATGGTACTTGGTTTAGTATGTGCGCTGCTGTTTGCAATGAATATCCCCAAAAGTATAATGGAAGACTTTCATAACTCATCATTGATCTCACCATGTCCAACAGGGTGTGGTTCCTTCATTCACATACACCATTCTACTGTGGTGTGTAAGGAGGAGTGAGTTGAGATAGAATCCCAAACTCCTTTAATAAATCAATGAATTCCTGATTAAGATATTCTCCTCCTCTGTCTGAGCGGAGTTTCTTAATCTTCTTACCAAGATGGTTCTCAACTTCATTCTTGTATTCTTTGAACCGATCAAAAGAATCTGACTTATACCTCATTAAGTAGATATATCCATATCTACTAAAATCATCAGTAGAAGTTTTGAAGTACGAGAACCCACCCCTTGCCTTAACTAGAAATGGACCACACACATCTGTGTGAACTAATTCTATAAGCTTCTTATCTCTTTCACCATTCCCACTAAATGCGGCTTTGGTCATTTTTCCTTGTAGACACGCATGACATACACCAAGTGGTTTTAGTTCGAAAGAATCTAAATACACATCTTGATGTAGTTTTGTCAGAAATTTCTCATTGACATGACCTAGCTGGTGATTCCAAATTTGGGTGTGGTATGAGTCATGTGAATTGACTTTGTCATCGATTTCCATTACTTGGTTTGTGTATTCTAACACATAAAGGTCGTTATATAAATGTGCCCTAATAAAAAAATGCTATATTTAAAAAAGTAGCAACATTCATTTCCAAACTTGAACATGAATCCATCAGTATCTAATCTGGATACTGAAATAATGTTTTTAGTAACAGAAGGCACATAATAACAACCCTTTAACACCAAGATCATTCCAGTTGGCAATGTGAGGTGGTAGTCTCCGACAGCAACAGCAGCAAGTCTGGCTCTGTTGGCTGCTCATAGATCTACCTCCCCTCGATCAATCTTCTTGAATCTACTTGGTTCCTGTATTTGGATACATATGTGAGCAACACAAGTAGTATCTAATACCCAATTAGTAGAAACATATAGATTTCATTCGATATAAAACTCACCTGAAGCTTCCCCTTGCTTCCTTGGCTGGGTGCAGTTTTTCTTCCTGTGACCCTTCTTTCCACATGAGAAACAAATAACATCTTGTTCCTTTGCCTCCCCTTTGATCTTCCTTTTCTAGGAAGGCCTTGAAAAAACTTTGGGATTAAAGATCTTCGCCTTCCCTTTCCTTTTATTCACCATAAGGACAGAAGGATTTTCATGCTTTATGTCATTGTCCACTTGGAGAATACGGATAAGAAGATCAGATAGAGACTTCTCAATGTTGTTCATGTTGAAATTAACAACAAATCTTGAAAAGCTCTGGGGTAGTGATGAAAGAATGAGATCAGTACCCAGTTCTTCGGGGAGTTTAAACCCTAGAACCTCCAAGCGCTCAATGTAGCCAATGAGATTGACTATATGAGGCCCGGCTGGGGCACCCTCTCCAAGATTGCTCTGAAATAGAGCCTTGGAGATCTCAAACATTTCCTATCTTTCTCTCTCCTGGTATAGACCATGTAGGTGCTCGAGCATGCTATAGGCATCCGTGTCTTCATGAGACTTAATGAGCTCACTATACATCGATGATAGAATCAAACATTGAACGTCGAGAGCATCATTCAAATGTTGATAATAGACCAGGAAATCTTCATCACTCACCCCTGAGGCAGGAGAATCAGGAAGTGAGGACTCCAACACGTAAAACTTTCGTTCATGGCGTAGGATAACCCGAAGGTGCCTAAACCATTCCTGAAAGTTACTATCGGCGAGGATATTGTCTTTATCTAGTATTGATCGTAGAGAAAATGTGGTTGATGAGTTTGTCATCTTGATTCTACAATTTAAAAGAGGAAATTTATTAGTACCTTCTTGATTACAATTTATGAGAAATAATGAATTAATTAATTAATTCTCCCACTATTTTATCAAGTCCCAATGGCCCTCACCATTGAACTCATAATGTCTAGTAGCTTTGACATTCTAGTGGAAAGGATCCATATTCCCCTTCGCATAACGCCAACAAGGGTTGGTCAAGCTATTTGAAGGTATTTAGATAGGCAGGTCTTTGCCAACTGTGAACTTACAGTTCCATGATCTATTGAGTGGATTCCACAATCCTGAAATCCTGACTTGGATTTCCTCAACTCTTGCATCCAATATTACACCAAGTCTAGCAAGGTCTACTTCTCTTGATGTAATATGGTTAAGTCAACCCAAAACCTTTCATAAGGGTTTCTTTTATAAAATTAAGTGTCCCAACAAGGGTTGTTCAAACACATAGTTTTATTGAGTCTTGCCCTTAATCAGGTAACGGAAGGCTTGGTATGACTTAATATGGTATTGAGGTATTTTAGTCCTTTATGCATAGTTTTCTCATTATCACATGCTTGTTAATATTAAGTGATGCTTTCTTAAGTGATTAACCATGTTCTGATAATGTTTACGCATAGTCCGGTTTTTATTTTATTCCATATTGGCATGCTTTTTCATTTTATTAATTATGTGATCGCGACAACACATACATAATAAATAAACCATGCAATCAGATAGAAATAAAATAAGATGGCATGATCATGAGATTCTATTTGGTTATCTTATCTAGTGGTTTTGATAAGCTAACCCTGACCTAGGAAAAAACACCTTGAACCCGGTGGTTTGTGTTTTGCAGCTCCCACTTGTTCACCTTTGTATCTTCTTGAATTGGTTTCACCTCGGCTTCAGGATTTGAGCCATCTACTCTGGCTTGGGAGATCCTCCATTACATGGGTTTACATTAAAGAAACCATGGGCACGCAGGCCCTACATTTTATTGGAAGAAGGATCGCAGGCCAAAAAAATTAAATTAAATAAATTTAAATAAAACCATACACATACAAAGGGTCTTTGGTCTATCTCATGATCATCCATAGCATGCAACGGCATTTACGCAAATTTAGAATTCAAATTCTTTTAATCGTTCTTTCATTTAAGATAAGTCGCGCTCGAATTCAATTAATTATGATCTTATAATTAATCAATTATTTATCCTAAATTCATTTCTGAATTTCCTTGAGATTATTCTCATCCATATTCCTTGTATGAGTCTTTGTACATTGGAGGAAACCTGGTGAAATTCCATTTCTAGAAAGTACACGGCGTGTAGTTTATAATTACACTGTGTATATTTATTTTCACCCTTTGTCCAAAGTACATGTCGGGGGCTTTGACCTGTTTTCTTTACATTGGAAATTTTGGAGTACATGGCGTGTAGATAAATCATATATGGCGTGTACTTCCTTGTTAGGCGTTAACCAGCCTGGCGATCCCATGTACGCGGAACACGTATTCTCCTTGTACACGGTTTTACCTGGACCGGATCGGACTACACGGCGTGTTGTTCCAACATACACGCCGTGTATTCCGGTTCTCATGCGCCGTTCAATTCTGTTCAACATGGCATGATTAATACTTAGGCATATTCAATTTACACGGCGTGGTTTGGCGGACCAGTGCCGGTTTATTGAACCTAAGTATATGACGTGTAGTTTTAATTACACGCCGTGTAATCCCGTGTTGTACAGACAGAAATACCAGCTCTTCCATATGAGTTCCACGTTTTTATTTTAATCAAAAATTAAAATTAAAAGTTCTTTTTTGTGATATGAATCGAGAAACGAAGGAGGAAGAATAGATCTAGTTTATTTAGATTTATAGAACGATTTATTTCGAATTGAATCAAATATAAATGCGTAAATTATCAAGGAAAATTAAATAACTATAATCAATGTTGTAACCTCCCTTTGATACCATTTAAAGGTTCCAGGCACAACGGAAGAGTGTGGGTGGATGTGCCCACTTGGCTTTTTTTCATTAGCAATGATCAATCTGGGATCAATACGACGATAAATGCCAGTCTCCACGGATCGAATCACAGAAATAGACAAAAGAAATTGAAATTCCTAGAACCACAAAGTAGGATCATTACAGGTTGATTATAATTAATTTAATCAATTGAAAAGTAATACCTTTTTTGGTGTTCTTTCTTCGTTGATGTTATCGATCACGTCCCAATGTGATTCGTCGTTGCGTCGCAGAATCCAAGTGTAGACTTCCTCTAGCGGTGATCCACATGTGCACCTCGTATCTCTGGACGTCGCCAAAGGAGTCTTCGGGTGCTAGCATGGAGAAATCTTTGCTTGCGTTTTCTACCTTAGATCCTCTTGATCTGATGGAAGAAGATCTCTCTTAGTCTTGAGAGCGTTCATGGAGGAAGAAGTTCTTTCGGCCTTGAAATAATTCTCCAGAGTTGTTGTGCACAACGATTCTCTTGTGTGTAGGAAAAGAGTTGGGGTTGTGGGGATATTTATAATCGGGTGTGTGGGGTTATAGAGTTATGACAATAAATAAACGTGTTATGTGTTTTATTTATTTCATTGAATCTTATTTAAAACCCCCATGTTGAATAATTAATTCCTTGACATGCGCCCATACTGATTATAATAAATATCATTTAAAACAATATTATATCCTCAAAATCCCGACTGGAAAAACTACACGGCGTGTATTAATAAATACACGGTGTGTACTTGTTTTTCATTGAAAACTACACGGCGTGTACATTCAATTTACACGGCGTGTATATCTTGTTTTCATTTATTCATTTCCTTTCCATAAAGAAAACTACACGGCGTGTAATTATTAATACACGGCGTGTACTTTTTTTCCATGAAAAACTACATGGCATGTAATCCTTAATACATGGTGTGTATATCTTGTTTTTCATTTCCTTATTCTTCCATCATTAAAATGATTTAGGCTTCCTTGAATAATTATTAAACCATGTACGGGAATAATCTTTATTCTACTTGAGATACTTGAATACACTTAGTGTGTGACCCTCTAGGCCTCTTTCTCGTTGGCATTAGGTGGGCTTGCCTAAATTCCAAGGTTACTATCTAGTAATGGGTCAAAAAACCTAAGAGAAAGAAGTTCACTCCGCATTGACGTATCACCACATACGTAATCTTACTGTGTAATTTAATCCCTTTGTCTCGATATCTCATCAAGCAGGTTTCATGGCAGTGTCATAAACCTATATGCTTGATCTGTCATTCTTTGACTACCTGAAATAAACTCCTCATTCACACCATGCCCATGGAATTTAATGCGACAGTTCTATTTCAATCAAAGGGCCAAGATATCAACTTCCATAAATGGAAGGGACAAATCCTTCCTCGACTTATCCATTAACAACATGTCACTCGTAACACACCCAACATACCCTACTTCCCGCCAACTATCTATGTGACGATTTTCATCAGTAATTCTAAGTGGGTGAGTCATAAAATGAGTTAATGATAATATTCCAGTCTAAGGACCATTACATATGCTCGTAGATAGAAATGTATGATGACACAAAGACATGCGGAATTGCTACTGGCGGGTCTGTTCTCATAATCTCCCATCTTGGAGATTACCAAGTGCGAACTCCATGAGAGAGAGTCTCATCTTCTTACGAGTACTTGCACATGACGGTCTGTATACTATGTGTCCTATCATAGTATGTCATCCAACCGTAGAACTTTATTTAAGAATATTGTTATAGAATTTCAAGTTTCTCATCATAGCGGGGATCTGCCATGACCTAATCAATGAACAAATATTCCAGGACATTATTATATTATAGTCATATAGAACAATGAACAATATATAATAAGTGAACATTCAAGTAATCAAAGTACAAAACAGTTGGTTCTCGTAACACCAACCCTTACAATAATTTCTTTGGTTAAAACATTGTTACCTAAAGGAAATGTGTTGCCTGCAAATTAATATGAGAGAAAGAGGCTGGTTTGTAATATGGGCCTTAGTTATCAGACGATTCATGTAGGTGCAAATGATTTCATCTTATATTCTAGTGAAAATGAATCATTGGATAGTTCTCCCACATGTGAACAATTGAGGTATAAAGAAGCTCAACTGGGAAATTATGGATCGATTCTTATGAAATAGTTGAGATATTTTCTCCCTACACCCAGGTTGCAGCATCTGTTTATGTCTCAGAACATAGCGTCAATGATGTCGTGACACAAAACCAAGATTTCAACCGATAAAAGCTTAAATAATCCATCTGATGGTGATTAATGGAAACATTTTGACCGACTGCATCCGTATTTTTCTTTAGAAACCCGAAATGTGGGATTGGGTCTTTCTGCTGATGGTTTCTTTCCATTTTGTTTTTGAGGTAGTCAGTATTCATGTTGGACTGTCTTTATAACTTCCTACAATTTACCTCCACGGATGTTGATGAAGGAGCCCTATATCTTTTTGACCTTATTAATTTCAGGACATCCGAAAATGAATATTGATGTTTATTTGAAACCACTGATTGATGAGTTAAATTCATTATGGAGTAATGTTGTTAGTACATATGATGTTGTTGCGAAACAAAATTCCATATTAAAAGCTATATTGATGTGGATAATTAGTGACTTCTCAGCATATGGAATATTATTTGGCTAGAGTACACATGTCCTGAAATCATGTCCTTGCTATATGAAAGACAATAAAGCCTTTATTCTCATCAATAAAAAAAAAACCTTGCTATTTTGACTATCATCGTAGATTTCTTCCAACTGATCATCCTTTTAGGAGGACCAGATATCATTTCAAAAAAGGTTCAATTGAAAGGGATGAACCTACAAAAATTATTTTAGGTACAAAGTTAAAGTCAGATGTATTTACATTACCTCCAAAACACCTTTGCTTGAGAGGATCGTATCATAGAGAAACTGAACATGACTTTCACGGCACGCTGGATGAAATTATTGAAGTGTGTTATCTAGGGAAAAATTACTTAATAATGTTAAGATATTGGTGGTTAGAAATTGAGATAGGCTTGAATGTTAATCTGACTTATGGAATCGTCGATATTAAATATAAATGTCTTCTTGCAGCAAATGAACCATTTTTACTGGCTCAACAGGCACATAAAATATATTACGCAAAGTACTATGATACTTCAAGAGACTTGAGTGATTGGTGGAGCATAATAAAAACGAAATCTTAGGAAAATTAGTTTACTCAAACTAAATGTAGTTCCTATGAAATACAAGGAATTGAAATTTCTCAAGAGACTACTCAAAATCCACCCTTTTCACAAAGAGACTTGAATATTGATGACGACACCCCACAACTTAGGGTCATTGGTGATGATGATGTTAATGATGTTACTAATGAATTTTAAATGGAAATAGATGATGAAATCAAAACTCATATGGATATTTGTAACACCCGAGACTTTTATGAGAAATATTTTGTTTTTATGTTATATAAATCATCAAAGGAATCTTTCACTACACACAACACTATCTTGGCTTTCTTTACATGTAATCACGACCTTCCTCGATAGCTTGTGTCGTACGCAATACCGAGTTTCACTAAACAACGATATGCTATTAAAATATTACTAAAACTAGCTATTATGAATAGTAATATCAACTTTTTGAAATTTTTTAAATTATATTTTTCAAAATGGACTTCATTTTTGGATTCGGAATATCGAAATTATCCTAGGGTGAAATATTGGTATTTTTCTGAAAACTTTCAATTTTTGATGAATAGTGAAAACACTGGGTTACTATTTAAAAACCAACTTTTTATTTAAATAATTATTTATTTTATTTAATTTTATTTTAGGTCAAAATTGATACATAATACCAATATAAGTTCAATTCAATTCATTGGTGTCATTTTATAATAATTTTAGATATATAAAAATCTTATTGAACTTTTCACCGTCTTTTACCCACCTCCTAGAAGAATTTGCAAATTTACATAAAACTTAATTTTACCGCTTCTGTGAGTGTAATTTCGAAAATCTGAGAGACACGGTTAATATCAAGGACTAAAATTCGGTTCAATGAGATGAAAATATTTTTTGGTGAATAGTAACTTTTTACTTTTTTTACCACGGTTAAAAGTAAATCGGGAAATTAAGGGTAAAAATGTTATTATTATTACCCTAACACATTTCCTAATTCTATTGGATAAGTGTAATTCGACCAAAAACAACATTAGGAATAAAATATTACCATTTAGGCCCACTTGGATTAGATTAGGACATTTATTATTAATTTATTTAAAGAAGGGTTAAAATAGTTAAAATCAAAGTTTAATAAATAAATCATTTTTAATATAGGGTTATACATAAGATAAATTCGACTATAAATAGTAATTAGAAAGATAAAAATATTTCCTACATAATGGTATTTTATTTGTAATTTTTAGACAATAAATAATTTAATTTATTTAAGACACAATGATGATGTAGTAATTATCTTATTAATGAAATATTGTCATAATTGATGTTATAAATACCCAAATAAATGTAATTTGAGACTTTTTATGAATTAAAATAATTTTATAGGTTAATATGACATGTTAGTATTTATTTAATTAACATTTTTAGAACTAATATTTCTGTTATGATTTTCAAAAAAATCAATTACCAAATAGTATCAAAATTGACATAAAATAGTTTTTAAAACAAATATGATATTATAAATTGTTATTTTATTCCTAAAAATATAAGGTTCGGCCAAATGACTTAGATAAGGTTATAAACAACTTGGGGTTCGTTTATCTTGTTATAGTAAGTTTTTTAACCTTATTGTGTAAGAAAACAAGAAGACATGGTAAAAGTTAAACTATCTAACTTAAAGTTAAATCTAAATGATAAGGTTAAAATAGAAACCTAAACATGTCTAAATTCTATTGGATGATATTATTTAGACCCATCCCCACCTTAGATTAGAAATAAATTAATTTGGAGCTATTAAAAACCGAATATGACTTTATAATAAAATAATATATTTAGTTTTTTCTAAGGTTCACCTCTCCTCCCTTATAAAAGGGCACCTCTTCCCTCTCTTCCTCACGCCACTTTGAGACTTCATGATCGGCAAAACCCTACAAAATTATCTTCTCCACTTCCCTAGAAACATCCTAGAGGTCTTGGTCTTCTTCAAAGACCAATTTCAGTTCCCTAAGAGGAGGTCTCAAAGAGGCGCTTCAAAGAAGAGGTAATGTCCGTTACCGATTCTTTCAACATTATTTCTTATTCCACTTCTTCTTCTTTATTTTCTTCATTATGAAGTAATAACATAAGTATCACTAATATACATATATTTTATTATAAGTATAAAACAACACTATTTCACCATCTATCAATCCTACGGAAAATGAAATCACTGTGCGTGGGTACTTATGGAATACCGTCTCCATGTCGTGGTGTAATCTATTTTCAACCACCACCTTACTTGGATGGGTATAATGGTGTAAATAATAAATATATATGATTATTGTAAAGTGATATTGATTCTGAAATAGTATACATACACTCCAATACAATTCCACTATCATGGGAACGATATCATCGCTCGTGCGTACGTACGGAATACCGTCTCCACGATGTGATGTGACTCGTTCTACATGATCTTCATTGCATAATTTTTATATAAATAATATGAATGAATGAATATGATATTTATTACACTATTACCATTCTGGAAATTAGGTATTTATAACCTAAAAAGAATAATAATAATTTATTCGACAAAACACGCATAAGAACAAAAAGCAATAAACACCCGATTAACAAGTAACAATGAAATATTACTAATAAGATGTTAAGAATATGGCCATATATGATATCATAACAATTAGTATGATTCTGTAATAAGTCAATGACATTATTTAAATCATTATACAGGAGGTTCGGACACTTACGAAGAAAATCGGACCTAAGTTAAGGGAAAATCTTGCAATCTCATTTTTATCCGAGATTATTTATACTTCAGAATTTACTGGGGAATATTTATCATCCACATACATGTTTCCTGAATATGTCATATTATTTCCATCCACCTACAGTTGTTTAAATCCAATTTTACCCTTCAGTGTGTTTTTAGTAAAAGATATGAAAGGAATCTTTGTCATTTTTCGTACGAGGTACTTTTTGACTTTTCCAGCCAAAGTACGAGAAGAATGTTTTTTTAAATTATACGGCATGAATGGATTTTTAAAACATTATTTCCAAGAAGATTCCTTTACAAATTTTCAAGTTTATTTTTAATCAACTTCTTTTAGTTTAAAATTGTATGACATGTTAAGAAAGGAAAAAAAATTGAAGTAGAAAGGATATTTTCCTCAAGAATGGAGTTCAAGTGTTTTATCAAAATTATTTTCCATCTAAGATAATATAGGGTTCTGTTTCTATCCCTATTATTACATTAATTTGATTATGTTGTGATGGAATTATTTTTATGAATTCCTTTATCTTATACGAATTGTTTTATGATGTCACGATGTTTAAGAATCCCATTTTTATTACATGGGTTATGCAATGATGTATGATTTATGATTTTGTGGCACACATCAGAATGGTATCATTATGAGATGGGTGGGACCTATATCTCCCTCCAATTCATTGGGTAAAGATTTATATCTCATGAGATAGACATGGCTGGAACGGCAGGTTAAACCGGTTCAGTGAAACAGGACTGAAACGATGACTGAACTCGGTTCAAAAATGAACTTTGTCCGCTAAGATAGTCTTGGAAATGAGTCTTGACTACTAAGAAATGATTCTCTATGATTATGTGTGTATGCCACAAAGTTTCACGTTTTAAGTTATTATTATTGGGATTACAATTCACTACTATGATTTATCCCATGTTATGAAATTATAATCTCTTTTGCAGGTTAAGATTTCCAAAATGTTATGTTCTTATGAATATGATGTGATTGATATTTCTTTTGTTTACCCTTACTGAGAATTTGAGCTCACCCTTTTGTATGTTTTCTTTCCCCAGGTCAGGAATAAGGTTATTAAGTAGGATATGCCAAAAAGGGACTCTAGATATGATGAAATAAATGGGAGACAGCGTAGATGATTTATGAACCAGTAGTCTATGTTTCCCAGTTTCTAAAGACACTATACCTATACGGTCCTTTCATGGTTTTGTTATATGTTGTAATAATTGTACTTCAATTTTTAAGTATTAGCAATGTATGTAATGTATGAGTCGTTATAGTTGGTATCAGAGGAAAGTTATAGTCAACCTTTGGAAACTAGGATGTGAAAGCCTTAGTAAGAAACCTAAGGATATGTCTAAGAATAGAACACAATCTTAGTTTTTTAGAAATGGACATGAACAACCTATGATAAGACCCTAAGTGTGAAATTTTATTCTTTATTATGTGTTTTTTCTATTATAATTAGTGTTGCTCACACTATTCTTCTTGGTTTTAGTCAATGGTTGGAACCCGAAGGAACCGTGTTAATGCGGAATGTGACGGGCAATGCAATGATTGTCCCCCTGAGCAACCAAACGTTATGGGAGCTGGAATGAAAAATATTGTAGCCATGCTCACACAACTTTCTCAAGATATGAATCATACAGGACTTCCAAACGAGAAAAGGAAGGAGCAACATTCTGTTGAATCCTTCATGAGGCAGCATCCACCTTCATTCAGCGGGTCTTCTAATCCATTAGTGGCTGAACAATGAATCAGTACCACTGAAAAGATATTTTCAGTTCTTCAATGTTCTGAACATGATAAATTCATCTAAGCAGTTTATCGTTTGGAAGGTGATGTTGATCAATGGTGGAATCTTATTAAGAATACGAGTCAAAGGGATGAAATTGAGTCCATGGAATGGGACGAGTTCAAGAAGTTATTTTTCAATAAGTACTTCCCTCGTATTCTCCGAACAAAGATGGAGAAGAAGTTTCTTGAACTAAAGAAAAAGGATGATGAATCTATTGGTACCTACGAAGCAAATTATACAATACTTGCAAGGTACGCTTCTGGTATTATTATCCAACATGAGAGTAAGATCGATCGATTCTTTAGTGTTTAAAACCAAGTCTTCGAAGGGCATTAGCCATAAGGGACTTCAATAGGTACTAGGAAATTGTTCGATGTGATCTCAAGGTTGAGATGGAGATTGGTGTAACCCATCAGTCATATGGGTTTGATAAAAAGAGGAAAATGGAATTCAAAGGAAAATCTAAAGAGCACACTGAAAAAAAGATGAGTTTTCCCTTATGCTAAAAATGTGGAAAGAAACATGGAGGAAATTGTCTTAAGGGGACAAGAAAATGTTATAAGTGTGGAAAAGAAGGTCATCGGGAAATTGAATGTCGAAATAATGGGAAGAAGATGTGTAATGATGCAAACAAAGGATGGGATACGCAGAATGAACCTACTACCCTTCAATGTTTCAAGTGCAAGGAAATGGGGAATTATGCCAATCAATGCCCTAATCCAAGGGTTGTTGATGATGATCGACGTCAAAAAACTCTTTATTCTAAAGACAAATGAATGTCACATGAAATTTCTATCAGCGATGTGGAGTACGATAACGATGTGGTTAAAGGTACACTTACCATCCACTCTAAAGTAGAAAATGTTTTATTTGATTCTGGATCCACCCACTCTTTTATTTATGGATAATTTTCTAAGGGTATCACCGTGTTACCTCAACAATTAGATGTTGAGTTAGCTGTGACAACCCCTAATGGCACAACAGTCGCATCAAAATTTTATAATTCTTCTCTGATTGAAATTTGTGGGAAAGTGCTTCCTGCAAATCTTGTGATCCATCCTATAGTGGAATTTGATGTGATTCTTGGCATTGATTGGCTTTCTCTATATGGAGCTCATATCAATTTCCAAATAAGGGAAGTCACATTTCATATTCCTGATCAATCTATGATCCTCTATCGATGGAAGGATGAATATAACCTTCCAGTGGAAATTTCTTCCCTCTTATGGGTTTTGATTCCACTAAATGAAGGTTATTTATCTCAAATGGTTGGTGAGAAACTCATGATTAAGAATATTCCCATTGTACGAGAGTTTGATGATGTCTTTCCGGAGGAATTGTCGGGTCTTCCACCAAATAGTGAAGTTTAGTTTTCAATATAACTCGTACTACGTTCTATTCCTATTTCAATGACACCTTATAGAATGGACCCAATTGAGTTGCAGGAATTGAAGAAGCAACTCCAAGAGAATCTTGATAAGGGATTCATACGCCCTAGTTCGTCACCTTGGGGAGCACCTGTTCTGTTTGTAAAGAAGAAAGATGGATCAATGAGACTTTGTATTGATTATCGAGAACTTAACAAGATCACTATCAAGAAAAAATATCCTCTCCCACGCATTGATGACTTATTTGACCAACTACGCAGAGCGCAATACTTTTCCAAGATTGATCTTCTTTCAGGGTATCATCAATTAAGGGTCAAAAGGGAGGATATACCAAAGACATCTTTCTGTACAAGGTATGGACACTATGAATTTATAGTGATGCCATTTGGTCTTACTAATGCCCCTGCTATCTTCATGGATCTGATGAATAGATTCTTTAGAGACTATCTTGATCAGTTTTTGGTAATCTTCATAGACTATATTCTTGTCTATTCAAAGATCAAGGAAGAACATGAAGATCATTTGAGAATTATATTGAAGACCCTTAGAAAGGAGAAGGTTTATACCAAATTTACCAAGTGTGAATTTTGGCTTCAAAAAGTTGCATTTTTGGGTCACATAATCTCAAAAGAGTGGATATCTGTGGATCAAGAAAAAACAGAGGTTATTGAAAGATGGCCGAGACCAACAATAGTAACCGAGATCCGAAGTTTTCTTGGTTTGGCTGGATATGATCGATGTTTTTTGAAATATTTTTCATGATTATATAATCCACTCACCAGGTTGACTCTAAAAGGAGTTAAGTTTGTTTGGACAGAGGAATGTGAAGAGAATTTCAAAGAGTTGAAAAGAAGGTTATCCAGTGCACCTATACTCACACTTCCTTGTAGTGTAGAAAGGTTTTTGATCTACAGTGATGCATCTAAGAAGGAGATGGGGTGTGTTCTTATGCAAAATGATATGGTGATAGCTTATGCCTCACGACAGTTGAAAATCCATGAGAAAAATTACTAAACTCATGATTTTGAGTTAGCTGTGGTAATCTATGCATTAAATATTTGGAGGAATTATCTTTATGGAGAAAGGTGTGATATTTATACTGATCATAAAAGTTTAAATTATATTTTTACACAAAAGGAGATGAACATGTGCCAAAGAAGATGGTTGGAGCTAATTAAAGTTTACGACTGCTCAATTCATTACCACCCTGGGAAAGCAAACAAGGTGGCAGATGCATTAAGTCGACAAGACCATGCTAGCTTATCCATGATGAGGATCACAAAAGATCCAATATTTATGGATTTACAAAGGATGGATCTTGGAATTATAATGGAAGGGGAAAAATCATATCTTTCTCAATTGAATGTTCAACCATCTATACATGTGAAGATTAAAGAGGCGTAGAAAGAAGATGTAGAGTTACAAAAGAAGGTGAGAAATATTCCTGAATTCAACCTTGATTGTGATGGGATAATAAAGTTCAGGAATCGGGTTTGTGTTCCTCCCATCCCGGAATTAAAGAAGGAGCTGCTGGATGAGGCTCATATTTATTCATTCTCTATTCATCCTGGAAGAACAAAGATGTATAGGGACCAGAAAGAGTACTTCTGGTGGGATGGCATGAAAAGAGATGTTGCTGAATTTGTCTCTCGATGCTTGGTTTGTCAGCAAGTTAAAGCTGAGAGACAGAAGTATAAGGGGATGTTACAACCATTACCCATACCCGAATGGAAATGGGAAAACATCACTATGGACTTTGTCACTGGACTTCCTAAAACATCCAAAGGCAATAATGCTATCTGGGTCATAGTTGATCATCTTACAAAGTATTCACACTTCACTACTATTAGAGAGGATTTATCTCTAGATCAGATATCTAGGATATATGTAAAGTAAGTGGTAATATTGCATGGAGTATCACTTTCCATTATATCTGATCGGGATCTGAGATTTACCTAAAAGTTCTGGAAAAGTCTTCAGCATACTCTGGATACAGAGTTGAGTTTCAGCACTACTTATCATCCTCAGACAGATGGTCAGTCTGAGAGAACAATTCAAACTCTAGAAGATATGTTTAGAGCTTGATCTATGGATTTCAAAGGTGGTTGGGATCAACACCTACCTTTGGTGGAATTTTCTTATAATAATAGCTTTCACTCCAGTATCCAGATGGATCCTTATGAAACTCTCTATGGAAATAAATGCAGGACTCCAACTTGTTGGGATGAAGTTGGGGAAAGAAAGCTATTAGGACCTGATCTTATTGATGAGATGGCAGAAAAGGTCAGATCTATTCAACAACACATAAGAGCAGCTCAGAGTCAACAAAAAAGTTATGCCGGCAACCGAAGAAAAGACCTAGAGTTTGAAGTAGGTGATAAAGTGTTCTTACGAATATCTCCCTAGAAGAGGGTCATGAGATTTGGAAAGAAGGGAAAGCTGAGCCCTAGGTATATCGGTCCTTTTGAAATACTGGATGGTGTTGGGAAGGTAGCTTACCAATTGGCGCTCCCACATAATCTCTCTCAATTTCACGATGTGTTCCATATATAAGTACATACGTGATCCTTCACATGTACTCAGCTCAGAAGTTGTACCACTGGAGCAAGATCTTTCTTATGAAGAACAGCCGATAGAGATTCTGGATCGTAGCGAAAAAGTCCTACGGAACAAGACCACTCGCTTGGTAAAAGTTTTATGGAGGAACCACCAATTTTAAGAAGCTACATGGGAGCTTGAAGATATGATGAGGGAGAGGTATCCTCATCTGTTTGTTACAAAGTGACGAATTTCGAGGGCAAAATTCATTTTAAGGGGGGTAGAATGTAACACCCGAGACATTTATGAGAAATATTTTGTTTTTATGTTATATAAATCATCAAATCAATCTTTCACTACACACAACACTAGCTTGGCTTGCTTTACACGCAATCGCGACCTTCCTCGATAGCTTGCATTGTACGCAATACCGAGTTTCACTAAACAACGATATGCTATTAAAATATTACTAAAACTAGCCATTATGAATAGTAATACCCAATTTTTGAAATTTTTTAAATTTTATATTTCAAAATGGACTTCATTTTTGGATTTGGAATATCAAAATTAGTCTAGGGTGAAATTTTGGTATTTTTCTGAAAACATTCAATTTTTGATGAATAGTGAAAACACTAGGTTACTATTTAAAAACCGACTTTTTATTTAAATAATTATTTATTTTATTTAAATTTATTTTAGGTCAAAATTGATACATAATACCTATATAAGTTCAATTCAATTCATTGGTGTCATTTTATATTAATTTTAGATATATAAAAATTTTATTGAACTTTTCACCGTCTTTTACCCACCTCCTAGAAGAATTTGCAAATTTACATAAAACTTAATTTTACCGCTTCTATGAGTGGAATTTCAAAAATCCGAGAAACACGATTACTATCAAGGACTAAAATGTGGTTCAATGAGATGAAAATATTTTTTGGTGAATAGTAACTTTTTACTTTTTTTACCACGGTTAAAAGTAAATAGGGAAATTAAGGGTAAAAATGTAATTATTATAACCCTAACACATGTGCTAATTCTATTGGATAAGTTTAAATCGACCAAAAACAACATTAGGAATAAAATATGACCATTTAGGCCCACTTGGATTAGATTATGACATTTATTATTAATTTATTTAAAGAAGGGTTAAAATAGTTAAAATCAAAGTTTAATAAATAAATCATTTTTAATATAGGGTTATACATAATATAAATTCAACTATAAATATTAATTAGAAAGATAAAAATATTTCCTACATAATGGTATTTTATTTGTAATTTTTAGACAATAAATAATATAATTTATTTATGACACAATGATGATGCAGTAATTATCTTATTAATGAAATATTGACATAATTGATGTTTTAAATACCCAAATAAATGTAATTTGAGACTTTTTATGAATTACAATAATTTTCTAGTTTAATATGACATGTTAGTATTGATTTAATTAACTTTTTGTGAACTAATATTTCTGTATTGATTTTCACAAAAATCAATTACCAAATAGTGTCAAAATTAACATAAAATATTTTTTAAAACAAATATTATATTATTAATTGTTATTTTATTCCTAAAAATCTAAGGTTCGGCCAAATGACTTATATAAGGTTATAAACAACTTGGGGTTCTTTTGGCTTGTTATAGTAAGTTTATTAACCTTATAGTGTAAGAAAACAAGAAGACACGGTAAAAGTTAAATTATCTAACTTAAAGTTAAATCTAAATGATAAGGTTAAAATAGAAACCTAAACTTGTCTAAATTCTATTGGATGAGAGGATTTCGACCCATCCCAACCTTAGCTTCGAAATAAATCAATTTTGAGATATTAAAAACCGAATATGACTTTATAATAAAATAATATTTTTAGTTTTTCTTAAGGTGCCCCTCTCCTCCCTTATAAAAGGGCACCTCCTCCCTCTCCTCCTCACACCACTTTGAGCCTTCATGCTCGGCCAACCCCTGAAAAATTATCTTCTCCACTTCCCTAGAAACATCCTATAGGTCTTGGTCTTCTTCAAAGACCAATTTTAGTGCCCTAAGAGGAGGTCTCAAAGAGGCGTTTCAAAGAAGAGGTAATGTCCGTTACCGATTCTTTCAACTTTATTTCTTCTTCCACTTATTCTTCTTTATTTATTTCATTATGAAGTAATAAAATCAGTATCACTCATATAATGATATGTTATTATAAGTATGAAACAACCCTATTTCACCATCTATCTATCCTACGGAAAATGAAATCACCGCGCGTGCGTACGTACGGAATACCGTCTCCACGTCGTGGTGTAATATATTTTCCACCACCACCTTACTTGGATGGGTATAATTGTGTAAATAATAACTATATATGATTATTGTAAAGTTATATTGATTCTGAAATAGTATACATACACTCCAATACAATTCCACGATCATGGGAACGATATCATCGCTCGTGCGTACGTACGGAATACCGTCTCCACGATGTGATGCGACTCGTTCTACATGATCTTCATTGCATAATGATTATATAAATGAATTTAATGAATGAATATGATATTTATTACACTAATAACATTCTGAAAATTAGGTATCTATAACCTAAAAAATAAGAATAATAATTTATTCGGCAAAACACGCATAAGAACAAAAAGCAATAAACACCTGAATAACAAGTAACAATGAAATATTACTAATAAGAAGCTAAGAATATGGCCATATATGATATCATAACAATGAGTATGATTCTGGAATAAGTCAATGACATTATTTATATCATTATACAGGAGGTTTGGACACTTACGAAGCAAATCGGACCTAAGGTAAGGGAAAATCTCGCAATCTCATTTTTATCCGAGATTGTTTATACTTCAGAATTTACTGGGGAATATATATCATCCACATCCATGTTTCCTCAATATGTAATATTATTTCCATCCACCTACAATTGTTTAAATCCAATTTTATCCTCTGGTGAGTTTTTAGTAAAATATATGAAAGGAATCTTTTGTCATTTTTCATACGAGGTACTTTTAGACTTTTCCGGCCAAAGTACGAGAAAAATGTTTTTTTAACTTATACGGCATGAATGGATTTTTAAAACATTATTTACAAGAAGATTCCTTTACAAATTTTCAAGTTTATTTTTAATCAACTTCTTTTAGTTTAAAATTGTATGACATGTTAAGAAATGAAAAAAAAATTGAAGTATAAAAGATATTTTCCTCAAGAATGGAGTTCAAGTGTTTTATCAAAATTATTTTCCATATAAGATAATATAGGGTTCTATTTCTATCCCTATTATTACATTGATTTGATTATGTTGTGATGGAATTATTTTTATGAATTCCTTTATCTTATATGAATTGTTCTATGATGTCATGATGTTTAAGAATCCCATTTTTATTACATGGGTTATGCAATGATGTGTGATTTATGATTTTTTGGAACACATAAGAATGGTATCATTATGAGATGGGTGAGACCTATATCTCCCTCCAATTCATTGGGTAAATATTTATATCTCATGAGATAGACATGGATGGAATGGCAGGTTAAACCGGTTCAGTGAAACAGGACTAAAACAAGGAGTGAACTCAGTTCAGAAATGGACTTTGTCCGCTAAGATAGTCTTGGAAATGAGTCTTGACTACTAAGAAATGATTCTCTATGATTATGTGTGTATGCCACAAAGTTTCATGTTTTAAGTTATGATTATTTGGATTACAATTCACTACTATGATTTATCCCATGTTATGAAATTATAATCTCTTTTGCAGGTTAAGATTTCCAAAATGTTATGTTCTTATGATTATGATGTGATTGATATTTCTTTTGTTTACCCTTACCGAGCATTTGAGCTCACCCTTTTGTATGTTTTATATCCCCAGGTCAGGAATAAGGTTATTAAGTAGGATATTCCAAAAAGGGACTCTAGATATGATGAAATAAATGGGATACAACGTAGATGATTTATGAACAAGTTGTTTATCTTTCCAAGTTTCTAAAGATACTATACCTATATGGTCCTTTCATGGTTTTGTTATATGTTGTAATAAGTGTACTTCAATTTTGAAGTCTTAGCAATGTATGTAAAGTATGGGTCGTTATAATATTGATGATTATGATGATGAATATGAAGACATTGACATCGTCAGATATGAAGCTGATGATGAAGGTGAACATTGACACAGTAAAATGTTGGTTATAATCATAACTAATATATATCTATATGTAATAGTTATTTTCAATTACATACTAACAACAATAATTTTGTGTTTCAGATGGACCCTTATATACTTCGTGAGTTGGAGGAGGCTGAGCTACCTTTGGATGAGTTGGATTTGAGATCATCTGACCCTCAGGCTACTGGCGGTTTAGGAGGTATGCAGAGGGGGAACGATCTTGCGCAACTTATGATTCCTGACACTATCCCTGAGTAGTATCCACTTCTAGGTTTCGATCCACGCATGTATAGGTATGATAACCTGTGTATTTTAGTTAGCTTTCATTAATTTATTTATATACTGATTGTTTGATTATTTTTTCTTTTTACACAGTTTTTCACATATAGCTACTGGAAAGGGGAGCACTATCTTACACAATTATTTTTCTTTGCCATGGATCACATGGGAACTTTCTGTTAATGTGATGCTTGGAATGTTCAATCATTGGATAGTACATAAATAAATAATATTTATTTAGAAATTTATTTCATTATTAAATTGATATTATAAATTATTTGTAGGGTTTGTGGTATATCATCTATGATAGCATGCATGGAACTATCCACAAGGCATAGGAGAAGTCTATGTGTGATCATTTCCGTAAGTTTTTGCACAATCTGAGAAGGACAACCATTAAGAAAGCAGGAGCAATAGTATTTGATGAGTCATGTAGAGCCCACCGACCAAAGTACATTTTATCTCACGTGTGGGATGGATTATGTTCACACTGGTTGAGTAGTGGATTTCAGAGGATATCTTCATTGGGCTGGTAGAACCAGGTGAGACAGGACGTGACACATAGAGTTGGTAGTCGTACATTCAGTAGGCATAGAGATCATCTGGTAAGTACCTTTTTAAAATATTTTATATAACATTACATATAAACAGTTTATTTTATATTCATATAGGTAGTCGAGCATTGTAATATTACAGATTATGTTGTTTATCGAAGGATGTATAGTGAACCAGCCACTAGAGAGATTAGAGATGATCACCAGTGTTAGATTGTGATCAGTATTATTCCTTTTTCAGTTCGAAAATTAACTGCATATAATATTTTCACTATTTTAATTTCAAATTGAAACTGAAGGATTCATATGAGGACGCAACCTCTTGGATATAGGCTGAGAGTCGGGCTGACACGGCTGATCAGACTAGTGCCCACAATTACGATGAGGCGGTATAGATGCAGGCAACCCAGTATGCCTTCGTTAAGGGATGAGTAGTTGGTATCATCTCTCATTTGACTATTGGGGCTTATTATGGTACTGTTGTGATTTCGGCATCTATCTCGAGAGGATCTCATGGAGAGGCATTATCTTCTAGCTCACAGTATCAGCAGTAGTTGTGAGCTCAAACTGAGCTTATAGAGAGTTTGCTGAATCATCAGGAAGAGATGTGTTAGTATCAGTAGTAGCAGAAGTAGCAGCACAAGAAGGACATGCGTCGATGGAAGAAGCAGCAGTAGCACGATCATATGGAGTACATGCACCATCTAACTCGTAGTTTAGGGATGGAGTTTCCTCAATCACCTCCTCCAGCTCCTCCATAAGACTATCCCCTCAGTAATTTTTTTGTTCTATTAAAAACATTTGAATTGAATATTTATTATTATATGAATTATTTACAATTTTTGTCTTTTATATTGGTGTGAATAATGAAAAATTTGTTTTTAGTATTTTTAATATTTTATTATTTTATTATTTATTATTAGTATTTTATTTTTTAATAATTTTTTTATTTTACTAATAATAATAATAATAATAATTATTATTTATGATTGTTTTATATATATTTTCTGAATATTGAGAATTTTAATATTTTAATATTATTTATTATTTTAATAATATTAATATTATTTTTTTCATTAATTATAATTTTAGTATTTTTTATTTTATTAAGTATTTTCAAATATTTAGAATTTTAATATTTTTTATTTTTCGTATTATTTTAATAATATTAATATTTTTTTATTTTATTAAATATTTATGATGGGGCCTTTTGCAATGGGGGCGTTACAAATAGATTATATATATTTTTTAAAAGTTTTTTGTGACGGGTCTTTTTACCGTCGCAATAACATTTTTACGAAGGACCTATCACAATAGGTTTATAACATATAATCTATTTTAGACAGTCTGGTATCCCATTGCAAATACTTTTTTTGATGGGCCCATCGCTAAAGGCTCTTGTATATATAATATATTTAATCGGACATCTATTTATGATGGGCCGGTTTCACGTCGCAAAAAAATATTAGTCTCGACATCGTTTTCTGCAACGAGCTATTTGCGACGGGTCCCTATCGTAACAGTGTTTTTACGATGTCCCGTCGCAAATAGACCAACACAAATAGTCAAATTTTTAGTATTTAATAAAGGCTTCATGATATACACAAAGACCGTAATAATGTTTCCTCCTCTATCCACAACACAAAATAAGTAATTCCTCTCCATTAATAACTTGAGAAGAGTGGTCATAACCTTAAACTCGTCTACCTATTCATTAAAATCCCTAGTAACATGTGGCATCCATAAGTTCTCTTCCAAAAAAGGATATGATAATTCAACTAATTCTTTATATATACCCTATAAATATTGTATTTAATATCCTTGGTGATGGTTTCCCTATCACTTTATTAATCATTTAAATGCTTTATTTCCAGTTTATATACAATCTCAACGTGTTATCGAATCTAGAGGGAATCCTCCTGATGATTTGTATGAATATCACATATAATATCATGGAGATCCTTTCTAAAAATAGATATAATCAAATGGGAATAAACTAAGTCTAAGGGTCATGGAGAACTGGATGTAGATGCAATAGCATGTAAACTCTATATCCTCTCCTGTAAAAAATTGTTACAAACTTCAAATGAGTTCCTCATCTCCTCCATAACAAATAACATGGTTGTCATCTCACTGGCCAACCTTTGATTTCAATATCAACTTCCTGAATATGAAAACTCATTTTGGGATGAATATGGAAAACAACCAACTCGAATAAATATTTGGGGTTAGCATTACTAATATGTGTAACAAGAAGTTCCTAAGACCTAAAAATTCTTTTGAAATCTGAATTCAGACTCTCTCTAAAAATGTCTAAGTTGGCTCTAGAAACAAAATTAGAAAGAAAAAGGGCAGTAATGAGGGGAGGTGCAACATCTCTCTTAGTGTTGGAAATAGAAGCCCATGTAGGCTCTAATCTAGTAGTTACATCTAAAGGAAAATCATAAATATCACATGTATCATCAATCTTCCCTACTAAGGATCACTTAGGATCTGTCCCAAATCCATCTAAGATAGAATGTCTTCCATGCTCTAGTGGACTCTTGTGGTCAACTTTACTTCCATCATCATCTGAATCTAGATAAGAAAGTCCAATAAGTTTTTAACCTAGTGAAGGCTCCCCCTTAGATGATACCTCATCCTCTACTAAGGAATTTTAATCCTCATCAACATTATTATCTCCAAAATATCCCCCAACATCATTGGAGTATAATAAGTATAGTCTAAGTTGTATATATCTTGGGAATTTATCCCACTCATCATGAGCTTCCACTACCACTCCATTATAATACATATCATTAGGATCAACTCTATGATTAATATAACCTAGGGATTCCTCCCCTTCAACAATTAACCTCATATCATATCTAATAGAGGTATCATAACCTATTAGCTAAATTAAAATTGATCTCTCCACACTTTCATATCTCTCTATATACCTAACAAAAATAGAACCAATAGGGGATGGATGATGTGATTGTTCCATAATAGCATATTCCTTAGAAACATCACTACCCTTATCATCATTTCCATCATCTCTATTATCCATATTATCTCCAATTTAATCATCTAAAACCTTTACAACTTATTTTGAGGACTTATAGGAACTCTTAATTTGTTCATCTTTAAAGACCGCAGTCTCTTCTTCATTGTCATCTCTTTCACTTAAGTGACTCCTTTTAGAATGGAGATAAATGGGAGGGCAAGAAGATCCATAATAAACTATAGGGGTATTAAGGATATTGGGATTACTATCCTTTTCAAAATTGGTTTCTAACTCCTCTTCATTAATGGCCACATCAACTTCTCTTTCTTTATCAAAATAAACTACTATATCATTTGTCTTCAATCTAGGTTCCACTAAGTTCTTAGTTCAAGAATTATGGTCTATAGGATTAAAATACTCATAAGTTTTATCATTGTATCCAATCCACTTTTTCATCTAGGGATTCCAATTCACTCGCATCCTATTGAATATAACCATACTTAAGAAAAAATAACCACACTTCAATTTGGCCTATTCTTCTTCATCAACTAAGCCTTTGGTTGGTAATAAAGTTGAAATCAACATAGGGTAAATGAGAGAGTAGGACATAGAAGATGAATTACACATTTCCACCATGTTCACTCAGAGGTATCTACCAAGGTTAATTTTATCCCCTATTTTTATAAGGAATGGAATATACATGTCTTGATATCTTATAGAAATAAAGTCCCCATTCATAGGATATAGCATATTTCTAATGAAATTGAATAGAAATATGAATTCACCATCTAACTCAGTAGAATCTGGCCTTCTCAAAGTACCATATCCAATTAGATATAGTAAAATATTCTCATAAACAAAAAACTCACTATCACTAGGAATATATTTTTGATAGTCTTCATTCTATGAGGAACATTTTTACACCATTCCCATTATTTTGAAGAAAATATAACCTATTTTTCATCAATCATGCTCTTAATAATACTCTTATTTTCACTAGAAGTGAACTTTGTGTATTTATATAACTTATGAACCAATCTAGGATATAAATTTTCACCATTTATGGAGAACCAGTACATCGATCCTTAGTCTTGCATCACCCTTAGAAACAATGACTTTCAGGAAAGAAACCATTCATCATCCACTTCCATTTCGGCAACCACCATTGATTCACAAGTAGTGGGTTCCTCATCTCGACAACAACTCAACTCAGTTTTCGTCTATACATATTTGCATGTCTTGATTCTACAGTATACAACACTTTGGGATTCTTAAGTCTCAACATTGCTATGAAGTGAAGGTTTAAGTAAGGGTGTGAGAAGGTTGAAGGTCAGGAGAGAACGAGAAGGTGAAATTGCTCTAAAGTATCATGCTTGAGTGAGAGATTGAATCAAATGTATTTTTTAAGCCAGGTATATAATTTAGGGATTTGATTTTGAAAAAATAATAAAATATAAATGATTAAATAGAATAAAAAATTCACATATAAAATTAGTAATAGTAGAAAAATATGGGTTCGACTAGTTGAAAAATATAAACATAGACTAGTAAAATCCAAATAGTGGATCATTCCTAGGGTGGATCAATCTAATAGTTGGTCACTCCAATGGTATATCATCCCAATGGTGGATCATTCCAATGGTGGCTCCTCCCAACAGTGGCTTTTCTAATGGTGTCATTTTCAATGGTGGTTTTTCTAATGGTGTCTTGTCCAATGGTGGCTTGTCGAATGGGGGCTAGTCTAATGGTGGCTTGTCCAATGGTGGCTTGACCAGTTGTGGATTTTCTAATGGTGAATCCTCCATGATTAAAGACTAACTATAATTTATCATTCCAAATTCATATTTGATATAGTTTAATGTCTCAGAATTCAAGGGATTTGTTAAAATAATAGCAAGTTGAAGTTTAGTTCTTATGAATTCAAGAGTTATATCACCATTTTGAAAATAATCCCTCAAAATTTGTTTTCTTATATCAATATTATTTTTCTTAGAATGATACATCGGATTCATATAAATATTTGTCTCATTTTTTTGTAACATTTTGTAGATAAATTTATAAATTGACATCCATAATTTAAAATATCGTGTTTTAGCTACAAAAATTATTCATAGAAACTCTCTACAGTAATGTATTCAACATCAGTAGTAGAAATTGCAATAAAAAATTTCTTCTTACTACACAAGGATACTATAGACTTTCCCATAATATGACATGTTCAAGAGGTGATTTTTCTATATAAATTACAACCACCAAAATATACATTTAAATAACTTACTAATTCAAATGCATTCCCTCTAGGATATAAAAGTACTAAACTAGTTGTCTATTTCATGCATTTGAAAATTATTTTAAAAAAATTAGGTGATATTTTTATGGTTTTCATGAAAATGGGCACACATACACACATTAAAAATAATACGAAGTTATCTCACCGTTAAGTGTAGATAAATTCCAATCCTACCAATGTAACTAGTTTAATCGACTGACTTTCTAGCTTCAATAAGATTCACCCTACAAGTGGTGCTCATGGGAGTATCACTTATTTTAGTTCTATCCAAACCAGAATGTTTTTAAAGGTAATTGGTGTAATTACATTGGTTTAAAATAATACCATAATTATTTTGAAAATTTTGAAAACCAAGAAATAATTTTATTTCACCCATTAAACTCATTTAAAATTCATTTTGCATCATTTTTTTTAAAAAAATATACACAAATAATTTTTATAAGATCCAAAATTAATATCAACAATATATATTTGAACTAATGAAACTTATATCAAAATTATTTTTATAAAAAGAGTACGATTATCTATACCTTTTGAAAAACATTTAGAAATAAGAAAAGAGTTGAGCCTATTGAACCAAACTCTAGGGTACAATTTTAAACGAAATAAAGTTTTTCTAGTTTAAAACATGACTTAGAAAATGAGGATTCTGAAATTCATGGGTTTGTTCTAGAAAACAATCCCCAAATATAACTATTTGAGAATTCACTTTAGACATCCATTTTATATGCTATGGAATTAAAATGAATTAGGTAGGCAAGAATTATTCTAATGGATTCAAGACTAGACACCGGTGAAAAGGTTTCCTTATAGTCAATACCCTCTTCTTGAATATATCCTTATGAAACCAACCTAGATTTATTATATACTATCGTACCTGACTCATGAGATTTATTTCTACACACCCACTTAGTGTCAATATTTTGAGTGTCCTTAGGTCTATCCACAAGGTCCCAAAATTTATTCCTTTCCACTTGATTAAGTAATTATTGCATTTCTATCACACAGAATGTTTCATTAATTGCATCATTAATGTTTTTAGGTTCAAGATGACATGAGAATGATTGATGTTCAACCTGATTTCTAAGAGATGATCTTGTTTTTGTACATATTTCTAGTTCTCAAACTACATTGTCTATAGGATGGTATATATGAGTCCTAATAAATCATGGAATAGAAGGTATGGTTATCTCATGGTCATCTATAGGTTCAGATTGAGGTTGTCCCTCGGTTTTAGATGATTTTTCTAGTTTTTTATTGAATTATCAGAAGGTTTGGCATTGATTATCAGAATTTATAGATCATCATCAAGGTTTTCTAGAGGTATATTTTGACCATGTGTATTTTTTCATCAAATTTTACATTAATAGATTTTTCCATAATCTTAGTTCTTTTATTAAACACCCTATATGATTTTCTAGAAGTTTAATAACCAAATAAAATTTATTAATCGCACTTGGAATAAAATTTTTCAAGATTATCAATGGTGTTAAGAATAAATACTTTGAAAAAAACATTAAAAAAATTAACCTTTGTTTTTAAGCTATTACATAATTTATAAGCATTTTTTTAAATAGGTTTAATCAATACACAATTGAATATAAAACAGGTTGTATTCACAGCCTCTTCCCAAAAAATAAATTGGATGATCATACTCATTAAGAATAGTCCAAGAAATTTTTTAATGGGAAATATTTCTTATTTCTATGATACCTTTATTTCCCTGCAATTTCCTAAAGGGTCCTATTTCTTATTTCTATAACACTATTATTTTGTGTGGTCTTAGGAGTATAAAATTTATGATTATATCCATTTTATGAGTATAAAAAATCAATTTCTTGATTTTCAAACTCATGGTCATGATCAATTATAATGGAATTAATCTCAAGTCCACTAATATTTCTTATAGATTTAGAATACATGGTAAAATAAGATCAATCTTTACTTTGTGAGCTTGAAATAATACCCAAGTAAACCTAGAAAATTCATCTACATGAACATAAACATAGTGATTCCCATTTAGGCTAGAAAATATAGAAGGTCCAAAAAAGTACATGTGAACCAACTATATGTGTTGAGAAGTTCAAACTTATTTCTTTGATTTAAAATAGATCTTGTGTTGTTTCCCTTTTTACATGGGTTGCAGACATTTTCAATTGACAATTCTATTTTAGGTAGATCTTTGACTAACCATTTCAATGTGGGATTTCTAAGTGTTTGAATATTTCAAGGGCCTAGTTTCATATTCCAAACCAAGATTCTATGTGAAATATACTTTGATAATAAATATTTTGAGAAAATAAAGAATCTAAATTAACATCATAAACATCTTAATTTTGTAAAGTTGTAAATACTAAAGCATTTTTTGAGTGAAAAATATTACAAACATTATTTTTAAACATCACATTAAAACCATCATCACATAGTTATGAGATTCTAGGCATATTGTACTTTAAACAATCTAAAAATAATACTTTATAAATTAAGATATTATTAGAATTACAAACTTTAATGAAGAAAATTATTTTCTTTATATAATTGTCACCAAAAGTGACATGAACATTATACACTTTGATATGATTATTGAAACTTGAATAATATCTAGTCATATGTCTAGAGCAGCCACTAACCAGATACTATAAGTTCTTACTTGATATCTTTAATCAGGTTCTCTACAAATTAAATTTACACCAAAAATAATGTTGGTACCCAAATATTCTTGGTTATATATATGTTAATTATCAAAGCTTTAGGAACCCATATTTCATTAATAATTTTCCTATAATAAGATATATAAACTCTTATAAAAAAAATACATTGTTGGGTTCATAAGAGTAAAAACTAGTAGAAAAACTAAAACTATGAATAAAACTATTTTTAATAATCCTCCTTTGTCTGGGTTGATATCCTATACCTATAATGTATTTAAGTGTTGTATTTTTTCCATGAATTTTAGTAAGAGTATTTTTCCCATTGGTGAATCATTCTAGATCTTTATTTATTTTCTCATTTTACAATTTCAAATCTTTTTTCTCATTTAATAGTTGATACTTTTTCTCTTTTTAAATAGTAATATCAGATTTGAAACGAGTAGTAAAAACATGATGTTACATTAGAATTTTAAATTTACCCTTAGTTCATTAAATGTATCTTTTATCATATTACAGTACTTAAATATCTCTTCATTAGTCTCATTTTCATCATTTTTTCATCTCCAAAATCATTAGAAATATGTTCATGAGAAGTAGGAAAGATATTTAATACCTCATATGTTTTTTTATAAAAAAAAACAAGTCAACTTTTTCATGTTTATCCTCTTGGTTTGTGTCTGAATCAATCAAGATATCTACATAAACAATCCAAGTTTCTTTCATTGACTTCTTATATCTATTATTTTTGTTATCATACTTAATATTTTATTTCAACATAAAATATTTATCTTTGACATGTTATTTACTTTTTAAATTCATAGAAAATGATTTTATTTGAAGAATCATCTCTCTTCTAATCCTTTATTAAGTTTCCTCTATTTTCATATTTACCATTATAACATGGTTTCCAAAAGAAATTATTTTTCTATTTAAAATTTCTAAATATTTTGGATAGATGGTCTATATTGTCATCATTTTCAATCGGTGAGTCTTCATCACTTGAACTGTATTCTTAGATTTTATTATTTTGTTTTTAAGTAATAAATTTTGAGGTTACTGGTTTTCTTTTTGATTCATCTTCATCTTCTCAGTTGACTTTCATTTCTTCCCCATAAATCATCAATTTTCCATTGAACACTTTAATAAGTAACTTGATTACATCTAAAAATTAAATGATTGACATTGAATTTCCTCTCCATCTATCTGGAATACCCCTAAATAGGTACATCACTTGGTCTTTATTAGAAACAGGTTTTTGAAGAGAGTACATTGTATTCAAAATCAAATTGAACCTGAGATATATTTCAGAAATAGTCTCATAAAGTTTAATTTTAAAAGTATCATATTTAATATTATAATTTTTTAATAATATTTCTTTAACATTAAACATTTCCTCACGAGAAATAGCTATGATATCCCAAATTTCAAAAGAAATTTTACATGAATATATTATATTAAACTCTTCTTCACCCAAAGAATAGTTCAAGGAATTCATTAATTTATAGTTATTATTATAAGTAGATTTAATTATATCACTCCAAATAACTATAATTGTTTTAGGTAATTCATATTATTCTTCAATTACTATCCAGATATCAAAACAAATTATTTCAAGATGCATTTTTATTTTAATTTACCACTTATCATAATTAGTTCCATTAAAATAAGGTGTTCTGTCAGTATCAAATCTCTATTTTCTATTATCGATACAAAAATAAATTTAGAAATTAAAGAAAATAGATATCTCTAAAAGGAAGGTTTAAAATATATTTAAAACAACCTTTGATACCAAAAGTTTATTGGCGTATGTAACTCAAGAGGGGGAGGAATTGAGTGCTCAATAAAACTTCTGTTAAAAAATTAAAATTAAATCCCCCAATTTTAATGAAGTCATCCAATTAATCAAAATAGAAGTTTAATATAAGTTTGATCTTTAAAAATATTTCTCAAAGTGAGATTAGGACTTAATTAACAGATTATATGAAATTACTTTAACTTTTGAAATATATTTATATAAACAAAGACTTTATATATACATTGGTTAAGATTATCTATCAACGTAAGTTTTGTTTATAGATTAAAACACAAATTTAGTTTAATCATTAAAATAAAGGAAACAAAACACAAACACATGATAAAAAAATGATAGGTTCAGTCTCAACTTGATATTTAATCCCATCAACTTGAAAATAATCTACTACCAAGAAGATTATTATATCAAACAATCTAATCCACATCCCAGATTGGGTATAAAAACAATAGAAAAAGATTTCTAGGCTCAAATAATCTTCCATAATTATACATGGAATGAAAAACGACACAGGCCATAGAGGAACCTATTCCACAATTACCATGTGTAAACAAATGAAAATAATTTTAGTGAATATCAACTATTCTCCAGTTCATGTGTAAGAGTCATTATGTGCAGATATACATATAAATATACCACACTGCTCTAAATTAAAGAAAAAAAATAAAAAAATAGAGATTAATAAATGAAGTTTTTCTTAGTTTATAATTCTCCAAATGCCCGAGAGACATAAAATTTGTCTTGGTGAGGAACTCGAATAATTTTTCTGAATATTTTTGAAAAATAAAGTGTCATTTAGTGCTCTTTTCTATCTGAATGAAAGGATCTAGATCTTAGGTGTACTTTACTCTTTCATAGTCAAAATAAATATTATGAGTTCAGGGTATAAGTCATGTGTCCAAGTATTTAGTATTTAGTAACCCCTATGCACAAGGGACATCCTCTGAAATATATTGCGTTATAGTTAGAATACCCATTGAAGAATAATCATAGATATTTCTATATCCTCATATTAAACCTATGATTATTTTCATTAATTCATCCATTACATGTGTTAAGAATAATAATTAAATAAATAAACTATATTAGCTACCACAAACTAGTCATTGGGAGCATTAAATTCAAATATAGCAGAGAAGAAATGGTAATAAGGGAAAACGGTGGATCATAACTAGCGGTATAAAATATCAACAGTACCAAGATGATGGTAGAACACCTAGCAATATAATTTCTGGCTACATCATTCCTAGTAGTGGCATTCTTAGTGGTAGCATGTCTGGTGGTAGCACACCTAGCAGTATATTCCCTGGTGATAACTCTTCTAGGGAAAGCATGCTTGGAGGTATCATGCCTTGAGGTCACACACCTGATGGTACTAGAAGTCTGGTGGTAGAAATTTTCAGCGGTGACAGAACCCAGATGGTAGAAAGACTCTAACGGTGTAAAAAGTTGATGGTAGCATAAAAGAACAAACAGTGGTACTTTTCTATACTTATTCAAACTTCTTCAATTGATTTAAGAAATAATATATTATGAAAAAATAGTAATCTCATTAGAAGAATAAAAAAAATGATTTTTGAGAATTAAAATAAGTTGGTTCCCACATAATTAATTAAATTTGAATCTTTTTTATACTTTATTTTGGTATAAGTTCATTTTTTGACTTAAAAATACATTTTCCTAAAATCTATTTTTCATTGTGTTTTACGAATTTATATTCAAATTGATTTCTTACACTTCTAAATATTTAATCAGAAAAAATGGATTTTTTTTAATTAGGATGTTCAAATTTTATAAATAGTTCTCTTTTACTTATTCTAATAAGATTAGTATCCATTTTAAATATTTATCCCCATAAAAAAGGTAAAATTAGGTCAACTAGGGTTAAAAATAACATAAAAATCATTTAAAATCATCCTAAAACATTCCCTTAATCTATTATATGAGTGTATTTCAACCAAAACCATCCAATATTTTAAAATATGGCATTTTGGTGCCATTTTAAATTGATATAGACCTTTATATTATTTTATGTTTATAATAATTATAAAATTTTAATTTATTGATTTTAAAAATTTTAATATGTTTTCACAAGGATAAAAACATGCCTTAAATGGTTCTAAATTTTTATTTTTAATAACAATAAAAAATATTATGCTACTTTATTTTTAATTTTTAGTGATGATATAGTTACCATAACTGATTACATGACACCAACACTATGTTTCTGTAAAGTGGTAGAAAAATAGGTGAATGATTTTAAAATCATAAAGAGTAATATATTTTGGAGGGGAGTTATGGTGTTACTTGGATTTTATAGATAAATATAATGAATTATTTATTTTTTAAAATTTTATATTATAACTACATTTATATCATTATATTTTTAATGTTAATTATGTGAATAGTCTTGAAAATGACTTTAATTGTATTATATATAAAATAATATTTTATTAAATAATTTAAAATTAAAAATATATATATATTTTTCAATTGAATAAAATATGTTATTTAATATCAAACATTTGATACTTATTGGTCACTTTTACTTTTATTGTATCTTTCTTGACCCCAAAATGGTAAAAAATTGTTAGTGTCATGATAATAGTTAAAAGGGTTAACAGACTATAAAAAAATTACTATATAATGGTTGCTTTTTTGGATATGGTGGTGGTTTAAACCTCTGCAATATGCTGCTACGGTGGTTTCAAAAAATAGCCGCTAAATGGTGTGTTGGCATAAAATACACGGCGATTTCATTAATTTAGCAGTGGTTTATGGTAACCGTCATAGTGAACGCATTTAGCAGCAGTTTTTTGTGGTTTTAGCGGCAGTTTCCCCAGTGGAAAATGATATTTTTTTCATTGGTTTTTACACATTTGTTGAAAAATAATTTTATTTTCTCTAGGACAACTGCCGCTAAAACTAATATAACTGCCGCAAAATAATAATGGAAGATGAAAACTATGTAGCAGCGGTTTTAATCACTACTAAATTTTTGTATATAGAGGCGGTTATAACCACCGCTAATAGTAAAATACCAAATTATAGTGGCAGTTTTAACCACCACTAAATATGATCCATTTACTTGGCGGTGTTTTAAACCACAGCTAAAGCAAGATTTTCAAAAAAACCCAGCTAATTTTGAAGCCCCAGTTCCAGTGCCCTAAAAACCATTCAAATTTCAAATGAACATACATCCTACATCCAAAATAATACAAGGAAACCTGCATTTTCATAAGAAAAATCACATTCAAATCCACACACACTTGTCTAAGTATCACTCATTACATGGTGTGATAATCTTTCCACCGAGCCCATCCATGTGTCCCCCCTTGGAAACCAGTGTTACTCATATGAAGCTAAGTAACCCGAACAGTGTGATCGTACATTATACAACATGTATCACCCTAACATATAAAGTATCAACAACCTATTAGCACATCCTTAGTTTTCTGTAAAGAGGACAACAACTATATTTCAAGGTGAAATTAATACATTTATTTTCATTAAGTTTTAAATAATAATGATGCCATGTTCAGAGTCATGCCATCTTATAAATAAAGTTGATTTAATGAGGTTCACACCCATAATCCATTTAAATTATAAATTCATAAGGTACATGTAGTAATCAATCCATAACTCATACCAATTCTTATAGTTAATTAGGTATTTCATTCCATAATTAAATTTCTCTGATAATAGAATAAAAGTAACAGGTCCATGTGGACAACCCATGGTAGTTAATACTATACATGCAATGTTTTCTGGTAGTCCATGCCAGCATGCATTCAATATAATAACATCTTGTTCCCTTAATAATACTTATTCCCTAACCACCTAAAATAGGGTTTGGTCATTAAGGCATGCATAGGGGGTTTTCACATCTTCCCACAATTCATTTGAACTTCACTTTCATAGTTTTGAAAATAATAAACTTAAAAGTGAGTTTTATTAGAGAAAAACAAATTATATCAAGTCATTCAAGGATTACACCATTATGTGCAGTTCAAATTTGAGGTTTATGTTCCTTAACATGGACAATTTAAAAAATAAGGGGTACTAATTCTAATGAACTAAGTTCAACAAATTAAACAATAAATTTACAAGTCGCTGCATGGAAGTCCCAACAGAAATCATAGTGAAACAATTTATAAAAAATCAAGACTCTAATGGAAATACTATAGACCACCTACCAACTCCCCTGGATGACCGACATAACCAATATCAAGGAATGTTTGTATCCATATCGATATAAATTCTGGAAACAGATGAATGCCCTAATAATGTAGTGAATTTAGTTGCGCCAAAATAATGCATCTAGAGAGAAGATAAATGTAAAAATTAGGAAGGAAGATTTCTAGACTCACAGAGTGATATACAACTCACTTAACAGAGTTTAAATTCAACACCAGATAATGCGGATCAATCCAACCCTTTAAGAGGAGAGGATATGCGGAGCATGGGTGGGATCCCCCTTGAGCACACAAACGATAAATAAAGACAGAGTGGAAATAAATAAGAATGAAGGGGATTTTTTTTTAAATTCTATCCTATTTAAAGAGGTGCACAATTGTTTTACATATTTAGCCATACAATGTTCCAAACATTCACATGCAACTAATTATGGAGGGTCTTCGCATAGTTTATGAGAAAAAATTGGGAAACTGTGCACAAAATATTCATTCTTCCTCTCATCAATACCTGCATCATGTTATACTGGTGAAGGGATATTTTTTTGTTTTCTCTACAATTATGAAACAATTAGGATGATAGTGTAATGATCCAGTGGGATGATGTCGAGTGTGGTATTCAACATATATGGCTACATGTATTAAATTTTCCCTATTTTATTCATAGCATGACACTGATAGATTATATAATCTTGTTGAAATTTTTACACATTATTATATGATTCATGAATATAAATATCCATTAATTAAACATAAGGATTGAAAATTACTAGTGTCTTTGGAAGACTAGGTTCATAATACTTAAAAGGAAACATGAGAAATAGAGAAAATGTTAGATCATGAAAATGTTTAGTGAAAACTCTATGCCACACATGATATATATACAAACCAACTATTACCATATTTTTCCAACATATCAACACTACAACTAATCACTATATGGTGATGAACAAAGCTCGTCACCCTCTTTACCTCCATCTCTACTTCCTGATACCACATATAAAAACATTATATTGAAAATTAAATATAGTTTTATATTTATATATTATCTTAAAACCAATAAATGTTTTCAAACTAAATGATTTTGAATTTTTTTTAATGTACCTGTTCACCGTCAGTTGATGCATTACCATCAGGCACACATCTGGTCATCTTATGATATAAATAAATCAACACATTCTGAAAAGAGGACATCTACCTTCAATCATCATTTGAAAAATGAAGGTAAGCTGGCTCTGCAGATAGTTGGCCTATAATCTGGCCAAGTAAACCTATGGTGTCATCTATAGGGATCTCATATGATCAAATGGGACTAGTATCTACTCTCTGGTCTGATTCCATAAAGTATAATGCTTCCTCCTTGGCATTCATGTAATTTAATAAAATAAAATTATGTTTAGAACATATATTTTTAAAAAAAATATGTAGAAAAATAAAATAAAAATGATGACAGATTCACAGTACGAAAAAACAAAATATACATAACAATGATAATGAATAACTGAATAAATGAAATAAGTGGCTGCTAAATGAATTCATAACTATACATACAATCATCTTCCCCTTCAATCAAGTCAGGTTATTGCTCCATTACTTCATCCACTCCATCCATCCTTACTAGAATAATATTTTCAATATCATGATTGACAAATAAGTCTGCTTTTTGATGTTGATGAGATTCAATGTCAGAGGTCAAATATTCCACTTCATCACCCATATCATACCAATCTATTTGTTTTATGTGAGAAACTACACTCCACCCTACACCCACAACATCATTCATATAATATACCATTTTCTCTTGTGATGATAAGATATATGGATCATGCGGTACATGATCATGAACATCCATCAAGTGAGAGAAGTTCACATAAGTAAATTAAAAGAATCTCTTTTAGCACCTATGATAATATCGACCCAATTTCATTGGAATAAAACAACTAAAAAATTCTCGGGGTAGTTAAATTTCAATAATATCATATAGATTTCCATAGTATCCCACTTTATAAAATGTAAATATACCACTATCCAGTGTTTTCAAACCCTCTTCTCGATTGACTGTACGAAATCTAATGTCATTCACATTGTAAGAGTTGAATTTTCTAACTTGTTGTAAAGGACCTCAAGCAAGAAATGTCAAATATTATCACAACTCTTCTTGAGTAATAGTATTCATGATCCAAAAAAATATACATTATTAGATTTACAAAATATATGTGTCAACCTAATATCCATATTTATTGCAATATTTATGAACTTACACATCATGAAAACCATTGTACAAGCTCTTTATTAACTAATTTCATTATATCTTTCTCATTTCGTGTTCGGCCTCTCATTTGACTCTTTGTTTGTATCCACAAATCTTCAATAAATGGTTCTACAATTTCACTATTGAGAAGCACATATCTATGTGTCTGTAATAATTCCATTTCTTTTATTGTAACTTTTGAGGTCCTCCCAATTGATAGTCCAATAGTAGAAAATATTTTTTATTTCTCATGTATTTTAGATTGAGATGATGTGTCATCAACATGTCCAACTCGATTAAATCTAGTCTCAATATCATCCAAGTATCTAGAAACAAAGGTAAGATACTCATCTACCAAATAGACTTCAGCAATAGATCTTTTTGATTAAGCATTATTTCTCATGTATGATTTCAAATGCCCAAGATATCTGTGAAATAAAATAAAAAAACATAATTATGAATTTAATTACGTTCAAATATTTTTCTACCTAACTAGAAAATATATAAATAAAGTACCTCTTAATTGGATACATCCATCGATAATGTACGGGGCCTCCTAATTTAGCTTCCTCAACAAAATGCATGGTTAAACGTATTATGACCATTAAAATGACGGAGGAAAGATCATCTCCATTGCATAATGTGTCAATAAAAAACTATCTTGAAGGTTTTCAAGCTAAAATGGATATAGAGATTTCTCACATAGTTTTTTGAAAAATGTGTAGAATTGGAGTAAAATAGAAGTAACTTTTTCAAGTAATAATGTATGCAATGCCAATGGTAGTAACTTATGTAACAAAATATGTGAATAGTGACTTTTCAATCCATGTAACCCAGGATTATTTAAGTCAACACACCTTGATATGTAACTTGAAAACCCATCAGATACCTCTACATGCTTTAAAATTAGAAGGAATGTATCTTTATCCCTATTTTTCATTGAAATTTTTTTCGAAACATACTTTTCATTCTCATCTGGACAGAGATCACATTTTATGTTCATTACTTGTAAGTCTCTATGAGCATTAATATGATCCTTTTACTTTCCATGCTCATTAAGAAATTTTAAGATCAAATTCTCATACATTCTTCTCAATATGCACCACATCAAGATTATGTCGTTACAAATTAGATTCCTAATACATATGTTTTTGAAAACATACTTTTTTTCTTCCATTTTTTCATTTAGATTTCACTTGAAGATGCACTTCGAAGTCATTTCTCACTATCATTCAAATGATTAAACTTCCTAAATTCGGTTTCAACATTTCCAAGTTGTGCCAATATTTCAGAACTAGTTAACAAATTTAGAGGAGGTATACAATCAATGAATCTGTTAAATTTTTATTTGTTCAACCGAAATCTATGAGATGCATAAAGAAATATTAAATGGAACAAGAAGCACTATTTTCTACTATGAGGTGGACATTTGGGCTCAAAATCAAAGTTACAAATAGGACAAGCCAAACCCATGTAAGTGTTCCAACCAGATAAATTCTCAAGTCCAAGAAAGTCACTAACACTACTAGAAATGGATGTTTTCCCAAAGATTTTATCCCAACGGTTTACAAAAACCATTGTAAATGGGAGCATATACCAATGGTTTAACAAAAACATTGGTATAGGCCTGTTTGTAGGAGCCTTTACCAATGGTTCGAGAGAATCGTTCGGAAAAGTTTGCGTGTAGGAGGCTTTACCAACAGGTCTATAGAACCGTTGGGAAAAGCCTGTTTTTAAGGGATTTTACCAATGGTTCTATATAAACTATTGGTATAGATACTCTTTCCCAATGGTTTTTAAAAACCATTGGGAAAACTTTTCCCCAATTAGAAGTCCATCCTCATTCGCGAATAGAACTGAATGTGCAGCAGCAGGCCATCCTTGCTCAACTTCCCCCATCCGAACTGCTAAATCTCCATCAGATCCATCTCAAATCAAGTATTTTCTTCTTTCTACACTTAAAATCTTTAATTGTTACCTTATTATTATTTTTATTAATCTAATATTTTAGTTTTTTGTTTTGATTTTGATGTGTATCTCTTTTTTCTATTTTTATTTAACTTAGATTTTCTCCATCCCATTAGATCTATTTAATTAATTAAATCTTTAACCGTCCATCAGAGGTGAAACATCTTAGATTCATTGTGGTTGGATTATATATTTTCTATGTATTTGTTTTTATTCTTCTTCTTCATCTTGTAATTAATTGTTACTTGAGAATTCATTTATATGTGTTTATTAATTTTTAACAAAGTTTATATGAATGTTTTCCTTGAAATTCCTTTTAAAATATTATTTAATCCTATTCTCAATGAATTGAACAAGTCATGAATTTGATGACTATAATTTTTACATATTTCAACTTTTTATGAATTATTCAGTTCCATGACTATTTAGATTTATTTTCACAGAATATTTAAAGAATGAATTGGTGAAATTAAGACTTTGTCTTGGTTTTTTATTAAAAGAATGAAATAAATTGATTTAAAAGAAATGATTTGAACTATTTGATGTTTTCTAAGTAGTTTCAAATAATTATATTTGTGAAATGAAAATGAACCCTCTTGGAATGAGGGGGGTGAGGGGGCCTATCCAGGGGGGTGAGGGGGTTGTCTGAGGGGTGGGGGCTGTCCGGGGTGGGGGGTTGTCCGAGGTGAGGGGGCGTTTGGGGGGTTGGGGGCTGTCCGGTGTGAGGGGGGCTCTCTGGGGGGTAGGGAGGATATTCGGGTGGTGTTAGGGGTTGTACGGGGGGTGGGGGACTATCTGGGGGGTGGGGTGGGGGATCACCGGGGGTTGGTGGGCTTTCCGGGGAGGGGGGCTATCCGGTGTGAGGGGTGTATGGGGGGTTGGGGGCTGTCCGGGGTGAGGGGGGTTGTCCAGGGTGTGGGGGATGTCTGGGTGGTGTGGGGGGATGTACGGGGGTTGGGGGTTGTCCAGGGGGTGTAGGATATCTCAGGGTTTGGGGGATGTCCAGGGTGGGGGTGGGCAGTCCGCGGGGTGCGGGGGGGGGGGGGTTGTCCGTGTGGTGGGGGAGCTGTCCGGCCAGCGGTGGGGTGTTCTCCGGGGTGTTGGGGGGATGTCGGGGTGGGGGGGTTATCCGGGGGGTCGGGGGGTGTCTGGGGGGTGGGGCTGTCCGGGTAGAGGGAGGGCTATTCGGGGGGTGGTTGGGATGTCCGGGTGGTGCGGGGGGCTGTCTGGGTGGTGTGGGGGGCTGTTTGGGGGGTGGGGGGATTTCTGAGGGTGGGGGCTATCTGAGGTGGGGGTGGTCTGGGGTGCGGGGGAGGGGGGATATCTAGGGGTGGGAGGGATGTCCAGGGGTTGGGGGGATTTCTGGGGTGAGGGGGGCTATCCGGGGGGCGGGGGCTGTCTAGGTGAGGGGGGCTGTCCGGGGGTGGTGGTTTTCTGGGGTGGGGGGGGCTGTCCGGGCGGTAGGGGTGCTGTCCGGGGTGAGTGGGGGCTCTTAGGGGTGAGGTGGGGTGTTAGGGGTGAGGGGGTGGGGGTGCTGTCTGAGGCACCGTGTGGCCGGTACCACTCAAAGTGTCTCACTTTGATTTGAAATGGGTCAGATTTTAATTGAAAACAACAACAAACATACGGAAAACTAATCAAACACATTCGGATTGTGTTTATACTTTAGTAAAATGATACATTGGTCATTTTTGATAGGTACGAGTCAACTCTACCTCAATCCTTGACACGGTGTAGCCGGAATCACTCAAAGTGTCTCACTTTGGTTTGAAATGGACAACATTTTAAGTGAAAACAACAACTGACATACGAAAAACAGACCAAACATATTTGGATTATTTTAATACTTTAGGAAAACGATCCAATGGTCATTTGAGACGTGTACAAGACAACCCCGCCTCAATCCAAGGCACGGTATGGCCAGTATCAATTTAAATGTCTCTTTTTTTTTAAAATGGACACCATTTTAAGTAAAAACAAATGGCATATGGAAAACTGACCAAACGTATTCAGATTGTATTGATACTTTAACACAATGATCCATGGTTCACTCTTGAGGTGTATGAGGAGATGACACATCATTCGGGCGTGCGGTTTGCATGGCACAACTGAATATGTGTTTTTTAGGAATTTGGCATGCTTGAAAAGCATGTGTGGGGTGGTCAAAACCAGTCGAACGACCTCAGAATTCCATGAAATCAGAGTAAAACAAAGGGTGGGAAAATAGTGAAATGGCCAACTAGACTTCACATCAATCAGAGGTGTCGTGTGACTATGGTGGCCGGAAATGCACTATGTGTGTCAAAAATGGCCAAAACATGCATTTAATGGTCAAATGCATGCCGAACGACATCATAATGACTTGAAATCACAAGAAAACACCCTAATTATTATTTCTAAGGTGTAAGAGGAGACGTCACGTCATTCAGATGCGTGGTTTTCATGTCACAACTGACTATGTGTTTTTAGGTGTTTGGCGCGCTTGAAAAGCATGCGTGGGGTGGTCAAAACCATCCGAACGACTTCTGAATGCCATAAAATCAGATGACAACAATGTTTGGGTGAATTTTGAAATGGTTGGCCTGACGACACATCAATCGGAGGTGTCGTGTGACCGCGGTGGCCGAAAACACACTATGCATGTCGTAAATGGCCAAAACATTTGTTGTACGGTCAAATACAAACCCAAAGACATTGGAATGACTTCAAATCATACGAAAAATCCCTAATTATTATTTTCGAGGTGTACAAAAAGATGAAACGTCATTCAGATGTGTGGTTTGCGAGGCATGACTGAATATTTGTTTTTTAGGTGTTTGGTGCGCTTGAAAAGCGTTCGTGGGGTGGTCAAAACTGGCCGAACGACTCCGGAATGCCATGAAATCAGACGCCAATAAAGGATGGGTGAATTGTAAAATTTTCGGCCATACAACACGTTAATCGGAGGTGTCGTGTGACCTCGGTGGCCGAAAACTCACTCTGTGTGTCGTAAATGGCCAAAACAAGTGTTTAACTGTCAAATGCATACCGAACGACATCATAATGACTTGAAATCACACGAAAAAACACTAGTTATTATTATTGAGGTGTAAGAAGAGACAGAACGTCATTCGAATGCGCGGTTTGCACAACACGACTAAATATGTGTTTTTTAGGTGTTTGACGCTCTTGAAAAGCATGTGTGTGGTGGTCAAAACCGGCCGAAAGACCTCGGAATGCAATAAAATCAGACAAAAATAAAGGGTGGGTCAACAATAAAATGGTCTACCATATAGAACATCAATCGGAGGTTTCGTGTGATCGTGGTGAACGAAAACGCACTCCGCGTGTCGTAAATGGCCAAAACATGCGTTTAACGGTCAAATGCATACCTAACGACATAGAAATGATATTAAATCAAACTAAAACACCCTAATTATTATTTTTGAGGTATATGAGGAGACAACATGTCATTCGGACGTGCGGTTTGCGCAGCATGGCTGAATATGTGTTTTTTAGGTGTTTGGTGTGCTTGAAAAGTGTGTGTGGGGTGGTCTAAACTAGCTGAACAACCTCAGAATGCCATGAAATCGGACGGAAACAAAGGGTGGGGGAATTTTGAAATGTTCGGCCAGACAGCATGTCAATCATAGGTGTCTTGTGACCGTGGTGGCTAAAAACGCACTCTGCGTGTCGTAAATGGCCAAAACATGTGTTTTACAGTCAAATACGTACCCAACAACATAAGAATGACTTGAAATCACAAAAAACACCCTAATTTTTATTCCTGAGGTTTACAAAGAGACAGAACGTCATTCGGACATGCGGTTTGCGTGGAACGACTAAATATGCGTTTTTAGGTGTTTGGCACGCTTGAAAAGCATGCGTGGGGTGGTCCAAACTGTCTGAACGACCTCAAAATTCCATGAAATCAGATGAAAAAAAAGGTTGGGTGAATTGTAAAATGGTCGGTCATACAATAGGTCAATCAGAGGTGTCTTGTGACCGCGGTGGCCGAAAATTCACTTTGTGTGTCGTAAATGGTGAAAACATGTGATTTACGGTCAAATACATACCCAACGACATTGGAATGACTTGAAATCACATTAAAACACCGTAATTATTATTCGTGATCTATAAAAAAAAAAGACGACACGTCATTCGGATGCATGGCTTGCATTTCACGACTGAATATGTGTTTTTTAGGTGTTTGGCGCACTTGAAAAGCATGCGTGGGTGGTCAAAACCAGCCGAACAACCTCGAAATGCCATGAAATAAGACGAAAACAAAGGGTGGGTGAACTGTGAAATAGTCAGCCAAACGGCACGTCAATCAGAGGTGTTGTGTGACCGCGATGGCTGAAAATACACTTCGTGTGTCGTAAATGGCCTAAACATGCGTTTAATGGTCAAATGCATACCGAACGACATCGGAGTGACTTGAAAGCACACAAAAACACCCTAAGTTTTATTCGTGAGGTGTATAAGGAGACGACACGTCATTTGGATGCACGGTTTGGGCTGCATGACTGAATATGTGTTTTTTAGGTGTTTGGCGACCGGGTCGAATGACCTCGGAATGCCATGAAATTGGATGAAAAAAAATGGTGGGTGAACTGTGAAATGGTCGGCCATACGGAAAATTAATCAGAGGTTCCGTGTGATTGTGGTGGCTGAAAACGCACTATGTGTGTCATAAATGGCCAAAACATGCATTTAATGGTCAAATGCATACCGAACAACATCGGAATGACATGAAATCACATGAAAATACCCTAATTATTATTCATGAGGTGTATGAGGAGACAACATATCATTCAGATGCACGGTTTCTACGGAACGGCTGAATATGTGTTTTTTAGGTGTTTGGTGTGCTTGAAAAGTGTGTTGGGGGTGGTCAAAACTAGCTAAACGACCTCCGAATGCCATTAAATCATACGACAACAAAAAGTGGGTGAATTTTGAAATGGTCAGCCAGACGGAATGTCAATCGGAGGTGTCGTGTGACCGTGGGGGCTGAAAAAGCACTTTGTGTGTCGTAAATAGCCAAAATATGCGTTTTATGGTCAAATCCATACCCAATAACATTGGAATGACATGAAATCGTACAAAAACACCCTAATTATTATTCGTGAGGTGTAAGAAAATATGAAACGTCATTCGGATCCGCAGTTTGTGTGGCATGACTGAATATGTGTTTTTTAGGTGTTTGGCGCGCTTAAAAAGCGTGTGTGGGGTGGTCAAAACTGGCCAAATGACCTTGGAATGCCATGAAATCAGACGAAAATAAAGGGTGGCTGAACTATGAAATGGTCGGCTAGACGACACATCAATCGGAGGTTTCATGGGACCGCGGTGGCCGAAAATGCACTCTGCGTGTCGTAAATGGCCAAAACATGAGTTTACCAGTCAAATGCATAACGAACGACATCAGAATGACATGAAATAACACAAAAACACCCTAATTATTATTCGTGAGGTGTATGAGGAGAAAACATGTCATTCGAACATGTGGTTTGTGCAACACGGCTGAATATGTGTTATTAGGTGTTTTGTTCCTTTGAAAAGTGTGTGTGAGGTGGTCAAAACAATCCGAACGACCTCAGAATACAATAAAATCGGACAATAACTAAGGGTTGGTGAATTTTGAAATGGTCGGGCAGACAACAAGTCAATCGGAGGTTTCATGTGACCGCGGTGGCTGAAAACACACTCCGCTTGTTGTAAATGACCAAAACATTCGATTTAGGTTCAAGTACATACCGAACAATATTAGAATGACTTGAAATCACACAAAAACACCCTCATTAGTATTCGTGAGGTGTAAAAAAAGATGACACGTCATTCGGATGCGCGGTTTGCGCAGCACGACAGAATATGTGTTTTTTAGGTGTTTGGTGTGCCTTAAAAGCATGCGTGGGGTGGTCAAAACCGGCCTAATGACCTCATAATGACATTAAATTGGATGAAAACAATGGGTGGGTGAACTGTGAAATGGTTGGCCATACGTCATGTCAATTAGAGGTATCATGTGACTACGATGGCCGAAAACGCACTCTGTGTGTCATAAATGGCCAAAACATGCATTTGACAGTCAAATGCATACCAAACGACATTGGAATGACTTGAAATCACACAAAAACAGCCTAATTTTTATTTTTGAGGTGTACGAGGAGACGGAACGTCATTCGGACATGCGGTTTGCGCGACACGACTAAATATCTGTTTTTTAGGTGTTTGGAATGCTTAAAAAGCGTGTGTGGGGTGGTCAAACACGGCCTAATGACCTCAAAATGTCATGAAATCATACGACAATAAATGGTGGGTGAATTGTGAAGTTTTCGGCCATACAACATGTCAATCAGCGGTGTCGTGTGACCGCGGTGGCCGAAAATGCACTATGTGTGTCGCAAATGGCCAAACCATGTGTTTTACTGTCAAATACATATCCAAAAACATCTAAATGACTTGAAATCACATGAAAACACCCTAATTATTATTCGTGAGGTGTATGAAAATACGACACATCATTTGGATGCACGGTTTGCACGGCATGACTGAATATGTGTTTTTTAGGTGTTTGGTGCGCTTAAAAAGTGTGCATGGGGCTGTCAAAACCAGCTGAACAACCTCGGAATGCCATGAAATTCGACGAAAACAAATGGTGGGTTAACTGTGAAATGTTCATCTAGACGGCATGTCAATCAGAGGTGTTGTGTGACCGCGATGGTCGAAAACGCACTCTGTGTGTTGTAAATGGCCAAAACATGCGTTTAATGGTCAAATGCATACCGAAAGACATCATACTGTCATTAAATCACTCAAAAACACCATAATATTTATTTGTGAGGTTTACGAGGAGACGTTACGTCATTCGGACATGCAGTTTAAGCGGCATGACTGAATATGTGTTTTTTAGGTGTTTGGTGCGCTTGAAAAGCATGTGTGGGGTGGTCAAAACCATCTGAACGACCTCAGAATGCCATGAAATCATACGAAAAATAGGTTGGGTTAATTTTGAAATGTTCAGCCATACGACGCGTCAATCGGAGGTGTTGTGTGACTATGATGGTTGAAAACGCACTCCGCGTGTCGTAAATGGACAAAACATGCGTTTAACGACCAAATGCATACCGAACGACATCAGAATGGCTTGAAATCACAAGAAAACACCCTAATTTATTATTGAGGTGTATGAGGAGACAAAACATCATTCAGACATTTAATTTGCACAAAAACGTTGAATATGTGTTTTTTAGGTGTTTGGGGCATTGAAAAGCATGTGTGGGGTGGTCAAAACCGGCCAAACAACCTCAGAATACCATGAAATCGGAAAAAAAAATAAAGGGTGGGAGAATTTTAAAATGATTGGGTAGACATAATGTCAAACGAAGGTGTCGTGTGACCGCGGTGGCCGAAAACATACTCTGCGTGTCGTAAATTACCAAAACATGCGTTTTACGGTCAAATACATACCGAATGATATCGAAATGACTTGAAATCACACGAAAACACCCTAATTATTATTCATGAGGTGTAAAGAAAGACAACATGTCATTCGGATGCACAGTTTGCATGGCATCGATGAATATTTGTTTTTTAGGTGTTTGGCGCGCTTGAAAAAGCATCCGTGGGGTGGTCAAAACTGGCCGAACGACCTCGGAATACCACGAAATTGGGCGACAATAAAGAGTGGGTTAATTGTAAAATGTTTGGCTAGATTACACATCAACCGGATGTTTCGTGTGACCATAGTGGCCAAAAACACACTCCAAACACCCCCACCCCGGATAGCCCCCCTCACCCCCGGAGAGCCCCCCGTACCCCCCGGACAACCAACCCACCTCGGACAGCCCCCCCCCCCCCCCCACCCATTGGACAACCCCCCCCCCCTCCCCCCCACCCACCGAACAACACCCCCCCACCCCAGACGGCCCCCCACCCCCCTGACAGCCCCCCACCCCCCGGACAGCCCCCCTAACCCCCCAGACAGCCATTCTTTCCCCAGACGTCCCCCACCCAGCAGACAACCCCCCACCCCAGAAAGCCACCCACTCACCCCGAACAGCCCCCCACCGCCCGGACAGCCCCTTACACCACTCAAACAGCCCTCCCCCCCCCCATCCCCACACACCACCCGGATAGCCCCACATCCCCCGGACTTCCCCCCGCTCAATTATTTAGCTCTAATATCTAAGTCCAAATGTTATTCATCTATTTTTTTATTTTTTGTTTTGATTTGTTCTAAACTAGATCCCTCTCTCTTTACCCAGGCTGGGAACCCATTCCTCCCTATAGATCCATATTAAGTTAGTCAATTTTTTAGTTCTACACTCCAAATCAATAAGGCTTAACTTAGTTTTAATATTTTTCATCTATTATTGTTTGTTTCTCTTTTGATTTGACTTAAACCAGGTGGTGTCGTGTGCTGCATGACATACCCAATAATTACAGTTTGATTTGTTTTCTATTTTCATTATACAATTCAAGTGTCATGATTATATTAAAAAACTTGATTTTAATTCATCATATCCACTCCTTTTATGTAGTTATTGAATCATATCGAGGCACGATGTGGCCGATACCACTCAAAATGTCTCACTTTTATTTGAAATGGACAGGATTTTAAGTGAAAACAATAACTTGCCTACGGAAAACTGACAAAATTTATTCGAATTGTGTTGATACTTTAGAACAATGATCCATGGGTGTTTTGTGATGTGTACGAGTCAACCCCGCCTCAATCTGAGGCACGGTGTGACTGATATCACCCAAAGTGTCTCTCTTTTATTTGAAATGGACAGCATTTTAAGTGAAATCAACAATTGGCATACAGAAAACTGATCAAACGCATTCGGTTTTTGTTGATACATTAGGACAAAAACCCATGGTGCCTTTGTGACGTGTACGAGTCAACCCTACCTCAATCCAAGGCACGGTGTGATGGGTACCACTCAAAGTGTCCCACTTTTGTTTGAAATGGACATGATTTTAAGTGAAAACAACAATTGGCATACGGAAAACCGACCAAACGCTTTTGGATTATGTTGATACTTTAGCACAACGATCCATGGATCATTTTTGATGGGTACGAGTCAAACCAACCTCAATCCGAAGCACAATGTGACTGGTATCACTCAAATTGTCTCACTTTTGTTTGAAATGGACAACATTTTAAGTGAAAACAACAACTGGCATACGGAAAATCTTTACCAGGATACACATAGATTCTTGAAATTAAGTGATAAAAAATAAAATATGGTCTATTGGTCATAATTTATTAGAAGAAAATATTCAAAAGGAAAATATTGAAACAAAATGGGTCATAGTATATATAGAAAAACATGAATTATATTAGGAATGAGTCTCAACATACCATCATGAACATGCACCAACACTCATGTTCTAATTCTCAATCATCGTTCGTTCATTCAATACAATAGCATAAAACAAATAAATATCATATAGTGATTTCATATGAAACCTATGAACACTCAAGCGTACCATATAACAAATTGGTCAACAAGGCTACACATAGATTCTTGAAAAATAAGTTTCAAAGCCTCATAAAAATACCCCAATGGTGAGGAATACATATGGTGACACTATAGCCCCATGGATCGCCTCAGTAACATCCTAAAACAGTGGGTTCTAGGACCAAACCAAAGTCCCTTTAATAACCCAATACCAAAGACTTGATTGAATATTCATACCCACTACCCAAGATGGGGATTCATCTCACATCACACCCAGGAGAGAAAATTTCAATTAGCCACATACCCCCTTATTCTAATTGAAAAGTGTATGAAAAACATGTAGTCTATTCTGGTAACCCATATCATATGTTGAGTTTGGCAAATGTTTCACACTAACACATCACGAACCATTTATACATGGATACATAATCATTAGAGGAATATAAACATCCCATGTACTTCCTATAACTCATCCTAGGTCTAAGAACATGGCCACTAACATTGTCTATATTATGGGTGTCATGATCCTTGTCCACTCTACCCAAGTTTTTCTGTTGGTTTTAAGATACTGAACCCAAGACTATAAATAAACATCCCATGTGCTTCCTATAACATGTAGGTTTTTTCTCTTGTTTGTATTGGTGTTGTGGTTTGAGTGAAGAATGAAGTCTAAATTTTGAATACTATTATATGTGTTTTTGTTGTGGTTTGAGTGAGGAATGAATTATAAATTTGTAATAATATTATGGGTGTTATTGCATTTCCTATAAAATGTAGGCTTTTTCTCGTATGGGTGTTATTTCATTTGAATTTCTAAATTTCTAAATTTCTAAATTCAGGAATAAATTCTAAATTTTGAATACTTTGGATGGGGATTTTGTGTTGGTGTTGTTGTAGGTCTGGAGAGGGGGAGGTGTGTTGTTGTGTTGCTGTGGAGCTGTGTTGTTGTAGGTCTAAAGAGGGGAGAGGGGCCTGTTGCTGTAGAGTTGAGAAAATGTATACCTACAGTTTTCAAAACCGTTGGTATAGATTCTATAATATAACTATACCAATGGTTTGGTTATAATCCTTGGTATAGGCTTATACCAATGGTTATAACAAAACCGTTGGTATAGCCTTATGGCTTTCCATATCCCCTCTATACCAACGGTTTAAAACCATTGGTTTAAGTGTAACACATATATACCAACGGTTCTGAAACCGTTGGTATATGTTATACTTTAACACACATATGCCAACGGTTTGTAGAAAACCGTTGGTATACCTTCTATTTTTACACCTATACCAATGGTTTTCACAGAACCATTGGTATAGGCCTATTGTCACGGCTTACTTGGCCACGGTTGATGGAACCGTTGGTATACTATATACCAATGGATTCCAGGCCTTTACCAATGGTTGTGAACCATTGGTAAAGTGTATCATTCCAGTAGTGTAATGGTCTACATTAAAGCAGCAAGCATTTTTAACATTGTTTTAGAAGAAGCATCATATTTCTCAACATCGTTGCTCCATAACTCCTATAATTATTCAATTAAAGGCTGCAAGTATACATCAATATCATTTCCAAATATTTTTTTCTAGGAATAATCATCAAAATGATAAAAGAAGTTTTTTTCATACACATCCGCAGAGGCAGATTGTAAGGGATCAAAACAACTGGACAAATGCTATAACTGGTACTCAAAGTCCCAAATGGGTTGAATCCATCGGTATCCAATCCCAATCAAAAATTCCTTAGATCAACTGAGAAATCTGGATGTAATGAATCAGATATCTTCTGCGATTTTGAATCTCATGGATGTCACATTAACCAATCATTGTTATTATCTACAGAATTCCACTTGATGTGTTCAACAGTTTTCAATAACATGAACAATCTTTGCAATCAAGGCTTTAAAGTAAAGTAACGCAAACCTTTACAGGTGTGTTCCTTTTCTTATTTTTCATGGAAGTATGTTTATTCAGACTTCCAACATCCCCCATTTACTTCCATCTATAAGAATATTTTTTTTTAAAATCTTATCTACTAGAATCCTCTCACCAATAAAGCATACAATCATTAGGAAATGCATGTATTTTTGTATAATTCATACCAATCATGTTCACAACATTTTTCACATCATAAAAAGACTCAGGGATATTTGCTTTAGGAAATTCATCACGCAAAAATTCCAATATCATATACATTTTCGTATTTGTAATTCTACATAAACATTTGATATGGTACAACTTCAGTAGAAAATTAAGTTTTGAATATTTCAAACATCTACTATATAACTCTTGATTTCCATCATCAACTAAACCATGAAATGTATTTTCCTCAGTGAATTTTTCTCTTACATTAGTCTCTATATAATCAAGAGGATAATCCAATGATATGTTATAATCTTGATCTGGTTTTCCTATAGTCTCAAAAATATTACTTTTCATGTTGCTATTTGTAACACCTTCATTTGTTTATTCTGATTTGTTTTGATTTTGATGGTGGGGTCTTGCAATGTTGAATGCATCATTTATAACGTTTTTTATTTCATTTTCCATTGTAGGAAAAGTTGGTAGCTCATTCTATGGATTGACATCAGTGCTTAACCTTTATGTATCGTTCGATTCTCTGTTCCAAATACAACACTAACATTGAGAAGGTAATTGCTTCAATATTAAAGGTTCATAAACTTCATCTCTCTTCAACCATCTTCTAAATTTACATTTAGTACATGAACATATTATTCTCCCTTTAACGGATCGATTGGAAATTGAAAAATATAAAAAATCTTCCAAACCCTTAGCATACAAGGGTGTGTTCCTCGGTAATGTGAATCAACTTTTTTCCATGTATATCACAATTTTCCTACATAATATTAAAAAAAATTAAAACACATAACTATTACTGAATAGAGAAATGGATTCATATATACTAGTTGAAAAATTATATAAATATGTTAAATAAGGTTTTCCTATATAAATACATATGGTAAAAAATGAACTCACCCAATAGAAAACCAAATAATGAAAATTAAAAAAATCCATAAAAGAATAGAGAGATAATAAAAAACCATGCTATAACAAATGAACTATATACTAAATTTCAGAAAATAAATACATCATTAGAAGATAATAAACATTAGAAACAAAAATTCCAAAAGACAAAACGAGGAAAAACCTTGAAGATGGTCCCAATTCCAATCCTAGTCCCAAAATCCCATGCTTTTCCCTAGAAATCTAATCATCAAGCATTGCACCTTGCCCAAACCCAAGCCTACAATCAAGTAGCATCAACTTGGGTTTCAATTTCCATGGTATCAAGAGAAATGTGTGACTATAATTAAATATGTCACCACAAATGATATCCCTAAATATAACCATAGAATAATAATGTACATGTAGAAGTGGAACAAATAAAAAAATAATAATTTAATTAAAAGGTAGTAAATAACCACTAATGCTTGGGCTCTACGATGACACCTAAGAATATGAGGAAAAAATATCACCTATGAAATAAAATGTAATGAATATATGGATGAAATTCATTTCACTGATGATAATAATATTGAATGCATTGTCGATCACACTAATGATAAAAATACATAGATGAAACTAATGTAATTAATGAAACCAAGAGTATATATGATGAAAATGACACTAAAAACATTGACGCATTGGATGACATCAAAGAAACAGATAGCACCAATTAAATAGATGGCATGGATTACATGGTTATGAAAAACAATACTAACAATGTTCATGATTCCAAGAACAACAAAAATTACAATGATTGTGGTGATGTATTAAAAACCATTGATGATGAAAACCCCAATTAACAAAATAAACAAGGAAAAAATTATGTTGATGAAAAAACTAATAACAAAAATGACACTAAATACATAGATCATAGACATGGACCATACCAATGGAAATTATGACATTAATAATTTCAATGATTCCAATGAAATTGAATAAATTTATGTGACAAACAATATCAGTGATACCTATGAGATGAATCGTACCGAACAAACTCTTGAAACAAATAAAGCATATAAAACCAATGACTCTAAAGTAATTGAGGAAACATATCACAATGATAAAACTTATTACAATGAGCACATCAACACAACCAAATAAGATAATGAATGTAAAAACACTGATGACATTAATGATGTTGATAACTATAATGAAACCATAAATTCTAGAAAAACTAATCAACCTAATGAGACTGGAGACACTAATTATATTGAAGAGATAGAAGAGTCCAACTACATCTCCATCACTTATGAACACAATAACAATGATGACATGGGTGAAATTCATGACATTGAGTACATTTATGATATAGAGGATAGTAACCAATAGAAAAATATAGTTTTACCTAATGAAACTTAATTCATAAACAACACAGGTGACACTAACAACCCTAATGAATATTATAACATCAATTAAACTGATGATGTTGATGACTTAAATTACAATAAAAAGACTGATGAAACTAATGATATAGATAACCCAAACTAATGATATAGTTTTACCACATTGAGGGCTTCGAGGGGTTGTTAGGGTCATGGGGGTTTTCGGGGTCATAGGTTCCTAGGGCTTCAGGGGGTCGCGGGGGTCTTGATGGGTAGTGAGGCACGGTGAGCGGTGGTGAGGTGCGGTAAGGGCTTCAGGGGGTCATTGGGGTTTTGGGGGTTTTCAGGGTCACAGTCTCCTAGGGATTCGGGGTTTTGTGGGGGTCACGATAGATGATGAGGTGCGGTGAAGGGAGGAGAGGCATGGTGAGGGCTTCAGGGGGTCGTCGGGGTCACATGGGTCGTCGGGGTCCTAGGGTTTTGGGGGTTCGTCGGGGTCGGGTGGGTTGGGGTTGTTGGGGGAGACGGGGGAGTCTACAAAGGTGGGGGAGAAGTTTTTTTTGCTGTAAAAAAACTATGTTGCATGGTATTTTATTAATAACAACAACTAATTTATTTAAAAAAATTATCAGTGGTTTATTAAACCGGAACTAAAGGCTAATAATGTTATGTGATAGAAGGTTAAAACATAGAGATAAAATTTAAAACATAACCGAAAATTGTATAAATTTTTTCGGATGAGATAATTTTGTCTTATATTATCCCTATAATCTAAATATATCAATTTTATGCAACATTAACATAAAATTAATTTATATTAATTTATTACTTTAAGTAATTCCAACAGTTCCCTTCCCCTTTCCTGTATAGGACACCACCCCTCCTCTATTACTCACAATTCATGATACATTTAGCATGGATGAGATCTACCCAAATCACATTATAATGTTCCTAAAAACTTTTTATAGTTATCATTTAAACCAAAATACCAACCTGGATTTATTAAGGTTTAATAAAAAATAGGTTCTTTAAAGAGGTGGTAATCGTCTTAATCGGGAGTCTCATTTTACTAATTCGTATACAAACTTATATTCTATCCTAAAATTTTAAATATAATAAAATAATTTTATATCATATAATAATATGCAATTATTTCAATATCATAACCTTATTCATATCCTTTTTCCATCAAATGGGAAAAACTATCCTTTGTGCGTACGTAGGGACTACGACCTTATAAATAAATGTATTTTTTTTACCATCACTTACATTCAAGGATGGATATTATGATGGATTTAATGTATATAAATAATTTTCATGACATAATTATGAATCTAGAAATACAATATATCATCAATATTCATACCATTCTGATGGTTAAAAATGGAATCAACATATATTTGTGCATATGAATTATTATACCCACATAGCATTGTACTACATTTTTCGAAAACTACCTCTCATGGATAGTCGTCGGGATGGATCAAATGAAGGAGCATGATTTTTATAACATGATCATAATTCTAAGTGGAAAATATAACATTTTATTTCTTTATTTTGTATCCAATTAATATTAAAAAAATCACTTCTGAGTACTGTGGTCTACTACCTCTCGAGCCGATGTATTTTCTTTTTTCATGACCTCTTTTCAGGGGTGACTCAAAATTTTATTTTATATATAAAAATTAATTATTATTTCATGATTATTAGTCTATAGATTATGGAATAATGTCCCCTTTGACCATGGTCATCTTATCAAATTCTTTTTTCAATTATGAACCAAACCTTTTCAAAACCCTTGATCTGGACTTGACAGATTAAGTAATTAAATATTTCATTGAAATAAATTGAATAAATGGTCTAATGATAAGTTAATAAACTTTTAAAATGTTTTAAACAGGTAAATAATTTGTATAGGTTTATTATATAGGAGTTAAACAACATACATAGCAAGTTGGGACTCTCGAAAAGGGGTTTTTTAACTCAATTTATTTTCATTGAGTAATATTACTTCTTCATTATCTATGTTATTCTAAGATTATGTGTCTAATGAACTATGATTATTTTATATTTTATTTACACTTATTTTATGTGGATTTACATTTGTTACACGTAATCATCTCAATGATCAATTCTCACTTCAATGTTATGATCTTTGTAAGGTTTTTTATCTCACATTTGTTTCTTTGGTACTTAGGGATGACATCAAGGGATTATAAGATCGAGGATGATCATCAGTTTAAATGTATAGATAACACTTTTGAGGTTTTAAGTGATGGTATTTTATGGTTATTAATTATATTTTATAGATATTTTATTTGTTTGAGGTATGTATAACCCTTATGTTTACATGAAGGATTATTTCATAAGGTTGTTATTGGGTTTTTAGGGATGTAATCCAAAAAGTATGTGACAGAAATAGTGGTTAAAAAATTGTTTAATTTTGAGGATATTGAGGTTAATTGGTATATATGGAACATTATTTATGGATTTATCTAAGTTCAACCTTCGGTTTTATTGAAAAAATTTTGGAGTTAAATATTTCATTCCATCATATGTTGGTTTATTAATTTTGGGAATTATCTTACCTTATGAAAACCATTTTAGATTGAGTAATTACAAGAGAATTATATGTTTATCCCTATCTATATCCTTTTATCATATAAAATTTTATTCTTTCATCATTAAAAATATTCATTGGGGATACTCATCGCATGGAATATTGGAGGACATGGAGGTGGAAGCTTGTTAAAACACACAACCAAATGATAAAAGTGCATCTATGGATTTGAGTAAAATCAAGTAAGAATATTTTCAAATTTTCTTAGTCAGGATTATAAAATAATCCCATGTAAATTAAAAATGTAATATTTTTTAAATCATTTATGATTAAATGATGGCCTCCTTTCTCTTTTATTAATTCATGATTTTGTTTTCATTAACTTTTTCATGATCTCATTCTCTATCAATCCCAATTATTATTTAGAAATTAATTTTATCCTCTATGCCCATATTATCTCTTCCCACTAATTTTCTCTTTTTATAGAACTTAATTATGTGTCATTCTTTACAACCTTTAATTTCTCTTTTCCTCTTTCAAAAAGGAAGTTTTATTAACCCTTTTTATGATTTCGGTTTTCAATAAAGTTATTTTCAAATATTAAAATTTTAAATTATCAATCTCGAGATCTAATTGTGAGGAATTAATTTATTTAAGGGTAGATGTAATACTTGGAGATTCTAAAATAAGACTATGTTCGATTGTGTACAGGACACACAAGATCGATCTTTAACAATCATGAAATACGATTATTTAAATATGACCATTATAATATAGTTATTGAATTTATTGGTATGAATATTAGTAACAAATTTATAATATATATATATATATAAATAAGTCAATAAAATTTTATTGATTAATAATTAGAAAATAAGAACTCAATTTTTAGTAAATTTATTTTACTCTAAAAAAAATATGTTTTCTTCAAACATGGTTTTTTAATTTTCAATAAATGAATTAAAATCCCTAAAAAACTTATCTTTGGCCAATTGAATGGAATATGTTAGATAATAAATACTAATTTCCACTTATGGCTCACATTTACTATTATTTTTACTTTATTGACCCCTAAAGAGTAAAAAAACAATGTTATTGTGGTAATCATTAAAAGGGTTAATATAAGGTTAAAACTATGAGATAAGGGTTAAAAAGTCACCTAAGATTGTATCAATTTTATTGGATGAAATTATTTTTAATTATAATTACCCTTTATTTGAAATATATCAATTTTTTCAAAATAAAAATTGAAAATAAATTTATATTATTTTAAAAATTTAAGTAATTATAACGGTGCCCTTGTCCTCTCTTATATAAGAACACCACACCTTATCTCTTCATCACACTTCATGAGCCATGTATCTCAACCAAGAAATGAAAAAAAAAACCTTTCAATATTCCTTCCCACTTACTAGAGTCACTAGTCTCACCAAAATACCAACCTAGAAGTCTTAACAAGTTAGCAAAAGGAGGTCCTTCAGAGATGAGATAACCGTCTTAACCGAGCGTCTTCATTTTACTTCTTCTTATACCTAATTATATTATATCCTAACCATTATAATATAATAAAATAAACATATAATATATAAAATTATGTTATTATGTTGATGGAATAACCTTATTAATTTCCTTTTCCATCAAATAATAAATGAAACCATCATTCATGCTTATGTGTGTACTACTGCCTTGTGAACCAATGTATTTTGTTTCTCCTCACCACCTTTCATAGTTGGTTATTATGATGGATTTAATTATTATATATTATATTTATTTAATAAATAATCATCTATAAATATAATATCTTATCTAACTTTTAACCTTCCTATTAATTGAAGAATGATAATGTTGTTAGTGCGTACGTGTGGACAACCACCTCTACAAAGTGTTGTTATTCAATTTTAATAATTAATTTATATGGATCATAATGAATATATAGTTAATGAATTTATATTATATTTATGATTTAATTATTACTCTATAATGTTTAATTTTTATTTACCTTTATTTCATTCCATCCATTTAAAATTGGAAACATCACTCGTGTGTACATACAAACTATCATATCTGTGAAGCGATGTAATTCATTTTTCATCGCAATCATAAGTTGATGATTTATAAAAGTGTATATAATGGTTAAATATAATAAATATTAAATTATTAAAATTCTATTGATGAATTTACCATGATAAATGTGCAAGTATTATAAATGATAAACCGAAATATATATGAAGAATGAACCAATTATCAGCCGGAATAGGGATTTTAATAAAGAATTGTAAAAAATGTGTGATTAGATGTTATAAGTAAATAATATATTATATTATATGTATTTATATGTTTATATAAAATATTTATAAAAAAATATATTTATTATATAGGAGGTTTGAACTCAGATGAAGCAAGATGAGACTTGAGGTAAGGGTTTCTCATTTCATTTATTTGGGATGCATATTTCCTATTCACCACTTGATTACTTTATGTATTTTATATAATTAACATTAATTTAATTTATCATTCATCTCATTAATATTTTTTTGATTTAAAAATCCTTGTAATTTCTTCTCTTTTTTGATCTTTTTTTATTAGGTGATTGCCAAACCAATAAGGGATTTTTGTTTCAATTCCATTTCTTTTCAGGATTATTTTTGTTAAATTTTCATTGAGAGAAATTATGTGATAATAATATTTTAAACTCCATATTTTTTCTTCTCCTGTGTTTATTTAATAATTTTTAGGTTTTTATTTCATTTTCCCCTCTTTTTTACATAAAATGATTGAGAACCCTAATTTTCATAAAATTCAACTTTATTTCCCCTTTGGCTGAAAAAACTTTTATTATATTTAAAAATTATCTTTTCCATGTATTTAATAGTGTTTTTACTCCAAAATGAGTGATTAAAGTCCTTTTATCCATATATTACTTTTTAGAAAAAGGTATAAATTGAATCTTCTTTTCATTTTTCGAATGAGGTACTTTTTAATAATGGTGTGAATGGAATGTATATTTTAATATATACCACATGAATGTATTTTCTTATCTTTATGAATAATATTTGATTATAAGATTCCTTAATAAGTTTCCACAGTTTTTAAAAAAAATCATAATATTCTGAAATTTTTTAGACTTAAAATAAGTGATTTTAAAATGAAAAGGGTATTTTTTTCAAGAAAAGTTCCAATGATCAGTTCAAGATATTCTCATCAATAAAAAATTAGTGATGTTGATTATTATTTACTAAGGACATGGTATAATGATACTATACTTATTATTTATCTTTAAGGTCAATAATTATCTTCTTTATTAAACCCATTTTCTTTCTTGTGGATTAAACTATGAAAAAAATATAAATATTATCATTACCTTTTATCATATATATGAATGGATTATAATTATTTGATGAATGGGTATGTTATAGCCCCCCCCCCCCCAATGCAATATTTATTGTGATATATATATCTCAATAGATGATCATGAACATGATAAACATAGAAAATATTATGAATAGATTTGTTCATATTTCGATTTGTGAGTATGATTTCTTCTATTTATGCTCACAAGATTATGTGTGTACATGGTTTTGAATGTAAATGTTCACATTTTGATTTGTGAGTGAAATATATTATAGTGATTATCACAAGATTAATAGTGGATATGATTTAAAATATATATGCTCATAATATTATGATTTTCTAGGCTTATGATTCCACATGACTCTGTTAAGACTCTTGAATAATAATTACTACTTTGACACCCTTATTAATCATTTTTTTAATATGACTCTATTTTTTTGTTTATGATATAATTTTTTTGAATTCATTTTTTTTATTTAATTTATACACTTAATTACGGTATCATACCCTTATGATCTTACTATGTTCACTTATGATTAATATCTTCTCTGTTTCCCCTTATTGAGCATCTAAGATCACCTTTTATTATATTTCCATTTCCCATAGGTTATTAAGGATGATATTATATGTGATTATTCTATAAGGGTAACATGTGTGCATATTTTTTAGGGGATATTGACATATATTTATGGAATAATTAAATTAGGTTATAAAGGTGTAAATTCATGTTTTAGGTGAAAGAAATGTATTTTATACCCTAAATTTTTAGTGTATTTGGATACAAGATACATAAAAATATTATTTCATAAAGGATGTTCAATATATCCCAAAGATTTTTATATAAGTAACCATCTATATATATCATAATTTAAACCTTACTTCAAAACATGGGGAAGGAAAACATAATACATGGTGTCATTCGATGATAATTATGGATAATCATAGGAGATATTAATTAGTGATCATAAATGATCATAATAGTATAAGAACATGATCATAACATAAGGATGTATTTCCTAATAAATTCAATTACTTTAATCAAGTTTCATGGAATAAGTCTTTTCTATAATAATAAAAAAATTCATAATAGTGAGAAATCATGAATAATCAATCATGGGGTATGAGAGTACATCATATACATATTAATGTCTCATAATCATAAAATAATAACATTGTAAACATGTATAAAAAGTAACAACTTTACACATTAAGATAAGTACATGAAATCAAGTCCTTAAATGAACATATGGACATGAAACCAAGTACACACGTAGACTTATAGACATTAAAACTGGTCTATAAATGTATTTGTGAACAAGAAATCAAGGTCATTCATAACATAGTTATCCCATTAGTTATGTTTCTTAATCCAATGCATTGTAGGGATATAACATACCAACACAATCTATTCATATTTATGACAAAATATCATGAAAACATGTATCATTTCATCATAACTAAACCCATATAAAATAAAACAAGTTTCATCAATATCTCGTCATCGTAATCATAACCCATCTAGATAATGACTACTTATTTTATCATTAGATCATGTCCCCAATGAAACATAACTAACATAAATGGATGTTATCATAGATGAAAACACCTTTAAAATATTATTGGAATAGTTCTTGAGGAAGATAATAATTTCATTTTCAAATCACATATTTAAAATCAAAATATTTCCAAAATATTTGGGAAAAATTTTAGAGTGAAATATAGAATCATGTAAAGGAATATTAAAAGAAAATAGAATTCATGATGATATGAAAAGATTTTCATGCGGTATATGTTGAAATAAATATTATGTTCACACTTTTGGTAAAAAATACCTTGTTTGGTAAATTATGTGAATATTATTTTAAATATTATTATATAAAGTAAAATATGGTTAAAATTTTCATTATTAAATAATTTTAGAATCGTAAAAACATTATTGAAAACATTTAAAACAAATAATGACATGGAAAAAATTTTACCAAAGAGAAAATAAGGTTTTTTCTGAAAAACAATTTATGGGTCATTTCACATACCAAAGATTGGGAAATGGTAAAATTAATAAAATAAATCCATGAATAACCAAATGAGAAGAAAATATATGTGGTATAAAATATAATAACCATATAATTTCACTCAATGTGAATTTATTATAGATAATCCTTAAAATAATTGTGATTGTAACATATATACTATACTCAATTATTAACCAAATTCATATGTGTTAAAACATTATTTTATTTCATAAAAATGTTTTTAATATCTTCTTTAGGACTATTGGGTCAGTATTTTAAAAAGATAAATACATATAGGACTTGGGTAATGAAGTTTGGAAGATATTGGGTGTAATGCCCTAGCCCCAGAAACTCAGAGTCGGTGCATCACTTTATTATATTATAATGATTACAATGAATAAAATTTGTAAGGAACAATATGTTTAGTAGTATTGGGGAAACTTTATTCATACATGTATCCCATTTCACATTGGGAAAAGAAAACAAAACATAATACATAACAAGAGCTAATAAATTGTATCCATGAAAAATAAATAAATGATCCCTTCTTCATAACCTGTGGAAGGAAAAAAATGAAAAGGGTGATCTCAAATGTTCATTAAGGATTACATATATAAAAATCATGAATCAATAATAATTGAATCATAATCAATTTTATATAATAAATATGGCATGGTGAATAAATGAAAAACACACGCCATCAATAAACTGAGAATGGTAATGCATCCATAGATTTTTTTTCATAGTGAAAAAATCATAGAAAGTAATAACTATATAATGAATAAATGGAATTCTTATTATTTTTACAACATATATTTGGCACATGAATAATAAAATCGTCAATATGGTTTAAGTCTGTGGGTAGATACCCGTCTGATTCTATTTTGGAAACTAACTCGAAGGGTTGCCTGCCAACTGTTTTGTCTCAGGAGAACTTCCAATGAATAGAAGAGTTATAGCAGGCCCCTCCCATCATGTAAAGTCCTAATAATTATTTATAAAAGGATTTAATTTAATAAAAATATGACTTTTCAATATCTATATTGAGTAGACGATACAGATTCATCATAGCATTCAAAATAACCAACATATTTAAAATGGTATTTAACATAGACAATAGTCATAGTCATGCAACAATAATATGGATATATAATATAATTACAATTTAAAATGAAAAATGATCTCCAATTGGTAGTAGATACACCACATAATAAGTATTAGTTGCACAATACAAAGTAAATCTCAATGAAATGGAAATTGTGACAAAGGCCATTACCACATTGTAATCAATCGAATCGTATAACCAAAAATTAATAATCATCAAATGAATCATTAAATACCATGAATATAAATAGAATCATGATATTATATCTCAATTTATAGTACACATACACCACATACAAGAAATAAGTGGTGAACAATGGAAATCTCACAGAAATAAAAGTGAGATGAGAAACCCCTTACCTTAAGCCCAAATGTACTCCGCACTTGATTTTAATATCCTAAATAATAAAATTAGATTAATTAATTATGAAATATTAAACCTTATCTACATTTAATTTATTTATTATATCTTCATTGAGTTAATTTATATCCTTTTATATGGGTTAATAGATTCAATTTCATCTTTTGGGAGTGCACGTTTTCTTAGATTTCATGATCAGTATTCTTGTATAAGAGTATGGAAGTTCGTGCAAAATGGAAATTGAAATCCAGAATTGAATTTATGAGATATTAATTTTCATCCATAAGGTTAAATTATCATATAAATCCTTTGGTAATTTTATGAGAGGATGAGTCATTATATAAAACCTTAATGATAAACGCTTGGATTATTTTAACGGTTTTTCGATCACCAAAAACTCATTTTATTTTATAATTAAATACCTTGCATAAAAAATGATTACAAAAAATTAAATATGATATTTTACATATATTATGATATGTTTCAACCATTAAAATGGTTTCATGACCAGAATTTAACACGATAATAGTATTTTCAACTCGTCGTCCTTGAATGTGAAAAATTAACACATCTCAGATGGTGCTTTCATTTTTAGTATAAGAGGAGGGGGGAGAGAGATAACGATGAAATGTTACATTATAATAATAAAATTTAATTTAATTTAATGTAATAGAATTATCATAGAATTAATATGTGGGGACGTGATGAGAGAGAAACAAAATAACAGAACTTTTAAAAGAAGTTGAAGGGAAAAGGAAGATAGGTTTACCTCTTGAGTACATATCCTTGAGAATCTCCTTAAGGAATTTATTTTTGGCCTTTTGGTGACACTAGCTAGTATAGGATGTTGGGGGATGTCTAGAAAAGTTTATTTCTTAGAAATTAGGCATGAATTAAAGCTTTAGTTGTGTGAGAGGAAGAGGGGGTGAGGGTTGTTTATATAAGGGAGGAGATGAGGGTTTTTGCATTATTTTAATCGTTAGTTTATTATTTTTCCCAAGATAAGGAATAGTATTGATTATTGTCACCCAAAATAGTAATAATTGCATTTGATCTTGAACCAAGTGTTCTTAACTCAGCAGGACATCATCCATGACTCGATAAATCATGTATTTAGCATTTATCATAAATTATCACATTTTACTATTCACCAAAAATTCAAGTATTTCTAAAAAATCCAAAAAACAAATCCAAAAAAAATAACCCTAACCATTTTTCGATGTATAGAATAAATAAATGAACTCAATTTTTTGAAAATAATTTTCTAAATATGATAATTTTTATTTTTAATTAAAATCACTATTTATTAAAAAAAATACAGTTTTTAAAATTATAACTGATTTTATAATACACTGAAAAATTAACTAAGGTTTTATTAAATTATCTTAAAATCATATAGAAACAAAATATTTATTTAGGACTACATTTTATAATAATTTACTTTATTTTAAACGAATTTATTAGTTTAAAGTTGTAATTAAATATTTACTACTCACAAAAATACAAACACTTAGTTATTAAAATATTCACTCTTGTTTATATGGCTCCTAAATTTTATTTAAACACTTGTGGGTAAGGTTGTCATTCATAAATGTATATTACTATTCATAAGAGTCATATTACAATTCATAAGGGTGGGTTACTATTCATAAGTGTAGGTTATTATTCATGAAAAAAAATAAGATGATCCTATTAGACTCTAAATATCATACTGATTGCAACTGTGTAGGTCCATTTTTCAAAATTCAAAACACAGAAGTGGAAAATTATGTTTAATGTCTAGGTTATAACTATATTATAACTACATAGTGTTGTTTCATAGTGACTCAATGGTGTCTACATATAATCTCACTAATGAATTAAAATTATTGTAAGAAGAACATACCATAAAATATTGGGGTGTTATATTCTTCCCTCCAGAAATTTCATCCTTGAAATTTTTAATTTATAAAGCCTCTAAAAATATGTGTGTGGTTATTCTTCTTAACAACCTCAGGTTCCCATGTTTCTCTATCCATTTTATCGTTTCTCAAAAGAACCTTTACCAGTTGAGTAATCCGATTTCTCAATACTTTTTCTCTACTATAAAGAATCCTGATAGGCTCTTCACAATAAGACAAGTCAGGTTCCTATTCTATTTCCCCATAGATGAGTACATGTGTTCGGTCTGGCATGAAATTTTTTAACAATGACATGTTAAACACATCATGAACCTTACAGAGACTTGGTGGCATCGCTAAATGGTAAGCTACAACTCCAATTATATCCAGAATTTCAAATGCTCTGATCCACCTTAGGTTCAATTTCTCTTTCTTACTGAACCTTAGGACAGCCTTCAAAATAGATATTTTCATAAAGACATGATCTCCCACCTGAAATTCCAAATCCTTTCTATAGTTTTCATCATAACTCTTTTGTCTACTTTGGGCTGGTTTAATAAGGGCCTTAATTTGTTTTACCTTTCTTGTTTTCTCTTCAATAAGATCTAGGCCTATATGTTTCCTCTCACCAACTTCATCCCAACAAGTTGGAGTTTGAAACCTCTTACCATATAATGCTTCATATATCACCATTTGAATTCTATAATGGAAAATATTATTGTAAGAAAATTACACCAAAGGTAAGTATTGATTGAACATACCTTGAATGTCAATAGAGCATGATATCAACATGTATTCCAGTGTTTGAATAGTCCTTTCAGGCTAATCGTCAGTTTGGGGGTGATAAGAAATAATCATATGAAGCTCAGTATCCAAATCATTCTAGATACTTTTCTATATTTTAATGTAAATTTGGGATCTCGATCGGACACAATTAATAGAGGTTCGCCATTTTCACGGCCCGTCCTAGTGGGGCCCACACCGTGACTCCCCAAGCCCGCCTCTAATAGGCCAGGTGCTGGTGACTAGCACCGAGTAGCCATATTACTAACATGGGAGGCATTTCCTAGGAACGTATACAAACGCACACATCTCCAAGCCCAAAAATGCTGAAATGTAAAACCACTAGGGAACAAAAATGCATGCATGAAACTAAAACATCCAACAGAGTACGACGGGAAGTAAAGTGGGGAAAGTAAACTTGGACAAAATACAAGCCCACCAAAACAAGAGTCTGAAAACTACAAAGTCCAACCTGTGAATGCAAAGAGGTACTGGGACTTCTACTCGTAGCCGTAGGAACACCTCGGCCTATAGGGAACTCAGAAATCCTGGTACTGTCCTGGTATACCCTGGACTCTATCAAAAGGCTGCTCATCTTCACAAGACATGACACGTTCGGGCAAAGCCCCAGCAGGGGTGAGTATAACAATACTCAGTAGAGGACCCCAAAAACCACAAATCAATACAGAAAGTAAAGGTACAGTCATCTATACACATCATATGTCTACAGAATATATAGCAAGTTAAACACAATTCAGATATACATGAAACCCAGACCCCTAGTCTAGAGGCAAGTCACCCAATTGCATACCGCATCTAGGGATTCCGTTCGAAGATTCCATGAAGCACTGGTTCTGGGAGAACACACTCCATGAGTCTGGTAGCTCTGATGATGTCCATCTCAGAAGTACTGTTCGTTGGGAAATTCCATGAGAGATAGATACACTCATTACGGGAGACCCACTCTTGAGTGGGTATATCACGATAGATAGATACACTCATTACGGGAGACACACTCCTGAGTGGGGAAAGATCATGATACACAGATAAGGATCACTTCTAGGGCCATGTCAGATACTGCGACTCATTCGGATTCACCAGCTATGTAGAGGATCAATTCCCGGTAGAGTTGGTCTTGTCAATGCCTGACTCTACCTAGGGTCAGGAATGGTTAGAGGATCTCGCTTCGGGCCTCTCAGAGGGATGCCTGACTCTATCACAGAAATTCTTGTTGAAGGGATTATAGTACTATAAAAGGAAACGATGTCTGGCCTTCAGGGGAACGAGAAGAAGGGGCACGAACCCAAATGAAACATGTCCAAGATATGGTGGACAAGACAACCAAGTCATTTTTCAAAAAGTACACAGCATGTAGGAAGGTCACACACCATGTCTTCTGACCCCGGGTACTACCTGTGTTCAACGGCCCGTGTTGTAAGGTCGATCAGGTAGAAAAATTGATACACGGCATGTCGTAAGGATTAAACCTCGTGTCCGAGTATCTGAGGTCAGCTCCGTGTACGCTGGTTGTGTGCCCGTACACGGCCTCAACCCATGTATGACATCCTGTGTATTCGGTACATGGGGTGACTCGCGCTACTAGCCTCACTTGGTTGTGTGGTGTAGTACATGGTCGTGTACTACACCCTGTGTCTGTGTACCCCCAGGATACACACCGAGTCCTACGTAGCCGCCTCCTCCATGCTGTGTAAGGAGTACATGTCGTGTAGTCCATCTCATGTCTATGTACTATCCAAAGTACACGCTGAGCTTCGGGGAAGGTTAAACATGCTGTGTGACAGGGGTCACACGCCGTGTGATACCCGTCTGACGCCCGAAACCCAATCTGTCGCCAGTACTACACAGCGTGTTCTTCAGAAGTACATGCTCTGTATTCTAGAAATTTCCAGAAACATGAGCCACCACCATCGCACCTCCGGTGATGTCCCGTTCATCAATCTGGTGATTCGATCGATGAGAAACTCCCATGTTTTGGTCGAACCGACACCACGAAGCTGCTCCCGACGTTTTCAGGCCTCTGATTGACTCTGAAAACATGTTTTGATCTTCACGTGTGAAGAACGCTCGAAGAACGGCCTCTTTCGATCCAAGCGAATTCGTTGTCCATCATGACCGTCGCAACTCCGTAGGGTCGTTGCGATATTAGATCTCCAGTTTGGGATAGTTGTATCTCAAGTCGGGTGCGCAATGATCCATTGTTCGTTGCCCCGTGAAGAATGCGAAGAACGCGCGAGAAGAAAGGGGGAAGGAAAATTCAATAAAACAAATTGAGGAATGAACCTCCACTGTCGTTCGTCACGGTGTTGATCCGCTCCTGTCAGTAGGTTTAAATAGAGAAAGAATCAAAAATAGTAACTATCAGGAATCAATTCCCCATAATCATCCCAATAAAACCCTCCCGCAAGAACGTACGAATCTGCGGATCAACTTGTTTATGGTTGATCCGCGTTCGTTGTTTAAAATCAGAAATGGGTAAAAAGGAATGAAATAAGAACCCCTACCTTTAGAGAAGGATCGATCATTAATGAAAATGGTCACCCTTCCATCTTCATCGATGTCCTTCAACTTCATTGGTGCAGTGATTCATAGCTTTGATTCATCGTCATTCGTCGGAGAGAGTTTCCTCCAAGGCTCCATGAATTTCTCCAGAGCTTCCTCTCAAAAATTTGTCAACGACCACCAATGGATTGATCCCATTAAAAGGGAAATGTGAATCAGTGTCCGGTTACGTTGCATCATTAAAGATTCAAGTTGTCATTTCTGAGTCATTTTGACATGACATAATTATTAGAAAGCTGCCATGTTGTTGTGTTGCAACCGATGTTTCCAATTAAATAAATAAAATAAACCTTTCAATTTATTTTATTTTATTTTACTAAAAATGTATGAAAAAATTAACTTTTTCCCTCGACCCACACTAATCGAGGTTAGACCTGTTCTTAGGTAAAGTCATCGTCCCGAACGCAACGGTGCCCTCAAATTTTAAATCCAGGCATCTATTTGGATACTTCCACAACCGCGCACAAGTTTCGACTCACTTAACATAAAAAAAAGTTTCAAACCACCATTCCAAGATCATCGGGCCTAGGAAAGAGGTGTCATCTCTACACCTGGTCTTGTAATAATTCCATACAATATTTTAAAAGAATAAGACATGGAAAAAACCGAGACATTACATTCTCCCCACCTTGGGGATTTATGTCCCTAAAAATTTAAAACAAGACTACTAAAAAAGATGGGGGTACTGGGCATGGATCTGAGCCTCCCGCTCCCACGTACTCTCCTGAAGATTCTCATGCTGCCACTGGATGTGCACCAAGGGAATCAATCACCCACAAAGGATCCTCTCCAGCCGATCCTCAATCTCCACCAGTTACTCAACAAAGGTCACTCCATCCTTGATGTCCAGCTCGACCCAGTCGATGACGTATGATGGGTCGTGCACATACCTCCTCAGCTATGACACGTAGAGGACATCATATACTCGGTGAAACTGTGGTAGTAGATCTAGGTGGAACACCACTTCTCCGACTCTATATAGTGTCTATAAAGGTTCGATAAACCTCGGAGATAGCATGCTGCCTTGGGCAAATCTCCATGGCCCATGTCGGGGTGAGACCCGAAGGAATACGTGTCTCCCTCCTCAAACTCCAGGGGTCTCCATCGTCTATCAGCATAAGACTTTTTCCATCTCTTTGCAGTCTTCATCCTATCCCGGATGATCTGCACCTTCTCGATGGTGGCTTTCACCATCTCAAAACCCATGAGTGCTGACTCTCCGGGGTCGGTCCAGCAAAGTGGTGACAGGAAGGGTCTCCCATACAGAGCCTCGAAAGGTACCATACCAATGGTGGAGTGGTAGATGTTATTGTACGTAATCTCCACCAGTGGTAGTTGGTCCTCCCAAATATAACCAAAGTCCAAGATATAGGATTGTAACATATCCTCCAGAACCTGAATGGTCCTCTCTGTCTGACCATCGGTCTGTGGATGGAACGCCATGCTCAAACGCAGCTATTTCCCAAAGGCCTCCTGCAATCCCTTCCATAACCAGGATGTAAAGCAGGTGTCTCAGTATGAGACTATCATCAAAGGGACACCATGAAGCCGAACTATCTCCTTCACATAGAGGCGTACCAAGATCTCTACGGAACTCTTCTCCCTGATGGATTGAAAGTGGGTCGACTTGGTGAGTCGGTCAATGATCACCCAGATTGAATCATGCCCCTTGGAAATATGTGGTAATCCTGCCATGAAGTCCATCGATATTCCATCCCACTTCTACTCTGTAACCTCTAGAGGTGAGTTAATCTCGCTGGAACCCGGTGCTCGGCCTTCACCTTCTGGCACATAAGGAATCAAGAAATGAACTCTGATACTCCCTTCTTCATGTGTGACCATCAGAACTATCATTGGAGATCCTGTTACATCTTTTCCTCTCTTGTATGTACTAGAAAGGGGGATTTATGAAACTTCTTCAGAACCTCTTCCCGTAATGCCACTGGTATGATAGTGCATCCCCTGAAAATAAGTATGTGCTCCCCACCTTGAAAATATCCATCAGGAGTATGTCATGTGGATAAACGAGCATGTAAAGCCTCACAGTTATCATCCCCAAGTTGTGCCTACCTAACTTGCTGTAAGAGTGTAGGAGAAACAACCATCGACTTTAGGTAAGTTGCATTCTATCAGTTCATGAAGGACAACTGCAACGTGGCTAACTGCTCTATCGCCTCACTCAATAGTTGCGAGCTCGGCCTTCTGCTAAGAGCATCTTCCACCTTGTTTCCCTTCCCGAGAGTATAGATGATCTCGAAGTCATAGTCCTGGAGGAACTCAAGTCAACACCTCTGTCTCAGATTCAGATCCTTCTACGAGAAGATGTACTTGAGGCTCTTGTTGTCAGAGTAGATGGCGAACCACTCGCCCATAAGGTAGTGTCACCAAATCTTCAATGCGAAGAATACCGCCGCCAACCTGAGATCATGGGTCTCATAGTTATGCTCATGTGTCCTAAGTTGGTGCAAACCATAAGCAATCCCTACCTCTCTCTACATCAGGACACAGCCAAGCATTGTCCCTAATGCATCACAGAAAACTACATACACGACACACTCCTCTGGTAACCTCAAGATTGGGGCAATCATCAAACTCTGTCTCAACTTCTCAAAAGCCTGCTGGAACTTCTCCGTCTATACTAAGGGTTTCCCATTTCAGGTCAAGGCTATCATCGTTGCTGATATTCGGGAGAAATTGGGAATGAATCTTCGGTAAAATCATGCCAACCTAAGGAAGATCTGCACCTCTGTCACGCTCTGAGGTGGATCTCATGCTAACACTGCCTCCACCTTGGCTAGGTCCATAGCTACACCATCTACTGATATGAAATGTCCTAAAAAGTGGATCTTCTGGGTCTATAATTGTCACTTCGAGAGCTTCCCATAAAGCTGGTGCTCTAAAAGTATGTCTAGAACCATCCGCAGGTGTCTCACGTACTCCTCCTATGACACTGAGTACACAATGATTTCTTCTATGAAGACCACTATGAACTAGTCCAAATACGGCTGGAATATCCGGTTCATCAGTCCCATGAACACTGAGGGGGCGTTTGTCATGCTGAAAGGTATCACCAACTACTCATAGTGACCGTAGCAGCATCTGAATGTCGTCTTCGTTATATCCTCATCTCGTGCCCATAATTGGTGATAACATGATTGAAGGTCAACCTTCTAGAACCACTGTTCCCCTCCTATCTGATCAAAGAGGTCATCAATCCTCAGTAGTGGATACTTGTTCTTAACCGTCACCAGGTTCAGGCATCGGTAATCCATGCACAACCTCAAACTCCCGTCTTCCTTTTTGGAAAACAAGACTGGGGTCACCCAGGGTGAAACGCTGGGTCTCATGAAACCTTGCTCTGTAAATCCTCCAACTGCACCCTCAGCTCGCGAAACTCTATGGGAGCCATCCGATATCCTGACAAAGAAATTGGGGTCATCCCAGGGTGTAAGTCGATGCAAAAGATGATTTCCTGGCGGGGATGTATTCTTGGAAAATCATCAGGAAAGACGTCCTCGTACTCCACCACTACTACTGGGAACTAGGAGCTTAGAACATCTACTGCTCCAAGGGATAGGCTAGCCAACTCATGAGTGACCGGATGAACCTTCCTATTTATGAGCTCATTGTATGCAGCCTAGGTCTCCTTTTCTCTGACAAAGTAAAACCTCATTCCATCACTTCGGACACACCACACTCTTCGCCTAAAATAGTCAATTTGGGAAAGGACCGAAGATAACCAATCCATACCGAGAATGATGTTGTAAGGCCTTGACGCTTCCACCAAGAGGTTCCAACCAAAACTCTCGCCTCCAAGTGTAAGATCACATAGTCTACAAAGATGTTTGATCGTCGAGTCTCCTCCCGTAGGTGTCTCTAAGCGTAAGGATTGAGTCCACGGTTCTACCAGAATCTTAAGGTTTCGTACACGACATGTGGAAATGAAGGAATGATTGGAACCTGTGTCTATGAGTATGGAAACTAAGGTAGAGAAGACACAAATCATACCTAGTATCATCCTTGTAGCGCCTGGGTCATACGCCTCGACCGCATGCAGCTGTCCCCACCTCTATCCCCCAGCTCCTTGAGCTAGGTGCGGACCTCCTAGAGGTGGTGGTGGAAGTAATTAAAAGCGTCTGCCACCACCTACAGCTCTCCCTAATCCTCGGCCACGTCCATCGCCTGGAAGGTCTGCCTTCTCCATTCGATGTCTCTGCCTCGGTGGTCCATCCATCGGCTCCCTGTCAGCAGCTCGACGGGTCAGACAATCTCTTGTGAGATGTCCCCTACCGTCGCACGAGTAGCGCTGCTTCTCCACGGGATAACTATATCCAGCCTGAGAGTAGTGTCCTGTCAATCCCCTATCTTGGGTCCTCCTCTGACGTCTCTCACATCATGATCCCCATGTCCGATGTCATATTCCAACTTCTGAGGTCTCCAGACCTGCATGCCTGTTGCTAACTATTGTCGGTTGTCTCTGCTCTGCCAAGAAGCTCTCGATCACCAAGGCTCGCTTGAGCACTCCAGCATAAGTCAAAATGCATAGAGCCACAACACTAGCTTGGATGTCTCATAATAGACCTCGTTCAAAGGTATGAGCTCTGATATACTGATCTCTAACCATATCCATCAAGTACCTGGCGAGGTTGGTGAACCTCGATGAATAGTCATCCACCGTCATACTGCCCTATTGGAGCTGAAGAAGCTCCTGGATGCATACCACCCTCAGCATAACCGGAGAGAACTCCTCCCTAAAGAGTTGCTCAAACTCTATCCACAAAATAGTTTCCTCATCGTGAGTCTGTGTGGTCAAACTCCACCATCGTCCTGTCGAACCCTAAAGAAGGCTCGCTCCTAGGATCACCATCTGGTCTGCTGGTGTCCCCACCAGAAGGAAAACTCTAGTCACCGCCTCAAGCTTGTCCTCAGTCGCCTAAGGGTCGGGCTCACCTCAGAACCTGAGGGGTATTTGTCTCTGGAACTCATGGAGCGCACTCAGCCTGTACTCCTCGTCGGAAGGTACTGTAGGTACCACTGGCTACTCCACCGGTGGTGGCATAGCAGGTGCACCACTTGGCTGCAAGGCCTGGGGAACTGGTCCCTATATTGAAGCCTTGTCACTAAGGGGGTCATCCTCAAGATCGTGCTACTGAATCCTAGCAGGTATGCTTTGTAGAGGCATCCTATAAAGAAACAATATGTACAATGTTCAATGAGTATACCTAGATAGCTGATACAAAGGACATGGGAAAACAAAACCCATTCCTATATGATGCATGTACCATTATTTTATTTCCCCACAACCATTATTTTCATGTAACGAGTTGAAAAGAAGGTCATCATATTCCTAGTGTATGGATACGTTGGCCGCCCGCACCAACACTGGAGTCCCTGGCCTGAAAGCCGAGGTCAAAACACTCAAAATTATTGCCTGAAACCAAACTCACAGAATCTTGGTCCTAAGGTAGAACCGACCACCTCTGATACCACTCTATCATGACTTGTCCCAGTGGGTCCCATGTCGTGACTCCCCAAGCCCGCCTCCAATAGGCCAGGGGCTGGTGACTAGCACTGGGTAGGCATATTACTAACATGGGAGGCATTTCCTAAGAACCTGTACACATTCACACATCTCCAAGCCCATAAATACTGAAATGTAAAACCACTAGGGAAAAATGCATGCATACAACAAAACCATCCAACAGAGTACAACGGGAAGTAAATTGCAGAAAGTAAACTAGGCCAAAATACAAGCCCACTAAAACAAGAGTCTAAAAACTACAAATTCCAGCCTGTGAATGCAAAGAGGTACTGGGACTGCTTCTCATATTCATAGGAACACCTCGTCCTGTAGGGAACTCAGAAAGCCCAGTCCTCTCCCGGTCCACCCCAAACTCTGTCAAAAGGCTTATTGTCTGCACAAGACATGACATGTGTGGTAAAATCTCGTGCAGGGTTGAGTATAACAATACTCAGTAGAGGACTCTGAAAACCACAAATCAATACACAGAGTAAAGGTACAATCATATATACACAACATATGTCTATAGAACATATATCAAGTGAAACACAATCCAAATATACACAAAACCCAGACCTGTGGTCTAGAGGAAAGTCACACAATCACATACCCCATCTAGGGATTCTGTTCGAAGATTCCACGAATCACTCGTTCTGGGAGAACACAGTCCACAAGTCTGGTAGTTCTGATGACGCTCGTTAGAGAAGTATTGTTCGTTGAGAAATGCCATGAGAGGTTGATACACTCATTATGGAAGACACACTCCTGAGTGGGTAGATTAGGATATATAGATACACTCATTATGGGAGATACACTTTTGAGTGGGGGAAGATCATGATACACTGATGAGGATCACTGCCAGGGCCAGGGCAGATAATGGGACTCATCCGGATTCACCAGCTAGGTAGAGGATCAATGCCCAGTAGAATTGGTCACATCGATTCCTGACTCTACCTAGGGTCAGGAATGGATCGAGGATCTCTCTCTAGTCCTCTCAGAGGGATGCCTGACTCTATCACAGAAATTCTTGCTGAAGGGATCATACTTTTATAGAAGGAAATGATGCCTGAACTTCTGGGGAATGAGAAGAAGGGGCACGAACCCAAACGAAACATGTCCAGGATACGATGGACAAGATGACCAAGCTGTTTTTTAAAATGTACATGGCGTGTAGGAAGGTCACACGCCGTGTATTCTGACCCCGGGTACTACTCGTGTTCAACGGAATGTGTCATAAGGTCGGTCGTGTAGAAAAAGTGAGTACACGACGTGTGGTATGGATTACACGCCGTATCCGAGTATCTGGGGTCGGCTCCATATACGATGGTCGTGTGCCCGTACACACCCTCAACCCATGTATGTTAGCCCGTGTAGTCTGTACATGGGGTGAACCACGCTTCTGGCCTCACCTGGCCGTGTGGTGTAGTACACGGCCGTGTACTACACCCCGTGTCCGTGTACCCCCAGGATACACGCCAAGTCATGCGTAGATGCCTCCACCATGTTGTGTAGAGAGTACACACCATGTTTTGAAGTCATGTAGTCCATCGCGTGTCCGTGTACTATCCAAAGTACACGCCGAGCTTTGGGGAAGGTTCAACACACCGTGTGACCAGGATCACACACCGTGTAATACCCGCCTAATGCTTGAAACCCAAGCTTCCACCGCCAGTAATACACGATGTGTTCTTCAGAAGCACACGCCCTGTATTTTGGAAATTTCCAGAAACACGAACCTCCGCCATCGCACCTTCAGTGATGTCCCTCTCGTCGATCCAGTCATCTGATCGTCGAGAAACTTCCAGGTTTTGGTCACCCCAACACCATGAAGCGGCTCCCAACATTTTTGGGCCTCTGATCGGCTCCAAAAACATGTTTTGATCTTCTCTCATTAAGAACGCTCAAGGAACAAACTCTTCTGATCTGATCTAATTCGTTGTCCATCATGACCGTCGCACCTCCGTAGGGTCATTTGGATATCGGATCTCCAGTTTGGGATCATTGTGTCGCAAGACGGGTGCGCAACGATCCATTGTTCATCACCCCATGAAGAATGCAAAGAATGCACGATAAGAAAAGGGGGGAAATTCAATAAAACAAATTGAGGAACAAACCTCCTCCATCTTTCATCACGATGCTGATCCGCTCCCATTAGTAGTTTTAAATGGAGCAAGAATCAACAATAGTAACCAGCAGGAATCAATTCCCCATAATCATCCCAATAAAACCCTCCCCCAATAACATATGAATCCATGGATCAACTTTTTCGTGTTTGATCCACGTTCATCGTTTAAATTCAAAAATGGAGAAAAATGAATGAAATAACAACCCCTACCTTTATGGAAGGATCGATTGTTGATGAAAAGGGTTGCCCTGCGATCTTCGTCTAGATCCTTCAACTTCTTTGGCGCAGTGATTCACTTCTTCGATTCGTCGTCGTTCGTCACCGATAGTTTCTTCCAAGGCTCCACGAATTTCTCCAGAGCTTCCTCTCAACAATTTGTGAATGACCACCAATAGATTGTCCCCATTAAAAGGGGAAAGAAAATCAGTGTCTTATTACATTGCATCATTAAAGAGTCAAGATTTCATTTTTGAGTCACTATGACATGACATAATTATTATAAAGTTTCCATATCGCTGCGATGTATCAAATGTTTCCAATTAAATAAATAAAATAAACCTTTCAATTTATTTAATTTTAGTTTACTAAAAATGTTTGAAAAAACTAACTTTTTCCCTTGACCCATGCTGGTCGAGGTTAGACCCATTCTTAGGGAAATGCGTCGTCCCGAATGCAACGGTGCCCTAAAATTTTTAATCCGGGCATCCGTTTTGAAACTGACACCATCACGCATGAGTGTCGACTCACTTAACTTAAAAAGAGTTTCAAACCACCGTTCCAGGCTCACCGGGCCTCAGAATGAGGTGTCGTCTCTGCGCCTGGTCTTGTAATAATTCCATATAATATTTTAAAAAAATAATACACAGAAAAACTTGAGACATTATAACCATGAAGTCTTACATGTTCATTAATATAAAGTCTCACCAGGCACCCAAGTGGTAAATCCTATCTTATAGAAACGAAATATACCGATTTTGTAAGATGATCAACAATTACCCACATTGAATCATTCCTTATGGGTTTTCACAGTATTCTTGTGACAAAATCCATAATAATTCCCTCCCTCTTCTACATATCAATAGGTAGAGGTTGCATGACCCCTCTAGGATGTTGTCTCTCTACCTTCACTTGTTGGAAAACTAGACACCTTGACACATATTTAGTAATTTATCGCTTATTGTTATCCCACCAAAAATGTTAACTAAAATATTTATATATCTTGATGATACCAAGGTGTATAGAGAAATTTGAGCCATGAGCATCATCTAATAGTTCCCTTTTTAGATCAGGTACTGATGGAACGCATAAACTCTTTCCAAATTTATGAACTCCATACTCATACATAAAGTCTGCCAATCTTCCATCCTTAATAGATTTAATTTTTTTTGTAGATTTTCATCATCATATTGATAGATTTTTATATTATATAGTAAATATGGTTTACAAACCATTTTAAAAAGTAAAAATGGTTCCCCTTCCTTAATAATTCTGATGTCTATCTTTACCATATCCATGAATATAGGATCCCTCTCAATCCTTATTTGGGTCAAAATTCCATGATATTTCCTACTTAATACATCTTCCACATTATTTTCCTTTCCTAGGTGGTAGTGTATTGAACATTCATAATCTTTAAGTAACTCGAACGATCTCCTTTTCTTCATATTGAGTTCTTTATATGTAAAGATGTATTTCAAACTCTTTTTATTCATATATATCTCACATATATCACTATAGAGATAGAGTATCTATATATTTAGAGTAAATATTATGGATGCTAATTCAAGATCATGAGTAAGATAATTTTTCTCATGAGTCTCCAATTACCTTGATGCATAAACAATAACTTTATCATTTTTCATAAGGACACAACCCAGTTCATTCTTTGATGCATCACTAAATATCATAAATCCATCATTTCTAGATAGGAGAGTAAAAATTGGGAATTTACCAATATTCTTTGGAATTCTTCAAATAATTATGTACGTTGTTTTCTCCATACAAAACTAACCCTTATAAATTTGATCTTAGTTAGCATGTTAGCCAATCAAAAAAAATTATAAACAAAATTCCGATATTAACCTACTAAGACAATAAAACTACATACATTTCTTATGTTCATTGGCATGGTTCATTCATGGGTTTTCTTTTTTCTTAACAGGATCAACTAATATTTCATCCTTAGAGACAATATGGCCAAGAAAAAAAACTAATTGATTCCAAAATTCACACTTGCTAAACGTACCATATAATTCATTACTTCTTAGAGTTTTTACAATGATCTATATGTGATTCTAATGGTCTTTTTAACTTTTGGAGTATACTTGGATATCATTAATAAATACCACAAAAAATTAATCAAGATATTCCTTGAAAACTCTTTTCATTAGATCCATGAAAATAGAGGGTACATAAGTCAATCCAAAAGGCATTACTATGAACTCATAATGCCCATACCTGGTTCAAAATGCTATATTTGGAAAATCTTCCTTTATCACGTGCAGTTGATGATATCCAGATCGAATTTCAATCTTTGAAAAATATTGGGATCCATGAATTTGATCAAATAAATCATCAATGTGTGGAAGATTATGCAAGTTCTTTATCATAATATCATTGATCTCCCTATAGTCAATGCACAGCCTCATAGATCCATCTTTATTCTTGACAAAGAGAACAGGGACTCTCCATGGATAAACACTAGGGAAGATAAATCCTTTATCACTCAACTCCTCAAGTTTTTTCTTGAGTTCAACCAATTAAATAGTGGCCATTCTATAAGGAGTCTTTGATATTGGTCTTGAACTAGGAATTAAATCAATAGTGAACTCAAATTCTCGCTCTAGATGTTGTACAAGTAAATCCTCTAGAAACACATAAACATATTGTTTCTCAATAGGTATATCGTCAATTTCAATATTTCTTCCCCCACTCATAGATATTGAGTTATCATCCTCTAAAATAATTTCATTTAGTATAGCTACTGGAGGTGGATCTAGATAAGAATCAGATGTAGAGGTTTATACTTTAAAGATAAGGGATTCTATATCATCCTCAAAAGTTGTAACTTCCTTTTTCTTACACTAGATTTATGCATCAATTCAATCCATATCAAGGATTATATCAAATTAAATCAGAGGTATGATGATTAAATCAGTAGATAAGAAACATGTATATTCCATAATGGGAACTGCCTGATGCATCCTTATTGCAATGATACTCCACTTAAGTGTTTTTAATAATAACTCCTTCATTAAATTAAATTAGATATATCAAATTTTCATGGAAAACTGGGAAGATATAAAATACTGAGATGATCCAGAATCAAATAAATAATTTTCTAAGTTTGAGGAAACAATTAAAGTCCCTACCACCACATCATTATGAACTTCAACCTCTCTGGTTGTGATCTCATAAGCTTGACCTTTATCCCATGGCCTTTTTTGAGGTAAGTTTCCTTGTAACTTAGGAAACTCATCTACATAGTGTTCCATATCTCTATAAATGTATCATTTAATGTCATTGCCTTATTTATTCCCCTTGCATTCAATAGATTGATGACCCTTTTCCCCACACTTATAGAAATCTCATGTGCCCTTCAAAAATTTACCAGGATGATTCATTCCACATTTCTTGCATAATGGGAATTTATTCATTCCCTTCTTCTTATTTGGTACTACACTTTTTCCATGGTTATAACAATAGCACTTCTTATCTTGGTTTCCCTTGAACAAATTTGATCTAGAAAATTCCTTCTATGTTTTGATGGAACTTAATATAATTTCATCATATGATGAAAATGTTTTAGAAGCCAGTTCCCTTCGAAGACTTGGATTAAGACCTTCAAAGAAATGATCAATCTTGTCTTCTGAGTCATGTACGTAATCTATGGCATACATGTCTAGTCTTATGAAGGTAGATTCATACTCCACAACACTCTCTTATTCCCTTTGCTTTAAGCTAAGGAATATCCTCTTTATTTTAATTCATTATTCAGTAAGGAACTATTTGTCAAAGAATATTTCCTTAAAAGTTCTCTATTACATATATTCTATATCTTCTTCCTATGTGGTATTATAGATCAAGTACCACCATCGATCAGTATAACCCTTGATAAAATATACTGCCAGTACTACCTTTTCATTTTCATTACATCTTAATTCTATAAATATATTTTCAATGGACCTAATCCACTGCTCAGCTACCAATAGATTTAATATCATAATCATAAACATGGTTTCTATTCACATTTAAATCTTTCATAATGGTTTGTAAGGAAAATGTAAATTATCCTAAGAATATCCACTGAGAGTGTCAAACCCGGTGTGTAGTAAGGCCCGTTTTCATGTACCAGGATACCCAAGTCATGCCTAAAAATCCATAATGGAGTTTTCACTCCTAGGTAAATTTGTGCTAGAACCACGTCCACTTATAGTATCCAGACAAAGATTTATTTTCTAGAATACCCACATGGTCTATACCTTAATAAAATTCTAGATGTTACTCTATTATTTTCCTCAAAGTCTATCTTAGGGTTATGTTCCCTAATCTATGTTTCTTAAATCCAACTCCCAAGGTTTCTACTAAACTTCCTCTGATACCAACTGTAATTCCCTAGCCCTAGAAACCTGGATCTGGTGTATTACTTTAGAACATTGGAATGATTAAAAGAAATAAAATCCCAAATGACCAATAATTTTAGTTATCTTGGAGAAACTAGATACTTATATGGATCCCATTTTTTATTAGTAAAATAAAACAAAATATAATACATAATAAGAGCTAATAAACTACACCAAGGAAAACTCAACAGATTATCCCTTATTAATAACCATTGGAAGGAAAACAAATGAAAGGGAATCTAAAATGATTAGTAATGGATACATATAGAAGAATCATTATTCAATAATAAGTGAATCCTGATCAATTTTACATAATTAATATGGCATGGTGAATAAATGAAAAATACACACCATTAATAAACAGATAATGATAATAAATCCATAGATTTTGTCATAGTAAAAACCTTATAGAAACTAATAAATATAAAATGAATAAAGAGAATGATTATTATTTGGACGTCATGTATCTGGCACATGAACCATAATATCATCAAGATGATTTAAGTCTCTAGGTAGATACCCATCTAATTCTGTTTTAGAAACATACTTGAATGGTTTGTCACCAATTGTTCTATCTCATGAGACCTATTGATGCATCGAGGGGATATAACAGGTCTCAACCGTCACTTCAAGTCCAAATCATTATTTATAAAAGGATTTAATATAATAACAATACGACTTTTCAATATCCATATTAAGTAGATGATACAGATTCATCATAGCATTCAAAATAACCTCTGTATATAAAATGGTATTCGGCTTAGAAAATAATCATATCCATTCAACAAGAATATAGATATATAATATAATTACAATTTAAAAATAAAAATTATCTCAAAGGGGTTGTAGATACACCACATAATAATGATTATCTACATAATACAAAGTAAATCTCAATGAAATGGAAATTGAGACAAAGTCCCTCACCACATTGTAATCAATCGAATCGTATGACCAAAAATTAATAATAATAAAATGAATCATTTAATACCATGAATATAAAGGGAATAATTATATTATAAATAAAATGGTTTTACAAATACACCACATAAAATAAATAAGTGGTGAACAATGGAAATCTCACCGAAATAAAGGTGAGATGAGAAACCCCTTACTCTAAGCCTGAATGTACTTCGCACTTGATCTTAATATACTAAATAATCAAATTATATTAGTTAATTATGAAGTAAAAACCTTATCTACAGGTAATTTATTTATTATATCTTCATTAAGTTAATTTATGGCTTTTTATATGGGTTCATAGATTCAATTTCATCTTTTGGGAGTGCATGTTTTCTTAGTTTTCATGATCAGTTTGCTTGTATAAGAGTATAGAAGTTTATGTAAAATGAAAATTGAAATATAGAATTGAATTTACGAGTTTTAATGGTCATAAAAATGTTAAATGATCATAAAAATTCTTTTTTTTCTTTTTTTATAGGATTAATCATTATTTAAAATTTTAATGATAAATGCTTGGATTATTTTGATGGTTTTCGATCACCACAAACTCATTTTGTTTTATAATTAAATACCATGAATAAAAATGATTATAGAACATTAAATATGATATATTACATATATAATGATCTGGTTCAACAATAAAAATAGTTTCATGACCAGAATTGATGACGGTAATAGAAATTGAAAACCCATCATCCTTGAATGTGATAAACTAACACATCTCAGATGGTGTTTTCTTTTCTGGTATAAGAGGAAGGGGAAAGAGACATGATGATAAAATATTCCATTATCATAATAAAATTAAATTAAAAGTAAGGTAATATAATTATCACATCATTTGGATGAGGGGAGGATAGGAGAGAGAAAAATAAAGGAACTTGTAAAAGAAGTTGGAAGGAAAATGAAGAGAGGTTTACCTCTTGAGTACTTCTCCTTGACAATCTTCTTATGGCCTTTTTTTTCCATTTTGTGAGACCAATAGGTATTGGACATGGAGGAGGGCTTGGGAAGTGTATTTTTTATAAGTTAGGCACTGCTCAAATCTTGACTGGTGTGACAGGAATAGGGGTGAGGGTTTGTTTATATAGTGGAGGAGATGAGGGTTTTTGCATTATTTTAATCATTAGTTTATTATTTTTTCCAAGACAAGGAATAGTATTGATTCTTGTGACAAAAAATAGTAATAAATTCATGTGAGTTTGAACCAAGTGTGATTACCTTAGTAGGACATCATCCATGACTCAATGAATCATGTATTAATAATTTATCATAAATTATCGTATTTTACTATTCACCAAAAATTCTAGTATTTCAAAAAAATCCCAAAAATTAACTTAAACCATTTTTTGACTTGTAAAATCCAAAAATGAACTCCATTTTATGAAAATATTTTTACAAACATTAGAAATTTAAATGTTAATTAAAATAACCAGTTACTCAAAAAAATTGTAGTTTTAAAAATTATAACTGATTTTTTAAGACCTTGAAAAATAAAATGTGGTCTTATTAAATTATCCTAAAATCATAGGGAAGAAAATTTAAAGTGAGAAAAAAGGCCTTTATATAAAATAAAATAAAGTCTATAAGATTCTGAAATTAGGTATTTTTCATTTTTTCCATAGAAAAGTGGGAAGCATATCAGTAGGTAGAGAGTTAGAGTGGTAACAAACCTCTGTAGTAACTCCCTTGTTTGCAAGACCATCATCAAGGGAGTTAGAATCATGATATGTGTGCATTATAATGTAGTTTATGGAAGAAAGAATATCCAAACAGTTGTCACATCCTGTCATTAACTTCCATGAGATGTGGACCCCACCCATCCTGACCGCTTGCACAATAATTGTAGAGTCAGATTCAAACCATGCATTATTCCAATTCTATTGCCTTGCAGTGCACACTGATTTTATAAAGCCATTCATTTCCACATCGAGAGAATTTTATGTTCACATGGACCATAAAGAGATTTAACCACATCCCTATTCTAGTCTATAAAAATGGCACCATAACCTTCAGGCCCTGGATTTACCCTCTAGGCACCATCCATGTTACATTTAACATAACCAAGAAAGGTAGAACTCTAAAAGACCTCAAGAATGACATGGGGTAAGGATTCTTTCCCTTTAATATTCAGTCTTCTAAGAGTAATCAGATCACTTTACAAGTTATTATAGGTTGCATCATAAAGACTATTCTCATTCTGAATAGCCTCTAGGATCTTAGCAGTGGCACCTTGAACATTGAAGATCTTCTTCTTGTGAATGGAATAATTTTGACCTCTCCAAATGATCTGCATTAGCTCTTCACATGCAACACGAAACAGCATAGACAACTGCTTTGAGAATGGAATGGAAAGAAAACCCCTCATAAAATCCTAGATAGAAGTTGCAAGAATAGGTTGCACATAAAATATTTCAAGGTCTATTTTTCAGAGGGATGTAGTGGTTTTACATCTTAAGAATAGTTGATTCACGTCCTCCCTATATTGATGATAGAGGGTGCATTTCAAGAATAGAGATATTCCCACACGCTGAATATTTTCATCAACCAGAATTTTATTCCAAGCTAATCTCCAGAGTAGTGTGTACCTTAAGGGAAGAATCTATTTCTTATATAGTCCAATACAATGACCACTTTCTTGGAGCAGATGTTGATATTAATTTTTATATTCATGTATTACATTGGGAGAAGGTTCTCAAATGAGAAGGTCCTCCTGTGTGATAAATTCATAACTAGATATAGTGGTTGCAATATCATCTAGAAGAATTTCCAGGTTTCCCATATGATCTTTGATAGAGATTTCATGTTCAATGTACTAAAAATATGAGTTAATCTGATCAACCAGGGGAGTACCCATCCAGTTGTCAAACCAAAATCTGATAGATGACTCTCTATTGACCATCTAGTGTGAGTGTAACAAAATCCCTTGAGTAATTGTCCTCAGGCTAGGCTATATAGAAGACCCCATGTATTTCAATCTCCCTATTATCATCTTATCAAAAAATATTGATCAAATAAATCTTAGAGACTCATAATGATTAATGATTCTTCTCCAGATGAAATTTTCAAGAAGGGATTGGTTAAAAAGTATTAGATTTTTAATGCCGAGGCCCCGTAAATAATGAGGCAAGAAAAATCTTTTACAATGTGTGGTGATTTCCTCTCTTTCCAAGATGATTCCACTCTAAAAAAAGTTACTCACCATTTAGTATAAATTTTTTACAAATGAGGTAGGCCAAGAATAGAAAATAAAATATTAGACCAACTTTGAGGCCACCACATGTTTAACAAGGCACACTCTTCCTACTATTGAGAGAGCCTTGCCTTCCCAAGAGTTAAGGGTTCTTCTAATTTGGATCAAAATTTTAGTGAAATGAGAAGCCCTATTCTTTCGCTAGAATAAGAGGAATCCAAGGTAAGTAAAAGGTGGGAAACCCTCCCTTATTCCCAAGTCATTGGTGATTGAAAGTTTCCTTAGGGCGGAAATTCCCTTACCAAAGTATATAAAGGACTTATTCCAACAGATTTCCTAGCCTAACATAGTTTCATAGTATGAAATTTCTCTCTTTATATTGTTGGTATTCTTCTTATGACCCTGGGAAAAAATAATTATACCATCAGCAAAAAAAATATGAGAAGGGGAATATGTACCTCTGGCTACCCAGATGGTGGTAATATCACCTATGTACACCATGTGAAGAAATATCAAGTTAATATAATCTTTTACAATGGAAAAAATGATAGATGATAGAGTATATCCTCTCTTTAATCCCATGGACCACTAGAAATATCCCATTTCTAAGAAAAGATATATGAGCAGATCCAGCAGTCCTTTGATCCACTGAATAAAGGTGGAATGGAAACCAAAAGTATGAAGAACATCGCCTCTAAATCCCCAATCCATTATGTCAAAAGCTTTCCAGATGTCAAGATTAAGAGAGTCATTCCCCCATCTTGTGGGATTAAAAAGAAGATTCATGCATTCTGAGGTAGTAAGAAGAAAATAATGGATGTTTCTTCCTTTGAAATAATATAATTGATTCCCATATATAATTCTATATGAGATATTGTCAAGTTTATTATCAATAATTTTAGTAATCGCCTTATGAATGGTGTTTAAAAGAGAAACCGTTCTGAATTGGGTGATGTCACTAGCATTATACATCTTTGGAATCAAGGAAATAACTTGAGAATTAAATCCTTGAGTGAAGAACCCACCTTTAACATCTAGGTTATAACTATATTATAACAACATAGTGTTGTTTCGTAGTGACTTAGTGTTGTGTGCATATACTCTATCTAATGATTTGAAATTGTTCTAAAAAAACATACCATAAAATATTGGGGTGTTGTATTTGGTAAGGATTTTATCAAGATAAATGCCTTGAGTGGTATGGAGAAGATATGAGAAATGGTTCCATTTTTTAAGTGAGGAGAGTGACACACTTTTAATTATTAAGAATATTAAAAATAATAATGTCACTCTCAAGGGAAATTGGATCCAAATTTACTCAAGTTAATATTCAAAATGAACAAAAATAAAGTTAAAATTATTACATTATATTTATTATTATTATTCCAAATATGGAATTGATTTTATACGTTTCATTTTCTATAAGTGATAAAAATTAATTTTAAAATAAGTACATAAAATTCAATAAAACAGTATTTAGAAAAATGTTTTTTAAGCATAAAAATGAGTTTACTTTCATTAATTTCCATGTAAAAACTATCAAATGAATCATAAAATATTTTATTGAATATATTATCTACACATTTAATAAAAACAGTTAATCAATAGATATTAATTTAATTTATTAAGATAAAAACATCTTATGTGTGTAACAACATTTTTTTAGAAAAACAAATCTTTTTACATTTAAATTATTTTTTTAATTTCTAACAAATTGAAAACCAATGAATCAATTTTATATATATATATAAATAATAATTTTTCATAACTTAACTAGTCATATACATACCTAACAATCTATAAACTATAAGATAAGTGTCACATTGAATAATAATAATTCTAGATTATATCACGATTCATTAAAACTCAATATTGTGCATAAAGAAACCTATTAAAGAAATTAAATTTATTTAAAGAGAAATATATCATAAAATCTATGGATATTAAATTATAACCCGTATAAGAATTTTTTCCTCAATATTTCATCACTCCAATATAAAAAATAAGGATATTTTTACCACATCCCTTCCTCAGGTTAGAACATTTCTTCCTCAAATTTATAGATTTTCTAAAAAAATTAACCAAGTGAGTATCATAGTTCTGAAGTAATTTATCTCTTGGATCAAAAATTTGAATAGGTTATTTATCATAAGCTATGTATCTCTCTAGTGGTACAACCTTAGAATTTATTACATGTAAAGGATCAAGTATGTATATACCTGGGGGAGATACATGGAACACATCATGTTCTTGAGAGAGATTCAGTGGAAGAACCAAGCCATCACCAACTATCTCGATAAGATTAATAATTTTAATGGGTACTATATATCAAGTAATAAACTTTACCTTATTTATAAATATCATAACCATATTCAAAGGATATATTCATAGGTATACCATTCCACCAACTTCTAACTCAACATTTCACCGATAATTATTAGCATAACTTTTTTGGTATCTTTGAGCTACCCTTATGTGCTTCCAAATAAGTCTAAGATTCTCTTCCATTTTCTTGGATACCTCAGGTTTCAATATAATTCATTCAAAAAATTAATCCCAACACATTTGAGTTTTTCACTTTCTTCTATACTGGGCTTCATAAGGATCTATTTGAATTTCTGATAGAAATATATTCTTGTACGAAAAATCGACAAAAAAGGCATTGGTCCCAAAAACCTTTAGAATCCATAAGATATTATCTAAAAATATCTACTACAGTTTGAATGGTACAATTTTATTGAACATATATATGAGGATGATATATTGTGCAAAAGTTCAACTCCATATTCAAATATTGATGAAACTTCTCCAAAACATTGAGATAAACCTCATATACTAATTACAGATAATAGATTAGGGTACTCCATTAAACTTTTGCACATTCTTAATTTATTTCTTGGAAATCCATACAAGTGATAGATCTCATCTTATTACAGTGAAATGTGTTGAATTGATAAGGAATTCAATTACAACTCAGAGAGTATTATTCCCTTAAGATGTTTTGGGGAGTCTAATGATGAAATATATGTTAATTTTTCTCCATTTACATAGTGTTATGGGTAATTGTTGTAACATCTGAAGGACCCCGGGACACCCTGAGAGGGGAGGGGTGAATCAGGGTGACCACTTTTTCTTTTAATTTGTTGGATCTTGTTCCCACGTTAGTAGGAACTTGTTGAACCTGTATGATGATTACGATCAAAATGAAAACATTCACATGCACAGAGAAGACACAGTCATTTTTACTTGGTTCACCACTAAGGGCTACGTCCAAGGAGCATACGCCGACAGGTTGCCGGTCGTACCTAAATCCACTAAGTTTCACTAGCTGCGGATACAAAAGTTCGGGTACAGACACTCTGTCCCAGGCTCACTGCCTTTACAATAGTTCAGGGATAGCTCACTGCGTCCCTCGGGTCACTCCCGTTGACTCCCCCTGGCTCACTGCCGTTGGTGAAGTCCCACTCAGTTTATAGACGTGTAGGTCTCTTCTTCATTTGCATAAGAGTGCATCCTTTGTTGAATGTAGATGCTCTATTGAAGTCCGATTCTCACTAGAAGAAGAATATCACTTTTCCCCGAATGAACCGAGTAGTTTCTCGGCTTTCGTGCAGCTCCAGTAAGGCAGACGTGCTTCAATAGTGTCTAGGTCTCCTCTTCAAGACCGGCGCGCAAGTCTCCCGACGGCGCGCAAGTCTCAGGCGCGCAAGACTAAACTGGCGCGCAAGTGTCACTGAAGCACCTGCGCGACACTGCCTTCTTGAACTAAATACTTGCGCGATCCACTTCCTTTCTCTTCCAAACTGCCTTGGGAGAACAGCCAAACACCGGCGCGCAAGCTCTACTTGCGCGACAAAACAACCACCTGCGCGACTCAACCACCTGCGCGACGAGAGCTCGAACAATCTCTCGGCCTTGAACTCCGTTGAAAATGAGGAGGGGTGGTCCAGTATTTATAGGCAAACTGGACCCCCTGCGCGGCGGCGCGCAAGTCCCTCGATGGCGCGCAAGTCCTGTCTCCAGATCCTCTGTCGCGCAAGTTACTTGCGCGACCCAACCAACACTTGCGCGACCTTCTTTCCTTAGACAAATTTTGATGTTCTGATCCTCAAAAACATATGGCGCGCAAGTCTTTCATCCTCCAAGAGCTCGGCGCGCAAGTATCTTTGCCAAAAACACTTTACTTTATTTACGGATTTTCAGGCCCAAAAATTTGGCAAACACTGGGAAACAGCGCCACCTTCACTACTGTTTTCTTCCTGAACGGTATGATCGCTTTGTTGGTTCACACCCTGAACTTCCACTGAGGATTGACAACAAACACAAACCATACACCAAATCATGCTTTGAAGAACCTGGTTCCAACAACATCACAATAGAATCATATCTCTCAGACTTTACTTATTATCATACTAAGAATTGATATACATACTCTTCAATATTCCATTTTATGTTATTCCACTAGAAATTATCTTTCAGATATCTATACATATTCATACATCCAATATGAATATAGAATGATGAAATATAATCTTTATAAAATATATTCTTATTCAATTTTAGTATTTATAAGACACATACTCAGTTCTAGGACCTTATCACTCAATCATGATCATGGCTGAACTCAAGAAATTTTATCACCTTCTTTTGTAGTCCTGCTTCTTCCTTCAGTGCCTTCTTAATCCTCTCATGGATGGATGGTTGAACATTTGTCTTATAAAGATAAGATATATACTCTTTCATCATGATTTCAAGATTAAAATTCTTCAAATACAAATGTATTAGATTTATTTCAATCCCCATCATATATAAATTGGCATGGATTTTCTAACTCATATCACTATTCACCATGTTTTCCTTCCAAGAATGGTAATGTATTGAGTAGTCATAATATTTAATCAACTCAAAACAAATTATTTAGTGAATATTTAACTCTTTATATGTTAAAATATACTTAAAGATATTATGATCCATATATATATCACATATTTCACCATAAAGATAATTTCTATACTTTTTCAATACAAAAAATACTTTTTCTAAATCCAAATCCAATGTCGGTTAATTTTTCTTTGGAGTTTTCAATTGGGAAGGGGATTTTTCCATCACTGTATAATTATTCATAAGAATTTATCCTAATGCGTTATTTTATTGATAAATAGAGATATTAAAACCTTCTCCTCTATAGGATAGTGTGAGAACAATTTTACTGACCATACGTCTCTTTAGTTCTTTTAAATTCTCATATCATGTATTTGAATAAAGAAACTTCGATCCCTTCCATGTCAACATAGTTAATGGATTTTATATACATGATAAATCTCCAAAAAATTGTTGGTAGTATCTTTCTAGCCTAAAAAAACTATAGATTTCGATCACCATAATTGGTCTGGTCTATTCTTTAATAACTTCTATATTCAAAGGATCCACTGATATAACTTCACTTGATATCATATGACCCAATAAGGATAATATTTTTTCCAAAATTCACACTTGTTAAATTTGTAAAATACATCCTCTTAACTTAGGGTTTTCAATGCAATTCTCAAATTTTCTTCATGATCTTCCTCTCTCTTTGAATATATAAGAATATCATCAATAAATACTACAACAAATTGATCAATGAAATCTCTAAATAATATATTCACTAAATATAGGAAAAGATCAAGATCATTAGTAAGTAAAAATTTCTTTAAAATAAATTCATAATGACCATACCTCATATGAAAGGTTGTTTGGGTATATCCTCCTTCTTCACCCTTATCCTATGATATTTAGATTGAAGATCAATCATGGAAAAATATTTATCTTCTCATAATTGACCAAAAAATCATCGATATAGGGTAGAGGATACTTATTATTTATTGTGATATTTTTATGTTTTTGATAATTATTGCAGAGAAACATTGACACATATTTATTCCTAACATAAATAAATGGTGAAACCCATAGAGAATCACTAGGTTGAATGAATCCCTTATCTAGATTCTCCAAGAGTTGGTTATTTAATTAATGTAACTCAATTAGGTACATTCTATATGGATTATTTTAAATAGTTGGACTACCAAGAATTAGTTATTTTGAAAAATATACTTTACATTTTGGGAGAATAAAATGAAATACCTCATTAAATAAATTATCATTTTTTAGAATAATATGTAAATTTTCAATGTTGAGTTTCTCCCTAACTATTTGAGATAAATATCACTTGTGAATAGGTAAAAAACCCAAATGATGGAAGTAATTTCCCTTTGTATTTCATGTTTATTCTCAAACATATAGATGATAACTTATTGATTTAAAATATTAAAGGTAACTTCTCTTCCTCAAAAATTGATGTGGGCTCTAAACTGAGAGAGTAAACTAATAACAAAAACGACATCAAATTAAAGTAATGTAATGATAACATGATTTGTTGGAGTGACATTCCAAAAAAAATATACTAGATATGAGTTATATACTTGGGATGAGATAATAATACCATTATGAGTTTTCACTACTAACTCAACATCTAATATTTGAGGTGATAATATGACACCCTTAGAAAATTATTTATATATAAAAGAGTGGGTGTAACTTCAATTAAATAAAACATTTTCAATTCCTGATTAGATGATTAGTGATCTCTCACCCATCCATTCTCCTAACACCATTTAGTAACAACAATTTCATAATATTTATCTTATTTTTTTGACTTTATAGGTTTTTTAGAATTATTCTCCTCATTAACCCTAGGATTAGGGCATTGATTCATATAATTCCCAAAATCCTTGTATATAAAGATGTGAAGTGTGGGTTGTGTATTCGGTTGAGATTTATCTCTATTAATTACATTAACTGACCTTTTATTATAACTTTAACATTATTTTTCTTGATGGTCAGGCCTCCCACACATGAAATGCCTTCTAGTTCCTTTTAGAGAATTATGTGAGTAATTTGACCAACATTTTTTCATATAGGAGGTTGAAATGTATTCTTTCCTCCATGTGAAATACCACTACAACTTCTGTGAAATTCTATCTTTCTTCTCTTATAACCAAAAAAATTATAATGAGGTTTTCTAGATTCTACATAAACATTGGGTGACCACCAAACAATCACTTCATAGTTTCAATGTACCTAGGAGAATTCCTTCTAAAGACATGGTTCTAGACCACTAAATAATCAATAAATATTTATTTTTAGGTCAATGATAAAAACCAAAAGAGTAACACACAAGTCATGTAAATTTTCCATCATATATACCAATGGATTTTATTTTATTCTAATTCAAATATAGAAATTATTTCACTATTTTAGTATGAATATTTTTATAGAAGAATGTATTTGAAAATACCCTCTTAAAATCTTCCCATTCCATGGAGTTTATTTTTTCTTCTTTCATTATATTCTTGATAAGTGTCCACCATTGATCATTTTTATCATCCAAGTGAAATAATTATAAGACAACTTTATTATGGTCTAATAACTAAAGAATGTAAAATCTCTATTCCTTCAAGTTGATCCATTACTTAGTAACTAGTGGATTAGAAGAACCATGTAATAAGGTTAGATGTCATCACATAAAAGATTTAATGGAATGTTTATACCTCATTATTGTATTAATAAGTTGAAAAACATTTGTGTTACTACTTATATATTGAGATAATTTAGTGTACATGGTCCCAATTTATTGTATCCTTACTCCCAATACATTTATTTTCTCATCAGGGTGGTCTTGGCATCAAATTTTTCATTCATTTTTTACCTGATCCTTCTAGTTCCATTCATTGACTATAAGAAAAACATAGTGTAAGAATTAAAATATAAAAATAATATATTCATGAAAATCATTCTTGAGATGCCCTAAATTATTAAACATTCTTATAAACTAGTGACACTTTAGGTTAAACCTAACTCATTTATGGTTATCATATATTTAGATCATACATAATGGTTTATAAATAGAATTAAATTAACAAAATCATATCCCCTAGGATTTTTAAGATAAGTGTGTAATCTTAGGATCACTCATTGTGCGATGTTGAAGATCAATTTGATACCCAAGATACCCCTTTTAGAGTTAGTACCTCTATATCCATCTTTGGAATAGATGCATCCACTTTCTAGTATCTATACAGGGGTTTATTTTCTAGGAAAACAGATAATCTCTAATTTACTAAAAATTTAGGATATTATTTTATACTTAGAATTATCCCTATAGTTATAACTAAATATTTTTTATCATAATATCCAAAAATTACTAAAATATTATATAATACCAACTGAGGTTACCCAATTATAACATACATAAATATTACATCATTGAATAACATTATTCAATACGTGACCCAATTATATAAACCCTAGAACTATAAAGGTTTAGTGTATTTGGATACTACATACATAAACATATTAATTGATAAAGGATCATCAACATCTCCGACAAATATATTCATATTAGTACACTTCTATACATACCTTACTTTGAACCTTCCACCAAAACTTGGGGAAGGAAAATTTAAGAAAGGGTGAGCTCGGGTACTTAGTAAAGGTAAATATAAGTGATATAAATCAATGACAAAGAATTACCTTATGTGTATGCTAACATGATCATAAAATAAGGAAGTCATACCTAATCAACTAAATATACTTAATCGTGGGACAAGGCATAAGAATTTTTTATTTAAAAAGAAAAGAAAAAATTCATAAGAGTTTGGATTCATCAATATTACATCATTATCCATGAGTGCACAACATAAATAGAGGAATAAGAAAAAACTTTAATATTATAACATTATAAAAATGTATAAATAGTAACAGGGTCACTCATTAAGTTAAGGACATGAGATTGGGTCATCACATAAACAAAAGCGCATGAAATTAGGTCCAGGTAAAAACTTATGGACACGAAACCAAGTCCACAAATAAATTTATGAACATGAAGTTCGTTTTACACATCACATTGTTATCTCATGAGTTATAATTAATTACCCAATGTATTGTTTGGAAATAACAGACCAAGATATCACATAATAAATTCATATATATTCCAAAATATCATCAAAACATTCATCATTTTATCATACCTTAACCCATGGAAAATAAAATTGGTTTCATCAATATAATCATAAACCATTTATATAATGATTAGGCATGGTATCATTGGATCATATCCACAGTGGAGATTAGGTAGCATCAATGGATGTTATCATAAATGAAAATAACTTTAAAAGATCACAAGAATATTCCTTAGGGAATATATTCTATTCCTTTTAAAATGACTTATTTAAAATATAAAAAATTATATAATATTTGTAGAATAATTATATTTTAAAAGAGACATATAAATTTGTTGATTTTAAATAAGTGATTTCAAAATGAAAAGATTATCTTGCTAAAAAAAGTTCTAGTGATACTTTAAATATATTTTCATCTATGACCACAACCCTTGACATTAATTATGCTTCATTGGGGATATAAACCACTAATACCATATTTATTAATTTTATATATGTTTTATGGTTATAATGATTAGATATAAATGAAACCTATTTCTTTTACACTGGTTAAGCTATGGTCAAATGTAAATTTATTCATTATATTGTGGAATAAATAAGAATAGATTGTGTGATGGGTGGATCTGTTAGAGGACTTATAATGTATTGGGTAAATACGGATAAATCATGAGATAAATATGTTATTCTTAAACCTAATTTTATGTTCATAAATATATTTTTGGACTTAATTTCATGTCCATAACATTATGTGTGGACCTAGTATCATGTATATAATTTTATGTAAGGACTTGATTTCATGTTCTTAACTTAATGAGTAAACTCGTTACAATTTAGAAATGTTCACAATATTATAAGATTATTCTTATTCCACATTCATAAGTTTATGATGTGATCTCATGGCTCATAATTGATTATTATTGATTCCTCACTATTATGAATTTTTACATTTATTATGGAAAAACCTAATGTTGTGACTTATGATTAATGATATTTAAATATTTGGGTATGAAATTCTTATTTTATGATCATGTTCTTATTGAATTGAAAGTTACACTTTATACACATTTCATACTTAGTTTTGAAAATCACAACACACTTTCATAAAATCTTTGTTTTACTAACTTTATATTTTCCAAGACTTTTAGAATTTTTTTTTTAAAAAAATTATTCTACTAGTTGAATAAATCTTTCAAAACTGGTAGATATAAACTTACTGGCTAAGTGGAGTCCATAGGATTGATAAAATATCTTCCATTAGAATGACTTTGTATGATCGATCAGACTATATGAGTTTAGTTAATCAAACTGATTGAGTTTAGTCCATCAAACTTACCATGTTTCTTCCATCATACTAACATAGTTTCTAATATATTGGATAAACATAATTAATTCCATCTGAATAATAAAGTTTATAGTCAGATGGTCAAAATTATTTCTACTAGACAGAATACTTTTACATCATTATGATGACACTATAAAAATTACATTAGATAAATATTTACTAAACATATTGATCTATAAAGATGGAGCTCATCTAAGGCTAGTTCAACCAACTCTAATAATCATGAAATGTAATCGTTATAGATATTCCTATAAATAGATGTGCAATCACAGAGGTAGGAGATGTTTCTTTTATGACTCAACATGTATAAATATTACTTTGTTATAACATCTTGTTACTTATGATTTATAAATACTCAAAGAGTTTTTTCTAGGGAATATGAGTTAGGACATTAAAATTACTTACAACCATTTTCATTTGTATTTGTTTTTTCTGTTCTAGGTTTAGATCTAGGGATTCGAAGGACAGAAAGATTGTTGATTCTGATCTGGATGATCTAGGTCTTCTAGGACTAAGAATAAAGATTTAATTCTGATATTCATGATTTTGGTCTTTGTTGCTATATAAATATAGACCTTGCGATTTGTTTGGAAATAGGGGATACCCAATGTTATTGTTTCTGAATTCCTTGACTCTTAAGGTTAAACAGTAAAAAACTTTTATAAATATTTTTGTAAGACATTCTAACTTTTTTAAGATTTACTTTTATATATTATTTTAACAAGTTGTTATTTTCCACTATTCAGTTTCTAGTAATTTTAACTTTTAGTGACTTTACTAAAGATGTCTCAAAGTATCTATGTGTTCGATATAGAAACTTTGAACAACTGACGATATCTATTTCTAATAAATCCTAACTAAAAGGTTAGGGTTTTTAGTTAGTTTAATTTTTAAAACTAATATTCACCTATTACCCCTCATGTAGCCGTTGATATACTTTTGTATCTAATAATTGGTATCAGATAAAGGTTCTACTTCTTGACTTACTAGCTTTTAATTCTATTAATTTAAGCAAGATTCTAAATTTATACTACAATTGTTATAAAGTATTGATTATATGTTTTGTATAAAATATTTTTGACAAATATGTATTTCATATATAGAGTATTGTTTTCTTATTTACAATTATGGTTAGTTTAAATGTAGGAACTCTTGAGAATTTTAATACTAGAAATCCACTGATTTTTGATGGGGTTGATTATGAATATTGTAGAGATCAAATGAAAAACTTTTTTTTAAAACTTTAGTAGAAAAATTTGTTATGGTTATTGTGAATTATCAAATACCTGAGAAATAAGTATCTATGTTTTAAAATCAAGATACAATTTAATATCAACTGAATTATCATGTAAGAAATATTTATTTATGTTTTATGATAATTAATTTCAACAGTCAAAATTATTCTTGTGAAGTCCCAGACAGAATTTGAAATAAGTTATAGATTACTCATTTTTGTAATTCTAATTTTATTGAAAATGTAAGAGTAATTATTATATCTTCTTATCAGGGATTTTATTTCTTTCTAGGAGAATATGTTTCTAATATAAATCATAGATTCATGAAAATTGTTAATAGTTTATATTCTATGGGTGATAAATATATTAAAGATGATATTTTTGTTGAAAAGATCTTTGAGATTTTCCCAAGAGAGTGGGAATAAAAGAGAATAGATCTTTGCGATAAAAATAATATTACTGATTTGATTTTAGATAATTTTAATAATTCTCTTATATAGTATAAAGTAATATTGAAAAGTGATATTGAAAAAGAAAAAAATAAAAGTGTAGTATATTTTTCTTCTACTATAGATGTTTCTAAGAAAGTGAGATCGACAGAGAAAGTTTTGAAGCCATCAAATAAAAATTAATGTTCAAGTTAAAACATAGAGTAGTTATCATGAACAATATGAGAATGAGTTAGCCAATATTTCTAAGAGAATGAACAATATTTTGGGGAAGAAATATTTTAGATATATTAATAAGAATAATTTTAATGATAAAATTGATAAGAAGGATTCTTATGAAATGATATCTTATGAGTGTAAGAAACCTGGTCATATAAGACTAGATTTTCCCATGCTTAAGATAAAATATAAGAAGGATAGAAATTATGAGAATAATTTTATGAATTTATATATACATAAGGGTAAGAAAAGTCTCAAATCATCAGAAACATGGATTTCTAATGGAGGTGATAGTTCTTTAAATAATTCATTAGAAGATGAAAGTAAATATCAGAAGAACATCGGTTTGTTTTCTAAATTTACAAACAATAATAATTATTTATGGATATGGTATCTAATAAAATCATGAAAAATTGTACTTTGAAATCTAATTATCCATAAATTTAAATTGATAATAATTCTATATCTTCATATAGGGAATCTACTTCATCCAAATAAAATAATGCTTTACTTATCTTTGAGTAGTTTTTAAGACTTTCTAAAATTTTAGAAACCCAAAATTGCCACATTTCAAAAAAACATGATTCTATTGACGGAAAAATAATTTAAAGAAAATTCAATAATATATATGCCTACTACTGAAATTTCTAATATTTAAAAAAGTTAGAGAAATCTAATCTTGAGAAAACTAATTTTTCAAGAGAGCCAGAAAAAATTAATTTTAGTACAACTTCTATTGAGGATAAAAATTTAGTCGTGAAACTAAATTCTGAAATTTCATTTTTGAAAAAATTACTGCAGAATTTACTCTTGGTAAAGAAAATAAAAAAATTGGGTACAACCGAAAAAGTGGCACACATGTAGGGAAGAAAATTACATTAAATCGCAAGCCCTGGGACTTGACCTCGCGACCTGCCCCTCACCCCCCCCCCCCAACCCTTACCACCCCACCACCAACGATGGGAAAAAAACAGGTGCAACATGAGTACTTCCCAGGTGGTCACCCATCCTAGTACTACTCTAACCCAAGCACGGTTAGCTATAGAGATCTATTGGGATCTAGTGCATTAATGCTAGTGTTCTCTAAAAAGGATGTGTCTCTAATGGGTTTTACTAATAAAAACCCAATTTTTCAAAACAACTATTTTGTTCAAAGAATGCCCCATAATGTATGAAATATCAAAATGGAGAACATGGGAAGAATATGTGTTCATTAAATAAATTACAATCCTTAGGATTTCAAAAAGTTTATTTTGATAAAGAATTAATATTTGTTAAATATAGAAAAGTTGGATATATGTGGATTCCAAAAATCTAATTTTCTAATAATGATGGACCCAAGTAGGTTTGGGTTCTAAAATACTAATATCTTTAATTTCATAAAAATAAAAAGTTTTCCAACTACAATATATGGTATATAGATAGTGGTTTGTCCGTATATTTGTTTGGGAATAAGTATTTCTTCAAGAAGATTATTAAGATGAATGGTGGGAAAATTAACTTTGGTGATAATACTTAATAAGAAATTATTAGAATATTTAACATTTTTATTCTTGGAAAAGCTTTAATTTAAAATGTTTTATCCATTATAGGTCTTAAGAAAAAACTAATATTAATAATTCAACTATATGATGAGGTTTATCTTGTTAACTTTCGGATTAATAAAAGAACTATTCATAGTTCTGACGATAAATTTATTCTTTCTTCTAGTAGGCATGAGAATTTGTATGCACTGAACTTATAAGTCTTTATGAGCCAAGATGTACCTTTCCTTAGTGCAATAGAAGATTGATATTATTTATAGAATATAATATTAAGAAATAATAATGTTATAAATTTAACTAAACTTGTAAAGAAAGGACAATTTAAATATCTACCAGAGCTTAAGTTTGATTCTTCTAAGGCTTTTGATAATTGTCATTTTAGAAAGAAACGTAAGTCAGGTTTTTAATCAATTAGTGTTGTTTCAACTTCTGAAAATATATAGTTAGTTCACATGGATCTATATAGTCAAAAAAACCGGAAGTATCACTGTAAAATACTATATATATGTTTTATTTGATTACTAAACTTGATAAACATGGGATTATTATCTAGAAAAGAAGTTATAATCCTTTTTACATTTTAATAATTTTGTATCCTGTGTAAAAAATATGGAAATATAGCATTGATAACTATTCATAGTTATCGTGGTAGAGAGTTTGTAAATTTTAATTTTGAAAGTTATTTTAGTAAAAAATGTATAGTTCATAAATTTTTAGTACCTATAACTCCATATAAAAATGGTGTAGTTGAAATAATACCTATAATTTTTCAAGAAATTAAAGGAACCATGATGATTGAATACTTAGTCGCTAAACATATTTGGGTTAAAGCAGTTAGTACTTCCATCTATACTAAAAATAATGTTATAATAAGAAATTTTATTAATAAAATTCTTTATGAGTTGTCAGAAATAAGAAGGACAAAAAGTTTATTACCTAAACGTTATTGGATACAAATTAATTATCATGAATACTTTATATAATCTACATAATTTCTTCAAAATATGATGATGGAATATTTCTAATCTATTTCATAACTAGTAAGGCTTATAGGGTCTTTAATAAAACCAAAATAACTCTTGAGAAAATGTGTTATGTTAAATTTTATGAAACTGGTCCTTTTGTCTAAAAATAAATTCAATCTATATCTTCTTATGTTTTTTCAAAAACATATTTTCATCCAATGTTGAAAATTTCTCATTATGAGAGAAAACTAATGACAGTTTTTCTGAAGTTCTATCTCAAGAATAATTTCAACCTTTTCTTGAAAAACATAGTTTTATAAACCTAAAGAACCAGATCATTCTTTGGAATTATCCTATTGATAATATCATTGGTATTATAAATCAACCAATTAGAATAAGAAGTTCCTTAAGAAATGAAATAGAATATTGTGCATTTTTATCACAATTTGAATATAAGAATATATATGAGGATCTAGGTGATGAATATTGGACAAAATCTATGCAATGTCATGACCCGTCCTCGGGGCCCATGACGTGACTACCCCAAGCCCGCCTTCCATAGGCTAGGGGCTGGCGACTAGCACCAAGGCGTAATTCCCAGTAAAAAGGGAAGGCATTGCCTTTGTAAAGTAAACAAACACCACAGAGCAAGTAAGCCGAAGTAAATACTAACTAAAAACTGGGTACAACAGTAAGTGTGAAAAAGTAAGTGGGCCAGAATACAAACCCAAACTGAAAGTAAAGTACAACTGAAAAAGGGAGTATAGCAACTGAAAAGTAAAACCGCATCCTCGAGCTGTCCACTGGAAGTCCCACTTGAAGGGTGGGTATAGATAGCCTCCACAGCTCCTTGAGTCCATTCGTCCGCTCCGAGTACGTCCCGCCCAGTGGTCCACCTCCAGGTATCATCCTGCTCTGCAAACCTCAACCACGATCAGCATTGTCCGTCATCTACAACCAACACAACGTATTGCGGGCATAGCCCGTGTAGGGGTGAGTATAAGCTACTCAGTAGGGACCCCGAGACCCCTGATGGTCTCCCATAATCCAAAATGGATAATCCACAAAGGAAAGATACAATCACGAAGTAACATCCAACACTACTTAGGTATATGCCCATACATATTCCTAAGTCATCAATTCTCGTTCGGCTCCAACATCCGAGACCAAGTACAACCCAGTCCACACAGGAAAACCCAACCAAATCCACACAGGAAAGCATAACGTAATCCACAAAGGATATCAAGTCAGTATTATCGAAGATAAGGATTGAAAATCAAGACTCATCTCACACAGGTATAATTCTTCGTAAAATGATAGAGATGATCAGGTGTAGCCACTGATTCATCTAAGTCGTCGGACCCACACAGGATCGATAGGTACTAACCCCCGCAATGACCCACAAAAGATCGGACCCACATAGGATCTATAGGCGCTGGCCCACACAGGACCGCTGAGCGCTGACCCACACAGGATCGGTAGCACTGATCCACGTAGGATCGCTGAGTGCTGTAGTCATCTCCATCGAATCCACGGAGGATTTCTGCACAGTCGTCATCGTCATCGCAGTCGCAGCCAGCTCTAGGGTTCTCACACACAGCAAGCTCATTCGGGAGGGTCCTCTCCACGAGCTGAGGGGCTGATTCATCAACTGACATGAATTCTAGAGTTGATATATCCAAAATCTCTGTATCGTCAACAGGAACTCAACGTCACAGACGTTGCGTCAATCGGACGCTCGGTCTGAGAGTTATTGGCTTTTTCGTCCCAGGGGCCCGGTTGGTTTTTTAGTCAAAACCAACCCGAACATACTCCAACTACATCCAAACCTCGATCGGAGTAAGCCAAAAGGTCTGTCTCACTAAGAGGAATCCAACAAAGTCGACGGCACGTCAATCGGATGTCCGAAACTCAAGTTATAAGCGTTTCTGCTCCGAGGGCCTGGTTGGTTTCGTGTACGAACCAACCCGGCCGAACACAAAGTACTCCTAAACCTTCAGTGTAATATACAGAAACGACCGTCTCGATCCAAGGATCTCTACGCAACTGACGGTGCGTCTATCGGAGGTCCGTAGGACAAGTTATGGGAAACAGACCGAAATAGTCCGAAAATGGGGGGTCTGGGCCCGGTCTGACCCTGCTGGGCGCGGCCCGGCCCGGCCGGCGTGGCCCGGCACGGCCTGGGCGGCCAGGCCCGGTGCGGCTGGTCCGGCCCGGGGCGGCCCGGTGCCGGGCGCGCGGGTCGGCTCGGCGTTGGCCAAGCGGCCGCGCGAAAGGGGGTGTCGCCCCTTTGGATGAAACCGCGGCCCCCGCGTGGGGGCCGCTCCTTGTCAACGGACGCGGCCGAGTGCCGCGTCCCGCGTCCTCGATCCCGCGCGGTTGCGGGACCAGCAGCCTGCCGCCGCGGCTTAAGCCGCGGCGGCCCTTCCCGGCAGCGCGCTGGTGGGGTTTTCTGCAGACCACCGGACGCGCTCCGGTTGTCTGTTTTTCCTATTGTCTTCGCCAGCGGTCCTCCCGGGGTCGGCTCTTCTCTGCGAAGACCTCAAAATGCCCTTGCGGCCTGCTTCGTCGTCATCCGCCGATCCGCTCACCAAGAACAATGAAATGGTGGGTTCGTACTTGTTCGTTGGTCTGCACCCACCGCGTTAGCGGTTTAAACGGCTTCTAACAAATTTTGAACACATGTCGAGGATATAAATCAAATAGATTTAATTGAACCAAAAACCCCTACCTCAACCATCATCGAGCGAGGGTTCTTTTCGTAATTGCACGTCGCGGAAGAAGGCGTCACGGAAGGGAGATCATCGCGTCACAGAGAAAGGATTCATCGGCGTCACGTCGTCGATCTCCGAGGATCCGGCGTTCTTGTCGACCTTCGTCAGAGGTTGGATTTCTTCTCATTCTTCGCGTTCTTTTCATTATTCACGTTCTTCATGTTCTTCGCGTTCTTCGCGTTCTTCACGTTCTTCGCGTTCTTTGCGTTCTTCGCATTCTTCGCGAGGAAGGAGTGCTTCACGGCTTGAGTTATTTCTCCCAAACCTCTCACAACCCAACACCCCTTAATAAAATAAGAGTTTTCTTATTTTATTAACACACAATCAAACGTTTTGAATTTCAAAAACGAAACAATCAATTAAGTGAATTAATTGCAACTTTTAAACTGCCAAATTAATGAGGCATTTATTATCCAGATTAAACGCAAGGGTTGACTTCATTAAAAAGGGTTGCGGGTGTGTTACCTTATTAAAGGAGGGGGTTTAGGAAGAAAAGAAATGGTGGGGCTCGTGTGGGTCCCACCTCACAAACATCCTACCTAGTGGGTAGGATACTGTGGGACCCACTTCAACCACTTAACTAGGTTAAACAAAAATAAAATAAAATTTGTTGCACCACTTTTATTTTATTTCTTTACTTAACCCCAAAAATTTAAAAAACACACCCGAGCAAACGCAAATCTGGAAAAGGTGTTTCCAAGCAATTACCGGTGCTGCAATTCCATCAGTTTCCTTGGATTTTGATTCTGAGCACCAGTTCAAAAGTTAGAAAAACCCGCTCGTTCGTTCACTGAACGTACTCGAGCCAAACTTCGGAAAATGATTTTGGGCACACCGGGCCTCAGAATCAGGTGCCTTCAGAAACTACGTTCTTGTAAAATTCCCAAGAAAATTAAGAAAAACAAATACCTTGAATTTTACGGGTCTTTACATTACTCCCACCTCAGGGCTTCACGTCCCCGTAAAGATACATCATAAACTAGGGAAACAAATATGGGTATTGAGCACGCATCTGAGCCTCCTGCTCCCAAGTGCTCTCCTGGAGGTTCTCATGTTGCCATCTGATGCGCACTAGAGGAATTGACCATCCACGTAGGACCCGCTCCTGTCGATCCTCGATCTCCACCGGGACCTCCTCAAAAGTTGCCCCATCATCAACGTCCAGCTCCCCATGGTCAATGATATGAATCGGTTCGTGCACGTATCTCCTCAGCTGGGATACGTGGAAGACATCGTGCACCCGGTGCAACTGAGGTGGTAGAGCCAGGCGATAAGCCACCTCGCCAATCCTGCTGAGGACCTGGAATGGTCCGATGAAGCATGGAGACAACTTGTCACCTCGGCCACATCTCTGTAATCCACGTCAAGGTGAGACCCGCTAGAAGACGTGGTTGCCATCCTCAAACTTTAGTAGCCTCCGCCTCCTGTCAGCATAAGACTTCTGCCGGCTCTGAGCTGTCCTCATCTTCTCCTGGATGACTTGGACCATCTCTGTCGTGGCCTAGACCATCTCTGGTCCTACAAGTGCTGACTCCCTAGGGTCTGTCCAGCATAGAGGTGATCTGCAAGGTTGGTCGTACAACGCCTCGTAAGGTGCCATCCCGATGGTGGAGTGGTAGTTGTTGTTGTATACGAACTACACCAAGGGTAATTGGTCCTCCCAGATGTGACCAAAGTCAAGGAAACATGCATGGAGAATGTCCTCGAGAGTTTGAATTGTCCTCTCCGTCTGACCATCTGTCTGAGGGTGAAAGGCGGTACTCAGACGTAGCTGCATCCCGAATGCCTCCTAAAACCCCTTCCAAAGCCAGGAAGTAAAGTGAGCATCTCGATCGGAGATGATAGATGATGGAACACCATGAAGACGTACAATCTCCTGAATGTAGAGACGTCCCAAGCTCTCCACAGATCCCTGCTCTTTGATGGGTAAGAAGTGAGCCGACTTGGTGAGTCAGTCGACAATCACCCAAATGGAGTCGTGACCTCCGGAAGTGTGTGGTAGTCCAGTCACGAAGTCCACAGATATGCCATCTCACTTCCACTCCGGGACCTCCAAGGGCTGTACCAAGCCTGCTGGTACCTGGTGCTCTGCCTTCACCTGCTGGCAGGTGAGGCATCGAGAAACGAAATCAGCCACATCCTGTCTCTACCCGCCAGCTCCCTGTGGTCGGGGTGGGCCTCCTGGTGGTGGTGGTGGTAGAGCCTCAAAACATTGCCCACCACCTGCTCCTCGGCCAGCTCCTCTGCCTCGTCCGCCTGCTCCCTGCAGACCGCCACGGTCGACCCTCTGCCTCTGCCTGGGTGGTCCCTCAACCGTCTGCTTCTCCTCGGCACGGCAGTTTGGGCTGTCACGAGCCATGTTGCCCTACCCGCCGCATGCGTAGCACTGTTTGCCTCTCGAAAGACTGGATCTGGGCTGAGTTCCCTGCACCTCTGAGCCAGTGTCCTAAGGTCATCTTCCTGAGGGTCTAGCCTGCCTTGACCCATGAGTCATCTGTCGACTGCCTGCTGCAGAAGACTCTGCTACGTGCTGCCATGCGATAGGTCTCGATGCTGATGTAGGCTTAGCAAGGAAACTCTCGATGAGAAGGGCTCTCTCCAGTACCCCTTCTTGTGTCGGAATGCTGAGGGAGATCAGCGATGCCCTGATCTCCTACATCAATCCCTGGTCGAAGGTCCGGGACTGGAAGAATGGGTCTCGTACCATGTCCGTCGAATAGCACGAGAGATCGGTCAATCTCGTCGAGTACTGGGCGACCATCAAGCTGCCCTACCGCAGCTGTAGAAGCTCTTGGATGCGCACTACACGGAGGGTGGCTGGAACGAACACCGAGCAGAAGAGGCTCTCAAAGTCCGTCCAGAGGAGATATTCCTCGTCGTGCACCTGGAGCATCAAGCTCCACCATCTGCCTGCTGCCGCGTGGAGGAGGCTCGCTGTGAGGATCACCATGAGGTATGCTCGTGTCCTCACTAACCTGAAAACTCGCACAACTGCCTCCCGCCAATCCTCGGCTGCCTGAGGGTCCATCCCCCCACGGAACCGGGGCAGTCGCTGACGCTGAAACTCGTGCAATTCACTAAGGCGACGTGCATCATCAGCGGATGGGGCTGGTAGCATCAGTGGCTCGGTAGGTAGAGGTACCGCCGGTGCCTTTGCTGTCAAAGGGCCTTGTACCGAGGCTTCGTCGCTCGGTGGGCTATCGTCACGCACAACGCTCAGAACCCTAGTTGGATGCCATAGTGGGGCCATTCTGAAAAGAAACAGGTGCACCACAGTCAAACAGTATACCTGGTGAGCTGACACAAAGTAATCACAAAGAAAACTTGAAACACACATGCAATCAATGTTTTCGTGCATTAAGTCGGAAATCAGAAGTCAGGGACCTGGTGTACGGATATGTCAGCCGCCGCACCAACACTGGATTCCCTGGACTAATAACCACATACAATACCCTTAACACTATTGCTTCACATAGAAGAAAGATCAGAGTCTAAAGTTCTGCGGTAGAACCGAACTCCTCTGATACCAATTTGTCACGACCCGTCCTCGGGGCCCGTGTCGTGACTACCCCAAGCCCTCCTTCCATAGCCCAGGGGCTGGTGACTAGCATCAAGGAATAATTCTTAGTAAAAAGGGAAGGCATTTCCTTTGTAAAGTAAACAATCACCATAGAGAAAGAAAGCAGAAGTAAATACTAAGTAAAAAATGGGTACAACAGTAAGTGCGGAAAAGTAAGTGGGCCAAAATACAAACCCAAACTTAAAGTAAAGTACAACTGAAAAAGGGAGTACAACAACTGAAAAGTAAAACCGCAGCCTCGAGCCGTCCACTGGAAGTCCCACCTGAATGGTGGGTACAGATAGCCTCCACAGCTCCTCGGGTCCAGCCGTCCGCTCCGAGTACGTACCGCCCAGTGGTCCACCTCCAGGTATCGTCCTGCTCCGCAAACCTCAACCACGATCATCGTTGTCCATCGTCTGCAACCAACACAACATAGTGCAGGCATAGCACGTGCAGGGGTGAGTATAAGCTACTCAGTAGGGACCCCGAGACCCCTGAAGGTCTCCTAGAATCCACAAGGGATAATCCACAAAGGAAAGATACAATCACGCAGTAACATCCAACACTACTTAGGTATATGACCATACATGTACCTAAGTCATCAATTCTCGTTTGGCTCCAACATCCGAGCCCAAGTACAACCCAGTCCACAGAGGAAAACACAACCAAATCCACACAGGAAAGCATAACGTAATCCACATAGGATATCAAGTCAATCGTATCGACGATAAGGATTGAAAATCAAGACTCAGCTCATACAGGTATACTTCTTCGTAAGACGATAGAGATTATCAGGTGTAGCCACTGATTCATCTAAGTCGTTGGACCCACACAGGATTGATAGGTACTAACCCCTACAATGACCCACATAGGATCGGACTCACACAGGATCTGTAGGCGCTGGCCCACACAGGACCGCTGAGCGCTGACCCACACAGGATTGGTAGCACTGATCCACGTAGGATCGCTGAGTGCTGTAGTCATCGTCGTCGAATCCACAGATAATTTCTGCACAGTCGTCATCATCGTTGTAGTCGCAGCCAGCTCTAGGGTTCCCGCACACAGCAAGTTCGTTCGGGAGGGTCCGCTCCACGAGCCGAGGGGCTGATACATCAACTGACATGAAGTCTGGAGTTGATGTATCCAAAAGCTTCGTATCGTCAACAGGAACTCAACGTCACAGACGACGCGTCAATCGAACGCCCGTTATGAGAGTTATTGGCTTCAATGTCACGGTCGGCGCGGCCTGGCCCGGCCTGGGTGGCTCGGCGCTAGTCGGGCGGGTCAGATCGGTGCTGGCCGAGTGGCCGTGTGAAAGGGGGCGCCGCCCCCTTGGATGAAACTGCGGCTCCCACGTGGGGGCCGCCCCTTGCCAATGGACGCGGCCGAGCGCCGCGTCCCGCCTCCTTGGTCCTGCGCGGTCGCAGGACCAGCAGCCTGCCGCTGTGGCTTCGGCCACGGCGGCCCTTTTTGGCGGCGCGCCGGGCTCCGGAACCTCCTGGCGGCCGGCCGGTGTCGGCCCCCGCCTCCGGCCGCCGGCGCCGCCGTGCCGGTGAGGCGTGCTGGAGGGGTTTTCCGCGGACCACTGGACGGGCTCTGGTGGTCCGTTTTTCCTGTCGTCTTCGCCAGCGGTCCTCCCGAGATCGACTCTTCACTGCAAAGACCTCAAAATTCCCTTGCGGCCTGCTTCTTCGTCGTCCGCCAATCCGCACACCAAGAACAAAGAAACGGAGGGTTCGGACTTGTTCTTTGGTCCGAACCCACCGTGTTAGCGGTTTAAACGGATTCCGACAAATTTTAAACACATGCCGAGGATATAAATCACATAGATTTAATTGAACCAAAAACCCCTACCTCAAGCGTCGTCGAGCGAGGGTTCATCACGGAATTGCACGTCACGGAAGAAGGCGTCGCGGAAGGGAGATCGTCGCGTCGCGGAGAAATGATTCGTCGGCGTCGCGTCATCGATCTCCGAGGATCCGGCATTCTCGTTGACATTTGTCGGAGGTCGGCGTTCTTTGCATTCTTCGCGTTCTTCACGTTCTTCGCGTTCTTCGCGTTCTTCGCGTTCTTCGCGTTCTTCGCGTTCTTCGCGAGGAAGGAGTGCTTCACGGCTTGAGTGATTTCTCCCAAACCTCTCACAACCCAACAACCCTTAATAAAATAAGGGTTGTCTTATTTTATTAACACACAAGCCAACATTTTGAATTTCAAAAACGAAACAATCAATTAAGTGAATTAATTAGAACGTTTAAACTGCCAAATTTATGAGGCGTTTATTATCCAGATTAAACGCTAGGGTTGACTTCATTAAAAAGGGGTGCGGGTGTGTTACCTTATTAAAGGAGGGGTTTAGGAAGAAAAGAAATGGTGGGGCTCGTGTGGGTCCCACCTCACAAACATCCTACCTAGTGGGTAGGATACTGTGGGTCCCACTTCATCCACTTAGCTAGGTTAAACAAAAATAAAATAAAATTGGTTGCACCACTTTTATTTTATTTCTTTAGTTAACCCCAAAAATTTAAAAACCACACCCGAGAAAATGCAACTCCGGAAAAGGTGTTTCTAAGAAATTATCGGCGCTGCAATTCCATCGGTGTCCTCAGATTTTGATTCTGAGCACTGGTTCAAAAGTTATAAAAATACGCTCATTCGTTCACTGAACATACTCGATCCAAACATTGGAAAATGATTCCGGGCACACCGGGCCTCGGAATCTGGTGCCGTTAGAAACTGTGTTCTTGTAAAATTCCCAAGAAAATTAAGAAAAAAAATTTCCTTGAATTTGATAGGTCTTTACATGAAAGATGAACTCATTTAATTCGAAAGGAATCAAATATTTAGTTTTTTTTAATGGACAAAATATTCTTCAATTATTAGTGAAAATGGGTTTTTTAAATAAATGTGATGAAAATGTAATTATAGTTAGAAATAAATCTAGACATGTTGTAAAGTATTATAATCAATAAGGGGGAATAAAATATGAAGAAAATTATGCTCTAATGGATAGAATTAATGTTTTCCATATTCTTCTAGGATATGTAGAATTTATAAATTTAAAAAAAATTAAAATATAAGTGAATTATTATTTTCTTTATGGATATGTACAAGAGTAAGTTTATATAGAAAAACCCATGGTTTTAAAAATACAAATTCTGAAAGCCATGTATTTAGACTTACTAAGGTGATTTATAGACTTAAGAAATCCCATAGAGCTTAGTGTGATATACTAACTATATTTTTTTATAAAATTAATTTTTTATTGTCATAAGGGAACTACGGATCTCAGATTGTTTTACTCTTCAGGAAATGATTTTGAACTTAAATTTTTTTCATATTCTAATTTTGGTGAATGTAAACTGGATAGAAAAAGTATGTGTTGAACTTTTCATTTATTAGGAGAATATTTATTTTCTTATTCTTGTAATAAACGATATTTAGTAACACTTTCCACTATTGAATCTGAATATATGGTAGTTGTAAATTGTTAACATACACTCATAAACTTTGGCTTGAGTTTTAGTATAACTCTAATTTTTTGTTACAATAAAAGTTCCATAGATTTAATAAAAAACATATCACATCACTCTTAAGAAAATTTCATAGATATAATACACCATTTACTTCAATACCACACAATAAAAGGACATATTATTTTACAATTCATCAAAATGCAAGAACATATTGCAAAAATATTTTCTAAACACCTAAATTATGATAGATTTGAATATATTAAACATAATCTAAGGATAGCCAATATATAATTAAAATTCATATCGACTTTTTGTTTACCAATATCCATAAAATAATTAAATACTTTTATGATTTTGAGTAAGTATTTTGTTTGTTTTTCTAAAAACTTTGGTTTTTCTAAATTTTTTAGTTTTTATAAAATCTATGGTTTTATTAAATTTTTAGTTTTTCTAAAAAAATTAGTTTTTCAAAAATCTTTACCTTTTATAAAAACTTTTTATATTAATAAAATAGCTATTTTCTAAAGCATTATTTCTTCTATTTTTTTAGTTTTATCCAAATATGTTTTTATTGTAAAAAAATTAATTTAGAAATATAAGAAGAATAACTACAAGAAAAAAATTCCCACATAAAGTTACATTTTTTACTCTGATGGGAAATTTAAAATATTTAGTCCTTAGAATTTTTTTTATTTGTTTTATTATTTTTTACAAATTTTCTATTTCATAATATATTTTATAAAATATTTTCAGGAAATATTTTCTTCCAAAAATTAATTTCTTAAAAATCCCCATTAAGATTTCAGAATTAATTTTTAAACTTTTAATAATGAATTTTAGCCATCAAATTAGATAAGGGATTTAATTTTGAGCCATTAAATTTCTATAAGTTGAATGTTTCATCTCTGAGCCTATAAATATAAGTATGGATTGCCACATCCCATATAAACTTATTAGACTAATCTCAACTCTCATCACTCAAATCTTTCATGCGTTTAATTCTTTAGAATTCGTCTAATTAGTTTTCTTTGTCCATTTAGTATTATCCATTAGTCTTTAAAAAATGAATCCTACTGAAGAAATTGAAAACAAATAATGGGTGAAAAAAATTCTAATATAAAATATGTGGTTGATAAGACTTGTTCATTCCTAAAAGAAGTTATCTTATTTTTGGGATGGTAAAAGGTATGTGTTTTAAAGGAAGATTTTGATATTTAGTATGCAATAATCGTGAAAGAGTTTTATTCCTCTATAGTTTTTATTTTTGAAGATGATATGGATGTTATTACTTTTGATCACTTTAATGAATTTTATAAGTTTAATATTCAAAAAGTAGCTGATTTATTAAAGGTTACTTAGGAATGAAAAGCATATATAGTTACCCATAAGCTTCTAAACAAGCTAGGTAGTTTTGAGAACTATAAGGATGAGGGTTCATTATTTCCTTTGTATGAAAATATAAGGAAATTATATCATTTAACACTGGATTCAAGAGTTGCAACTCTTTGAATACAAGGGAGTCTTATCCCAAGAAAATGGGATAGAGATACGTCGAATGTTTTTGATATCTTTGCGTTAGAATTTTTAGTGAATATAATGATTTCTAATCTTTTGAAGTGCATATCTAAAAATTTAAGTAGTTAAGAAAAGTTATTTGAAGTTGAGGATTTTGTTGATTTCATGTTTCATCAATAAAATTTTAGTGAATTTTATGTGTGATGAAGATTATGAATTAAGAAGTTTCTATAATAAAGAAGGTTTCTTTGGTCATTGAAGAAACTATTTATAGAATGAATTTTGTTTTTGTGCCTGATATTAAAATATTTATTGAAAATTGGACAAACCAATTTTAGATGCATAGCTTCTTTATTTAAAGTATAAGGATTAATAAAATTGAAAAATCTATTTATTATCCTCCAGTGCATAAAAAGAAAGTGAAGGAAATTTCTGATGATGAATATAAGGATTTAATGAAGTGTAAAGATAAAAATAATCATAGTGATCTAGAGTTTTCTATTTATAAAGATAATTACTTATATTTGAAGGTAAATAATCATGAAGTTAAAGGATGAAGATAAGAAAAAAAATTAAAATAATATATTTCATGAATCTAAATTTGTTGAAAGTCTTATAAAAGGTGTGGATAAGCTCATAGAGACTTTCGTGTTTCTTATCAAGAAGGATATATTTCAATTTATCCAATATAGCTATTCATATAATAAAACTTTTTTCGACTATTCCATTAGAACCAGGATAAGTTGAAGCTTCCAAAGTTCCAATATCTATTGAGAAAAAAAAAAGTCATAGTTATGGAAGTTGAAAATTTTGTTTCAGAATTTGTTAGAGATAATTTTCAAGAAATTTTTAAGAAGTCTAGAAAATCATAATTAATAATGATGATAAGTTTGAAAAGGATTTAAAAAAATAGTTATAAAATATTCAAAATAATATTCTGAAGAAGAAAAAAAAAGTTCGTCTAAGACCTCTTCATTCACCTCTCAGTCCAAAAAATATGTTGAGTTAGATATTTCTAAGAAAGGAAAAAGTTTTGAGAAGGAAATATAAAATCAACAATAACATACAAAGCTATCAGAAAAGGGTGATCCTAATAATAATATTGATTTTGTTGAAGTATCAAATGTTTTGAAATAGAAAGATAAAGAGAAATTATAATCTAGTATTTCACATCAAAAAAATTATGATGTGTCATTTTACTCAGCCCTTTCTCTAACCAATGAATTTGATCAAACGGTTGAAACAATATTTACTTCTTCTAATAAATAATTTAAAAATCTTATTAATGTTATGACATATTTTTCCAGTATTGAATCTCATGTCAAGAACATTCAAAGAAGGTTGAAAGTTTTATAAAATTTAGACGCTTTGAATTAGTTATCTAACTCCATTTTTAAAAAGAAATGTAATTTCAAATATTTCAAATTTTGATTCTAAGGAACAAATAAATAGGATAATGAAAAATGTTATATGGTTGAAACAAAAAAAATAAGACTTAAAATTTCATGATAAGAAAATCAAAGATGTTAAAATGTCATCTTCAGATATTGTTGATTCCTTTGAAAATTTATTTTTTTATCAGTTGAATAAATTTTTAGAGTCTCAAGATCAAGAAATCTCAAAACTCAGTAAAAAAAAAATTTCTCGAAGTATAAGTTATTAAGTATAAATCAGTGAATATAAAAATCCAATTTCATAAAAAATAGGTTTTCAATATAAATTAAGAGATTCAAACATATCAAGTTCTAGAAGATATGATTTCTTAGTTAAAATCATCATCAAAAGAGTCATAGAATAATCCGGACGACTTTAGGAAGATTATAGCCATTTTAAATAAATTATAAAAGAAGGAATAATTTTTTTTTCTCAGAACTCCTAATGTTGTAAAAATAAAACTTTTGACTCAATATTTTTTTATGAATAATTCTCCATATATATTTGTTGAATGTTTTTCCAATCATTTTTGGATGAATGTTCATTTTATATTCATGGATAAATGCTTATTTAAACTAAATTGTTCTTTATTTTTGTTTTTATAACATTTCAAGTGTATTTTAAACCTTCCTTATTCTTTTTAAAAATCATAAAGGTGGATAATTTATTGATGGATAATTAATATTTAAGAATTTTTTATTTTACCAATGCTCTAAAAAAATTATGAAAATGTTTCTTGAATAAAAAGGGAGTTACAAATACAAGGGTAAATAAGAAAGAAATGGGAGAAGTGTTTTTAAATAGAAGAATGGTATGAAGTTATTAAACATATAAAAGAATTATAATTTTTTCAAAGTTAACTATTTTTTAAGTGTTTTCTTTTGTCATTTTCAAAAGGGGGTAGATTATTCAGTTGAAATTTACACTTTTTACACTTTTTATCCTTAGTTTGGAAAATCAAAACACACTTTCTTAAAAATTAGGTGTAACTAAATTAATATTTTTCATGTATTTAAGAATTTTTTTGTATAAAACTTTTTATTCTAAAAAATGTATAAATCCTTCTAAACTTATCAATATAAAATTACTAACCTATTTTAGTCTATATGACTGAAGAAGTCTTGTCCATTAGGCTGACTAAGTCTTGTCCATCAGACTGAATGAGATTTTTTCATCAGACTGATTGAGTTTAGTCCATCAGAATGACCAATTCTATTCCATCAGAATAAAGTATTTTTTGATCCATTAGACTAAAAATAATTTATTCCATCAGAATTACAAAGTTTATAATAAAATGGTTGAAATTATTTCTATTGGATGGAAAACTTTTATAGTATTCTGTTGATGCTATCAAAATAACTTCGGATGAAGATGTACTAAAAATGACGAGCTTTCAAGATGGAGCTTGTCTGAGGACATTATAACCAACTTCTAGAATCAAGGAATATGACCATTGAATTTTCACATATAAATAAAGGTGAATTCATGGAGTTGGGAGTTGATTATTTTATGAAACAAACCTTATGAAGCTTACGCTTTTGTAAAATATTGTTACTTACATTTTGTAAATATTCAAAAAGTTTTTATTGTAAGGAATTCAAGTATTGTAAATTACATATAACCTCTTTCATTTTTATTCATTTTTTCTGATCTACATTTATATTGAGGGATAAGAGGGATATGAAGACTACTAATTCTGATCTAACTGATCAAATGCATCTGGGGCTAGGATGATAGAGTTGATTCCAATATTCATGCTTGTGGGCTTTCTTACTATAGAAAGACAAACCTTACGATTAGGGTGAAAACTAGGGATACCCAATTTTAGGGTTTTCACTTCCTTAAATATTAAGCTTTAATAGTAAAAATCTTTTATAATGATTTTTGTAAACCATTCTTACTTTTTTTGTATTTTATTTTATATATTATTTTAATAATTTTTTATTTTCTGTTGTTCATATATTTTGAAAGTTTTACTTTCGGTAACATTACTAAACACATATATATCATATGACCTATGTGTCTGATATAGAAACTCTGAACATTGGATGATATCTATGTCTCATAAATCTTAACTAAGCATTTTGTCCTTTCAGTTAGTTTAATTTTTTAAACTAAAATTCACCCCCACCTCTTATAGCCATTGGTATTCTATTAAATCCTATAGTTCTCATTTTCTTATTCTCGCATATGACCACTGAAAAATATATCCTCCATTTACACTTACTGAGCATATGATCTCACATGTTATTATGTTTTCCTTCCCAATGTTTTGATGGAATGTTTTAAGTATGATATGTATAGATCAATACTAATTGGAATAAATTTTTGTTAGATATTCAATATCCTCAACGAAATAAAACTTTTATGTATCTAGTATCCAAATACACTAATCCTTTAGAGTTATAGGGAATGTATAATTGTTTTATGTACTGAATATTCATCTAAAATGATGTAATATTTTTGTATGATATTTTTTTTCAACTTAGTTGGTATCAATGTAGGGTATAGTTATTTTTTGGACATTAGGATTAGAAATATTTTTTAAGAACCCTAGGGATAAGATTAAGTGTAGGATAAATTTGTAAAGTTGTGGTGAATTAGAGACTATTTTTTCCTATAAAAAAATAATGTATGGATAATAAAAAGTATATTCAGCTATGGAATAGATTCACTGAGGGGTAAAAACTCTTAAATGAGTGGATTAGATATTAACTTGATTGTCACCAGAGCATGATGAGTGGGAGAAAGACTGTACACCTATCTAGACACTCCTTAGGGATATGATTTGGTTAATTAAAATTATATTTTCGAACCATTGAGGAGAATTTAAATAGATTATAACCATTTATATACAAGGATAAACCTAACGTTTAATATAGAGATAAGAAGGTTTCATTATTTAGGGTATCTGAGGAATGATTTTCTTGAATATATGATTTTTTAGATTTATTTGTACACAATGTTTTTGGTTTTAGTCAATAGATGGAACCATAATGAATCATGTGAACAATGAATGTGATGACCAATGTAATGATTATCCTCATGAACAAAAAAATTGCATCGGAGCTGGGGTGAAATATCTTGTGACTAGCTCATTCAACTCTCTCTAACTAGGAGAGGTAATACAAACTTTGTTAAGATTTCAAATGCATAAAGGAGGGAGAAACATTTCATGAATATTTTATGTGAAAATGTCTACCCTCCATATGTTTTTCCTCTGATACACTAGTTATTGATTAAGGGATCAATGTGTTGGAAATGATATTTTATGTTCTATAGTGATTAGACCATTAAAAATAACATCTTAGTAGTCTGTATCCTGGAATGTTAAAATAATGAATGATTGACTCCTATAAAGAATATGAGGTAAGAAAAATAAATAAAGTCCATATAATGGGAGGATTTTAATAGGGTATTTATCAATAATTAATTTCCCTAAACTCTTCATAAAAATGGAGAGGTAATGTCTAGAGTTAAAGTAGAAGGTTGATGAAACCATCAGTACCTATGAAAAAAACTTTACAAGACTTCTGAGGTATGATTTTGCTTTTATGATTAAGCTAGAAATATATATTGATCAATTATTTAGTGGTTTAAAACAACATATTTGAAAGGAAATATCCATAAGGGAATTTAGAAGCTATTAATAGATTTTCCGATTTGCAATCATAGTGAAAATAGAAACTAGAAAACCTCATTTTAATGGATGAAGTAATAATAAAAGGATGATAGAGTTTCATGAAAGCTCTAGTGGTATGTCACATGGAGGGAAGAAGAGGTTCCATCCACCTACATACCAAAAAAGTGGGAATAAGAAATTAAGTAATTTTTTGAAAGGAATGAGTAGATGTTTCAATTGTGGGGGACCAAGTAATCACGGAAAAGAATATCGAAGTGATATGAACAGTCCAGACAATGAAATGAATAGAGATAAATCCTAACTAAGCACACCACCAGCACTTTAGTGTTTTATATGTATAGATATTGTGCGTTATGAAAATAAATTCCCTAATACAATGGATAATGAGGATAATAATCCTCAATAACCTCTAAATTCAAAGGATAAAGGGAAAAATATCACTTCACAACTGCTGAAGGGAGTTATGAGAATGACGTGGTGAAAGGTACCTTTTTCATCCACTCTGGAATTGAAAATTTCTTATTTGATTTAGGTTCTACCAACTCTTTTATATCTGGATAATTTTTTAATGGTATCACATTACCACCTCATTGATTAGATATTGAGTTAGAATTAAAAACTTCTAATAATATGATAATGACATCTCAAGTCTATAGCTCCTCTTCAATAGATTCTTCTAAGAATGTTATTCCTATAAATCTTTTTATTCTTCCCCTAATAGAATTTGATGTTATTTTGGGCATGGAATACCTTTCTCAGTACATAGCCCTTGTCAAATTTAGAGGAAGTGAACATTACTACAAAATAGGTCTCTAATAGCGCTGGCCTTCATCAGCATTAGAAAAAAAACACTGATAAATATTGCCATTATCCGCGCTCTTTTAAGAGTTGATAAAGGGTAACAATTATTATTTATTTTTTTTAGTGCTAATAAATGGTACAATTTATTAGAGCTTTATTTTTACACTGATAAAGGGTACCCTTTATCAGTGCTTTATTTTTAGTGCTGATAAAGGCCCTGAATAAAATAAAATAATTAAACAAATAAAAAAATAAAATGAGAAAATTAAAAAAAATACTAAAATTTTATTAATTAAATAATTATTGATAAAAAATAATATATTTAACATACATATATATAAATTATAAATACTAAAAATAAATATATATTAAATATATATGTGTGTGTGTAAAATGAATAAAATGAACGAATTAAACAAATAAAAATTACAAGAGTAAATTAAGAAAAATAATAAACATTTTATTAATTAAATAATTATGGATAAAAATGAATAAATTTAATATACATATATATATATATATTATAAATATTAATAAATAGAATATATAAAATATAGATATATAAAATGAATAAATTGTAATAGTTAAACAAAAAAATTAAAAATGAATAAACTGTAATAATTAAACAAAAATATTAAAAATAAACAAATAATAATGATTAAACAAAAAAATAAAAAATAAAATATTAAAAAAATTATTAATGAAACAATTATTATTAAAAATGAATACTTTTAATATATATATATATATATTAATTATAAATATTAATAACTAATATATACTAAATATAAATATAGAAAATAAATAAAATTTAATAATTAAAAACCTATTAATGACTTATTCATTTTTAATGTTTTTTATACATTATTATTCATTAATACATTTAATATAGAAATATATTCATATATATTTCTATATATATAAATATATAAATGTATATATTATTTTTTAAAATATGATTTATATAATACAAAACTTTTATGTTATGTAATAAATAAGTCATATATTTTGGGAAGAATGGTTTATAATTAAAAATTAATATTAATTAAAAAATATTGACTAATTGCATCGAGTAATGGACGTAATTTAATGTCATTAAATTTTTCAATTTAACATATCAAACGTGTGTTAAAGTGATTTCACATACATATACGTAATTAATGCATTTTTATATACAACGTACACACATAAATATTTAGGTAATTAATGAAATCATATATAGAAACACATATATCTAATATTTATGTAATTTATTGAAATTATAGTATTCATTTTTTAATTTCATTATAACATGATACATTTAATATATTATGTTTTTAATTAGTAAATTTTATTTGTTTAATTTTAATATTAATAAAAATAGGTATTAATTCTTTTTATATTTTTTTTATTTTTTATTTTTTATTTTTTATCTTTTTGGGAATTTAATCATTTTCTATTATTTATTTATATATATTTTTTACTATGTTTTAATATTTTAAATATGTATTCAAATTTATTTCAATATATATTCATAATTTTTTTAATAATTTATATTTAATTAATCAAACTTATACGTTTTTTCAATATTATTAAAGTGTACTCATTTTTAATTATTCAATTTCAATCATTTTTAACATGCATGCATTTAATATTATCCATTCATTAATAATTTTATAAATATATTTGTAAATATTTATAAATTAATATTTTTATGAAAGTATATTTACTATATTTAAACATTTATATATTAATAATCATAAATAAATAAACATTATTTTTAAAAAAATATTTATACAATTATAAATTTATAATTATAAATATTTAAGTAATTATAAAATGATAATAAATCTATTTGAGTAGTGAATATATTTACTATATTTATATAATAATATAAATATATAAACACATAAATATTATTTTTTTTTAAATATTTATGTAATTACAGGTAAATATATATATTTATTTAAATAATTATAAAATAAGAATAAATATATTTAAATAATGAATATATTAAATGTATTTATATTCATATTTATATTTTTTTTAAATATATAATTATATAAATATATTTATGATTACAAAGTTATAATAAATATATTTAAAAAATGAATATATTTACTGTATTAATATTTATATATATTTACTATATATATAATTATATAATTATATATAATGATATAAATATATTTATAATTGTAAATAAATGATTATAAATATATTTATAAATGTATATTTACTATATTTATAAAATTCTATATTTATAATTATAAATAAGAAAATATATTTTTAAAAATAAAAATTATATAATTATAAATAAATAATTATATAATTATAAATAAATAATTATATATTTAAATAATTATGAAATTATAATAAATAAACATATAATTATATAAATTTATTTAAAAAAAATTTAATTATAACAATAAATATTTTATCATTGCTAAAGTTTTATCACTAATAAAGATTCCTTTTATGAGTGCTTTTTTTTTGCGCTGATAAAGATTACTCTTTATTAGTGCTAAAATAGCATTGATAAAGATACCTTTTATCAGTGCTTATTAATTTTTCATGGATAAAAGTGTCCCCTATCTATTTAAAGAATCCTAATCAATCGCAAACAGTCATAATATCTGAAGATTTCTGTGGAAGCCACCTGTTGTCATCGCTCGCCCTCACTGAATCCAAGATCAAATCCAGGCGTGAACAAATCCAAGCCTTGAATCCAATGCTCGAATGAATCAAGGTTTGAATGAATCTGAGGCTCAAAAAAATCCAAGATTTAGTGATATATTTACTTTCTCATAGATGAATCAAAACATAAATCCACGGTATATTATTTTTTATCCTTCTCATCACTCATTGATTACCTGTTTGCTAATATCTTTTTTCATTTTTTATTCATTATCTCTCGATAGTCATTATATATCACTGCTTTCCCTTCTATAATAAATTTATAATTTGTTATTTCTATGATTTTGGGGTTTTATTGACCCTTTAAGGGCTTTTTGTGCTTCCCCATAGCATATTAAGACTTCTGCATGCTGATTTCATCCATTCTAGTACGTGGCGCCATTCACTTTCCTTTAAATGTGTAATAATGAATTATTACATATTTTAAATCCATGTTTTTATCTGAAGTAAATTCTATTATAATTATCCATGATGGGTAGACGGATTTATAAGTGTTTTTATTAATTTTTCATTAACATCAAAGGCTTGTTCTTAAGTTTAAATTTGTTGAACTTCCTTCCATGTAAATAACACACACAATGTGTTTGTTAAAATTACACTCATGGTTTTTATTGAATAAATCAAAATGTATTTCATGTAATTACTTATTATGAATTACAATTAATTGACATTATGTTTTGAACAAGGCTTTCAATGAATTAGACCATGTTTGGTTATTTTTTAAGATGCTTTTTATTTTAACAAAAAACCTGAAAGTATTATTCCCTTTCATTATTTAAAATGTTTTGTATGGGTTTAAAATGGAAATTTTGATTTCTTTTATAATATTTTTTAAAAAATAAAGGTATATTTGATATATTTTCTAAATTATATTAACATTTTGTGTTATATACACCCTTGAAGTTAATCCTTTTCTTGATTCATAAGTGAAAAGATGTTCATTATTGTAATATGGATTGATCATGGGTCATTGATATCATTAAATGTTTCCATTTTATAATAATTTTCTCCCATGTCATGTCTAAAAGTAATATGTTTTGACTTTACATAATACATGAAACTATAATATTTTTACATTTTTTCTTCACTTCTATAATTAATAGAAATAAGCGGGATTATAATATTACATAACTTAAATTCCATTAATAAGTTTATGATTCATTTTTTTCATTCTACAAGTTGTTAAATTATTAAATTATAACTCTAATTTCAAATATGAAATTCCCCTTTATTTCCCACCCTAGAAATAAAAAAATCTCTTAAGGTAAATATCCATCCAAATTGGTATTGATGGTCTCCCATGATGATATTTCAACTTGAATTAGTGCCGACTTAATGTAGTTAGGTAATAATTATAAAATAAACTCAAATTTTTTGTCTTCTATTCGTACAAAAAGATTCTAATTATACATTACCAATTTTTCACTCTAGCATTAATAGAATATCAATGCATTTGAAAAACCACAAATTTGATATTGGGTTTATTATATTATATCACATACATTAAATAAAAAATTGCACTAGAATGTTCATATTGTGATACTGTTAAGTATGTATTAATAAAAAAATTAACACAAGTATCAAATAGAGTATTTTCACATTTGAAACAAATAATATCAAATGCATTCAAAATATCCATAATATATGATACTAACATAAATAGTAACCAAAACTATGTATTCTTACTTTAATAATTAGTATAGAATATGTTATTCTAATTTTAGTCATTTTAATCGTGGAGGATAAATATTTATTCATCTAATTAATACCTTTTTTTTAAGAATTAATATATTATTAACATAGATAAACATAATAACTTTTTATTATTTTATGAATTTTAAAAAATTACATTAATCAACATTATTATGTAAAAATTCATTAGATAAAATAATAAAATCATACTTCTCGTGTTGTTTCGGTGTTTCTTTAAGACCATAAGTATATTTAACTAATTTATAAAAAAAATTAAATATATTATACCAAAACCTTTATATTATTCCATATAAATTTATTTATTTAAATTTACATTTAAAAATACATTTTTAACATCTGTTTAATGAAAACACAAATTATTTAAAGAATTTAAAGGCAAATAATATCCTTATTGTTGTAATTTAAAATAAATGAGTATAGGTATCAAAATAACCAATAAATTCCATTTTTTGAAACCTTTTATTACTAATCTTTCCTTTAAAACTTGATTATTATCATTGGAGTCATACATTATTCTAAATACACATTTACAACCAATATGATTTGAATATTTTTTAAAATTTGAAAAGATGCAAGTATAATTACACATGATATAATCGGTTTCATCATTAAATGATTCTTTATAGAATGAAACATATTTTTAATACAATGATTTTTTATATAACCTGAGATCATCATCTATGGTTAGAACTATAGCGTATTGTTTTAGAATATTATTATGTGGATCTCTATCAATAATAAAAATAAATGATTTGGAATATAATAATTCTTGATACAAATTTTTATGCTTTCTAGGTCTTTTACTCTATTTTATTTTAACTCAAGAATCATCTTTATTATCTACCATTACATCTTAACTAGATGAAATAATATATCTATGGCTATGAGGAACAATTTTATTTTAATTATCATTATAAATTTTATTCTTAAAAAATTATACAACTCTAGATTCAAAAATGACATTAGCTTCTAGGTACATTATTCGATATGATTTATTATTATTTTCTATAGGAACAAACTTATTTAAATGTTCTAGTTTCAATTTTAGTTTTTTTAGGAATAGACACTTTGAAAAATTCTTAGCATCCCCATTATTTAATATAATAATGGTTTGCTCTCATCCTCGTCAACTTAATCTCCCAAACAGTTTCTATTTCATTTTTTCTTGAGACTCATCCCTCATATCTTTGATGTTGCTTGAACTACTATGATCAGTAGTCATCCTAAAAGATCATTGGTAACCAATAAGAGATGACTATTTACTCAAATTAGTTCAAGTAACATAGGTTCATGTCCAAAATAGATGAGGAATAACTCTCAAGGAACAAAATTCAATAATAACTATTCGTAAGATGAAGCTTACGAGGATAAAATTTGTCTATAACTTTCACCTTTGGATGAATTCATAAGATAATTCCTACCATAGCAGATTAATTATTTTCTTAAATCCAATTACCCATTTCCTTCAAAGTATACTAAAATTATTTGAAACAATCAAATGTTGGGTTCCCCTTATTATAGTTATCTATAACATTCACCTTTGATAATGAATATATTACGTGTATTTATTTATTTATTATAAAAATGAATATTTTTTATCCTAATATGATGGATATGAATCGAAAATGGGTGCACTCTAATCGTTTTACAAAAGAATGTGAAGATGGAGTTAAAGAGTTTATCAAGTTTTCAATAAAGCCTATATACGACCCTTATCAACTCTTTTTTCCGTGTTTATATTGTTTTTATTTAAGAATAATTAGTCAGGAATAGTTGGATGAACATTTTATTTGCCATCGAATAGATCAAAGCTATAGAATTTGGACAAAACAAGGGGAAAAACTGAACATGAACACTGATTGGGATGATACTTCGGTTTATTGATCATTTGATGTGAATAATTGTGTAAATTATTATGGATGTTCTATAGAATAAATGACAATTGAAATTAGAGATGTCCTTCATGATTGTACAATGTTGTTTTAGAAGTTAAATAGTTTTACTAAGAGGCCATTGCATACTATTTTTACTAAAAACACAACATTTTTGGTTATATTGAAGTTATATAATTTGAAATATGTCTGTGGATGGGGCAACACCAGCTTTACAGAACTACTTGGTCTCCTAAATGATATCTTACCAAAATAAAATAAAGTTCCATGTTAAACATATGATGCTAAAAGAATTTTATTTTCAATGGTAATGATCTCTAAAATAATAAATGCTTGTCCTAATTATTTCAATTGACATGGAATATAGATATAATAATTAAAGATTCAATCCTACGTTATCTAGAAGATTTTCCTCAGTGGAAGAAAATTTATTACAAGTATCCTAAATTTGAAAATGAGTTAGGAATCCTTTTCATTGCATTTTCTATATATGAAAAATATAATTTTGGTGTATAGAGTAGTACTCATACTACATGTCCTTTATTGTTGGTAAATTATAACTTTCCATCATGGTTATGCATGAATTGAATATACATTATTTTGTATCTACTTATATATACAACAAAGTAACCTGGTAATGATATTGATGTCTATTTGGCTTTATTGATTGAATATCTAAAATAGATGTGGAATACAGGTGTTATAATGTATGATGATTATATAAGTTAAGAATCCACATTGAGACCCATGTTGTATGGGATGATAAATTAATTTCCTATTTATGGAAATTTTTTAGGCTATAGAATTAAAAGAATGTTAGGGTTTCCCATTTGTGAAGAGTAAACACACTCAGTTCGATCGAAACATTACACAAAGACTATGTTTTTAGGATATTACACATTTTTACCTTGACAACACAAATACTGATCCTTGATGATATTATTCAATGGGAATATCAAAAAAGGTAAAACATTGTCTCCAATAACATGTGATCAATTATTAAATAAAGTAAAATATATTTATACTATTTTTCATAAACCATTTTCAAAAAACCTTATGAAATCAGTTTGGAAAAAGATATCAATTTTTTTTCAATTACCATATTGTAATTCTTTGCAAGTTAGTCATTTTATTGATGTCATTCGTGAAAAAAATGTATTTGATATTTTTTTTGGAATGATACTAAGTTTTTCTCATAAAATAAAATATGGAATCAAGGAAAGTTTAGACATGATAGATAGGGGAATATGGGAAGATTTGGAACCAATGAAGGGTAAAGGGTGGACTTTTCTTCCTTTATCTTTATACACTCTTTCCAAACAGGATAAATTAAAAAATTTACTTTTCCAAAAATGATGTAAAATATCCATAGGGGTATTAATGAAATATCATGAATGTTGTATCGATGACTAATTTGAAGTTATAGAGACTAAAACCAGACAACTTTTATGTTTTGATTCCATATTTGATGCCTATTTTTTTCATTTCATTCTACCTAGAAATATACAGTATACATTAACTAGACTCTACTTCTTTTTCAAATCCATATGTAGTAAAGTTATAGACTTGATGAAGTCTGAAATCATGAATAAGGAGGTTAATGTAATATTATGTGAATTAGAGATGTTCTTCCCACCATCATTAATGGTCCACCTGATGGTTCACTCGGTTTGAGAGATTCAACGATATGGTATTTTCTATTAAAGATATATGTACCCCCATTGAATGGTATATGAATATCTTAAAAGGGTATGTCAAGAATCAAAGTAGTCCATAAGTTTGTATTGAATAAAGATATATTGTTGGAGAAGATATTAAACTCTGTACCGATTACCCATAAGATGTTGATAGCATCAATCTCCCAAAGTCTCATCACAATAGATTCCTTAAGGGTTAAGGGATTTTCGGAAGAGATATTGTTACAATTTTCATCATATATTGGGAGCAAGTGTACCTTTAAATTTTACATAATATTGGATATTTTGATCCATATCTTAAATCCCACAAATCAATTCTTAGAAATTTGAATTCATCAGGGGATGAAGTATTGATATCGAATACACGTAATCAAATTTTTATAGGATGGTTCTGAGATCAAATTTATAAGGATTTATCTAAAAATATGAATTAAATTACTGAATGACATTGATGGTTATCTAGGGGCCTAAATGTAAATGTTATGTCTCACTCTAGTTTTGTAATAAATGGTCATATATTCTATACAAAATACTAGGATGACTACAATACGATGCAGAATAGTGAAGTTATGCTTATGGTGAAAGTGATGAACATATTTGGTTGTAAGGATAGGAAACCAATTTATGAAAATATGTCATATTTTTTTATTATCAAATTGATATAAAATTTGGATAATAAAACATTTCAAGTTCCTATTTTCTATTGAAAATGGATCAACAATAGGAGTGCAGTGAAAGTTGATGAAATGGGAATCATGAAGGTGTATTTTAGTGTTGAAGGGGGGATTGAGGTTTCATTAACAATAGAATTAAAGAAATGACATTGTAATATGTCTCAGATCCAACAAACAAGAATTGGTTGATTTTCTACCTAGAGACTAAAAAAGTTGTATGGTGAGATGAAAATTCAATCAAGGACAACCCTTTCATTAGGAGATCACAATTAGTTCAAGAAAATATTAATGTAGACAATATATCATATGTTAGAGGGAAACACAAATAGTGGAATTGGATTCTTGATAGAGGATCCAAATCCCTAAAACCCTTAAGAAAGGGATTTCAATGAGAAGGTAAAAGTGTATTTTAATGTACTATGTTTTTTCTCGTGATATTATTTTTTCTCAAATGGATTTATATACTCTAAATTAAATTTTTGACTACTCATACATAGAATTTATTTTTCACATGTTGGTGTTACTAATCCAATGGAAGAAAATACTATAACAAAGAAAACCTACTCAGAATATGTAAGGGTAATGTTATGATATACTTTCTTTATTTTACTAAAAAATTATATAATGAAAGGTTTATTAAATTTTCACTATTCATTGAAGAGTTCATCTATTTTATAAGATTTTTCTCCATTTTTCATGACTTTACGCACCAAAACTTCTATATACTTATTCTCCCTCAAAAAAAATTCACTTCTATAGTGTTAACATTTATCACTTTCCTTCAAGTTCCCTCTACTGCCTTTACAGGAATAGAAATGACACTGACTCTCCTCAATCTCAGAGGTAATCTTTATATTTTCATGGTAAAATCATTATCCAAATAATTAGTGTATTATTTCATATATATATGTTTAATTTATTTATTTTTAGTATTAATCACATAAGAATTGTTTTCTTATAAAGGTGAATTATTTTGTTCAAGTTGGGTGGGTTTATTTGAAGCCACTCATGCTCATGAGAGATTGGACATCAAGGCCACAACAAAGATAATGACAACATGTAAATGGGTCATGAATGTATGAAACCATAATGAAGAGGTTAATTCCTACATATTATTTAATTAATTTGTTTATCATTTTATCTATTATTTTTAATTTAATTTCCTCGTAATTTTTATCTAATACTTGTTTAGTTTTTTCATATATCTCTTTGGAATTCATATTTTTCCCTCAACTATCTGCAACATGCTAAAAAATAGATAGCATGTTCCTTTCGGATGGAAGAAGATACCACATGATGCTTGAAATGTGAAGTGTTTCAGGGGGCATGGGGTTATTCTTCCATCAGAAAGGAGCATGATCACCCATTTATATACTTTTTTATATTGTTTAAATAAAGAACCATATTGTAACCACATTCGGTTGCACCTCAATCCAACACACAATGTTCTCAAAATGACTCAAACTATATGTTTTTAGTTCATAATTTACATTTTCATTCAAAAAACACATCACTTAAAGAAAACCAAGAAAACACATTAATATTGTTTTTATACATTAGTAAAAAAATCCATAATTCATTTTTAATGTGACTAAATCATTCATCATCTCAATTTTATGCACGGTGTACCCGTTATGACTCCAAGTGCGTGTTTCTAGTTTAAAACGACATTTTAGTAAAAACCACAAGTGATATACTAAAAACCAATAAAAAACATTTGTGTTATTTAGATAATTTATTAAAATGATCTATAAGTCATTTGGGACATGTAGGAATCATCTTAACCTAAATAGAACACATAGTGTGACCAGTGTGACTCCAAGTATGTATATCTTTTTAAATTGACATTAATTTTAGTAAAAAAGACAATTGAAATACCCAAAACCAAAAAAATGCATTTGGATTATTTTTATACATTAGTAAAATTATCTCTAATTAATTTTTGATGTGTATGGATCATCCGAACATCAATATAATACATTATGTGCTTGGTATGACTCAAAGTGTCCTTCATCTGCTTAAAATTAACATTTTTTAAAATAGTCACATTTCAAACTGACACATAATGTGACTTTTATGACTAAAGGTGCATGTTTTCCAATTTAAAATGACATTATAGTAAAAACCACAAGTGACAAACACAAAACTATGAAAAAACATTTGGATTATTTTTATACTTTAGTAAAATGATCAATAATTTATTTGCGATGTGTATAAATTGACCTCACCTAAATCGGACACATGGTGTGACTGGTATAGATCCAAGTGAATATTTTTATTTAAAATTGACAATAATTTTAGTAAAAAGACAACTAGCATACTCAAAACCTATAAAACGCATTTGGATTGTTTTTATACTCTATTAAAAAAATCTATAAGTCATTTTTTACATGTAGGAATCATCTTCACCTCAATCTTACACATGATCTTCCCGATATGACTCAAAGTGTTTGTTATCAATTAAAAATTGACATTTTAGGTCAAAAAGTGTCACTCACTCAAAACCAATAAAACATGTTCATATTATTCTGATAATTTATAAAAATAATTCTTAATTCATTTATAAAATGTATTAATTAGTCTCACATCAAACTGACACACGTTGTGACTGGTATGACTCAAAGTGTGTATTTCCAGTTTAGAATACCATTTTAGTAAAAAACTCAAGTGATATACTCAAAATACATAAAATTAATTCGTATTGTTTTTAAACTTTAGGACAAAATCTATAAGTAATTTGGGATGTTTAAGAATCATATTCACCTCAATATGATGCATGGTGTGACCAGTATGACTCCAAGTGTGTATTTTTATTTAAAATTGACATTAATTTCAGTAAAAAAGACAACTGACATACTCAAAATAGAACAAACGCATTTAGATTGTCTTAATAATTTATTAAAATGATTCATAAGTCATTTTTTATGTGTAAGAATTACCCAAACATAAATCTGATACATGATGTGTCTGGTATAACTCGAAGTCTCTGTTACCAGTTTATAATTTACATTTTAGTTCAAAAATTATCACTCACTAAAACTTGATCAAACACACTCATATTATCATGATAATTTAGGAAAAATATTTCTAATTCATTTTTTATTTATAGGAATCAGTCTCACATCCCACCAAAATGTGATGTGATCGGTATGAATCAAATTGTATGTTTCCATTTTAAAATTACATTTTAGTAAAAAATAGAAGTGACATAAACAAAACCAAAAAAATTCATTCATATTGTTTTTTAATTTATAAAAATGATCCATAATTCATTTTTGATGTGTATAAATCATCATCATTGTAACGTCCTGATTCTGGAAGCCACCCAGGGGCGCCCCGTACCCGGTTGGTCACATGGACTCAAGCGCATTTCCCCAAATGCCAGAGGCTGCTGACTAACAACGAGGGTCTTGGGTGTGATGGTGGGGAAACTATACCCTCATTGGCAGAGTACAAAATGGAAAAGAGAACTAATAAACAATAACAGAAGCAGTAAACAATCCATACACAAGTGAACAGCGGAAGACTAAATATGATAAACAGGAGGAGCACACACATATATATATATATATATTGAATGATGCATGATACATATGTCTAGGAAAACAGCCAAATAAGTCACAATTATTAATACAGTACTAAACCAAGGTAAAAAATAAAAACATAAAAGCAAATCCTCAGCATCACTATCCTTTGCTTGGTCCCATGCTCTTTAGCTCCAATGCAATCAAGTACCTAAACTCGAAGGGCGCTTGCCCTTGTCTATACCTGTAGGAAATATAATCTGTTTTGGCCCAAAACCAAGACCCAAATAGGGTGTGAGACTAAATCCCAGTAGGAAACCACCCGAAGATCTTTTCCTAATATTCAGTGATCAAATGGAAGGTAATAGTACAGTAAACAGTAAATAGTAATAGTAAACAGGATGATACACAACAGTAAACAACCCACAGTCAACAAGTCGCAGTAAATCAAACAGCTAACCACAAATAGGAATCCCTCTGAGAATTACTCATATCCATCCCCTCTTGTCCTATCCTAGAAGTACCAACAACCCTCTGGGTCGTACACTAAGCCTAACCCCTCTGGTTTGGTCATAAGAATTTATAAGACTCTCTAAGGAAGCACGCTAAGTCAATTCCCCTTATAGTATAAGGTAGTATGGGACTCTATGAGGATGATCACGTGGTCAATTACTCTTATAGCCCCAAGTTCTAGAGACTCTCTAAGGAAGCTCACTCGGTCAATTCCTCCTATATCCTTAGGTATATCACAGAATCTTTGAGGAAGCTCACTCAGTCAATTCCTCCTATAGCCTAGTGTTTTTTAATGAAATTCTAACGAACAAATACTGTTTGAGGAAGCTCACTTGGTCTATCCCCTTATAGTCTATAAATCTAAAGACTCTCTGAGGAAGCTCACTTGGTCTATCCTCCCATAGTCTATAATATCCAAGACTCTCTGAGGAAGCTCACTCGGTCTACCCTCCTGAAGTCTATAATATCCAAGACTCTCTGATGAAGCCTGCTCGGTCTATCCCCTTATAGTCTATAGCACCAGGTTCTCTTAGCCCTGTGTCAGTCAGTTCATAATAATTCTATATGGCCAAAGTAAACCTACAGAGCTACTTGGCTAACTAGTCTACATCATAACAAGCAATGTCCAGGAATAGTAGTCCATTCTACGGTCACAAGGCATGGAAAACTGTTATAATGGCCAATAGGTTGACTAGGACCAAAAGGTCGTAAACAGAACAAGGCATGGGAAAAACATCCTTACATAGTAATTATCCTTATACACATCCAAATTATCTCTACATAAGCATATAAGCAAGGCAGGAAAACAATTGGGGAAAAACAGTAAACACGCAATACCCCGTTCACGGGTATTGGTGGAAATTGCACATAAAACTCAAAGACTTCGAATGGAAAGGCACGAACCACCTAAATTGATACTAGTAGATAGATATACTTGAAACAAGAGGCCTAAATCTCCTTATAATGTCGTAGATCTACGAAAATGCACAAAAAGTTCCACCCACGATAACTGAAAAAAGAGGAGGAATATGAAAATAAAGCTCTAGGAGAAGGAAGAGCTTACCGATGTGGTTCCAACACAATTGACGGCAGTTGATTCGGAGAATGGACAGAGGCTCGGGGGCTCGGAGAAGATTTTCAGTCGTACGGAATGCTCTCGGTCAAAGAAGCTGGAGAAACAGACGGTTCTGGGGTTAAGAGGCAACCCCGGTCTGTATAATGAAAAAAAAAGTACACGGCGTGTACTAGGCTTTTCCGTACTCCTCTTTAAGCATCCTCCATGTCACCCCTAGGTGGTCGTGTGTGAGGCCTAGACACGGCCATCACATGGCCTCACATGGAAAGGGAGTACACGGTGTGTACTTAAAAAATTTCCAAAAACACCTCTTTTCTCAAAAAATCCAGAACAATGAAAAACATACCTGAAAAAAAGGTCTGGGTTCTTATAAACTTCCACCCATAAATAAATTCATCCCCAAATTTCCCTTGAGAGGTGTAGAAGAAGAAACCTCGAACAGCTCTGGCCACTGCGATCGTACATCAGCATCCCTCTTCTAAGTCTCATCCTGCACTCGCTCGTGCTTCCATAGAACCCATACCAGAGGAATAGAATGACCATAGAGAACCTTCGTACTGCGATCAACAATCCAGATATGATACTCTTCAAATAATTCATCTTCTTCAAGCTCAACCTCCTCGGGTTGAAAGACATGAGATGGGTCTGAAAAGGAACATCGGAGCTGAGAAACGTGGAAGACGTCGTGCATAGCCTAGTACCTCTGAGGTAACTGCAACCAATAGGCAACCGGCCCAAATCTCTCCAACACCTCAAATGGCCCGACGTACCATGGTGAAAACTTAACCTGTCTCTGAATCCTCTTGTGTTCTATCCTCAGTGCGACATGAAGGAAATCCTTATCCCCAACCTCAAACTCTAGAGGTCATCTCCACTTATCAGCATAAGACTTCTGTTGAGACTGTGATATATCCATACTCTTCTGAATAAACTCTATCTGCTCTGAGGTCTCCTGAACAAGACGAGGTCCCAACAAAGCTACCTCTCATGCCTCCAGCCCGCATAAAGGTGATCGGCATGGTCTACCATACAAAGCCTCGTAAGGTGCCATCTAAATAGTGGCCTGAAAACTGTTTTTGTAGGCTAAATCTACAAGAGGTATATGATTCTCCCAAGAACCTCCAAAATCCAGAATAGAAGCTCTGATCATATCCTCAAGCACCTAAATCGTACGCTCGGACTGGCCATCTGTCTGGGGATGGTATGTTGTACTCAAAAGTACCTATGTACCCAAAGCCTTCTGAAGCCCCTTCTAGAACCAAGAAGTAAAACATGAATCCCTATCTGAAACAATGGAATGCGGAACTCCATGAAAATGTATAATCTATCAGATGTACAACCACCCCATCTCATCAACACTGAAGGTCTCCTTGATCGTTAAGAAGTGAGCAACCTTCGTGAGTCTATCAATGACAACCCAAACAACATCATTCCCTCAAGGTGACCTCGGAAAACCGGTCACGAATTCCATCATGACATAATTACACTTCCACTATAGAATGGGTAACTACTGTTAGAGGCCTACTGGTCACTAATGCTCTGCTTTCACCTGCTGACAAGTGGAACACCTCATGAAAAAACTAGCAACATATCTTTGTATACCTGGCCACCAATACTGACGGTGTAAATCATGATACATCTTTGTGACGCCAGGATGAACTTCCCAAACTGAGGAATGAAATTCCCACATCAGCTCTTCGCGTATGTCTGCAGGCACCCATACGCGTCCCTAGAAATGAAATGTTTCATCCCCGCCTGTGGTCCACCCATGAATAGGTTCCTCTCCTGACATGCTTTCCCATAGGACTACACCTTCATAATCTGACAGTTTCATCATTCGTACCTGATCAAGAAGAGTAGAGGTAACTTCCACAGAAAAAGAAATGTATGCCCCTATCTGTCGCACACCTCCAAATGAATCTCAGAGAAGAGAGCCATAAGATGCCATTCACTGATGGCCTCCTGAACTGCCTGTATCTAAGTCCTCCTGCTCAATGCATCAGCCACTGCATTTCCCTTTCCCAGTGTATAGGAAAGATCAAAGTCAAAGGACCGAAGATACTCAACCCACCTGCGCTGTCTCAGATTCAGATCACGCTGATTGAATATGTACCTAAGACTCTTGTGGTCGGTGAAAACCACAAAGTGATCTCCCAGAAGATAATGTCTCCAACATCGTAAGTCATGAACAATTGCCGCCAACTCGAGATCGTGCATCGGGTAGTTCCTCTCATGTGTCCTTAACTGCTGAGACTCATACGCAACAACTCCATCTCCCTCCATAAGCACAGCTCCCAGCCCGATACCTGAAGCATCACAGTAAATAGTGTAGATCTTGCCCAGCTCTGGAAAGACTAATATCAGTACTGAAGTCAACCTCCCTTTCAGCTCCTGAAAGGATGACTCACAAGAATCTGACCATAAGAACTTCGTACCCTTCCTAGTCAGACCCATCAGTGGTGCTGCTAAGCATGAAAAGTCATGTATGAAGCATATGTTATATCCAGCCAGCCACATAAGACTCCGCACCTCAAAGACTTTCTTCGGATGCTCCCAGGAAACTACTACTCTCACTTTCTTTGGGTCCACAGATACTCCTGTCTCTAAGATAACATGGCATAAGAAGTGAATTTGATCCATCCAAAAGTGGCACTTTGAGAGATAAGCATATAACTAATGCTCCCTCAGTGTACTCAAAACGATGTCAAGATGGGTATCATGGTCGTGTAGTGTGTGAGAGTACACCAAGATATCTTCCACAAAGATCACCACAAAATAGTCTAAGTATGGATGGAACACTCGGTTCATCAATTCCATGAAAACTGTAGGCGCGTTCGTGAGACCGAACGGCATAACCATATACTCGTATAGACCACACCTACTCCAGAGAGTGGTAAGAGGTATATCAGATGTTCTAACGTGCAACTGATGATAACCGGACCTCAAATTGATCTTCGAGAACACCCAAGATCCTAGAAGCTGATGAAAGAGGTCATTAATCCTTGCCAAGGGGTATTGGTTCTTGACCATCAACTGGTTCAACTTCTGATAGTCCACACAAAGCCTAAGGGTGTCGTCTACCTTCTTTGCATATAAGACAGGTGAACCCCAAGGAGAAGTATTGGGTCGGATAAAACCCTTCACCTGAAACTCCTCTATCTACTTCTTGAGCTCCTGCAACTTAGGTGTAGCCATACTATAAGGAGGAATGGACACTGGTACCGCTCCTAGCATGATCTCAATAGAAAATTCTACCTCACTCTCCTGAGGTAAACCTGAAAAATCCTCTAGAAAGACATACCTGAAACGATCCCCCACTGGAATAAAGTCTAACTGTGAAGTCCCCTGGTCATCTAGATACAGACTAGAAATCTGAGCTATAACTCTGTATATCCCAAGATTCTCAGGTCCTGCTTGACTTTCTGGGACATCCCACTCACCTATATAAAGAAAGGGTCCACCCTCAGGTGATACAAAACTCACCCTGCGGCGATTGTAATCGACGACTGCCTGTAAGGGAAGTAGCCAGTTCATTTTGAGAATGAAATCATAGCTCGTCATCCCTAGGACATAAAGGTCCCATAAGAAGTAAAACCATGCAACCTGAAGAGGGAACTCTCTACACTGACGTACACTAACCACTCTAGTCCCCAATGGTGTGTCTAGATTCAAAGTATCAGTAGAGGAAAAGATGAAGAGCCCAAGGCTCTCCACAATAGCAACAAAGATAAAACTATGCGTTGCACCAGTATTGAAAAGATCTGAAGATAAAACTAAGGCTACTAAGATCGTACCTCGAACTGTAGAAGGGCCGAGATCCTACTCCTGATGGGTCTGCTCCACTGCAAAACTCTGGCCTGTACCACGGCCCTGCAACCCTGCCTGACCACTCTAAGCTGATCCACTCTACTGTCGCTGGTAACCTAGTGACTGACCACCATGGCCGCGACCTCCACCTCGGCCCAAATTTCCAGAGGAACTCCAGTTCTCAGACTGGTGAGAAACTGGTGATGCATCTCTTGTATGTGGGTCCATAGAAGAAACCCTACCACCAGCTGTAGGTGAGAAGATCTAGAAAAAACGATGAAGATGACTCAACTTGCCGCAAGATCGGCACTCCATCGGGTCTCTATGGCACTAAGTCCTAGTATGCCTACTCCTACCATATTGGTAGCATACTACATGGTTGCCCGAAGATACATTCCTCCTACTCTAATCTCCTCGAGTAGACTCCCTACGGTGCTTCATACTATCAGTAGGAGGAACAATGACTCTAGATATCGAACCGCCCTGGCTCACTGCTCCAGAATCCCTCATATTGTGCTCAGTGATCAGTGCCTGGTTGCTGATAGAGGATATAAAATTCAACCAGAATATGTTTACCTAGGAATGTATCTCTTACTTGAGATTATCCTCAAAATTTCTAGCCAGGAAAAACTCATCACCTGCTGGAATCAGCGTGAAACACTACAGCTCGGTAAAGAGAGACGAGTACTCCATAACCGAAAGAGTAACCTGCTCCAGACTCACAAACTCTAGGGCCCGATCGGCCCTCAAGGTCTCTAGGTAGAAGTAATCGTAGAAGATGCACCGAAACTCATCCCAAGTCATACCCTGATGGAATCCTGACTGTGACATCATCTCCCACCACCTCTTGGCGGAGTCTCAGAGAATATAGGTCACGAGCTTCACCATCTTCTCTAGAGGTATCTCTAGATGCTTGAAAATTGTGAGTGTGGCCTCTATCCATGACTCTACAGCCTGAGTTCCTCATTCCCCTATGAAGATGGGAGGATGCTGCTGCTGGAAAACCCGTGTCAATTCTGCCATCGATGGGGCAAGAGGCGGCGCTCCCTGGAAGGTATGCATCATCCTCAAAAAATATTCCCTAAACTGTGAATTGGTGCCTGCAACTAGTATAACCGCTGATTCCAGGGCTAGCATAGCAGGAGGATCTGCAGGAGATCCATGATCGGCCATATCTGGTGTCTGATCACCGTCTGGAAACTGATGTGCAATAGGAGGACGTCTCGGTGGCATAACTCTGAAAGGTCAAAAGCACACCTTAGATCAGTATTACCAAAGATAGAACATAAGAGTAAAAGAGAGAAACAGGAGAGAGAAACATTCAAGTTTTACAAAACATGACTACACAGCATGTATAAAAACTACATGGTGTGTTCTCTTAAGCCTTTCACATGGGCGTGTACTTCTACCACAACTAGCCATGTAACGCCCAAACCACACGGCTTGTTGTCCTCACACACGGTGTGTACTTTTACTCTATTCCCCTTCCTGATTCTCCTTACACGGCTAACCCACACGGTCCACTTAATCCTAGACTACACGACATGCATAACCTCTACACGGCGTGTACTAGACAAGGTTTCAATGACCCGTGTTGTTAGTTACGCGGCCGGCTACACGGTTCACTCTACAAAGCGTGCTCCATGGGAACACGGAATGTACTTGAAGGTTTTCCCCAACCCATGTTGTTTGTGACATGGACAAGTACTTAGGTTACATGGAACGGAATATGAAAACAGGACACGGTGTGTACAGTCAAAGTTTATCCAACTGTGTCGTTAGTTACATGGGTAGACACACGGTCACTACAACACGGCGTGTACTTACCGTACATGGCGTGTTCAAGAAGATTTTCCACAACCCCGTGTTTCTTCTCAAACATTCGGTGACACGGTTTAAAAAACTATATGGCATGTATTCCTAAAGTACACGCCGTGTATTCTGGGTTTTTCCGGACAGTAGCTCAGAAACTACTCGGAAGCCCAGAAAGTACAGAAAACAAGCATGAAGGTGCCAAATTCTGGTCCGTGAGGGCCCATACTCCCCTCTAATCAAAGCTTGGAATCTCCTACATATCATATACAAGGGGAAAAAGTCAATGATCCACCAATTTTTGATTCATGAGGGCCTATAACACCTCAAGAATCAAAATTTGGCATTCATTCCAGTAAATCTCTACACAACAATACCCTATCAAACAGTAAGTGTTTCTATCAAGGCAACTATCACAACAACATGCATATTTTACACCTCATCTATCACAACAACATGAAATCACTAATGCATCCTGGATGGCATGGAAAAAATGAATGACATGTGATTCCTAGGAAGTGCCTATATGATGCATGAGATGGCACACCCTCATCTCATTGGGTTGTAACAGAAATAGAACCTTAATAATATCAATAATAACAGCACAAATCATGTGAGTAACTCAAGGTGAAATCATATCAACTGTAAAAATTGCAAAACCTGAAGAAATTGCAATAAACGAGGTAGATTGGATTTTCCATGTACACGGGTTAGCGACTCCCAGGCACAACTTATTACCAAGTACCTATTCAGTCTTATCCCCATCCATAGGCTCCAAACAGTAAGTCAAGATAAAATAATTCCCTTTGATACCACGTTGTAACGTTTCGGTTCCAGAAGCCATCCAGGGGCGCCCCGTACCCAGTTGGTCACATGGCCTCAAGCGCATTTCCCTAAACGCCAGAGGCTGCCGACTAGCAGCGAGGGCCTTGGGTGTGATGGTGGAGAAACTATGCCCTCATTGGTAGAGTACACAGTGGAAAAGAGAAATAATAAATAATAAAGTAATCAGTAAACAATCCATACACAAGTGAATAGCGGAAGACTAAATATGATAAACAGCAGGAGCATATATATATATATATATATATATGGAATGATGCATGATAAATATGTCTAGGAAAACATCCAAACAAGTCACAATGCTGAATACAGTACAAAACCAAGGTACAATGGAAAAACAAAAAAGAAACTCCTCAGCATCGCAAGCCTCGGCTTGGTCCCATGCTCTTCATCTCTAATGGAATCAAGTACCTGAAGTCGAAGGTCACTTTCCCTTGTCTATACCTATAGCAATATAATCTGTTTGGGCCCAAAAGAATGACCCAAACAGGGTGTGAGACTAAATCCTAGAATGCAACCACCCAAAGATCTATGCCTAATAGTCAGTGAGCATATGGCAGGTAATAGTATAGTAAAAAATAAATAGTAACAGTAAACAGGATGATAGACAACATTAAACAATCCACAATCAACAAGCCGCAGTAAAGAAAACAGGAATCCCTCTGGGAAGTACTCACAGTCATCCCCTCTGGTCCTATCCAAGAAGTTCCAACAACCCTCTAGGTTGTAAACTCAGCCTAACCCCTCTGGTTTGGTCATAAGAATTTATAAGACTCTCTGAGGAACCACCCTCAGTCAGTTCCCCTTATAGTCTAAGGTAGTCAGGGACTCTCTGAGGATGATCACGCGGTCAATTCCTCTTATATCCCCAAGGTATAGAGACTATCTGAGAAAGCTCACTCGGTCAATTCCTCCTATAGCCTCATGTATATCACAGACTCTCTGAGGAAGCTCACTTGGTCAATTCCTCCTATAGCCTGGAGTGGTTTAAGGAAATTCTAACAAACAAAGACTCTCTGAGAAAGCTCACTCGGTCTATCCCCTTATAGTCTATAAAGATCAAGACTATCTGAGGAAGCTCACTTGGTCTACCCTCCCGTAGTCTATAATATCCAAGACTCTCTGTGGAATCTCACTTGGTCTACCCTCCAGTAGTCTATAATATCCAAGACTCTGTGAGGAAGCTCGCTCGGTCTATCCCCTTATAGTCTATAGCACCAGGTTCTCTCAGCCATGTGCCAGTTAGTGCATAATAATGCTATAAGTCCAAAGTAAACCTACATAGATACTCGTATAACCAGTCTACAGCATAACAAGCAATGTCAGGGAACAACAGTCCATCCTACGGCCCCAAGGCATGGAAAACAGGTATAACGGCCAATAGGTTGAACAGGACCAAAATGTCGTAAACAGAACAAGGCATGGGAAAAACATCCAAGAATATAAATTATCCTTATACACATCCAAATTACCTATACACAAGAATACAAGCAAGGAAGGAAAACAACAGGGATAAAACAGTAAACATGAAATACCCCGTTCACGGTTATTGGTGGAAATTGCACATAAAACTCAAAGACTTTGAACGTAAAGGCACAAACCACCTACATTGATACTAGGATATCGATATACTTAAACCACGAGGCCTAAATCTCCTTAGAACTTTGTAGATCTATGAAAATGTACAAAACGTTCAACCCATGATAACTTGCAAAAGAGGAGGAATTGGAAAACGAAGATCTAGGAGAAGGAAGAGCTTACCGCTGAAGTTCCAACACAATTAACAGTGGTCGATTTGGAGAAATGACAGAGGTTTCGGGGCTCAGAGAAGATTCTCAGTCATACGGAATACTCTCGATTGAAGAAGCTAGAGAAGAAGATGGTTTTGTGGTTAAGACGTGACCCTGGTCCATTTAATGAAAAAAAAATACACGGCGTGTACTTTTGGAGTACATGGCGTGTACTAGGCTTTTCCGTACACCGCTTTAAGCGGCCTCCGTGTAACCCCTATATGGCCGTATGTGAGGCCCAGACACTGCCAGCACACGGCCACACAGGAAAGGGAGTACATGGCATGTACTCATAAAGTACACGGCATGTACTCCAAATATTTCCAGAAACTTTTCTTTTCTCAAAAACTCCAAAAAAAGGAAAAACATACCTGAAAAGAAGGTATGGGTTCTTACAATCACCTCAATCTGATCCACGGTGTGATCGGTATGAATCCAAGTCCATCTTTTTATTTAAAATTTACATTAATTTTAGTAAAAAGACAACTAACATACTCAAAACCTAGAAAACATATTCAAATTATTTTTATACATTAGAAAAAATATCCATAATTCATTTTTTATGTGTTAGAATTAGTCACACCTCAATTTGATTCACTATGTTTTTGGTATGACTCAAAGTGTCTATTATTATTTTAAAAAGGACATTTTAGTTCAAAAAGTGTCACTCACTAAAAACTAATAAAACGTGATTAGATTGTCTTGATAATTTATAACAATGATTCATAAGACATTTTTGACATGTAGGAATTATTCACACATCAAATTGTCATACAATTTCACTGGTAAGACTCAAAGAGTGTGTTTCATGTATAAAATGACATTTTAGTAAAAAAACAAAAGTTGTATACTCAAAATCAAGATAACGCATTTGTATTGTTTTGATACTTTACAAAAATGATAAAAAAAAGTCCTTTGGGACACGTATGAATCAGTTGAACCTTAATCCAGCACACAGTGTGATTGGTATAACTCCATGTGCATATTTTTCTTAAATTGAAATTAATTATAATAAAAAGGAAAACTGACATAATCAAAACCAAGAAAACACATTTTTTTTATTTTGATACTTTATAAAAATGATCTATAATTTATTTGGGAAATTTAGAAAACCTACTAACCTCAATCTGATACGCTGTGTGCTCGATAAGACACAAAGTGTTTGTTTTAAGTTTAAAATTGATATTTTAGTTCAAAAAGTGTCACTCACTAAAAACTAAGAAAACATGCTCAGATTATCCTGATATTTTATAAAAATGATTCATTAGGGATTTTTTATGTGTAGGAATTAGTCTCACAACAAACTAACATACCATGTGACTAATATGACTCAAAGTCCATTTTTCCAGTTTAAAATGACATTTTAGTAATAAATAGAAGTGACGTACTCAAAACCAAGAAAAAATTGGATTGTTTTTATAATTTAATAAAATGATCCATAAGTCATTTAGGACATATAGTAATCTACTTCACTTCAATCTGATGCATGGCATGACCAGTATGACTCCAAGTTCACTTATTCAATATATAAGTGTCATTTTAGTTTAAAATGTGCACCACATCTCCAACACCAAGCAAATGAGCCTAGATTTTTTTCTCATCATTCTGTATTATATTACTCAATTAATTTATTTATCATTTTTATCTTATAATTATTTTGTTAATTTTAATAGAGATCATGATTTACAATAAACAAGAAATGGTGTTTCATTCCAGAATCAACCGCAACTGAATTTGAGACACATTGTTCCTGGTATGACTCAAAGTTTTGTTTAAAATTGACACTTTATTTTTAATTTATTTATTTGTATTATTACTAGAATAATATTTTTTCCTATATAGGTATTTTCTTTTTCTCGAACAGGGGTGGTTTTTTCAGAAATAGAATGAGTCGTGTGTAGACGCCGGAAAAGTCCGTTGTTCCCAAACGAAGCTCCGGATGCGGAAAGCGAAGTGATATTTGGAGTCAGAGGCACGTTCCGGAGGGCCCGGAGGACTTGCGCGAAATTTCAGAGGCTCGCGCGCAAAGTTGAGTTGCGGCGCGCAATCCTCCCGGGATGCGCGCAATGCGCTGGGCCGGCGCGCTATGTTGCGCGCCCGCGGCCTGCGCGGCGCCTTTGCGCGCTGGGTCCTGATTCCGCGCCCGCGAAGCGAATTGCGCGCCCGAGACCGGATTCCGCGCCCGGGGTTGCCTATAAATATAAGGCAACCCCCGACGTTTTGGAGGTTGCCGGAATCCGAAGCGTCGCTCGTTCGCGCAATCCAACCCCTTCCGCGCGCAATGCCGATCTTCAGGTAACCTCCTTTCTTTCGCGCAATAGAGCCTTGGGGTCCGCCTTCGCGCGCAATCCCTTTGGCTCATTTCCTTTGAATAAATTTCAACCCAAAGGCCTTTGCGCGCAAAAGAAGCCTCTTGCGCGCAATTGCCCCCGGGTGCGCGCAATCCAGCCCGATTGCGCGCACCCCCCATTTTCAAAGTGGCCATTCGTTAGAGAATGAGCCGTTGCCCCCGCGCGCTACCCGAAGCCCGGTGCGCGCAATCCCAATCATCCGCGCGCGAAGCGCTGGCCCAATTGCGCGCCAGCCCGCCATTTTGCGCGCCGACCCGCGGTTTTGCGCACAAAGCTCCTCATTTGCGCGCAATCCGCCAGGGTCGCCTCCCTTGACCCCCTGCGGGTACCCCGCCTGCGTGGCGCCCGATGATCCTCATCTTGGGTGCCCGAACCGTGCGCTGTCTTCCCATGCAGCCTTCCAGGCTCGTGCGAAGTGACACGGACCCATCGGCGGCAATCATACGTTCAGCATGACGTTAAACTGCATATTCGTCCAGCATGACGTTAAACTGCATATACGTCCAGCATGACGTTAAACTGCATATTCGTCCAGCATGACGTTAAACTGCGTATTCGTCCTGCATGACGTTAAACTGCACAATGTCCAGCATGACGTTAAACTGCCCATACGTCCAGCATGACGTTAAACTGCACATCCGTCCAAGCTGCACGACGCTAAACTGCCTAGCCCCCATCGTCCGCGCTGCAAGACGTTAAACTGCCAAGTGTTTCGTCCTCAACACACGACGTTAAACTGTACCTCGTCCGGCAAGACGTTAAACCGTCCGCTTCGTCCTCAACACACGACGTTAAACTGTACTTCGTCCGGCAAGACGTTAAACCGTCCGCATCATCCGATCCCGTGCTCTGCACGCAGGGTCTCCCCCGGTTTGGACGTGGCCCCCACCCGCTCGTCTCTGCAGGGATGTCGGGATTGTCCCGCTTTTGGGACGATTTAATGGGAGTGGCTTTTCCCTACGGGGGCAGGGTATTACAAACCCCTAGTTTCTCGTGGGAGGCTGTACATGTGTATCTCCATTGCGCCTCCCCGCTGCCGAAGCCAGTAGAGGGTGTGACTAGGATCGAGGTGTCTTCTGCTTTCAGTCCAAGTCCCTTCCAACTGAGTTTTGCCGCATCCGGGCTGCCTCAAGTGCGTAAGTCCTGACAGAATGAACTACGTGGACTTTGATCCCTGTCTTCTAAACAGGGTACGTAGGAAGCCTTCTTGAGGTCCAAGCCCGCCACCTGGTCGTCCCGGTCGTATTTACGTCGGTTCGTCCATCAGTGGACCCCTCCAGGGTTCACGCTTGCGTCGATTCACCTATGAATCCGCCCCTGTGGGAGACTGCCCGTGTGTATCTCCGCGGTGCCTCCCCACAGCCCCCCTTTTCCATTTCTCCTTTTATCGTCCAGCATGACGTGAAACTGTGATCCACCCGGCCGTTCCATCCCCCTCTGTGCGAGGTGGCTCGGTTCAATCCTCCGCCCGGCGGCCTCGACCTCTTCGTGAGTCGGCTTGCCGACGTCCAGCATGACGTTAAACTGTATACCCGAACTACGTTGACTTTGATCCGTGCTAACGCGCGGTACGTAGGAAGCCCCTACGGGGTCCAAGCTCTTCACTCCATCATCCATCCTGATCCTTACCCGGGCCGCCACATCCCGGTGGGGTCATGCCACTTCACTCCACTCCACGTTACTTGGGAAGCCGCCCATGTGCTGGCCCCAGCGTCGGAGGTTCCCCGCAAGGGGTTCTGTCATCTGATCCACTTTTCGTGTTGATCGGTCTGATGCCGTCCCCGCTGGACGTTAAACTCGCGGCATACCCCGTGTTAAACATGGGAAGCTGAGGAAAACCTCAGGTGACACAGTTCCCCGCACCCAGTACGGGATGCCTCAGGCCATCATGCCTTCGAGAAGCCCTATTAGGGACGGAAGACAGACGTGCAGAGCCGCAGTGTTACGACACGCCCCCAGCACCCAGAGCCACCCGGCCTTCTCACTGCAGGTTGCTGCCCCGCCCAGACTCCTTGGAGCGTCCGGGCGGAAGCAGCGTAATTAACCGGTGTCCATGAAGATATGGCGCCGGGAACGAGATTCACGAACATTCTTAAGTCTATGAGGGAGACCCGGATTAGGCGACGAGTTCTGAGGAGACGTCCAAGGAAGGAGGAGCCGACATCCCATCATCCCGGTTTCGATCAAGGAGCAGACGCCCCTGAATAAGGGACGGATGCCGCCCGCCCTTGGAAAGCGGGACTGCGGGACCACAAGCCGCGCGCCCATCCCCTCGGGTTGACGGGTGCACGCGCGAACGCGTCCTGGCGGAACAGCGTAACCCGACGCACATCCGCACCGAAACAGAAAAATGGTGAACCCGACGTGAATCTCTTCTCCTCGATACGAAGACCGATGGCTTTCAGAGGTGTTGGAAGACCGGCATGTTGCCCGGCCAAGCATTCAGTCTTACCCGCCAGGGGCTGGGGAAGTGAAATCGGGCACTCCGTCTCGCAACGTCGAGGGCCTGGGTTCCCCCCACGGAAGTGAAATCGGGCACTCCGGAGATTGGGGTTGTCTGAGGATGACTTGATTCCCTCCGACCTCAGGATCCAGGGGTACGACCGCACCGAGCAAACCCCGGTCGGCAAGATACGTTTGAAGACCCAGTTCGGTGACTTGGTTGCCAACACCGAATTCATGGTAGTCTCTCAGGACACTGCGTATAACGCATTGATGGGCAGGCCATGGCTTCACCTTCACGCGGCGGTTCCCTCGTCATACCACCAATGCCTCAAATACTCCCTTAATGGTCGAGTAGGCGTGCTTCAAGGAGATGCCTCTCCTTTTGCCTCATGTGAAGCCCGCTATCTGGACGCGGACTATTACAAGAGCAAGGATAAGCAGATCCTGGCAGGTGAGGTTGAGCCTTTCGCTGTTGCAAGCGATCCCTGGGCAAGTCTGGATGACGCTTACGTCCTCCCGATTCACCGGTTGGATGTCGCCATGGTCTTGACGGTCCGCGAGTCTCCTGATGAGATGGCCGCGACCGCCCGCGCCAGCACCAGTGGCCCAGCAGGATCTGGTAGCCCCAATGCAGTTTCCAACGCAGTCTCTCCCGTGGACGATCCCTCCCCGAGCGGAGAGGATATGGAAGACGCACCCCCAGCCTTTGAGGAGGGCGTCCCCGCCACGGTCGATGAGTTAATGTAGGTGAACCTTGGAACCGAGGCCGATCCAAGACCCACATTGGTTAGTGCCGCCATGCCCTCTGAGGAGCGGCAGCAGTACGTGGACTTTCTCAGGCAGCACTGTGATGTGTTCGCTTGGGGCTATGACGAGATGCCGGGGCTAGATCCTCAGGTAGCCGTCCACCGCCTTGGTCTCCCGGCGAACCATCGTGGGTTCAAGCAGCCTCCCAGGAAGATGCACCCATCCCACGGTGCCATGGTTGAGGCCGAAGTTGACAAGCTTATCAAAGCCAACTTCGTGAGGGAAGTTCAGTACCCCAAATGGCTGGCCAACATTGTGCCGGTCAGGAAGAAGAACGGGCAGATTAGAGTCTGTATCGACTTCCGCGATCTCAACCGCCACTGTCCGAAGGATGATTTTCCCCTTCCAGTGACAGAGCTGTTGATTGATGCCACGGCAGGGTTCCAAGCCCTCTCCTTCATGGATGGATACTCCGGATACAACCAAATTCGGATGGCCCCTGAGGATGAGGAGTTCACTGCCTTCAGGGCCCCCCAAGGTACCTTTTGCTACCGGGTCATGCCCTTCGGCCTGAAGAATGCAGGTGCCACCTATCAACGGGCAATGCACCGCATATTCAAGCCAATCCTCAGCACACTGGTGGAATGCTACGTCGACGACTTGGTTGTCAAATCGCGCCAGCGTCAGGACCATCTCAAAGATCTTGAGAAAGTGTTCAGCTTCCTCCGGTCTCGCTGCCTGAAGATGAACCCGTTGAAGTGTGCCTTTGGGGTCACCTCCGGAAAGTTCCTTGGATTTGTGGTAAGATACCGGGGTATTGAGATCGACCCAGAGAAAATCAGGGCGATTAGCCAGATGCCTCCCCCAGGTACCGTCCGGGAACTACAAGGGTTCCAAGGCCACTTAGCCTATATACGCCGATTCATCGCGAATCTGGCCGGCAAGTGTAAGCCCTTTTCTCGGCTCATGAAGAAAGGTGCCACCTATGTATGGGATAAAGAGTGTCAGACCGCTTTCGAGGAAATCAAGCAGTACCTGCTTGGGCATCGTCTTCATTACCCCGGAGCGAGCCGTGCTGCCATACTCTTTCCTGTTGTCAGAGGGCTGTACCAACAATGAGGCAGAATACCATGCCCTCATCACCGGCCTCGAGTTGGCTCTCGAGATCGACGTGCCCCGTCTGTGCGTGAAAGGGGACTCCGAGCTGGTCGTTAAGCAGATCAATGGCGACTACGTTGTCAGGAAGCCGGAACTTGTGCCATTGTTGGAGTGCACCCTCCTTCTGATGGCCCGGTTCCCTTCTCGGCCGGAAATTGTCCATGTTCCCCGGTCGCAGAACGGTCGAGCAGATGCTTTGGCCAGCCTCGCTGCGTCACTTGCAGAGCCTGAACAGGACAACCTGATCGTCCGCGTGACGCGCCGCAGGCTCATCGCTCCCGTTATCCCGGAAGAAGATCGCGGCCCGTTGGTAAGTAACCTCACCACGGTTGCCCCTATGCCCGGAGCCCCGAGTACCCCAGATGTGACAGTCGGATCAGCCCCTGATTGGAGGATGCCTTTGGTTGAGTACCTCCAACATGGAATTCTTCCATCGGATCGGGCCGAGCGCGAGCGAGTTCGACGCCGCGCATCGCAGTTCGTCCTCCAGAGCAGTCCCGGCCTGGAGCAGATCCTCTACAAACGCGGATTTGATGGTGTTCTCCTCCGTTGCCTTCAGGGAGTTGAGATCCCACGAGTCATGCAAGAGGTTCATGCTGGTTCATGTGGCGCCCACCAGACTGGGCCGAAGCTGTCCCACCAGATTCGGAGGTTGGGATACTTCTGGCCCTCTATGATCCATGACTGCATCGAGTATGCCAGGAGGTGCCATGCGTGCCAGGTTCATGCGAACTTTGTGCATCGGCCGCCGGAGCCTCTCCATACCACAAGGTATTCCTGGCCCTTTGCAGTCTGGGGACTGGACGTTGTAGGACCTTACCCGCTGGCGACAGCTCGCCAGTGCCGGTTCATTCTGACCGCCACGGACTTCTTCTCCAAATGGGCAGAAGCGATTCCGCTCAGAGAGGTCAAATCCTGTTCGATCGCTGACTTCGTGACCTCCAACATCATCTATCGATTTGGAGTGCCTCACGCTATCCTCACGGATAACGGAACCAATTTCCGAGCAGCCGAGTTGAAGAAGTTGTACGCCAAGTATAACATTCGCTCGAACCATACATCTCGCTATCATGCGCAGGCGAATGGACAGATCGAGGCGTTCAACAAAACCCTCTCTAACATTCTGCAAAAGATGGTTGGTCAGAACAAGAAGAGTTGGCCGGACAAGCTCCCCAACGCCCTCTGGGCTTATCGGACGACGACTCGCAATTCCACCCAGATGACCCCTTATTCCCTGGTGTATGGAGCTGAGGCCGTCCTGCCCATCGAGATCCAGTTGCCGTCCTTGCGCACTGCGGTCTACGACCAGCAAGCGCCGGACAGAGTTGCTGAAGCCCGTCTAGTCGAGTTGGAAGCACTGGATGAGAATAGACTTCGCGCTTTGCACAACTTGGAGAGGCATCAAAGCAGAATGGCTCGAGCTTTCAATAAGAAGGTTCGCCTCCGCTCCTTCCTGCATGGTGATCTAGTGCTAGCCCTAAGAGCGCCGATGATCCCCGGTAGGAAGCCGCCCAAGTTGGAGCCCAAGTGGGAGGGACCTTTTGTTGTCCACAAGGTCTATCCCAATGGCGCGTACTCCCTAGCGACTATGGATGGTGAGCGTGTCACTCCTCCCACCAACGCTAGGTTCCTCAAGCAGTACTTTGTCTGAGTGTGCCCACGTCCTGCACGACGTTAAACTGCATTCGTCCAGGCTACAAGACGTTAAACTGTTCAGCATTCGTCCGCGCTGCAAGACGTTAAACTGCCAAGTGCTACGTCCTGCACGACGTTAAACTGCATTCGTCCAGGCTACAAGACGTTAAACTGTTCAGCATTCGTCCGCGCTGCAAGACGTTAAACTGCCAAGTGCTACGTCCTGCACGACGTTAAACTGCATTCGTCCAGGCTACAAGACGTTAAACTGTTCAGCATTCGTCCGCGCTGCAAGACGTTAAACTGCCAAGTGCTTCGTCCTGCATGACGCTAAACTGCACTGCGTCCGAGCTACAAGACGTTAAACTGTTCAGCATTCGTCCTGCATGACGTAAAACTGCCCCTCAAGAACTACGTGCGGCTTGATTCCCATCCTTATGGGATACGTAGGACCGCCTGAACATTCATGTTTCGGGCCCAGCCCATCCTTTGGGAATTTCCATCCCATCTCGGGCCCTTGGCCCAGTTGCCTTCGGGTGTGCGGCGTATGGTGTGAACGCGGGGCTATGCCCTCATTCACGTCGGTTTGCTCGTCACGCTGTACGCCCCCCCCCCCCCCCCCACGTTTGGGGATGCCTTCTGCTCCCCCCTTCCTTTTTTATCTCTTTTCGTCCTGCATGACGTTAAACTGCCTCTCGAGAACTACGTGCGGCTTGATTCCCATCCTTATGGGATACGTAGGACCGCCTGGACATTCATGTTTCAGGCCCAGCCCCATTTCCCGAGAATCTCTATCCCGCGTTGGGCCTCTGGCCCTAGTTCCCCTCCTTTTTTGTGCGAGGCGTATCGCGTGAGCGGGGGATTATGTCCTCATTCACGTCGGTCTACTGGTCGCACCATACGCCTCCCCCATGTGTGGGACTACCTCACACCCCTCATCGTCCTGCATGACGTTAAACTGCCTCTCCAGAACTACGTATGGATTGATTCCCATCCTTATGGGATACGTAGGACCGCCTGGACGCTGATGTTTCAGGTCCAGCCCCGTCTCCTGGTTGATCACGGGGATCTGCCCTCTTGGTTGCTCTCAGGGTGAGTCCTCCGACCCTTCCCGGAGATCTGTTGACATGTTTTGGGTACTTCGGTCTAGGACTTGTAGTGTCAGATTCAATCCCGACAAGTCCTGTGTTGCTTGTCAGGCCTCGCGCTTCCTCTTGTTCGAGCCTTCACTCAAAGGGATCCTCGTTGGCGGTTTGGGTACGATGCCTCAGTGCTCTCCTACCGCTCCGGGTCGATTTACCGGCGAGTCCTGGGCCGCAAATCGATATGAATCCTGCGATTGAGCGGTTGATGCTCGTTTTCTTGCCCCGTATTAGGCTGACGCGATCGGATGTTGTGTTGCGAATATGGTCAGCAACGTCCTTGATCACCATGTCGGCTCTTTCAGGCTCTGAACATTGGATTGCGCAGTCCTCATCACACTCCGCCTTTATGCGTTGTAGTGGAATCTCGACACTCTCTTCATACTGACCTCCAGTACACCTCTACACGTTAGGCAGACCAACCAGGGTAATGATGTCGTTCGAGGATCCCATGATCTGAGCACCAGGGATATATGCGGATATCCTCCCTAAGGGCCATGCGTAGCTGGACCCTCGTCCCCATAAGGAGGAGGGGGTCGCCCGAAAAATCGCGTTCTGGGTCCAGTATATCTGGAGGCTAGCATCTCTGCCCCTCGGGTGATGGACATAGGCAGACCCCTATCCCAAGACTCTTCTCCGGGAATCGTGCGTGACCGTAGGGCTGGGTATGTTCCCACCTCCGCCGTGTCCGCCGTACCGCAATAAGCGGATTCCTCCATGGTCCGAACCACACGAACTTAAACTGTGTTGTCTGGTCCTACCCCACGACCGTAAACTGTGATCGTCTTGGCCGCCCGACGAGAAACGGCACTGCATCGTGATGTTCTCCTCGGGGGACACTCATGTTGGGCGCTGGTTAATAACCACGCCATTCATCAATGCCTTCCATGGCTTGATTATTGTGGCGACGCCAGAGATTTCTCAATCCCAGGCGCGTCGCCGCACAAAGAAAAACCATTCATCTTTAAGGACAAACAAGAAATATCAAATGCCGCTCCTTCTGTGTGCGAGGGTCAGACCCGCACTCTTCCCCGCGCTGGTGCCCGATTGTGTTGCGCCGCGCTTCAAGAACTACGTGCGGCTTGATTCCCATCCTTATGGGATACGTAGGAACGCCCGGATGTTTGAAACTTCGGGTCCAGCCCCCCACCTCTTAGAGATTCCCCCTTCTCTGGGGAATCCGCCGCCTTCAGGTCACCCTCAAGGCGTGTTCCCCGACCCCTTGCAGTGGTCCACCGGTGTCAAGAGTACTCTGGTTTATTTCCAGGGGGGTCAGGATCCGCTTGGTCAGGTTTCCTCTGCTTTTCAGGCTTCGTGCTCCCTTTCATTCGGACCCATCGTCTACGCCCTGGGTGGAGCCCCCGTGAACGGTTCGGACACAATGCCTCAGTGCTCTCCCACCGACTCGGGCCGGTACCCCCAATGGCCTCGGGCAGCAAATCGATATGAATCCTGCGATTGAGCGGTTGATGCTCGTTTGCTGCCTCATTCCACCAACGGTTAGTGCGATGTTGATGCTGCTTTTCCGCCACAGTCGGCAGTACTCCCATATCGTTACGCCGGTGCCCCCAGTCCTTGAATGAATGGCCGCATGATTCACATTTTCCACCTCCCATTCCGGCCAGGCGAAACCTCGACACTCTTGACACTATCCCTCAGTGCATCTTCGCATATCCAGGGGATATGACCACGATGTGGCGTGCTTTGAGCTCCTTATGGTCCGAGCTCTAAGACCTTAAACTAAGATCTCTCCTTATGGTCCGAGCTCTAAGACCTTAAACTAAGATCTCTCCTTATGGTCCGAGCTCTAAGACCTTAAACTAAGATCTCTCCTTATGGTCCGAGCTCTAAGACCTTAAACTAAGATCTCTCCTTATGGTCCGAGCTCTAAGACCTTAAACTAAGATCTCTCCTTATGGTCCGAGCTCTAAGACCTTAAACTAAGATCTCTCCTTATGGTCCGAGCTCTAAGACCTTAAACTAAGATCTCTCCTTATGGTCCGAGCTCTAAGACCTTAAACTAGGATCTCTCCTTATGGTCCGAGCTCTAAGACCTTAAACTAAGATCTCTCCTTATGGTCCGAGCTCTAAGACCTTAAACTAAGATCTCTCCTTATGGTCCGAGCTCTAAGACCTTAAACTAAGATCTCTCCTTATGGTCCGAGCTCTAAGACCTTAAACTAAGATCTCTCCTTATGGTCCGAGCTCTAAGACCTTAAACTAAGATCTATCCCTTATGGTCCGAGCTCTAAGACCTTAAACTAAGATCTACCCCTATGGTCCGAGCTCTACGACCCTAAACTAAGATCTCCCCAAATGGGGTCCTACGTCCTGCATGACGTTAAACTGCACTCTCAGAACTACGTGTGGCTTGATCTCCAGCCTGATGGAGTACGTAGGAACGCCCGGGCATTCCGACTCGGGTCCAGCCTCAGGGATCGTTAAGTCCCGCCCCTCCTCGTCGCCGGCCGTCTGGCCTGACTTCGGGTAGAGTGGTGCAGTTGTGATATTCTCCCCGATTCAGCTCGGGATGCCCCATCGCAAGGATGGGAAGCGACGGTTTCCTCGTCAGAGAGGTGCTGTCTGAGAATTGAGGTGACTCACGACCAGATTAGCGCATCCGCCTAATACGCTCTCCCCACGGTGGCGCAATTTTGAGAGCGTTGGATTCTGTCCGAACAAATCGTCACTTCGCCCCACGCTTCGCATGCCCTGTTGATCTGGATTTCCACCCTTGTGTCTGAAGGAACCCCAAAGCGGTATTCATGATGACATGTGGTCCGCCTCCTGCAATATGAATGATGGCCTTTTTCGGTCCGTCTATTGCAGTTGTTATGGTCGATCCACTGTCCGCCTACCGTCTTGGGCATTTCCTGGAAGGCCGACCGTTGTGGATGTCTAGATTCGGGACGCGCGATTCACCCTTTCTCATTTCCCTATGTTCGGATAAAATCTCAACGCCCCTAGCATTGTCCCGCTCGTGTGTTGGAACAGGTTGGGGGGATGGTACGTTGATTAGGTCTGAGGTCTCCTTTCCTAGGAATGACCTCCCTCTTTTCTCCAGAAATCCAGGCCCAATTATGGATGCCTGATGCTTGGTTAACACTCCCGCAAGACAACGAATTGTGGTTGAGCATGTTAAACCAAAAGATGCAGATAAATATATTGATTCATACAGATGGATCAAAGTAGCGGAAGCAAATGTTTTGGGAATGGAAAAACAAGGCCCTTAGGGATTAGCGTGCTGAATGAGTCTTTCTAATGCCGCTACCCTTTGGCTGGTGGCCTCCAGAGCTGCTTCTCGCTCTCTGCATGCCCTCTCTTCGTCGGCGGTCGCAGCGCGCAGTTCGTCGATTCTGGCCTGTGCACGCTCCCGCTCGACCTGAATTGTGACCATCTGTTGGCCCGCCTCCGTTAGCTGTACCTGGGCGTCAACCAGCTGGGCTGCTAGTTGCTCCACAAGCTCGGTACACGTTGCGACGAAGGCCTCCTTCTCTGCCGCCTGCCCTTCGAGGCGCCGGACTTCCTGCTCCGCCGCGAGGAGCGCCCGCGTGCTCTCCGACATGTCCCGACTTTGTGTGACGTCGGCACGCCGGCAGCTCTCGCGCATCTTTTTGGCCATGAAATCACGGACCGTTAGATGGAGGCGTTGAGCATCAGCTCCCCCGGCACACAGAGCGTTGGAGCCTATCACGCGGAAGGCCTGAGTACGGAACGCGGGACCCATGGCCCCTATTTATAGGCGAGGCCGGGGCCCGCGCTGCGCGGAAAGCGCTTTGCGCGACCGCATCGGCGAATTTCGCGCCCGGCGCCCCTTTTTGCGCGCCTAAGTCCCGCGCCGCCCAGGACTTCGGCATTCCGGCGTCTCCCTCGGAACCCGATCGTTGCGACCTCTCGCCGACCAGATTCCGAGGGGGGGCTTTTGTAGACGCCGGAAAAGTCCGTTGTTCCCAAACGAAGCTCCGGATGCGGAAAGCGAAGTGATATTTGGAGTCAGAGGCACGTTCCGGAGGGCCCGGAGGACTTGCGCGAAATTTCAGAGGCTCGCGCGCAAAGTTGAGTTGCGGCGCGCAATCCTCCCGGGATGCGCGCAATGCGCTGGGCCGGCGCGCTATTTTGCGCGCCCGCGGCCTGCGCGGCGCCTTTGCGCGCTGGGTCCTGATTCCGCGCCCGCGAAGTGAATTGCGCGCCCGAGACCGGATTCCGCGCCCGGGGTTGCCTATAAATATAAGGCGACCCCCGACGTTTTGGAGGTTGCCGGAATCCGAAGCGTCGCTCGTTCGCGCAATCCAACCCCTTCCGCGCGCAATGCCGATCTTCAGGTAACCTCCTTTCTTTCGCGCAATAGAGCCTTGGGGTCCGCCTTCGCGCGCAATCCCTTTGGCTCATTTCCTTTGAATAAATTTCAACCCAAAGGCCTTTGCGCGCAAAAGAAGCCTCTTGCGCGCAATTGCCCCCGGGTGCGCGCAATCCAGCCCGATTGCGCGCACCCCCCATTTTCAAAGTGGCCATTCGTTAGAGAATGAGCCGTTGCCCCCGCGCGCTACCCGAAGCCCGGTGCGCGCAATCCCAATCATCCGCGCGCGAAGCGCTGGCCCAATTGCGCGCCAGCCCGCCATTTTGCGCGCCGACCCGCGGTTTTGCGCGCAAAGCTCCTCATTTGCGCGCAATCCGCCAGGGTCGCCTCCCTTGACCCCCTGAGGGTACCCCGCCTGCGTGGCGCCCGATGATCCTCATCTTGGGTGCCCGAACCGTGCGCTGTCTTCCCGTGCAGCCTTCCAGGCTCGTGCGAAGTGACACGGACCCATCGGCGGCAATCATACGTCCAGCATGACGTTAAACTGCATATTCGTCCAGCATGACGTTAAACTGCATATACGTCCAGCATGACGTTAAACTGCATATTCGTCCAGCATGACGTTAAACTGCGTATTCGTCCTGCATGACGTTAAACTGCACAATGTCCAGCATGACGTTAAACTGCCCATACGTCCAGCATGACGTTAAACTGCACATCCGTCCAAGCTGCACGACGCTAAACTGCCTAGCCCCCATCGTCCGCGCTGCAAGACGTTAAACTGCCAAGTGTTTCGTCCTCAACACACGACGTTAAACTGTACTTCGTCCGGCAAGACGTTAAACCGTCCGCTTCGTCCTCAACACACGACGTTAAACTGTACTTCGTCCGGCAAGACGTTAAACCGTCCGCATCATCCGATCCCGTGCTCTGCACGCAGGGTCTCCCCCGGTTTGGACGTGGCCCCCACCCGCTCGTCTCTGCAGGGATGTCGGGATTGTCCCGTTTTTGGGACGATTTAATGGGAGTGGCTTTTCCCTACGGGGGCAGGGTATTACAAACCCCTAGTTTCTCGTGGGAGGCTGCACATGTGTATCTCCATTGCGCCTCCCCGCTGCCGAAGCCAGTAGAGGGTGTGACTGGGATCGAGGTGTCTTCTGCTTTCGGTCCAAGTCCCTTCCAACTGAGTTTTGCCGCATCCGGGCTGCCTCAAGTGCGTAAGTCCTGACAGAATGAACTACGTGGACTTTGATCCCTGTCTTCTAAACAGGGTACGTAGGAAGCCTTCTTGAGGTCCAAGCCCGCCACCTGGTCGTCCCGGTCGTATTTACGTCGGTTCGTCCATCAGTGGACCCCTCCAGGGTTCACGCTTGCGTCGATTCACCTATGAATCCGCCCCTGTGGGAGACTGCCCGTGTGTATCTCCGCGGTGCCTCCCCACAGCCCCCCTTTTCCATTTCTCCTTTTATCGTCCAGCATGACGTGAAACTGTGATCCACCCGGCCGTTCCATCCCCCTCTGTGCGAGGTGGCTCGGTTCAATCCTCCGCCCGGCGGCCTCGACCTCTTCGTGAGTCGGCTTGCCGACGTCCAGCATGACGTTAAACTGTATACCCGAACTACGTTGACTTTGATCCGTGCTAACGCGCGGTACGTAGGAAGCCCCTACGGGGTCCAAGCTCTTCACTCCATCATCCATCCTGATCCTTACCCGGGCCGCCACATCCCGGTGGGGTCATGCCACTTCACTCCACTCCACGTTACTTGGGAAGCCGCCCATGTGCTGGCCCCAGCGTCGGAGGTTCCCCGCAAGGGGTTCTGTCATCTGATCCACTTTTCGTGTTGATCGGTCTGATGCCGTCCCCGCTGGACGTTAAACTCGCGGCATACCCCGTGTTAAACATGGGAAGCTGAGGAAAACCTCAGGTGACACAGTTCCCCGCACCCAGTACGGGATGCCTCAGGCCATCATGCCTTCGAGAAGACCTATTAGAGACGGAAGACAGACGTGCAGAGCCGCAGTGTTACGACACGCCCCCAGCACCCAGAGCCACCCGGCCTTCTCACTGCAGGTTGCTGCCCCGCCCAGACTCCTTGGAGCGTCCGGGCGGAAGCAGCGTAATTAACCGGTGTCCATGAAGATATGGCACCGGGAACGAGATTCACGAACATTCTTAAGTCTATGAGGGAGACCCGGATTAGGCGACAAGTTCCGAGGAGACGTCCAAGGAAGGAGGAGCCGACATCCCATCATCCCGGTTTCGATCAAGGAGCAGACGCCCCTGAATAAGGGACGGATGTCGCCCGCCCTTGGAAAGCGGGACTGCGGGACCACAAGCCGCGCGCCCATCCCCTCGGGTTGACGGGTGCACGCGCGAACGCGTCCTGGCGGAACAGCGTAACCCGACGCACATCCGCACCGAAACATCGTGGTTAGGGGAAAAATAAAAAGTAACATTGATATGTTTCAATGTATGTGTTAATTTTTACTAACTCATGTAATTATATAAACTAATATATTAAATGTCTATAATATAGCGTTTTGTTTCTTGTATTTTTTTTAAATTTTATTTCATTGAAATTTTGTATTTGTAACTGATTTTTCAACATTCTGGTGTTGATTTTGGTATTGTGGTGTGTTGTTACAGCACACTATATCATGCCTTATTTTAGTGTTGTAGTTCATTATTACAAAACACTAGAGTAATTTCCTTTATCAATTCTAAATAAAAGAGCTGATAAATTGGGTATTTTATCAGTGCTTCTAAAATAATTGATAAAGGGATCTTTTATCAGCTCTTTTTAGTATTGATAAAGGACCCCCTTACCAGCGCTTTTCTATCACTGATAAAAGTCTAGGGGTTTTAATCACACACTGGTTGTCAAAACATTTTTAGTGATGATAAAGGCCAATTATAGTGCCCTTAAAGTCCTATTTTATAGTAGTGGAAGTTACATTTGAAATTCTCAATCAACCTTTGATCTTATATCAGGTTGAAGATGAACCTGAACTCCCAATTTAAATTACTTCCATCATATATGTTTTACAACCAATACATGAGGGTTAATTGTCTAAAATGGTTGGGGATAAACTAGAAATTGAAAATTTTCCTATCATTCAGGAATATACTGATGTATTTCCTGAGGAATTTTCTAGACTTTCCCTAAATCGTAAAGTGCTGTTTTTAATAGAACTTATTTCGGGTGTTACGCCTACCTCAAGGACTCCATATAGAATGGACCTTATTGAGTTACTTTAATTAAATAAGAAACACTAAGAGAATCTAGTTAAGGGGTTAATTTGGTCTAGTGCTTCGCCATGGGGTGCACCTTTTCTTTGAGTTAAGAATAAATATGGGTTAATTCATCTTTAAATTAATTATCAGGAACTTAACAATATTATTATTAATGTAAAGTATCATCTACCTTGTATATATGATATCTTTTACCAATTATGAGGATCTCAATATTCTTCCAAGATTGATCTTTGATCTAGATGTCGTCAACTATAGTCAAAAAGGAGAATATTCCCAAGATGGCATATCGTATGAGGTATATTCATTATGAATTTATAGTAATGCTATTTGGAATTACCAATATTTCTAATATACTCATGGATTTAATGAATAGTGTCTTTATTGATTACCATAATCATTTTTTGGTATTATTTTTGGATTGTATTCTCATATATTGGAAGATAGAGGAAGATCGTGAAGAACATTTGAGGATTTTACTAAAGACCTTAAAGATAGAGAAGTTATATTATAAATTTACCAAGTGTGAATTTTCACTACGAAAATTATGAATCATCGGTCATATGATCTTAATTGAGTGTACATTGATGGATCCTTGAAAGAAATATCTAATTGAAAAATGGCCTAGACCAACCACTGTGATTGATATACATATTTTTCTTAAATTTTCTGGATACTACTAATTCTTTAGTGTAAATTTCTCATGTATATAAAATCTAACAAAGAAGTTGACACAAAAGGGATTCAAGTTTTTGTGTATAAATGAAATGGAGGAGAATTTCAAGGAACTCATGATAATGTTGGTCAGTTCACCTATACTCACACTACCCTATAGTAGAGAAGGTTTTTTTATCTATAGTGATGCATTAAAGAATGTATTGGGATGTTTTATTATAAAACATGATATGTTGATAGCATATGCCTCTCACCAATTGAAAATTAAGGATAAAATTTACCCAACTCTTAATTTGGAGTTAGCAGTGATAATTTTTTCACTTAAAATATTAAGGAAATATCTTTATAGTGAAATATTTGATATTAATACTTATTATAAAATATAAAATTATATTTTCATGTATAGAGAGTTAAATATACTTCAAATGGTATTATTGTAGCTGATTAAATATTATGCATGCTCAATACATTTTCACCATGGGAAGGAAAACAAGGTGGATAATGCTCTTAGTAAAAAAGACCAAGATTATTTTCCCATGATGAGGATTGAATGAGATCCAATACTTATGGATTTAAAGATTATGGATCTTGAAATCATGGGGAAAGGGGACTTATATTATATTTATTAGATAAATGTCTATTCATCCATCCATGAGAGGATTAAGAAGGCATACAAATAAGATTTTGAACTACAACAGAAGGTGAAGAATGGTTTTGTGTTTAACCATGATCATAATGGAATAATAAGTTTCAAGAACTGAAAATGTGTCCCATAAATACTAGACTTGAATGAGCTATTGGATAAATATCATTGATCATTATTCTTTATTCATCCAATAAGTACCAAGATGTATAGAGATTTGAACGAGAATATATGGTGGGATAATACGAAAATGGATATTGTGGATAATGTATCTCAAATCTTGGTAACTCAAAAATTTATGTCTAAGTGGAATAATTATAATGTGGTGTTACACCATTACCCATACCATAATGTAAATGGGAAAAAAATTTCATGTATTTCATCATCGGACTCACCAAAAATATCTAAAGGGAAAAAAACTATTTTGGTTATATTTTATCTCCTTAGGACGTCAGAACATATCATTGTAATAAGAAATGATTTCTCACTTGATTATCTTTCCATGATATACATTAAGTAAGTTGCAGGGTATCATGAAGTGCCATATTCTATTATATCTTATTGGGATCTCAGGTTTACCTCGATGTTCTGTAGAAATATTTAGCATGCATTGAATATATAGTTGAACTAGAACATTGCATATCATCCTTGGAGAGATGGTTAGTCTAAAGGGACCATTTAAACCCTAGAAGCACTACACCAAATTGACAGTTTAGGGGTGGTTTATTAAAGCGCCACTAAAAAAATTAAATTATTTAGCGGCGGTTTCTAAAAAACTGACACGAACCCATTTAATATTTTCATACCCATGACACTATCCCCCTCTCTCGACACCCCCCAACTCCTCGTAGCCCTACCAGCCCTCACCGCCTCTTTGTCACCCCTCGAATCCTCCACTATAGTCAGTATTCTATACAGTAACATAATCTTAGGAAGATAAGTGATTTATAACATTATCATATTCATGCATATAGTTCTGATGTAGTTCAATTGATCTAAGATTTTCATAACATAAGGAATTCAACTTATAACACACCCATATTCTCCACACATGATCTATAGCTCATGATACATTATGTTAAATCATTCAAGTTCTTTCATATGAAACCCCAATATAAAATATTCATATTATTTTATTTCATTATTTATTGTTATTAAATTAGATAATTTCAATTTAGTAATATTCAAAATATTGGGAAAATATTATGTCACATGGTGTGCATGTGGTTATCAGCAATTTTACTGACTATTCTTATATATAATAATTTAATGTTCATTATTAGTATAGGATTAAAACTTATTAAGGAGTTAAAATGTGGCATAATCCTAAGTAGGGTGAAATATTATTATATTGGATAAATATGGGTTTTCCAATGTTATGAGTAATTGTTTCTCTTAACCATGTTAGTGAAAACTTCTAACTAATAACATTGTATAGTGGGTTACATTTTCCCAAACCATAAGACTAAATAGTGTGCACGATTAAAATTTAAAACTATTTTTTTTCTTTTACCTTGCTCAATTTTAAAAAAAAATCAGGGTACCTTCATTCCTATTGAACAATTTCAGGACACTTAAGAATATCCTCTTCATTTCAACACTTTTCTTTTGGTTTCATTAATGGGTTATTTTTACCCTTGGTGATAACACTTAAGTAAATTTGAAAAACACCTCTTCCTCCATTAATCAAGCTTCTTCATTATCTCAATTTATATATTTTATTCCTCTAATATGGATGTAATTTCTAGGTATTTTCCACTAATCTAATTTCTCTATAGGTTTCATTAATTTTGGGATAATTATGGTGGTTTAATGGTTTATCTTCCCATCATGAATAGAATAAAAACCATTGTCTTTATGTTTAATGATTTTATGTTGGATTATCTATAAGATTCATTATAAAATAACTACACTATTGATTTATTATATGAAAGAAAATATTAAAAATGGTTTAATTATTATATAATTTATGGTTATTTATTTTTCATCAAACTTATTTATTTTCCCTATTTATTTTAATTTAGAATAAAATAGAATTATCAAGTTTCAATTCTAAAAATTTGATTTTGTGAATGATATTCCCATATGGAGTGCTATAAAAAACATTTGTTAATGTATCTTGAATAAATAAATGTTACTTTCAATGACTGATTATTTATAAATACAAATGTTGTTTTTTGAATATTTTAAAAAGATTATAAACAGAATTAACCATGAGTTCCTTGATCTCACCCTTTGAGGATCTCATCTCCTATTTCAATTTATTATAATATCTTATCATATTATCAAATTCAGTTAACAAGGTAGACAAAAAGGATTTCATTTCAGAATTATCTAATATTTTACTCACCGATGGTGAATCATAATGCACTAGAGGCGGTGATGTAATATGGGGTATATGAGAATGGTCAATAGTTTCCATACCCACATCAAAAACTCTACTTCCACCTGTAGGTAGTCCAAGAAGAATTGGATGCACTGACTGATGATCAAATGTAGCTCTCAGTCTTCCTTTAACAATTGAAACACTAGGAACCATCTCAATTGGACTTTCTTCATAAACTAAAATAATTGTCTCAAAAACTAGATCAACATAATGAACTCCTTTAGTGGATTCAATTACATAATATTCTTGACTCTGACCAACCTCTTACACTGTAGGATTAACCTTTGGCAACTAAGTCTTTTCTCTAGCCACTTTTGATTCTTTCACCTCCCTAGTAGTCACAATCTTAGGAGGTGTTGCATCACTAGGTGGGGATCTTTGAGATGGATACCCCACTGAGCCACACCTTCCTAACCTACATGATTCAAAGAGTTTGAATTGGTGCACCAGTATTATCCAATAGTCTTAAATAGAATGAAAAATATTGTATTATTTTTATGTAATTTTACTACATCTCTCTAATTTGTATCCAGTTATTTTACTTTAAAACTAGGTCGATCAACATACAATAGGGGTAATTATTCATTTTTTAAATTTCCTTTGCAACAATTATGCATACAACACATCATGTACCTTGGAAGGTTCAGCTTCATATTATTGATCAAGATATATGGGACATTCATATCCTGAAACAATACTTTCTCTATTTACCAATATCTCTAGGAAATCATAGTTTGAACAAACTTAGACAGAACCTTCCACTCAGGCTCTAAATCCTTCACTAGACTCTTCTCAAAGGAAGAGGTTATAAACATGAATTTAAAAATCTATTTTGGTCCTATTTTATATGTAGCAACCGATGTATAACTAAAATTTTACTTTCCTTCATGGGGAAAATAAATAATCTCAACAAAATCCACTGATAAAGCCATAACATCTTTCCCATTTACAATTCACAACATAATATCCCCTGTTCTACATGAATGAAAATCAACATTCCTCATGAAAACATTTACCTCCTCCTCAAACAAAAAACCTAATTTATTCTCATAAAAAAAAAGTCCAAACCTTGAAACTTAAGGACCTTCTTCATTTTCATCTTAGTGTTCTTTAACCAGCTCATATCCACCACCTTCCCTATAATATCTCTACATGGAACACCAATTTATTTTTCTTTCTTTAATGAACTAGTGATTCCCTCATCTATATGCTTAGATTTTACCATGGAAGATAGGTCGATTTAGAATAAAAGTGACTAAAATAAAATAAAATATAATATAAATAGAAACAAAAAATAACATAACTTATTTTCTAAAGACACAATAGGCTGAATTTAAATAAAAAACGAAATTAATTTTGAAAATAAATTAAAACAAAATTAATTCATTTAATTGAAACATTTTTTATAAAAAAACTAAAACAATTTAAATTCAAATAAACCCAATTATCTTTTAACAAAATCAAAATGATCACAATTAAGGTGTTTAGTAAAAATATCTACTAACTGATTTTTAGTAGAGATAAACTCAAGAGTAATACAACCTTTTTGACTCATTTGATGATAGTCATATGTGGAAAAAATTGATGTGAATCCCCATACATGAGTACCACTATGTGGGTCCAGTTATACATGAATATGGAGTTTTACAAGAGGAATATTCTAACAAGTAGGACCTTGACATGAATCTCATTATGGGGTAGATTATATGTGGATCCTTTTATGTGAGGACATTTTAATTTTCTAAAATATCACTCTAATTGTATTTGAATCTCATCCAATTGAATTAGTTCCTTCTCAAACACATTTCATTCATCTAAATGAGTATTGGGATTTATTAGAAAATAATACATAATTAAAAGTCAATAATTTTATAGATTAATTTTATATCGCCATTAACGAACTCAATTCAAAACCCCCTTCTTGACATATTGGGGTTAGGGAGGAGCATTATTCAACTATTTTCTCCTTCTCTGATTTTATTCAACTAAATTGAATTTAAGGCTTAAATTTATTGAGGGTTGGATGAAATTGAATTTCTTAAAGTAGTAGGAAAGGAACTGACTAAATCAATGTCTACGTGTTCTATGCCTAGAATATAAAAAAAAGTTTTATTTACTCAAACATTATGGAAATAATAAAAAATTAAAAATATATTTCAATTAATATATACATTTTTTTGTTAGTACTATGCATCTGTTATCATTTTTAATTTTTTTTCTGCATAAATTTTTTGAAATATATGTTCTGAACCTAATTTTAGTTGATTAAATGACAGGAATGCCAAGGAGGAATCATTACATTGTTTCATCGACCACACTGACATATAACGATCCATATGTCTCCCTCCAAACAGAATCTGAGACACCATTCGCTATCCTACCTACACTATCTCCCCCTAAACCATCTCTCACACCCTATGTGAGCATTTCGTCAGTTGGTTAGTTTTCTCCTTCCCTTTTAAGATCCTCAGGAGTGAGGGAACAGGTCTCCACATCTATTTATTCATGGGGATACTAGAGGGTGACTACTTTAGGTACAAATTTTAATATGAATAAATTTATTTCCCTTTTTTATACTAACTATTTGTTCATAAAATATGGAAACAATTCAAGTATGGAGAAAAATATGAAAAGTTCAGATGTATGGAATCTGACCATAGAGAAGATAGTTTTCTCATTTGATTCCTATGGGGTTGCTATGGATGATTTCGTAGGATTACTTAGCCAGATTTTAGGCCATCTAACTGTAGAGCTGGTTTCTCTTCATATTACATATGATTATTGGAGGCATATGCCTTTAACTTGGAAAAATGAAGCTTTTGATTCCCAAATAAAGGTAATTTTAATACATTATAGGGTAATTTCATGTCATTATGTTATAAAATTATAATATTTTCAAAATGAATTTTTATGTACAGATGTTATTCAACTTTAAGGTTTCTGATGCGCTAGCTCGAAAGTGGGTTTTGAAAAATCTAGGCAAGAAATGGAAAGACTTTAAATGGAGATTGTAGAGTGATGTTAATGATACTTCATTGACTTCTCAATAGGTGTATGGAAAGCTACTGATGGGATACCCAAAGAAAGTTTCTATTGACAAACATTGTGATGAGAAGTAGATGGTATTTAAATATATATTATTATATTAATCTCATTTAACATTTATACATCTATATGAAAAGGAGATTACATTGAATACATTACTATTAAATTACATTTTATTTATTTCATAATCTTTCAAGGAAGAATGCATCAAGTCGGGCTAAGCAAGTCATCCCTCACATTGTGGGGTCAATGATTTTTTATAAAAACTTATAAACCTTGGTAATCTATTCATTAATTTAAATTTTTATAAGACAACATTATCTGGAAAATATATTAAATTGTTGATTTATCTTTGTTTAATGCAATCACAGAATTTAGGGCATCATGCATCCCAAACAGAAGTGTGGCTAGATGTTCACAAAAAAATCCGATGGAAGTATTTTTAATGAGCCTACCAAAGGTGTTGGGGTATGAGCTCGTTTTTCATTATAATAACTTATTATCAGTTGTCACTATTTTGATATATATTGTTTCCAATATGACTGATATTTGATTTATATGTAAAAATTAAAGAACTATGGGATGCCAATCCTGCGCAGTACTACTCAGTCTCCCAAGATGGCTCAGTTGGTAAAGTCCTTCGGAAGGAGCATCCTGGTTGAGTGCATGGGATGGGTTTGGGACCCATACAATCTGAGGTCTTTTCCAGATTATCGGGGATTTCAGTTGTATCTACTCCTATTTTAGTCAGTTTATAACCTAAGATGCTCAGAGAGAGATTGTTTCTCTACAAAACACAGTTTAGGAATAGGGGACTCGGATATCCGCTTTGAAAAATGTATTGAATGATTTATATCAAAAGGAAATTGGATTTGTCCCCGGTTGTATTGAATTGAATAATGGTGAGCAGTTAAATATCAAAAATTAAAAATCATTTAATTTACAAACATTTATTGGTTTTATGTTTAAATATAAATATACAATGGTATTTTATTTTCAATATAATGTTCTTACTGGTATCGGTAGCAGGAACTAGAGGTGGAGGTGGAGAGGTTGAAGAGATATTTTCATCATCAAATAGTTATTATTGTAGAGGTTTTCGGTAATAGTATGTGTATATATATTATGTGTGGCATAGAGTAGTCACAAAACATTTTCATGACCAAACATTTTCTTGGTTTCTTATGTTTCCTTTTATATATTATAAACTCAGTCTTCCAAAGACATAAGAAATTTTCAATACTTATGTTGTATTAATGGAAATTTATATTTATGAATCATATAATAATATGTGCAAAAATTTCTAGGTTGTTATATCTATGGTGTAGAGGATCAGGAGGAGGTTTTTGGTACTATTTATAAAATCATCATAGGATTATCATAGACATAATGGCATCAACAAATTGGATAATGGTGGATTTTTTAGTGGTTATAAGTTTTTAGGAATAGTTGCACCATGGATCAGGGATGTGTCCTATCCTATTATTGAAAAGATATGACAATGTATGTTTATACTTATGTATTTTAGGGTGGGTTTAGTCTAAAATTTGGATGTTTAAAGTTTTTTAGTTTCATAGGAATATAGATTAACTGCATTAAAGCTTTAAAGTTTTTTGGATTAAAAATTCCAAGGTTTATAGGTTTACAGGTTATATGAATAATAGTATATAGGTTTGAAAGCAATGGTTTTAATGGATTTAGGGTTTCTCATTAGAAGTTTCTAGTTTCTAGGTTTCCAATTTTGTAAGTATTAGGTTTAATGCTTTTCCAGTTTTTAGGTTTGTAGGTTTATAGTTACATATATTTTTCTTTTTTTATTTAACAGTTTATACATTTTTTTAAGTTAATGTTTTATTAGATTTCATGTTATATGTTTCCATTTGTGTACATTTCTAGTGTTTAGTTTTTCACTTTTCATGTTTTCATGTTTATAATATTTTTTTACGTATTTTAAAGTCATATGTTTACATAAATTATAGTTTATCAAGTTTCTATAAATAACTTATGTATTTTTTATATTTTAAAATTTATATATTTCATATTTATTATGTTTCATGTTTTCAGGTTGTAGTCTTTGAAATTTGATGATTTCATATGTTTTTATTTTTAGGTTAATGGTTGGATGTTTGCACATTTTTCTTAAATAAGGAATATTGTAATATTGTAGACTTTTAAGCATGGATATATCATGTTTAATGATCTCTAAATTTGTAGGATTATTGTATATAGGAATGAGGATTCCATGTTTTCAATCTTATGGGTTTCAGTTTTGTTTGTTAGAAAATAATTATTTTTATTGTTTGTTGGTTGAATGATTTACAGTTTGAAGGAATGTATGTTTGGAAGTTTAAATTTTCTAGATTACACGTTTACATGTTTTCATGGTACTAGTACTAGGGATGTAGAATTTTTAGTAATTTTTTATTTTAAATCTACCATTAGCGGTGGTTTAAACTGTCGTTGTGTAAATGGACCATATTTCATAGTGTTTTAAACTGCCATTATAATTTGGTATCGTCCTGTCGTCATCAGTTACAACTGCCACTATATACATGAATGGTATAATTTTAGCAGTAGTTATTTTGATTTAGTGGTGGTTATTTTGAATTTTTTTGTAGTGATGGTTTAAACCCCTGCTAACCATTTCTCTTTCTTTATTAACAATTTTTGGCGGTTCGAGTGGTTTTCACATCATTTTTCCTAGGAAAACCATCGTGAAACCCATATTAACCACTAGTAAATGTGTTTTCTATGACGGTTACAAACAATCGCTTCTAAATTTAAGAAACCACTGTGTATTGTATGCCGATACCCAATTTAGAGGCGATTTTATAAAATCGTCGCTGAAGCATAAGGTGGTGGTTTAAACCGCCACTATGAGGATATTTTCTTATGGTGGAGAAAAGTTGATATCATGTTCTATGTATTTTAAATTTGGGTACGATCAACCCCTTTCTCTGGTTTAGAATTATTATAATAATATATTTCACTTAAGAATTCAGGTGGCTTCTTATAAATCCCTCTATAGTAAGAAGTAAAAAAATCCAATGTGCTTGGATGAAGTTAGATAAAAAAATCTATTAATATTTTAGAGAGATAAATAAATGAAATAAAAGGTTATATTCATTTAGTAGGACATCAAGGTTTCTTAAATTCTATATAAAAGTTATACTGAAAATCACTTGTGAGATCTAGAGTTCAAAGTTGATGACAAGAAATTCTTATAAATATCTCTTTGGAATTTTATTTGATTTAGAAATAATGGAAATCAAAGACTTGGATATATTGTTCCCTTAAAAATTAATTATTATATTAGGATAGTTTATAATCACTTATTATGTAACATCCTGAGTTTTTAAAAGTAAGCATTGTGTTCAATAGCATACATGATATGCCGCGTTGAGCTTAAATAGAAAACATTATATTATTATTTGATATGATAGTTATCCCATAGCCATTATAATAGTTTGAATGAATGAATTATGAAAATATGGGTTTCAAATGTTTTTATAATGATTCATTGGTTACCAAATTAATTAGAAAATTAAATAAACCCCAATTAAATATAAAGGATGTGTTTTTCTGAAAAAACTACTTAAATGAAAATAAGTGATTTTATAAAATAACAAAATCACTCTTGATGGATTTTATTAATGAAATATATATTTAATATGTTTTATTTAATGTTTAAAATTAATCTTATATGTTTTCTATACATGATATAAAAACAAATTCAATTTTACAGATAAAATAGATGTTTTTCTAAAAAGACAGTTTTACCGCTTTTTGATGGAGAACCCATTTTAAAATATAGTTTTTGACACCTTTATATTTTATACTTGACAAAATAAACTTCTTTATCAAAATTTATTTTTGATAAACTTTTGGTATTTTTTAGATAACTTTCATATTTTAATGAATAGTAAAAAATACAACATTTTAATTCAAAAATTCTTTTTCATCTAATTTATTTATATTTTTAGATTATAATTTTATTTGATTAAGTATAATTAAATCCAATTTTGATTATTGGAAGTAATTTCACATTGAAATTAGATATAAACGCATTTTAATATTTCATTGGTTATTACCTTTAAAAACTCATTTTCTCATTTTGTTAATGGGGATAAATTTCAAATTCATTACTGGAACATATATGTTTTAAATTTTGAAAAATGGATTCCATATTTTAAATTAATTGGTCTAAATTATTTAAATATGTTCTTTTTACTTTTTTAATTTTTTGAATAATAAATTTGGTAATTTTTATTTACCACGATTAAAGGAAAATCAGGTAAATTTGGGTAATAAATAATATGATAAGGTTAGTAAAATTACCATAACACATTAAAAAATCCTATTGGATTAATAAAGGTCGACCCTTAACACCTAAGGGTTATAATTTACTCATTTAATGGACTTTTTTTCATGAAAGTGATATAAATATTAGTAACACAAAAGAAAGTGACCATGTGTCACCCTCGTATTTCTTATAAGTATAATAATTTTAATATAGTGATAAATATGATATAAATTAGATAATAAATAGTATATAGAAATATGATGAAATTATATACATCATTTTAATTTATTTACAACTTTTAGAGATCAAATAATTATCATAAATACTAACACAACAGCGATACAATAATTATTTTATTAATAAAAATATCAAATAAATGATATGAAAATTATTAAACTAAATATAATTTGAATTAATTAGGGTACTACATGAAATTTCTAGGTGACTAGGAAATATTATAAGTCTACTAAATGGTTTTTTTAATTTATCTCTCTGTTTGGATTTTATTTAAATTCAGTAAAATAAATAGTGTCAAAATTGACACTATTGATATTTTATAAAAATATTATTTATAAAATTATTTAAAAATATAAAAAATTAAATTTAAAAATTGACCGTTAAAAGGTATAAAATTTCTTAAAGTCTCCATTTATGGGAAATTAATCTCATATAAGTAAAATTTATAGCCTCTTAATATTGAAAATGTTGTTACCATAATTATAATTATAATTGATTAATTATGGGTAAACCGAAAAATAAGGTTTAAAATAAAATCAATTCATTTTTAAAAATTATTTTATGAGATTATTACAAACCATAATCATATTATCTGATACATAACACAATTTGGAGTCATTTTTATTTTATAATTAATTTATATTAATTTAATATTTTAATAGTTTCCAAGGGCTCTCCTCCTCTCTCCAAAAAAAAGGTACCCACTCTTCTCTATGAATCACACTTAAAAAACAACTTGGTTCAGAAAATATATTCCCAAACCACTTCTTATAATCTTTTCCCACATTATTGAGGCCTTATTTTAGAGATAAAATCATCCTTATAGGTGTTAAGTTGTTCTTGAAAGGTGATCAACCGAAGGAGAGGTATCATTTTCTTTAAATGTTTCTATTTCACTTCTTATTCAACTTCATTAAAATATCCTACAACCATGATGAGATAACAACTCAGGTATCCTAAATATACAGAGATGTTATTATGTTAATATCATCACCTAAATCCACTTCTATTTTCATCAAATGGGAAATGAATTTTTGTTCGTGTGTACAGCGGACTACCGCCTCACGAAATGATGTAGTTCTTTTTTCATTATCGTCTCTCAATAATGGTAATAATTATGGAATTAATGTTTATATATTATTTTTATGACATATTTCTCTTTATAATATAATAATATATCAATTATTTTTTTACTTTCCATGCACTTAAAAATGATAACCTCATTCGTGCGTATGTGTGAATTATCTCCTCCACGAAGCGATGTTGTAGAGACCAGTATCTTGACGTACATATACATTACATTACTTTTGTGGAATACTTAGTACATAATAAAAACACACACACACAAGGATCGTAATAGTTTAGTGTCTTTGGAAACTCGGAATATAATCTTCTAATCGTGGTGAAAGATCTTCAACATCTCCCATAAAGATCTTCCTTTTTTTACCTAAAACCTTTCTTTATTCCTGGGGAAAATAAAACATAAAAGGGTGAGCTCAAATTCTCAGTAAGGGTAAAAAAAAGAAATATCAATCACATCATATTCATAAGAACATAACATTTTGGAAATCTTAACCTGTAAAAGAGAGCATAATTTCATAACATGGGATAAATCATGGCAGTGAAATGTAATCACAATAATCATAACTTAAAACATGAAACTTTGTGGAATACACACATAATCATGGAGAATCATATCTTATTAGTCAAGACTCATTTCCAAGACTATCTTAGTGGACAAAGTCCATTTCTGAACGGAGTCACCCTCGTTTCAGTCCTGTTTCACTGAACCGGTATAACCTACCGTTCCAGCCATGTCTATCTCATGAGATATAAAATCTTTACCCAATGCATTGGAGGGATATATAGGTCCCACCCATCTCATAATGATACTATTCTTATGTGTGCCATAAAATCATAAATCATACATCATTGCATAACCCATGTAGTAAAAATGGGATTCTTAAACAACATGACATCATAAAACAATTCATATAAGATAAAGGAATTCATGAAAATAATTACATCACAACATAATCAAATCAATGTAATAATAGGGATAAAAACAAAACCCTTTATTATCTTAGATGGAAAATAATTTTGATAAAACAGTTGAACTCCATTCTTGAGGAAAATATCTTTTCTTCTTCAAAAACACTTTCCTTTCGTAACATGTCTTAAAATTTTAAACTAAAAGAACTTGATTAAAAATAAAATTTAAAACTTTTAAAGGAATCTTCTTGGAAATAATGTTTTAAAAAACCATTCATGCCGTATAAGTTTAAAAAAACATTCTTCTCATACTTTAGTCGGAAAAGTCAAAAAGTACCTCGTACGAAAAACGACAAAAGATTCCTTTCATATCTTTTACTAAAAACTCACCGAAGGGTAAAATTGGATATAAACTATTGTAGAATGATTAAAATATTACATATTGAGGAAACATGGATGTGGATGATAAAATTCACCCCAGTAAATTCCAAAGTATAAACAATCTCGGATAAAAATGAGATTGTGATATTTCCCTTACCTTAGGTCAGATTTTCTTCGTAAGTGTCTGAACCTCCTGTATAATGATTTAAATAATGTAATTGACTTATTACAGAGTCATATTCATTGTTATTATATAATATATGGTTCACTTATGACTTTATATTACCCGTTCTTTTGTAAATTCATGTTAAAGTAGCGTTTTGGGTAAAATCGTCTCATTTGTCGTTCGTGTTTTAACTTGTAATTATTCATATGATTAAATAGATCATTATTACTTAATTATAGAATATAAAACATGATTTATATATAATATATATTCAGAATATACATATATATAATGGATCTATAAATGGAAAGAAATACACCGTTCATGGAGATGGTAGGCCGTACGTACGCATGAACGCTGTTTTCGTTTCCTTATTGAATTGAGTGGAATTAAGTAGATGACATACATATATATACACATAAATCCAGTATCTTTATAATGTCATATATTTCATTATTATTGCTTATATATACCTTATAATCATTCTTAAATGGTTAACATGGAGAATGAATCTCATCACGTCGTGGAGCCGGTAGTCCGTACGTACGCACGAGCGATGATATCATTTCCATAATTATTGAATTGAATTGGAGTGGATGATACAATATATCAGAATCATTATGATGTTATAATAACTATGTATAGTTATTCTTTACACCATAATACCCATCCATGTAAGGTGTTGGTGGAAAAACAGATTACACCACGGTGTGGAGACGGTATTCCGTACGTACGCACGCGCGGTGATTTTGTTTTACGTAGGATGGATAGATGGTGAAATAGGGTTGTTTCATACTTATAATAACATATCAGTATATGAGTGATACTGATGTTATTACTTAATAATGAAACAACCTAAGAAGAAGAATTGGAAGAAGAAATAAAATGAAAGAATCGGTAACGGACATTACCTCTTCTTTGAAGGGCTTCTTTGAGACCTTCTTTTAGGGGCACTAAAATGGGTCTTTGAAGAAGACCAGAACCTCTAGGATGTTTCTAGGTAAGTGGAGAGGAGTAATTGTCATGGGTTGGCCGATCTAGAAGGCTCAAAGTGGTGTTAGGAAGAGGGGGAGGAGGTGTCCTTTTATAAGGGAGCAGAGGGGCACCTTCGGAATAACAAAAACTATTATTTTATTATAAAGTCAAGTTCGGTTTTAAATAGCTAAAAATTGATATATTTAGATGATAAGGTGGGGATGGGTCGAAATCCTCTCATTCAATAGAATTTAGACAAGTTTAGGTTCCTATTTTAACCTTATCATTTAGATTTAACATTAAGTTAAATAATTTTACTTTTACCATGTCTTCTTGTGTTCTTACACTATAAGGTTAATAAACTTACTATAAGAAGCCAAAAGAACCCCAAGTTGTTTATTATTAATATATATAACTTTATCTAAGTCATTTGGCCGAACCTTAGATTTTTAGGAATAAAATTACAATTAATAATATAATATTTGTTTTAAAAACTATTTTATGTCAATTTTGACACTATTTAGTAATTGATTTTTGTGAAAATCATAACAGAATGATTAGTTCGTAAAAAGTTAATTAAATCAATACTAAAATGTCATATTAACCTAGAAAAATGGTTTAATTCATAAAAAGTCTCAAATTATATTTATTTGGGCATTTATAACATCAATTATGTCAATATTTCATTAATAAGATAATTACTGCATCATCTTTGTGTCATAAATAAATTAAATTATTTGATGTCTAAAAATTACAAATAAAATACCATTATGTAAGAAATCTTTTTATCTTTCTAATTAATATTTAAAATAGAATTTATCTTATGTATAAACCTATATTAAAAATGTTTTAGTAAATAAACTTTGATTTTAACTCTTTTAACCCTTCTTTAAATAAATTAATAATAAATGTCCTAATCTAATCCAAGTGGGCCTAAATGGTCATATTTTATTCCTAAGTTTGTTTTTGGTCGAATTACACTTGTACAATAGAATTAGGACATGTGTTAGGGTAATAATAATATCATTTCTACCCTTAATTACCCTATTTACTTTTAACCGTGGTAAAAAAAGTAAAAAGTTACTATTCACCAAAAAATTATTTTCATCTCATTGAACCACATTTTACTTACTGACATAAACCGTTTCTCTCGGATTTTTGAAATTCCACTCACAGAAGCGGTAAAATTAAGTTTTATGAAAAATTCAGTTTTTTTTAACTACCACTTAGTGGTTTCACTATTCATCAAAAATTGAAAGTTTTCAGAAAAATGCCAAAAATTAGGCCTAAGCTATATTTGATATTATGAACTCAAAAATGATTTCTATTTTACCAAATTCAAAACATATCAGTTGCATTAATTAATTTAAAAATTAATTCCCGTCGTCAAAACAAATATCGCGTTATTAAGAGATAATAACTATCAAAAGATTGACACTTGTTTATGTCTGGTTTAAATGTGAAATTACATCCAATGAACAAAATTGTATTAAATTGTAAAAATATATTCTAAATATACTTTAAAACCACTCAAATTAATAATTTATCACTATTAATTATTTCGATTGAAAAAGTTGTTTTTAATTAAAATTTAATAATTTTCACTATTCATCAAAATATGAAAGTTATCCGAAAATCACCAAAATTTCACCCTAAGATAATTTCGATATTACGAATCCAAAAATAAATTCCATTTTGAAAAATAAAATTTACAAAATTTCAAAAAGTGGTTATTACTATTCATAACGGCTAGTTTTAATAATATTTTAATAGCATATTGTTGTTTAGTGAAACTCGTTATTGCGTACTACAAACGCTATCGAGGAAGTTCGTGATTGCGTGTCAAGCAAGGCAAGTCAAGGATGCGTGTTGTGCAAGCTCCTTTTGGTGTACCATATAACACAAGACATTAATGAAATTAAAATAATATTTTTCATAAAATCTCGGGGTGTTACATTCTACCCCCCTTAAAATTAATTTCGCCCTCGAAATTCGTCGGGGTTATAAATGGTTTACTACTTGAAAGTTTCTTTAATAGAAACTCACATCGTAAAAAGGAATACCAAAACTAATCTTTAAAAACAAAAGTATGAAACGTAACGGTTACCCAAATAAACTAATCAATGGGTTTCCACATAGGTGAAAATATGGATATGGAAGAAGAATCTAACCATCATGTTCTGAGGGAGAGTGGTAGAGAACATGGCTATGGAAAAGCCAACAATCACAAATCCATAAATTTGTGACGATCTAAGGTACCATCTGATTAATCAGATATAAGAGCACTAGGACAACATTTTTGGTTTTCAAGATCGTTTCCCTAAAGTTGAAGAATTTGAATTAGAATAAATACTTACTTTATTTTGGTACAATCTCACTGTTGTTCATGCCTTGAACAATTTCTACTTCATCTCTTAAATAAATGAAGTTGAATTTGTTATTCGTGAAGTGTTAGCAGATCATGTGATAGAATGATGGGTAATTCCATCTGTCTCAAACAAAAGGTTAGCAAAAGTTATTAAATATACATAAGTCATTCTATAGTGAGATTAATCATATATGGTTCCTAAAATGGACTTATACTTCATATATCATACTACTTAATATAATAAAACTAGTTTCTACTAAACAGGGACTTCCTGTAGGCCAGTGGTAGGCGAAAAAGGCCAGTCGCACTTCGGTTGTGGGTTCGATTCCCACAGCCTTGTCTGACGCGATGGGATGTCGCCCGTCCTGCAGGTTGTCCTTTTTCTAAAACTATATTACTATAACATCCCATCAATAATATCGAAAAAAAACTTCTATCCTTAAACAATACTAACTTATGTCCAACATAATCCATTCTAGTCTTTAGGATTATCCATAATACTGCAGTCCATTCTCATAATATAGTGAAAACGATTACCAGAGATTTAATACCATCGTTGATCCCCATATATCATAAGATATGTCTTGTTGGACACATTCCAAACATTCAAAGGCCTTAATCATGTATTCTCTTGAATACCCATTGAACCATAGTGAAAAGTTGAATGCAGTTAAAAGTTAACACTTTTCACATACCAAAATCCTCAAAATTCTATATACTCAAACCATGATATCACTTAGTCCTTATATCAATCATGACCTCATGAATACAGTTAAACATTTCGTTTTCTCGTTTTCCCTTCATTATGCGCATATCATCTTATTTCCAAAAATATCTCAATCACTTTGAATACCACATTAGACCAATACATAAATATTCCAATACTTTATGATACAACATTATTTTGGAATCCCATTACATGAACACTTAATCATTCCACCACATCATTTTCATATTCAACATCGCCAATGGTGATCGCATGTGACTTCCCTTTGTCCTTTGCCTTAAGTGGTTGCTCATGTCGATCATCACTAACCCTTGGATTAGGGAATTTATTAGCATAATGATCCATTTCCTTGCACTTGAAGCATTGAAGTGTTGGTGGTGCGTTCTCTGCAGTGTTTGCTTTATTCACATCATTAGAAACCCTTTTTCCATTACTTCGACACTCAAATGCTCGATGACCTTCTTTTCCACACTTAAAACATTTTCTAGTCCCTTTAAGACAATCTCCACCATGCTTCTTTTTACACTTTGTGCATAAGGAAACATTCATCTTCTTTTCACCATTATTTTGAGATTTCTCCTTGAACTCCATTTTTCGTTTCTTTTCAAAACCATGAGATGGATATGTAACACCAACTTCCATTTCAACCTTCATAGCACAACGCACAATTTCTTCATAGCTACTGAATTCTCTTATAGCTAATGCCCTTCGAAGACTTGGTTTTAAGCCACTGAAAAATCGATCAACTTTACTTTTAGGTTGGATGATAATGCCAGATGCATACCTTGAAAGTCTTGTAAAATTCACTTCGTATATACCAACAGATTCATCATCCTTCTACTTCAGCTCAAGAAACTCCTTTTCCATCTTTGTTCGAAGAATACGAGGGAAGTACTTACTGAAAAACAAGTTCTTGAACTCGTCCCATTCCATGGACTCAATTTCATCTCATGGCCTCGTATTCTTGATAAGATTCCACCATTGATCAGCTTCACCTTACAAACAATATAATTCTAAGATGACTTTATCATGATCAGAACATTGAAGAACTGAAAATATCTTTTCAGTGGTACTGATCCATTGTTCAGCAACAAGTGGATCGGAAGACCCACTGAAAGAAGGTGGACGTTGCCTCATGAAGGACTCAATAGAATATTGCTCCCTTCTCTGCTCATTTGGAAGTCCAGAATGATTCATAGCTAGTGTAAGTATAGAAATAAGATTTTTCACTCCATCTCCCATAACATTTGTTTGTTCAGGAGGGAAATCGTTGCATTGTCCATTGCATTGATCAACATGGTTCCTTCGGGTTCCAGCCATCGTCTAAAACCCAAAAAGAATAGTGTGAGAGGCAAAAATCATGCTAGGGAAAACAACATAATAAAGGTGAAGTACCTTCAATATCTAACATCTTAGATTTAATTCTATGATCGTTAGCGTAATTATAGTACTATAACCTATACGTATACTTAACCTTAGGGACATCCCTAGACATACCTTAGAAATATCTCTAGGGATCTCACTAACGTTTTCGCATCCTAGTTTCCAAAGGTTGACTAAACATTTCCTCTGATACCAACTGTAGAGACCCGTATCTTGACGTAAATATACATTACATTACTTTTGAGGAATACTTAGTACATAATAAAAACACACACACACAAGGATCGTAATAGTTTAGTGTCTTTGGAAACTCAGAATATAATCTTCTAATCGTGGTGAAAGATCTTCAACATCTCCCATAAAGATCTTCCTTTTTTTACCTAAAACCTTTATTTATATCCTGGGGAAAAGAAAACATAAAATGGTGAGCTCAAATGCTCAGTAAGGGTAAAAAAAAGAAATATCAATCACATCATATTCATAAGAACATAACATTTTGGAAATCTTAACCTGCAAAAGAGAGCATAATTTCATAACATGGGATAAATCATGGCAGTGAAATGTAATCACAATAATCATAACATAAAACATGAAACTTTGTGGCATACACACATAATCATAGAGAATAATATCTTATTAGTCAAGACTCATTGCCAAGACTATCTTAGTGGACAAAGTCCATTTCTGAACCGAGTCACCCTCGTTTCAGTCCTGTTTCACTGAACTGGTATAACCTACCGTTCCAGCCATGTCTATCTCATGAGATATAAAATCTTTACCCAATGCATTGGAGGGAGATATAGGTCCCACCCATCTCATAATGATACTATTCTTATGTGTTCCACAAAATTATAAATCATACATCATTGCATAACCCATGTAGTAAAAATGGGATTCTTAAACAACATGACATCATAAAACAATTCATATAAGATAAAGGAATTCATGAAAATAGTTCCATCACAACATAATTAAATCAATGTAATAATAGTGATAAAAACATAACCCTTTATTATCTTATATGGAAAATAATTTTGATAAAACATTTGAACTCCATTCTTGAGGAAAATATCCTTTCTTCTTCAAAAACACTTTACTTTCTTAACATGTCTTACAATTTTAAACTAAAAGAAGTTGATTAAAAATAAAATTTAAAACTTGTAAAGGAAGCTTCTTGGAAATAATGTTTTAAAAATCCATTCATGCTGTATAAGTTTAAAAAAACATTCTTCTTGTACTTTAGTCGGAAAAGTCAAAAAGTACCTCGTACGAAAAATGACAAAATATTCCTTTCATATCTTTTACTAAAAACTCACCAAAGGGTAAAATTGGATATAAACTATTGTAGAATTATTAAAATATTACATATTGAGGAAACATGGATGTGGATGATAAAATACACCCCAGTAAATTCCAAAGTATAAACAATCTCGGATAAAAATGAGATTGTGATGTTTCCCTTACCTTAGGTCCGATTTGCTTCGTAAGTGTCCGAACCTCCTGTATAATTATTTAAATAATGTCATTGACTTATTAAAGAATCTTATTCATTGTTATTATATCATATATGGTTCACTTATGACTTTATATTACCCGTTCTTTTGTAAATTCATGTTAAAGTAACATTTTGGGTAAAATCGTCTCATTTGTCGTTCGTGTTTTAACTTCTAATTATTCATATGATTACATAGATCATTATTACTTAATTATAGAATATAAAACATGATTTATATATAATATATATTCAGAATATACATATATATAATGGATCGATAAATGGAAAGAAATACACCGTTCATGGAGACGGTAGGTCGTACGTACGCATGAACGCTGTTTTCGTTTCCTTATTGAATTGAGTGGAATTAAGTAGATGACATACATATATATAAACATAAATACAGTAGCTTTATAATGTCATATATTTCATTATTATTTCTTATATATACTTTATAATCATTCTTAAATGGTTAACATGGAGAATGAATCTCATCGCGTCGTGGAGCCGATAGTCCGTACGTACGCACGAGCGATGATATCATTTCAATAATTATTGAATTGAATTGGACTGGATGATACAATATATCAGAATCATTCTGATTTTATAATAACTATGTATAGTTATTCTTTACACCATAATACCCATCCATGTAAGGTGTTGGTGGAAAAATAGATTACACCACGGCGTGGAGATGGTATTCCGTACGTACGCACGCGCGGTGATTTTGTTTTCCGTAGGATGGATAGATGGTGAAATAGGGTTGTTTAATACTTATAATAACATATCAGTATATGAGTGATACTGATGTTATTACTTCATAATGAAACAACCTAATAAGAAAAAGTGAAAGAAGAAATAAAATGAAAGAATCGGTAACGGACATTACCTCTTCTTTGAAGTGCTTCTTTGAGACCTTCTTTTAGGGGCACTAAAATGGGTCTTTAAAGAAGACCATAACCTCTAGGATGTTTCTAGGTAAGTGGAGAGGAGGAATTGGCAGGGTTTGTCTGAGCTAGAAGGCTCAAACTGGTGTGAGGAAGAGGGGGAGGAGGTGTCCTTTTATAAAGGAGGAAAGGGGCACCTTTGGAATAACTAAAACTATTATTTTATTATAAAGTCAAGTTCGGTTTTAAATAGCTCAAAATTGATATATTTCGAAGATAAGGTGGGGATGGGTCGAAATAATCTCATCCAATAGAATTTAGACAAGTTTAGGTTCCTATTTTAACCTTATCATTTAGATTTAACATTAAGTTAAATAATTTTACTTTTACCGTGTCTTCTTGTGTTCTTACACTATAAGATTAATAAACTTACTATAAGAAGCCAAACGAACCCCAAGTTGTTTATTATTAATATATATAACCTTATATAAGTCATTTGGCCGAACCTTATATTTTTAGGAATAAAATAACAATTAATAATATTATATTTGTTTTAAAAACTATTTTATGACAATTTTGACACTATTTAGTAATTGATTTTTGTGAATATCATAACAGAATGATTAATTCGTAAAAAGTTAATTAAATAAATACTAACATGTCATATTAACCTATAAAATTAGTGTAATTCATAAAAAGTCTCAAATTATATTTATTTGAGAATTTATAACATCAATTATGTCAATATTTCATTAATAAGATAATTACTGCATCATCTTTGTGTCATAAATAAATTAAATTATTTGATGTCTAAAAATTACAAATAAAATACCATTATGTAGGAAATATTTTTACCTTTCTAATGAATATTTAAAATAGAATTTATCTTTTGTATAATCCTATATTAAAAATGTTTTATTAAATAAACTTTGATTTTAACTCTTTTAACCCTTCTTTAAATAAATTATTAATAAATGTCCTAATCTAATCCAAGTGGACCTAAATGGCCATATTTTATTCCTAAGTTTGTTTTTGGTCGAAATACACTTGTCCAATAGAATTAGGACATGTGTTAGGGTAATAATAATATCATTTCTACCCTTAATTTCCCTATTTACTTTTAACCGTGGTAAAAAAAAGTAAAAAGTTACTATTCACCAAAAATTTATTTTCATCTCATTGAACCACATTTTACTTACTGAAATCAACCGTGTCTCTCGGATTTTTGAAATTCCACTCACAGAAGCGGTAAAATTAAGTTTTATGAAAAATTCAGTTTTTTTTAACTACCACTTAGTGGTTTCACGATTCATCAAAAATTGAAAGTTTTCAGAAAAATGCCAAAAATTAGACCTAAGATATATTTGATATTATGAACTCAAAAATGATTTCTATTTTACCAAATTAAAAACATAAAAGTTGCATTAATCAATTTAAAAATTAATTCCCGTCGTCAAAACAAATAGCGTGTTCTTAAGAGATAATAACTATCAAAAGATTGACACTTCTTTATGTCTGGTTTAAATGTGAAATTACATCCAATGACCAAAATTGTATTAAATTTTAAAAATATATTCTAAATATACTTTAAAACCACTCAAATCAATAATTTATCACTATTAATTATTTCGATTGAAAAAGTTGTTTTTAATTAAAATTTAATAATTTTCACTATTCATCAAAATATGAAAGTTATCCGAAAATCACAAAAATTTCACCCTAAGATAATTTCGATATTATGAATCCAAAAATAAATTCCATTTTGAAAAATAAAATTTACAAAATTTCAAAAAGTGGTTATTACTATTCATAACGGCTAGTTTTAATAATATTTTAATAGCATATTGTTGTTTAGTGAAACTCGTTATTGCGTAATACAGACGCTATCGAGGAAGGTTGTGATTGCGTGTAATGCAAGGCAAGTCAAGGATGCGTGTTGCGCAAGCTCCTTTTGGTGTAGCATATAACACAAGACATTAATGAAATTAAAATAATATTTTTCATAAAATCTCGGGGTGTTACAGATGTGATTCATTTTTATTCACTATATCACTTTTATGATATTTATTATTATATTTAAATGATTAATATTATATTAATTATTATATGATAATTATTTAAAGAAAAAATAATAACTACCTTACTATCATAATTATCAATGAAAAATGAAGGTGTTACTCATGCATACATACGAGCAATTGTCTCCATGATTATGACGTTGTTCAATTTTCATAACCATAATTAATGGTTTGATTTAAAAGTATAATTAATTTATAAAATTTATTATTTTTTCATGAATTTTATTCTGGAGATGATAGACTTATGACCACATGGACAACTGACATCATACCAAGTTCATTTTCGACTCAAGTACCGAATATCGACAAAACATCTGATATGAAATTAAATAATTATGAAATTTTTATAACATTGTAATAAGTGATATAAAAGTAATAGTAGAATTGAAAAGGTTATAAAGAAATTATAAATTAACCAAAGTTTATTATTCAGTAATATAAATATTGTGTGTGATAATTCGGACTTAAATTAAGGGATTGCATCTCAATCTCCTTTCATTGAAGCATATCTTGATATTTTTCACCTTTAATATCTTATAAGGTGTATATAAAACCCTTTTGACATGTTATATCCTGAAATTAACATATTATAACGATATTTAAAGTTTTTTAAATATTATTATTTATTTTATTATTATTAAATTGTTTTTCAAGTAGTAAGGGCTCTTTATCTAAAACATATTTTTAAATGATTTAACTATTTATTCTTCTAAATCTATTACATTAATGTCCATGATTTCAAAATAGTTTTAAGGATTTATTTATATGAAAATTAATTTTTTTAAATTTTTATTCCTTTAAAAAGTTTCAAAGTGGTATTGGACACTTTGATTCAAAAATATTCTTTTTAAATGTTTTAATTGTGTTTTAAAAATGGATTGATTATTTCAATAACATGGAATGTTTTTTAACACATACTCTAGGAATGGAATTTCTCACTTTCAAGTCACTATTATGTATTTATGTTTACTTTAAAAGTTTACCATTTAATTTTAAAATTATATGTTTTCATTTATGAGTGTGTGGCTTGTAAATATGAAATGTGATTTCAAGGTGGAAATGTTATTTTTCCTTTAGGCTTGTTTTATGTGTTATGATTATGTTATGGTTCTTGGTCATTGTTAATGTATATAGTTGGTTATATGATAAACCAAGGGTGGTTGATTTCATGATATGTCTCCAATTCATTGATTAATGAGATGGAGTTAAACAAAAAAGGCATCTCCTTATAGATTTAGGGAATATACTGTGTTGGATATTCCAAACGTAATCATGAAGGTTACTCCCTATCTAGTTGTAAAAGATACAATGTAAGTATGATATGGATACCATAATCTACCTTTATGATTTATAGTTGTTAATAAGTTTTTCATGAATCTTATTATTTCATGAGGTATGTTAAGAGCTTATGTTTTATGGGTGAAAAGTATGATTTTGTAAAAAAAATCATGAGTTTAAAATATTCATGGACCAATGGTTTAATTCCTTATTTTATATCCCTTACTGAGAATTTTTTTCTCATACTAAGATTTTGAAATTTTTTCCATAGGGTATATGGATATTTAAGAAAAATGAATAATTTAAGAATATTTTTGTCAGTAAAAATGAATCATCTTTTATTTTAAAGAGTTTTGTTTTGTGAAAAAATGGATAGAAAGTAGATTTTTCAACTATATAATATTTTAGTTGTTATTTAATAGTTATATCCTAATTATCTAAAAATAAAAACCTAAAAATATCCTCAAATGTAAATTCTATTTCAAAAACACATGAATAAGTTATGTTTATGGCTGGGTCCTTATAGTTGGTATGAGAGGATGGTTTAGAAAACTTTGGAGATTAGGATGTTTTCTTAAGAGATAGGGATGCCATCATGAGTTTATAATTTTAAGGATGGTTAGATGTTTAATGTATTATAATCCCTTTTTATGTTATATGTTATGAACTTTTAATGTGAATAACGATATTTTTAGAGACATTCACCTTTGTGGTAATTATGGGTTACTAATTTTTGATATATAAAATGAGAGGTATGAAATAACATTTGAGGTTAAAACATGTTATTGTTATTTTTGATGATTTTATATCATATTTGTAGAATTTTATAATAATTATATAGTTTTATAAAACTGGAAAACCTGTAATATTGGTGACAACTAATTATGTATGGAAACTCTGTAGTGATCAAACCCACAACCGAAGGGCGACAAGGAATTATCACCTACCACAGGCCTATGTGAAATCTCTGGTTAGTGTGACTTTTTCTTTTTACTTAAATGAGTTTATTGAATAATAATAATTTTATTTCGGGAACTTATGTTTTATCAAAAATATATCCTTGGTATTGGAAAATGATTTGAGTATTAAGTGATAAATGTTATTTTGGAAGACGTTCATTGTTTTGGGAACCCTATATGATTAAGGTATATAGAATACTATGGGATTTTATTTGAGTATTAATGGTTGAATTATAATTTGGAATAATCTATGATTTCATTTGTGGAATAATGGGGAATTAGGTAATTTTTGGAAATGATTAACCTATCTTAGAGAATATGTGATTAGATTAATTACTTTTAGGTATGAGACATTAAGAGTGGTTGATGTGACTTGGAGTTAAATGTTATAACTTATCTTAGAAGATTATTTGATTAAATCATTTTTATATTTGGGATTTAATATTAGTTATAATATTATTTTAATGAATTTTATGGATGTTTATTTTTTGAATGGACAATGTTGAACTTTTGGTATTACAGTTGAATTTTGGAGATTAAAAGTAGTTGTTCATCATCCAATAGTTTATTATTTTTTGAGAATTGTTTTATCTTATCCTAAATATAATGGTTTTGGTTAATGTTTCAAGATATGAGAAATAGAAGGTTAATTTTTTGTGGATTACGTGACTCTGTATATGTTGATTCATCCTGAATACTCATCATTTAGAGGAAAAAAAGATAAGTTTGTGATGGAATTTGATTAAAGGATGAAACTCTACTTGTAAAGTAATTTTATTTCCTTATGATCTTATTCAAATTAGTAAATGTAATGGCTCGGACCTCTTTGACCAATTCATTTGTCAAAAATAGGGTCACGAAGTGTTCTAGAGGGTAAAATGGACTTTTCCCACACTTTTCAGAATTTTTTAAGTACACACCATGTAGTGTGAGTACACGTCGTGTACCCCCTCGCCAGGTATACCCCGTGTTAAAGGTCGTGTCCTTGCCGTGTGAAATAAATGGGTACATGTCGTGTACCCAATACTACACGCCGTGTAGTGTCTCCATGCGTATGCATTACCCTTAGACCGTGTGTTGACCAGTCAATGGTCGTGTTCCGTGTTGGAGTTGTATCCTTTCCGTGTGAAATAAATGGGTACATGTCGTGTACCCAATACTACACGTCGTGTAGTGTCTCCCCGCGTATGTGTTACCCTCAAACCGTGTGTTGACCAGTCAATGGCCGCGTACCACGTTGAAGGTCGTGTTGGAAGCCGTGTGGTGGCTGCGTGAAATGGCCAAGTACACGATGTGTACCATAAAGTGCACACCGTGTAATTTTGTTTTTCATGCCTATAAAAGAAGGGTTCCCCTCCTCCTTTTCAACACGCCCCTCTCCTCCCCTTTCCTCTGAGCAGAGCTCTCCCAAGAGACTCGAAGGCTCCTTTTCTTCCATAACTTCTTCGTCCGAGCTCCGATTTACGATCCGTCAGCGGCCACGGGATCGTAACGACAGGGTGGAACTTCTGATCTTGGATTCGTTGTCCTTTATTACCCAACTTCTACCCGAGGAGGTTTTTTCGGGTTTTTCCAGAAGCGACGGACATCGACGGACGTTTCCTAAAGTTGATACGGGGGAGCATTGTGATCAGAACCTGTTTAGGTAGGGATCTTACCTTCATATCTCTAAATTGTGCATCATGTGGGGTGGGTGTCCTCTTATTTATGTGAAACACATTTGAACCGTTTTAATAAAGATAATAATTGTCTTATATAATGGGGATGGGATGTTTGTGAATGCTGTTACATTATTTTATATCCTGTGATATTATGTTGAGAATTGAATAAGCTTATGCCTACTGAAAATCACAGTGTTTTGGGGCCTTTTCTTGCACAATTAAATTATGCCCTATCTTTTTAGACCGTTTATGGATGGAAACTTCATGGACTGTGGAAATTGGTTAATCAGTTAAAGTTGTCTGATTAAATGAAAATCTGGAACCCTTGTGTGATCACCCCAGATAAACTAAATTGGAATGATAAACATGTGGGTGCTATTGGGGTTAATTTATGTGAATTGGGGGTGTTTTTGTGGGTTTTTGTGGATCGAGTGGGCAGCGGGGCTACGGTTGGCTTGGTTGTGGGTTGGTGTGAATGTTATGTTAGTGATGGGCAGTGGGGCTGCGATGAACGGTATCAAGGGATGATGATGTACGGTGTGGTTGTGGTTATAGTTGTTGGCAGCGGGGCTGCAGGGATGGGATTTAATGCGTACAAACTATGGGTTGTGATTAATAAAAAAAGTGGAAAAGTTAATGAATGGTGGGGCATGATAGTGCAATGGGAATAATAGTTAATGGGGTTGGTTGGTTAATAATAAGGGACTTGGTTGTGTTGCTTGTGTTTCTCCTAACTTGATTTGTGGATGGCAGGGATATGTTTTACGAATGATCGATGTGGTTAGTTGTGGATAGTTGCCCATTTGTTAAGGAACTAATAAACTGATTCAATTGAAACATGAAAACCTAAATGGGGTTGGGTTTGTTTGTTGTATGCATGATTCGTAGTATCAGTGTTGAGGAATGTGCTCAGTTCTTGGATTAGAAGCCATAGGTTGGGCTGAGTGTTTGGTATATATATATATATATATATATATATATATATATATATATATATATATATCTGTATCTTTGTGTTTTATCACACCCCACCCATGTTGAGAACTTAGTGCCGAACACTCCCATTTCAGGACATTCTCCGTTAGGAAGAGCAGCTATCTAGTAGGGGAAAATGGTGCGGGGTACCCAATACTCTTGTTCTTATATACTACTACCTGTTGTGATTGTATTTTGGTGAGTGTGGCTGGTTAGGTTGGGTGGATAGAACTCCTTGCTAGGTTTCTTCTGTTGTTCTCACGGGACATTAGGATGTCTCCCCACTTGTGCACGAGAGCTTTTGGTTTCCCTACTAAGTATACTTGTATGCTCACCCTACATTTACTTTCAGGTTTCCAGGACTAACAGGGCTGTGTGGGACCCTACTAGTCAGACAGTTGGAGTTGCTTCGGTTTTTTGTACTTGTTTCTTTTGGTATTGTACTTTTTAAGCTTTCTAGTACATGTACCTTGTTTCAGAACTATTTAAACATGCATATGGGATTGGTTTGGGTTTATTTATATACACTTGTTCTTTACCTTTTTGGTGGTTGACTTGTCCTATTTCCCGATCTTAAATAATAAAAAGGGTAATGCCTCCCATATTTGTGAAAACTAATACCCTTGGTGCTAGTCTCCACCCCGGGGCCTACTGGAGGCGGGACTCGGGTGTCATTATCTCCCTTTCACCATTTCCAGCTTAGGAGGGGCATCTTTGGTGGTAGGGGGTCATGAAAAAATGGTATCAGAGGTGATGGTTGAGAGATAGGATGGATTCTAGAGTTAGGAACAGTAAGGATTGCATGGGATGGTAGGGAAACAGTGGTGGTTAATCTTGGTGTGTGACATAGTCCAGGGAAAACCGCCTAGGACACAAGATTTTAGGGCCCCCCGTGATCCGATGCAAGGACTTTGAGCCTACCGAACGACCGCGTGAGACCACATTGATTATAGGGTAGATACCCTAGGGAAGTTACATGCATCATCATGAATGTGTTTTACTTGATTTGGGCGTACTGGGAAAAAAATTAAATAATGTGATAAAATAAAACCTTGAGAAATTTCCTTACTACTTGGGCTTAGGAGATCCTTGTTTACCGTAAAGCTATGGCACCTGGACGTCATCCCCGGGTGACTCAGACGGCTGAGGCCCAGCAAATCCAGGTGGTTGATCAATTGAGGATTGACCGAGAGGAGGAAGATAGCCAGTGGCAGAAGACTCTCCGTTATTTTCAGTGACAACCCCTCAATAAGTACAAGGGTAGTACTTCGGATACAGAGATGGAGGCGTGGATTGAGGAGCTAGGGATCACTTTTACCTTGATCCGTGATCCGAGGGAGTACTGTGTTCCCCTAGCAGTCAGTCAGCTGAGAGGTGCAGTGCCACAGTGGTGGACGCTCTACCTCGGAGAGAGGATAGAGGCAGAGGTTCCATGGGCTGACTTTGAGAAGGAATTCTGAGAGGAATTACTTTCTTCCATGATCAAGGTGGATAAGCGGCAGGATTTACTCTCCCTTCAGCAGGGGAGTATGTTAGTACGAGAGTTGGGGATCAAGTTCAAGGATCTCATGCGCTTTGCTCCAGATCTCTTTCCGGATGAGGAGTCTCAGGTGATACGTTTGTAGGAGGCGCTTCGTCCTTCGCTCCATTATGTTGTCACCCCCTTCACCCTTCCGACGTACTTGGTAGTATAGAAGAAGGAAGAGTTTGTAGAGAGGATGCACTCACTAGTAGGTGCACCACATGAGGGGTTTTAGCCAGGTTCGTCGAAGGGGAAGGCAGTCAGCAGCAGGTCTCCGGCGATGGGACCTTCCAGGTTCAGGCTAGTGTGGAGCAGGCCCCCATAGTTCCAGTTCAGATCTTCAGGTCCTCGTCCCTTTTCCACGAGCCCAGTACCAAAGTGTTTCTCTTGTGGAGGTTTCGGGAACATTCAGAGTCGGTTCCTGACCCGATCTCAGTACAGTGGAGGTGGGAAGGTTCAGCGCCCACCTCAGCAGCACCAGTTGTCGGCGAGGCCCTTCCAGCAGCAGTAGGACCATGCTCCTCCGAGGTCATACTTTGCGGGAGGAGGCCGACCTCAAGGTTCTCCTCAGTGACCTTGACCAGGGCATGGTCGGGGAGGTGGATGACATCAGAGAGGCAGAGGAGCTGGGCGTGGATAGTTGCACGTAGTAGAGTTGGCAGCTTCAGCAGGATCAGAGGTGGTGCGAGGTACAATTTGTTTGTTCAGCACTCTCGTTTCTGCTTTTTTCGATTCAGGAGCTTCACACTCCTTTGTTTCACCTGTTCTAGCCCATGATTTGGGACTAGACGTAGAGATACTTTCCATACCACTGGTGCTGAGTACCCCAGTTGGAGACCAGGCCAGCGTATCTAGTGTTTTTCGGGGATGTGGGATGACGTTGGGACCACATCGATCTAGTGGGGACCTTCTTCTATTACAGATGTAGCCATACGATGTCATCCTAGGCATCTACTGGTTGTTTTCTATTAGTGTCATTGTTGACTGCTTCCGAAGAAGAGTCATGTTCTCTGACATAGATGGGCAACGTGTATCTTTTGTTGGTGAGAGGAGCTATCAGGCGGGAAGCCGGCATGTGGAGCCTCTCCTTTCTCTGTTAGGCATGTTATCAGTGGTTCCAGCTGATGAAGAGATGATGGATATCCCATAGGTTGTTGGGGAGTTCCTCTATGTTTTTCCTGAGGAGGTTGTGACTCTACCCCCCCCCCCCCCCCGACGTGATGTTGAGTTTGGGATAGACTTACAGCCTGAGCTTGTCCAATTTCGATGGCCCCTTATCGGATGGCACCTTCGGAGTTTCAGGAGTTGCGGATTCATATTGACGATCTAATGGAGAAGGTTTTTGTTCAACCCAACATGCTGCCATGGGGTGCTCCAGTTTTGTTCGTGAAGAAGGCAGATGGTGGTCTCAGGCTATGCATAGAATACCGAAGGTTGAACCAGGTAACGGTCAAGAACTGTTACCCCCTCCCAAGGATAGATGATCTCTTCGACCAGCTTGGGGGAGCAGGTTGGTTTTCTAAGATTGATCTATTATCAGGATATCATCAGCTAAGGGTGAAGGATAGTGACATCTCGAAGACGGCTTTCAGGTGCAGGTATGGGTACTTCGTGTTTGTAGTGATGCCGTTTGGAGTTACAAATGCACCAGCTGTGTTCATGGGACTTATGAACTTTGTCTTCCGAGAGTTTCTGGACCGGTTCATAGTTGTGTTTATCGATGACTTCCTGATCTACTCAAGATCAGAGGAGGAGCACGTTGAGCATCTCAGGGCAGTCTTGAAAGTCCTTCGACACCACCATCTTTATGGGAAATTTTTGAAGTATAAGTTCTTGACACAATAAGTACACTTGCTTGGGCACGTAGTGTCTCAACATGGAGTGTCAGTGGACCCATTTAATGTGGAGGCAGTTGTTTCTTGGGAATCACCCAAGAGTGTGGCAGAAGTTCATAGTTTCCTGGTGTTAGCAGGTTACTATCGGAGGTTTTTTTGGGACTTCTCTCGAGTTGCTGCTTCATTGACAGCTTTTACTAGGAAGAATCAGGTCTTCCTATGGAGCGAGCGGTGCCAGAAAGCTTTTTACTACCTGAAGGAGAAGTTGGTTAGTGCTCCCATACTCAGGTTTCCAGAGGAAGGGTTGTTGTATTAGGTGTTTTGTGATGCTTTTGGCCTTGGTTTGGGGTGCGTACTGATGTAGAAGAAGGGTGTGATTTGTTATGGGTCTAGGCAGTTGCGCCCTCACAAACGTAACTATGCCACCCATGACCTGGATCTTGTAGCAGTAGTGTTCACACTGAATTTTTGGCGACATTACCTCTTTGGGGAGTGCTTTGTGGTCTTCTCAGATCACAAGAGATTATGTTATATCTTCTTCCAACGTGACTTGAACTTGCGGAAGCGGAGATGGGTTGAGTTTCTACAAGACTATTACTTCGAGATCTCTTACACTGAAGGTAAGGGAAACATTGTGGGTGATGCCCTGAGCAGGAAGTCACATAAGGAAGTGGTTCGGGAATCCACTGATGCTTGGAAATTGATGGGAGAGTTCGCTGCCTTGCACTTGGATGCAAGGTTAGAGGCTGTTATATGTTGTTTGTTTCAGATGACGGTGCAGTCCTCCTTGTCGTAGCAGGTGGAAGAGTCTCAGTGGGGGGACTCTGAGGTGAAAGTGATGCGGGATCGTGTCGATCAGGGAAACGCTCCAGAAGGATGGTCAGAGGATAGCCGACATCGGATGCTTTTCCATGGAAGGTTGTTTGTTCCAGAGGCGATGCGTGAGGGAGTTCTCCGTGAGTTCCATAGCTCAGCCTTGGCGGTACATCCAGGAGTTTCAAAAATGTACCGAGGCCTAAGGGAATAGTTTTGGTGGCCCGGGGTGAAACAGGCAGTGGGGGAGTTTGTGGCTAAATGCCTAGTGTGTCAGCAAGTGAAGGCTGAACACCGTGTTCCCAGTGGTTTGTTTCATCCTTTAGATGTCCCCGAGTAGAAGTGGGATGACATCTCGATGGACTTCATCACAGGACTACCCAGAGCTCAGGGTGGTTATGATGTTATCTGGGTAGTGGTGGATCGTCTGACAAAATCAGCTCACTTCTTAGCAATTAAGGATTCCGGCCCGGTGAGTACCTTAGCACAAAGGTACATGGACGAGGTGGTGCGTTTGCATGGAGTTCTGAAGACTATCGTCTCATAACGGGATACTCGGTTTACCTCACAAGTATAGAGGGGGTTATAGCATGCTTTTGGCACCCAACTACGCCTTAGCACTGCTTTCCACCCCCAGACCAACGGGCAGACAGATTGGACTATCCAGACATTGGAGGACATGCTGCGATCATGTGTTCTGTATTTCGGAGGATCATGGGTACGACACTTGACTTTAGTATAGTTTTCCTACAACAACAGCTTCCACTCTACTATTGGCATGGGGCCATTTGAGGCTTTGTATGGAAGACCATGTCGTTCACCCATTTGCTGGGCAGAGGTTGGTGAGACAGGTGCTCTTGGGCCAGAGTTAGTGAAGAGCACCACAAATAAAGTTCAGCTCGTGCGTGAGAGGATGAAAGCGGCTCAGGACCGATAGAAGTCTTATGGTGATCGTCGGAGGAGGCCCTTGGAGTTCGAGGTGGGAGATCATGTGTTCTTGAAGGTTTCCCATCGACGGGGGCAGAGGATGTTCGGGAAAGGGAGCAAGCTCTCACCTAGGTTCATCGGACCTTTTGAGGTGCTGAGGCGAGTCGGCGAGGTGGAATATCAGCAGGCCCTACCACCTTAGTTGGAGAGAGTTCATGACGTCTTCCACGTCTCGCATCTTCGTCGGTACTTACACGGTGACTCTCACGTTATCGACTGGGGAGAGTTAGATATGGGAGACAACGCGACCTTCGAGGAACGACCAGTCAGAATCAAAGATCGTAATGAGAAGGTGCTCCGTGGACGAACCATTCCCTTGGTTCGTGTGTTGTGGAGGCATGGCGGCCTCGAGGAGATCACTTGGGAACGGGAGACCCAGATGCACGCTCAGTACCGAGAGTTTTTTGACTTGTGTTTTGCCTTATTCTTCTGAGCTTTGTTTTTGTACTTTGTACCTTTGATATATGGAATGCTTGGCTTGTCGGTTATGAGACCCTTTTTGTTTCCTCATTATATGGAAGTGTGTAGCATGTCCGGATGTGTGGGAAAAAGGGAAAAACTTGATCCTTAATCGAGACGCATTAATGCGGATGAAATTAAACCCGTGCGGGCGAGTCAGTGCCACCTAAAGCGGATAATATCTCGACATAGGAGAAGGAATTTTTCCCAAACCACATGTTCAGTGTGTTGGTTGTGTGGTGTTGGGGGCAGTGTGAGTTGAAAAAATACTAATGTATGGAAGTGGGAAGATCCGATAATGAGGATGCGATTGAACCCGTGCAGGCGAGTCAGTGATGCCTATAGCAGATAATATCTCGACATAGGAGAAGGAATTCCTAACACGTATAATTAGGGTTGATGGTTGGGTTCTTGTTATAACGAGGGCCCTAAGAGGTATCTTATTGGGTTCTTCCGGGTTGGATTTTGAATTATCGGGACGAGAATGTTTTAAGAGGTATCTGATGTAATGGCCCGGACCTCTCCAACCCATTCCTTTGTCAAAAAGAGGGTCATGAAGTGTGCTGGAGGGTAAAATGGACTTTTCCCACACTTTTCATAATTTTTTAAGTACACGCCGTGTAGTGTGAGTACACACCATGTACCCCCTTGCTGGGTATACCCCGTGTTTAAGGTCGTGTCAGTTCCATGTGAAATAAATGGGTACACGCCGTGTGCCCAATACTACACGTCGTTTAGTGTCTCCCCACATATGTGTTACCCTCAGACCGTGTGTTGACCAGTCAACGGTTGTGTTCCGTGTTGGAGTCATGTCCTTTCCGTGTGAAATAAATGGGTACACATCATGTACCCAATACTACACGTCGTGTAGTGTCTCCCCGCATATGTGTTACCCTCAAACTGTGTGTTGACCAGTCAACGGCCGCATACCGAGTTGAAGGTCGTGTTGGAAGTCGTGTGGTGGCCGTGTGAAATGGCCAAGTACACGCCATGTACCATAAAGTACACATCGTGTAATTTTTTTCACGCATATAAAACGAGGGGTCCCCTCCTCCTTTTCAACACACCCCTCTCCTCCCCTTTCCTCTGAGCAGAGCTCTCCCAAGAGACTCGAAGCCTCCTTTTCTTCCATAACTTCTTCATCCGAGCTCCGATTTACGATCCGTTAGCGGCCACGGGATCGTAACGACGAGGCGGAACTTCTGATCTTGGATCCATTGTCCTTTCCTACCCAACATCCACCCGAAGAGGTTTTTCCAGGTTTTTCCAGAAGTGACGGACACTGACAGACATTTCCTAAAGTTGATACAGGGGAGCATTGTGATCAGAACATATTGAGGTAGGGATCTTACCTTCGTCTCTCTAAATTGTGCATCATGCGGGGTGGGTGTCCTCTTATTTATATGAAACACATTTGAACCATTTTAATAAAGATAATAACTAGCTTATATAATGGGGATAAGAAGTTTTTGAATGTTGTAACATTATTTTATATCCTGTGATATTATGTTGAGAATTGAATAGGCTTATGCCTACTGAAAATCACGGTCATTGGGGGCATTTTCTTGCGCAATTAAATGATACCCTATATTTCTCGACCGTTTATGGATGGAAACTTCATGGAATATGGAAATTGGTTAATCACGTAAAGTTGGATGATTAAATGAAAATATGGAACCCTTGTGTGATCACCCCGGATGAACTAAATTGTAATAATAAAGATGTGGGTGCTATTGGGGTTAATTTATGTGAAGGGGGTGTTTTGTGGGTTGTTGTGGATCGAGTGAGCAGCAGGGTTGTGGTTGGCTTGGTTGTGGGTTGGTGTGAATTCTATGTTAGTGATGGGCAGCGGGGCTGCGATGAACGGTATCAAGGGATGATGATGTATGGTGTGGTTGTGGTTATGGTGGTTGGCAGCGGGGCTGTAGGGATGGGCTTGAATGCGTAAAAACTATGGTTTGTGATTAATAAAAAAAGGTGGAAAAGTTAATTAATGGTGGGGCATGATAGTGGAATGGGAATAATAGTTAATGGGGTTGGTTGGTTAATAAGAAGGGATTTGGTTGTGTTGCTCGTGTTTTTCCAAACTTGATTTGTGGATGGCAGGGATATGTTTTATGAATGATCGATGTGGTTAGTTGTGGATAGTTTCCCAGTAGTTAAGGAGCTAATAAACTGATTCTATTGAAACATGAAAACCTAAATGGGGTTGGGGTTGTTTTTTGTATGCATTCTTCGTAGTAGCAGTGCCGAGGAACGTGCTCAGTTCTTGGATTAGAAGCCATAGGTTGGGCTGAGTGTTTGGTATATATATATATCTGTATCTTTGTGTTTTATCGCACCCCACCCATGTTGAGCACTTAGTGCCAAACACTCCCATTTCATGGGAGAGGGTGTTTTCCCCTTAGTTACTAGCTTGTTCCTGATCCTTCTTCCCTAGGCTGTGATGGCTTGAGGCGACCTTACACCCAGGACTCTTCGGGTAGGTTTCGATTGGTGTGGTTTATCCCAAGACTCTTCAGGTAGGTTTTACTATTTCCTAAGAACCTTCGGGATGAGGCCCAGGTGTGTGCGGGCGGGATACGTGGTTGTGAGGCCCAGGTGTGTACGGGTGGGATACGTGGTTGTGAGGCCCAGGTGTGTGTGGGCAGGATACGTGGTTGTGAGGCCCAGGTGTGTGCGGGCGAGATATGTGATTGTGAGGCCCAGGTGTGTGTGGGCGGGAAGAGTGTGGTAGCTTCAGGACGTTCTCCGTTAGGAAGAGCAGCTAGCTAGTGGGGGAAAATGGTGCGGGGTACCCAATACTCTTGTTCTTATATACTATTACCTGTTGTGATTGTGTTTTGGTGAGTGTGACTGGTGAGGTTGGGTGGATAGAACTCCTTGCTAGGTTTCTTTTGTCGTTCTCACGGTACATTAGGATGTCTCCCCACCTGTGCACAAGAGCTTTAGGTTTCCCTACTGAGTATACTTGTATGCTCACCCTACGTTTACTTTCAGGTTTCCAGGAGGACTACCAGGGCCATGCGGGACCCTACTAGTCTAAAATTTGGAGTTACTGCAGTTTGTTGTACTTGTTTCTTTTGGTATTGTACTTTTTGAGCTTTCTTGTACTTGTACCTTGTTTCAGAACTATTTAAACATGCATGTGGTATTGTTTTGGGTTTATTTATATACACTCATTCTTTTCCTTTTTGGTGGTTGACTTTTCCTATTTACCGATCTTAAATAATAAAAAGGGCAATGCCTCCCATATTTGTGAAAACTCATACCCTTGGTGCTAGTCACCACCCCAGGGCCTACTGAAGGTGGGACTCGGGGGTCATTATCTCCCTTTCCCCATTGCCAGCTCAGGAGGGGAATCTATGGTGGGAGGGGGTCATGACAGTAAAATAATTCCTAAACTTCTTGAAAAGGATCATATAACAAAAACATATTCTATTTTCCTTTCCTACTATGAAGTCAAAGACTGTGTAACCCATTACAAATTTATAACTTTGTGATTATTAACTTTTTCTTGAAAATGTTTTCTATCATTCTCCGTAAGAACATGATCGTTAGTTTTTTCTTCCATATCCATGTTTTCCTACATGTAACCCTAGTATGTGTTATCTCAGGTGACCTTTTTACTTTACTTTCTTTCTTTTAAACTGGATGTTTTATTAATACTTTTTCTAATGTGGGATTTCAATAAAGGTATTTTCAAAATTTATACCTTATTCACTGACCCCAAATTTAAATTATGAGGATAAAATTTCCAAAATGGGGGATAATTTAACATCCCAAGTTTTTAAAAGGAAACACTATGTTAAATATCATACATGATATGCCACATTTAACTTAAATGAACAACTTAATATTATTATTTGATATGACTGTTATCACATAGCCATTAGAATGGTTGGAATTAAAAGGACTAACTGAATTATCAAAAATACGGTTTACAGATGTTCATGTTTTCAAAATGGTTTTAAGGATTTCTTTATATGGAAAAGAATTTTTTAAAATGTTAATTCCTTTTAAATGTTTCAAATTTTTATGGAAATCTTTGATTCCAAAATGTTCTTTTTAAATGTTTTAATTGTGTTTTAAAAATGTATTGATTATTTCAATGACTTTGAATGTTTTTTTAACATATATTCCATGAATGGAAATTATCTATTTCATGACACTATTATGTATTGATGTTTACTTTACAAGTTTAAAATTTTATTTTAAAATAATGTGTTTTCATTTATGAGTGTGCGTCTTGTAAATATGAAATGTGATTTTGAAATGGAAATGTTATTTTTCCTTTAGTATTTTTGTTATCTGTTATGATTATGTTATATTTCTTGGGAATTTTTTATGTATATGGGTGGTTACATGATAAACAGAGGTTGGGTGAGCCCTTGATAGCTCTCCAATGCATTGGGTAATGAGACAGAGTTAAAAAATAAGGTTTCTCTAAATAGATTTAGGGAATATACTGTGATGGGTATTCCAAACGTAACCATGAAGAATACTCCATATGTAGCTGTGAAATACACAATTTAAGTATGATATGGATTCAAAAATTTAATTTTATGATCTATAATAATTAATAAGTTTTTTATGAATATTATGATTTCATGATGTGTGTTAAGAGCTTATTTTTTATGGGTGAAAAATATGATTTTGTAAAAATGTTTTCATGAGTTTAAAATATTCATGGACTTATGGTTTCATTCCTTATTTTATATCCCTTACTGAGTTTTTTTATTATACTAAGTTTTTTAAATGCATTCCATAGGGTATAAGGATGGATAAGAGAAAGGGAGAAGTCAAGAATATATTTATCAAGAAAAATAAATCATGTTTTACTTTAATGAGTTATATGTTGTGAAAAAAAATGATAGTGAGTAGACTTGTCTACTTGGTAATATTTGAGTTTCTATGTAATAGTTATGTCCTAATTCTATAAAACTCTAAACCTAAAAATATTATATAATGTATATTTTAGTTCAAAAATATAATAATAAGTTATGTTTAAGGTTGGGTCCTTATATAGTTCTTTCATCAAATCTCTCTCAAGTTTATGATGTGTTCCTTATATCTATCCTAAGGAAGTACATTCCTGGTCCTTTGTATTTAAAAAACTTAGAGTTCATACCCTAATTGTAAGTTCTCTCTTATGAGGAACAGCCAATGGAGATTGTATATCAAATAGGGAAAGTGATATGAAACAAGGCCACTAACCTGGTCTAAGTTTTATGGTGAAACCATTAATTTGAGGAAGTTACATGGGAACCCAATGATGTGATAATAAAGAAGTATCATAAGTTTTTTGTATCAAAGTGATGTAATTTTGATGGTAAAATTATTTTAGGGGGTTTAGAATGTAAGACCCCATGATTTTATGGTATATTTCACTTTAAATAAATTTAATTTATTTAATATCTTTCTTTAAATGAATAATTGGGTTTTAAAGAACACTAATATACTATTGAAATGTTATTATTTAATGTGATCTCCATCACCTATAATTTTAAATATTGGGTATTCATAGGATTTACCACATTATTAAAAAAATTATAAATATTAATTCATAATAAATAAGTATTCAATCTTCAGTAATGTCATTTTTTGCTTCAATAATATTTTTTATTCAAAAATATTTTTTATTGCGTTTTTTGAATATATATTATAAATAATTTTGATAAATTTTTAAAATTTTATTGAGAAAATTAGTGTTATTTTTTAAATTATAATTTTAATATTATATTAAGGTGAATTTTTCATATTTTTCTAAAATGATTTTTCTTTAAGTAGATAGTGAAAAATATAGATTTTTTTAAACTTTCATTTTCATTAAATTAATTAATTTAAAAGACTCAAGATGTATTTAATTTAAACATAAAGAAAAATAAGTCACCTTAAATTATAAATATTCTAATTAATTATGAATTAATTAAAATTATACTTATTTTTTAATAATTTCTTTTTTGGGTTTAAAAATTCTTTTTTCTAAAAAAACTGTTTCATCTTGTTTTGTGGGTATGTTTTTAAATATAAATATACCAATTATAGAAATTTAATTTGATAAATATTAATAAATAATTATAATCATAATTTCAAAAAAAATTAATAATTCGTGTTTCATTTTTTTCACTGTGGATAGTAACTGAGGTAAAAATCCATTACTAAGGTAATGGTTAAAAGGGTTTAACAAGCGTTTAAACAAATGATATAATGTTTAAATGAGATAAAATATTTAATAAATATTATTGGATGAACGTATAATTATTATATATAAATCTATCTTTTCACTTTATCCAATTTGGAGCCACTTTCTCTTGTGAGTGAATTTTTTATATTTTAATATTCTTAATCATTACAAGGGAACCACTCCCGTCACTTATAAAAGGTCACCCCATCTCCTCTCTTATCCAAACCACATGAACCCTTTATCTTGAAAACAAACACCCCAAATATCTTATAATTTTCTCTATCCACATTCTAGATTCATTTACTTTCTTAAAATACCAACCCAAGGGTCCTCAATAAGAAATTCAAAGAAGGTTTCTCAAAAAAGATATATATGTTCATATTGCATTTTCAAGTTTTATTCTTCTTAAACTTCTTGGAAATTTACCGTATCCATCCAAACATAATTATTATAATATCATAAATATACTAATATATTATTATGATTATGGTAAAAAAAATACACCTTTGTTCTATAAAAAGGTAAATAAAAGTATCGCTTGTATGTATGTGTGGACTACCACCTCCACATAGTGATATGATTCAGTTTCCATCTATGACATTCATGGTTGGTTATTATTATGGATTTAATATTTATATATGATATTTATGAAAACATTATTATTCTATAATTATAAGATATTATATACCATATTACTTTATCATTTGATGGAAAATGACAACATTACTCATGTGAACATGTTGACTACCACCTCTATGAAGTGATTTGATTTTTTTTATTTTTGATATACATAGATATTAATAAGGATATTTTTAGTGAATATATATAATAGTAATGATATAGTAATAATTTTTTAATTTTGTATGATAATTTACCTTTCTCTCATTCCATCCATCAAAAAGTGAAAACATTCATTTTGTGTTCAAACAGAATATTTTCTCCACAAAGTGATGTAATTCATTTTTTATCATCGATTTAAATGAATGGTTTTAAAACTCTACATAAGGAATAAATATGAAATTTATTTCATGATTAAAAAATTTTATATTATGAAAACATGTCCAACGTGAAAGGACTATAACCATCAAACCAAACTATACATGGAAAATAGATGATTTTTTACCAAAATGTTCACTTTAATGATGAAATTATTAAAAGAGGATAATTGGAAATTATAAATGAGTCATACATACTACGTTATGTATGAATATTTTTTTAAATATATTTATAATAAATCAATATTTTTTATTGAGGTTTTTGAATTCATATAAAGCAGGATGATACTTAAGGTAAGGTTTTATGTTACAATCTCGTTTATTTTCAGGACGGTATATGGTAAATTTTTAATATAGGAATTTATATGGTTTTTGTCATTTAAACCCCATATCTTTCCTTCTCATATATTTATTAATTGAAGTTTCAACTAATGGTACTATTTTACACTTTTTGGTGATTAAAATGACCCTGAAAATGTTTTAAAAAATGGCCTTATTTCCTCTTCGGTAGAAAAATATTTATAATCCATGTCTATATTTTTTTTAAAATATTTTCAATAATTTTTGTACTATTATCCACTGATTTATTAAATATATTTTAACCCATATTATAATTTCTATAAAATTTTTAAAATAATAATATTTTCATCTTCCAGATAAGGTAATTTTTACCGAATGTGTGAATATAATATTTATTTTAATATATATCACCTGAATGATTTTTATCACAATAATGAGTATTATTTTATTTTATAATTTCACTATAAGTTTATAGGTTTCTTTTCAAAGAAAATTTAATTTCTATTATTCAGGTAATTTTTAGATTTAAAATAATTTGTTTTAAAAGGAAAAGAGTGTTTCTTCAAGAAATGTTTTGGTGATATTTTAAAGGTATTTTCATTTATGATAATATTTTTTGAAGTTACTTATGCTTCACTAGGGATATAATCCAATGATTTAATCATTATTCATCCTCTAGATGGTTTAATATTATAATGATGATATATTTATTAAACCCATTTAATTTTCCATGGGTTGAGCTATAATGAAATGATAAATATTTTTATGATTATGTGACATAAAAATGAATGGAATATGTAATGGGTGGGTCAATAATATTATCTCCAATATTTTGGGTAAAGATATATAACTAATGAGATAAAAACATAATGATTGAACCAAATTCCATCCTCATAACCTTATATGTATACGTGGATCCGTGTATATAAGTTTATGCGAAGAATTGATTTCATGTCCTTAACTTAATGAGTGAGCCTATTACTATTTATAAATGATCATAATTTTATAAGAATATTCTTGTGAAATATTATTAGTTTTATGATGTGCTCTTATATCACATGATTTATTATTAATGATTTTTCACTCTTAAAAAAATATTTTATTATGAAAAATAATTATGTCATGACACATGATTAAATATATATAATTTATTAGGTATTAATTCCTTATATTATTATAATATTATCATATTATTATTATCATGTATTTTCATTAATAGATATCTATTATGTTTAACCTTACTGAGTATATGATTTTACCCTTGCTTATGTTTTCCTTCCTCGGGTTTTGATGGAAGGTTCTAAGTATGATATGCCTATAAGTGTACTAATATAAAGAACTTTGTGGGATATATTAAAGATCCTTTGTAAAATAATATGTTTATGTATCTAGTATGAAAGTCACTAAACCTTTTTGAATTGCGAGTAAACTCAATCTTCACCAATGAATGATAAGTGGTCCTAAGACTGCACACCTAGTTAGATACTACAATGGTATATTCTATGGTTTATACAAATGTACTTTATAAACCATTATGAAAAATTTGAAAATATTTTAATCATTCAAAGATATTATTAATGATATTGTGCCTGTGATTCAATGATTGGATATGCATATATGTTCAATTTTTTTAAGTGTTTTGTTGGTTTCAAAATTATAAATTATGATTTAAATTTTAATTTGTTATGATCTAATCGATAATATTCCATTATTTAGAAATAGATCCATGAAGAAATAATTGAAATCATATCAATTCATGTAATATATATAGGTATTTCCCTCCTAGACAAGACAATAAAGTTGTAGTTGGAGCTAGAGCTGGATCTGAACAAATTATAAATATATTAGGGTAGTTAAATTAGGTTATTACCAATAACCTTGGACTTGTGGAGTAGTCTATTGATCCAAAATGCAGTGTAACAACGTCATACTATATCATTAAATGAAACCACAATCCATTAGCATCTAAGATATGGTTATGTTCCTTAAAAATGATATTTATCTCTTTGGGAAGTAATAAAAGGGAGAAGGTTTTCATGATAGTTTATCATCTTGTGGGGGTTTTGGATCATTGGGGTCCATTAATTCAAAACACAAAGTATATGGACGAAATATATATCATAGAGTATATGGATTTTAAGATAATTTTCTTCGAAAAATATTTTTCTATATGAGAAATGAGAGGATATAGAGAGAAATTCCTAAGTCAAAGAAAAAAGGAAGAGGAAAATGTTGCTAAGTATGAAGAAAAATACATAAGGTTAAAAAGACAAGTTACAGAATATTTATATAATCCAAAGATTCATATTGGTTTTTTCTTTGACGGGATAAAGCCAATACTTTGATAGAAACTAGTCTTATAAACATTCTCATCGTATGAGGATATACTTTCATGTGATATCAATATAGATAGAGAATTATATAATTCTTATGAATTCAAAGGAATAAAATAGAATAATAGGATGACGGGAATAGGTAGTCAAGCTATATATGTAAAAAAAATTAATTTTTTGCTTTGTAAATAAATTCAAAATACACCACATAGGAAACATTAAAATTATTCCTTTTAAAAATTAAAATGAAGACAAATATAGATAAAAATGACCTTAAATATCATTTCAATGTACAAATTAAAAAAACGAAGCATTTTTAGAAAACATATACATCGAAGAAAATTTTTCATTAACCAAAGAGAAAATAAGGTTTTATTTTAAAAAAACGTTTTCTCTATAGTATTAAGTAAAAAATAGAGGAAAATGAAGAGGAAAACATCTAAAATACATAGATAACCAGTGAATAAGTAAATAGGTTTAGTTTAAAAGATAAATGTCTTATAATTTCCTTCAATGTAAATTTAAGCAAAAACAATATTCAATAAAAATGAGTTTATAAAATAAACTCTTTCCATTTTGATAAATTTTGAATATATCCACTTGGAATAAATAACTTAAATGAAACTTTAAATACCATGAATATAAAAATATTAATGATATAAAATGTAAAATGGGATGTATAAACACCACCCAAAATAAAAAAGTGGTGAATACCGAATAAGTCTCGCAGAAAAAAAGTGAGATGAGAAAACATTACAAAGATCATAAAATTGAATTGATAATTAATCAATATGATGATTATGTGTAAAAAAAATAAATCTATATAAAAATTTTATATATAATATAAAATAATAATAGTTTATTACACACATAATATTTCCATAACATAGAAAATAAAGAAATAATATAGTCCAATTAAAAGAAATTGAGTTAATAAACACCTTATCCTAAGTCCCGACATGCTACACGTTTCATTTAACTCCTATATAATAAAATTATTTTAATTTTTTAATTTTTTAATAACATTTTTAAGGTTAATTACCTTTTCATTAAACCATTTATTCCATTTATTTAAATGACATTTAATTACTTACTTTGTTAGGTCCTCGTTGGGTGTTTTGAGGAGGTTAGGATTATAATTGGAAAATAAAAATGCTAGGTTAACCATGGTAAAAGGGTTTATTGATCCATAATCTCTTGAATAAAAATCATGACATAATTATAATTTTTATACATAAAATACAATTTTATAATATCCATTAAAATCATTCATGAAAGAACATACTTTAGCTTGTGAAATGGTAGTTTTTACATACATAGGAGAAATGTTTTTATATTTCATTGTATAAAAAATAAAGAAATATAATATAATATAATATTTACAAAAAAAATTAATGTTTTAAATATTAGATAAATTTATTTAATATATCCCCATTTAAATCTATGTGATGGGGTTCTTGAAAATTTAAGTACATCGTTATGTGTGGGTGGTGGTATGTTTGTACACACATGCGATGATTCTGTTTTTAATAATTATAATGGTATGAATATAAATGGTATATTATACTTCTTGAATCATAATTATTTGATGAAAATAATATATAATTAAAAACTTAATCCTTCATAATAACCATCTATTATTAGTGGTGATGAGAAACAATATATCGATTCATGAGGTAGTAGTCTGTATGTATGCATGAAAGATGGTTCAGTTCCCCATTTTAGGGAAAAGAAGAGAAATAAGGTTATGTAATTAACATAATTATATATCATTATATTGGAGATACTTGTGTTTTTATATTGAAACTGTTAGGATATAATTTAATGATGGAGTAGAATAAGTATAATAAAAACGCTTGGTTAAGACGGTCACCTCCTCTTTGATGAACCACCTTCTATTTACACATTAAGACTTCTAGGTTGATATTTTAGTGATACTATGAACTATAGAAAGTAGTTAGAAATTTTGGGAATTTATTTGGGTAGAGATTTTTCTAGATACATGGCTCACAAAATTTGAGGAAGATAGGAGGGGTGGGGTCTAAATATAAAAGTGGAGAGGGACACCCTTGGAATAACTTAAATTATTAAATCAATATAAATTAATTTTCAATTTTAAGTTATAAAAATTGATATATTTAAAATATATGGTAAATATAAATCAAAAAAACAACATACAATTAAATTTATACAATTTTAAGTGATTTTTAACCCTTTTCTCTATGTCTTAACTTCTCATTAACCCTTTTAACGATTACAGTGATTACAATACTTTTTATTCTTTAGGGGTTAAGAAAGATGAATTAATATAAAATTAACCCATAAGTAAAAAATCTATGATATTATCAACCATATAGGATTTAATTGCTAAAATATATGAATTTTATGAATATTAATTCATTTAATAAAATATTATTTAACAAAAAACACCATTAATGTCATTTTTGAAACTATTCGCATAATTGAATTTAAAAATATCAAGACAGAAATGTAGTTTGAATATATACTTTTAAAACTTAACTAATATAAAATATTTATATAAGAAATCATGTAACACCATAACTAGCCCACAAAATATAACTTTGTAAGTTTTTAAAATAATTTAATTGATTTCTCTACAACTCTCACAAGCACTATGTTGGCATTGCATAAGCATTTAAGGTAATTATTTCATCACTAAAAATTTAAAATATGTTAACATCATAAAAAAATAATCAAAAATAATAATAACCATTTATAACCATTCATGACGTTTTTTTATGCATTTGAAAACATTTTTGAGATATTAAAATCAATAAAGTGACATTTTAGAATTATTTATTACTTAAAATAATATAAAGGACATTGTTAATGAAAAATAGAATAAAAAGAAATATTTTCAAATATTGGATGTTTTTAGCCAAAATAAACTCATAAAATAAATTTAATTCAAATATTAGGGTGATTTTAACACCCATTAACATTAGCTTTAACCCTATTTAACCAAATTTACTATTTACTATGGTTGTAAATCTATACCATGGTTACTATTCTTAATGACCAAAAACAAAAGAGACCTATTTACCAAATTTGTATCACCTAATTCAAAATAATTAATCCATTTTTAAATATAAATTTTTTTTAATATAAGAAATAAATTTTAATATAAATTTAAAAAACACAACGAAAACAGTTTTTAGAAAAAAATGAGTTTTTAAGCCCAAAAGTGAACTTATAACAAAATAAAGTATGATATTGATTAATATATAATTAATTAGATTGTTAATAATAAAATTAAACATATTTTATTTTAATATTAAATTAAAAATATAATTTTACTTTTAAATTAATTAATTTAAGGAAAATAAATGACATTTTAATACTTATCGGTATTTTTTCACTATTCACTCAAAAATCAACCTTTTCTGAAAAATATCCAGAATTCATCTTAATAATATTATGAAATTATGATTTCAAAAATTATATTAATTATCTCAAATAAAATTTCTAAAATGGGTAAAAAAATAGTTATAATTATTACACCCAAAATGAAAATTAAACCAATTTTTGACCAAAATGAAATTTTGAAGCATAAATTGTCTTTATTATAATTTTATTCTTAGTAAAAAAATTAGATAAATGTAAAATTTATTGATATAAATATTTAATTATATTAAGTAAATATTTTCTATATTTATTTCATAAATTTTCTAATCTAATTCATACCACCAATTTAATGGCTAGGTTATAATGCTCACATCATAATATTTTAATAGTATATCATAGTTCACATAAAGAATAGTGTTGGGTGTTAAGTAATATATCGAGCATAGAAATATTTTAAACTAAATTTTTTGGGTGTTATATTCTCTACCCCTCCCCCCCCCAATTACATCCTTATAATTTTTATCTCCATAATCAAGGGTTCAACATTAAAAAATACCTTTGTTAAAACCCCACATTGTAAAAAGGGATAATAAAACATTCTTTGAAGATGAGAAGTGGGTAACATAAAGAATACCACAAATAACACATAATCAAGTTCACAATTAATGATATCACTACCATGAAGTAAAAATATTCACATGGAGGAGAAAAATAATGTTCTAGGAAAAATAGATGGTGATAGATAATATGATCATGAGAATGTTAATGACCAAAAAACCATAAATCAACAAGGGATAAATATGACCTTAAATTCATCAGAAATAAACATAAATAGATAAAAAAAAGTTACATTTCCTAGATTTGAATGATTATTTTACTATCAAGAAAGAGAATGTGAGAAAATATACTTACCAGTTTTCTTTCTATTTAACAAGCACATTTTAATATTTTAGTTGCACTTTGCTCAATTTTCACTAAGAATAAGATTAGATAATATCTAATATGAATAAACCTTCATAATTATTAATTCTAAATTAATATTCAATTCTTTAACAATAACACTATAAGTTCAACTAATATTAAAACTCTTTAGAATATGTCGGACCAAATTGAAACACGATGATTAGAATGATTTGATTATTTATTATTCCAATAAAAGGTTAATATTTATCTTTAAATGGATTTAATCACTCAAAAAATCATATACCAAAATGAATATACCCTAATAAAATATTCTTGATAATATACTATTCATTTCCCAAAATAACCTAAATCAACATAAAACCACAAAAAACTTATATTCTTCTATAAATTTACTCATATTTATTTCTCAAATGAAATACCATCAAAGAAAATAATATTCCACATACCTTCATCATATAATTATCTCTAAAGATATAGTTAACTTCTTATAAAATAAATTTAATCACTTAATCACAAAATCAATTTTCAATCCCATGGTTGTCTATATGATAAAACAAAAATCCCAAAATTGTAATAACCCATAATTACCTCAACATAAAATATCATATTAACCCATAAGGTTATCAATACCATTAAAAATGACCACAAAATAAAAAATCATTATTCCTAAAATAAATTTTTTCACTAAAATGTATACTAAAATCAAGGGTTATATTCCCATAAATATCTCCCTAAATATTCTTAACCATCTTAAACTACCATAAAATAAAACCTCAAAAGGTTTATCTATTCATTTAAACTTATAATCAACCTTATACTTATAGAAAAATAAAAATTTAGCCTTATTTTAATATCATAAGTTTCTATAGGTTCAATCCCCACATTCAACATAATGGTTTATAAAGAAAATATTAATTAACCCAAGAATATCCCCTACGGGTGTCTATCCAGGTGTTCAGCCTTAGGCCCACTTATCGTGCGATGGTAGCAATCAAGTTAATACCTGTACCGCCCCTTTTAGAGTTTTTTCACCTAAGTTCATATGTTGCATAGCTGTATCAATATTTTAGTATCTATAAAGTAATATATTTTCTAGGAATACCACACAATATATACATTACCAAATCTTTATGATATTACTCTATACATTGAATTATCCCTTGAATCTATCATAGAGATATGTTCTCTAATCTATTTTTTCCTAAATCTAGTATTCAAGGGTCCTTCTAAACATAATTTGACACAAAATTTAACACCCTAACTCTAGTATCCCTGATCTAGTAATAATTTTACTACATTGACACAAGATACAAGGGATCATATACTAAATAATCGAATAGATTAGTAGTCATGTAATACTAGATACATACATGATTCTCATATTATATTTAAAATCATGAAATAAAACCATAAAATTCTAGTGAGGACTTTATTAATTATTCTTTTATATCCTTGAAACCATTTGTAGGTTCGTTCTCAGTATCCTAGAAAAAGGAAAGTGTAATAAATAGTGTGTTTAGATTTATGATAAAGTAAAGTGTAAAATAGAAGAAATCACAAAATAAATAAATCATGAATAATATGAAAATATAAGCAATAACAAATATGACATAAAACTCGTATCATAATAGAGGAATATATCCTTGGGTAACAAAAGAACATAAATAATCTTATCGATTAAAATAATTGGTTTATAATGAAGGAATACATAATTTCATACATCATAATCATACCGTCAATTCCTTATATAAATACATTATAAACATACCTTCAAGGATTTATTCTAAGGAATCATAAATAATTGTGTTGGAATACACCAAATATTTAGGCTATTTTGTCTTGTGAGATCTACCGACGTAATAAGGGGATAAAAAAAATTCCTCACATCATGTACTAAGTCGAATTCATTCATTATATTAAAAGGGGTGAATAATAAATACAATATATAATTAACATAAAAATTAATATTTGAAAACTACTATATGGAATGTCAATATTTTTCCCTAATTAAAAATAGAACATCATAATTATAAGCCATATAGAGTAATATGGTGGATGGTTTCATTATATTATATCCCCGATAAAGTATAAGATTCATCAAATGATTCTAACAAACATAAAAATATTTTTAAAAAACCCTTGAAGCATTTCTTGAAAAATATATATCCTTTTCATTTTGAAATCCCCTATTTAAAATCAAAAAAATATGGATTATTAAGGAATTTTTTTTTTGAAAATAATCATGGAAATTTTTAAAGGAATATTTAAGGAAAATATTATTCATTATGGTGAAAAGAGGCGTTCAATCCATATACGTAAAAAACATTCTTTTTTCACTTTGTAAAGAAAATCAAAAAAAATCATATGGAAAACATTAAAAAGATTACATTTTAAAACTTTTTAAATAAATTCAAAGATAATTGAAAATTTGGTTTACAAATATTTGAAATTTAAATAAGAACATTATTGAAATATATTTATAAAAAATAGACAAGGAATACAAATTTTATCAACCAAAGAGTAAATAAGGTTGGCTATTATTAAAAACAATCTAAATAATATTAAGTATAAATGAGAGGAAAATTAAATGAATACATACAAAATATATATATAAATATTAAATAAGAAAATATATGTAGTTTGAAAGATAAAAATATTATATTTTCCTTTAATTTAAATTTAAAAAAATAATTCCAAATAAAAATTTATTATAGAATAAACCATTAACAATTTGGTAATTTATGAATCATATACATATTAAAATAAATAACTTCAAATTAAACATTAAATACCATGAATATAAAAATATTCTTGATATAAAATATCTATGCGGTAGTATAAACATCACATAAAATAAACTAGTGGTGAATATTGAATATGCCTCACAGAAATAGAATTGAAATAGAAATCTCATACAAAGATCATAACATTAAAGTCGGAATTAATAAAATAAGATAATTTTTTGTAGCAAATTTAAATTGACATAAAACAATTGTAAATAAAAAATAAAATAATCATAGGTAATTACCCAAATAATCTTTGCATTACATATTCATTATTGAAATAATATAACCCAATGAAAATAAATAGAGCTAAGAATCCCTTTATCTCAAGTCTCACCTTGGTATGTATATCATTTAACTCTTATATAATAAAAATATATTGTTTATTTACTTGTTCAATAATAATTAATAGTTTTATTACTTTATAATTAAATCAATTATTCAATTTATTTCAATGATATATTTATATACATAACTGGTTAAGTCCACATCGCGTGTTTTAAGTATGTTTGGTTCATAATTGAAAAATGACTTTGGTAGGTTGACCATCGTCAAAGGTTTCATTATTCCATCATAATTTGAATAATAATCATGAAATATTTATAATTTTTATACATTAAATACAATTTTAGACTCATCCATGAAAATTGCTCAGGAAAAAACAAAATACATCATCTCATAAGGGAGTAGTCTTCACATACACAGAAGTGATGATTTTTATTATCATTGAAAGAAAAATAATTAAATTAAATTAAATAATATATTTAAATAATCATTATTATTTTATAAAAATTAAATAAATTCATTAAATACAACCACATTACCATCTATGGGAGATAGTTCTTGAAAAACAAAGTACGCCACTATGTGGGAATGATAGTCCGTATGTAGCCACATACAGTGATTCTATTACTAATGATTGGAATAATATGAATTTTTTTAATATATTATATTTATAGAATCATAATTATTTCAATAATTTTTTATATATATTAAATCTATTAAAATAACCATTCATGAAAGGCTGTTATGGGAAACGAAATAGATCGGTTTGTGAGGTAGTAGTTCATACATACACATGAATGATAGTTTTTATTTCCATTTTATAGAACAGTAGATTATTAAGGTTATAATATTAACATAATTAAATATAATATATTATAGATTATGATTTTCTTATATTTTAATGTTTTGGATTTAATTTAAAGTTCTAAAAGAATAGGTGTAATGAAAAATCTCATTTAAGGCGATTAACTCCTCCCTAAAGAACCTATTTTGGATTACACCTTAAGACTTATAGGTTAGACTTTTGGTAGGACCACGACTTATAGAAAGTGTTGAGTAATTTTTGAAAGTTATTTTTTTAGATCATATTTTAGATATATGTATAATGAAATATTTGAAATAAGGGAGGGGTGGTGTCCTTATATAAGATAGGACATGGGAACACATGGAACTACTTAAAGAACTAAATTAATATAAATTAATTTTCATTTTAAAGTGGGAAAAAATTATATATTTCAAATATAGGATGAATATAATTTGAAATACTAGAATATTATAAAATATAGAAAATTTTAGGTGATTTTTTAAATCTTATCTCTATGTTGCAATCTCATGTTAACCCTTTTAACGATTATTGGGATGACAATATTTTTTTCTTTTTAGGTTTCAAGAAAGATATAATAAAATAAAAATAGACCAATTATAAGATGATGGTTGATATTATAGACTATATAACATTAAATTTACTACATCAAATAGTTTTTATAAATTTTAAATCATTTAATAAAATATTATTTAACACAAAATTCCATTAAAATCATTTTCAAGATTATTCAAGTAATTAACTTTAAAAAAGATAAAGAAAAAAATATTTTAAATATAAACTTTTAAAACCTCACTAAGATATTTTATATTTATCAATAAAATTCATGTAACACAATAAATTAATCAAAAAAAATACTTTTAAAGTTATTAAAATCATTTACTTGATTTTTTTACCGCTTGTACAAGCACTATGTTGGAGTTGTATAATAATTTAAGGTAATTATTTCATCACTAAGAATTTGAAATAAATTAACAATATAAAAAATTATTCATATTATAAATAACCATTTATAATTATTCATTACTTTTTTTATCATTATGAAAACATATTAGTGAAATTAAAATCAATGAAGTGACATTTTGGAATTATTGTTTACTTTAAACAATATAAGGGTCTTTATCAAAAAAAGACATAAAAATAACATATTCAAATATATTATAAGGATTTTTTCTAGATCAAATCATCCAATATATTAAAGGAACTATAGGGTTAATATTAAATCCTTTTCACATTATTTTAAACCTTACTCAACCAAATTTACTCAATATTATAGTGGTAAATCTTTATTACGGTTACTATTTTTAATAGCTAAATATAAAAGAGGCATATTTACCAAATTTAAAACACTTGATTAAAAATATGGATTCAATTTTTTAATATTAAATTTCTAGAAGTGGAGTAAATTGATTTTTTATTTATAAATGTGTAAAAAGAAATGAAATCAATTTTTAGAAAAATGTGTTTTTAAGCCCAAAAATGAACTTGAACAAAATTTAAGTATAATTCTGATTCCTAGGTAATTGATTATATTTTTTTAATTAATGGATAATTATATTACATTAAGATAAAATTATAAATATTATTGTACTTTTAAGTATCTTTTTGATATTGATAAAGTAAATTAGATTGTATTGGTGACCTGAAAAGTGATTGTTGGTTTGATAAAAAAGTGATTAGTGTTATCTTTGATTTACTTTATTACCTTTTTTATTTGAAGAATATTTTAAATAGTATATTATTTTATTTAACACATATGGGTAGAATTAAATTTTATAATCATTTATGTTTTTACTGAGTTTTTATAGTGATTTTGGTTATCAGCATGTTTTAATCATGGTATTCACATGTTTGGTATATGATGTTGAGAGATAATTTATGTTGTTTGGGGATCAAAGTTAAGTTGATTTTAGAATTTTTTTTGACCATTTTTATAAATTATTGGGTTATTAATAATATTTAATCATTCTTTTAATATTTATAAGAATGTTCTTGAAAGACAAATTTTTTGAGGAATTGTAAAAATACATATTTTTAACAAAAACTATCTTTTCATTTAAATTATTTAAAAGTATAAATAATATTTTAAATTTGTTTTAAAATAAAAATAGATAATTATGTTACAATTTTATTAATTTATGTCATTATGATAAATTTCATATTGAATTCGGATATAAATTTTTTTTAAAGTTTGGAAAGTTTTTCTTCTGAAAAAACATCTTTTCAACACCTTTGTGGGTTTAATTTCAAATTGAATTCTACTACTTCTATAAATTTATTTTAGAAAAATGGACTTAATATTTTAAATAACCATAATTAATATTTTATAATAAATTAAACATTATTTTTGGTTTTAATTAATAGTAAAAAAAATTAAAATTAATTACCATGAATAAAATTAAAATGATTTTATTGTTGGGTTAAACTAAAAAGATAAGGGTTAAAATGACCTAAACACTTATCCAATTCCTATTTTTTGGCTATATTTCTAACTTTATCACCTAATTCTTGATTTTTTTGAGTTTTTGTGATCCTTTTACATGAAAGTGACTAATGTAATAATTAAAGTAAAGAAAAAAGACAAAATATCACCCTATTTCTATTAAATTTTAATTATGAATTCACATAGGGGAAAAGCAAGATTTAAATGACTATAGATAGTAATTTTGAGAATAATAAAATTAATTAAATTTGGGTAATTTATTTTTAATTTTTATTAATCATATAATTATTTTAAATACTTAAACAACTCCAACACAATAGTTATTTAATTAAAAGGAAATAAAATAAATGATAATAAAAATATTAAAATTAAAATAAATTGAATAAATTATTATATTTCATTAATTTTTTTTGATAAATAGATAATTTTATACTGGTTTGAACGTAATTTATTCTAATTACACCTTTTTCTTCATATTTTTTAAATTCAAAGTAAATGAATAATGTAAAAATTTACATTAATGTTATTGTATAATAATTGATATTTAATTAAATGATTTAAAATGTATAAAAATACTATACTCTAAAAAATGACTTTCAAATATTTAAAAATATAAAATATGGTCCATTAATATTCAAATTGTTCTTTTATAGGGATTATATTCACCCCTAAAAATTGAAAACTTTGTAGTTGTGGTTAAGGTTAAAGAGATGTTTTTGAATGTTACATGTGCTTGTATTAAAATAAATTTTCAACACATGTAGAATTTTTATTTATAAATTTTATTTAATATTAATTATAATTGGTTCCAAATTATCTAATAAGGCTCATTTTATCTTATTCTAAAATGATAAATTACCACGGTTAAAAAGGGTAGTTACCGTAGTGTGAAACTAAAATGGTAAAAGTAAGTAAACTTAGAAGTTAAGAAAAAACATGGTAAAAACGTGATTTTTGTGTGGTGTAGGCATCACTTGACCATATAATCTATCAACCCGTTTAATTATAAATTTTAGAGACACTTGTTGTGACAGTAACTTCCCATTATTGAATAGTTTTGGGTATTTACAAAAATGTCACTCCTCCTCAGTTATAAAAGGGCACTCAATATCCTAAATTATTTACACACTCAAGAAATTTATCACAACCAAACCATACTAAAATACATAAATAATAATTATACACATTATAGATATTGTGGTGTTCTCAAAAGACCAACACTATGGTCCTTAAGAAGATATCAAAAGGATATTTCTCTAAGAGAAGCTAAATGTCTTCACTAAGCTCATTCTTTTCCATTATCCTTTTACAAAATTAACTAATGTATTAAAACTTATAGTATAATATCAAAATTATATAAAATATAATAGTATTTTATTATTTTTATGTCCTAATATTTATCCTTATCATCTTCCATCAAATGGGAAGAAAAATCACCAATCATGTGTACAGTGGACAACTACCTCGTGAACTGAAGTAATTCATTTACCATCAACACTTCTCATAGTTGGATATAATGATGAATTTAATTTATATATAGATAATTAATAATATAGTTTTACTCAATGAGTTATAATATCATATACACCTTCTTACTTTACATTTCATTTTAAATACAATAACATCGCTCCTGTGTAAGGCGGACCACCGCCTCACGAAGTGATGTTATTAATTTTTTAGGTACGCTTTACATGGAAAGTAATAAGGATAGATTTAATGAATATATTTTATATATTTGAAATTATATAAATTATATAAAAATAATATATCATACACTTCATTACCCTTTCACCCTTTAGGGTAATGATACCATCGTTCATGCATACGTACGGCCTATCATCACTACAAAGTGATACGATTCATTTTCTATGTCCAGTTTTCATGAATAGTTATAAGAATGTATCTAATGAAAAATAATAATATTTATAAAATTAATATAATTCGAGTGATGATGTAACTATATCCTCTGTACAAGAACAATAACTTTCATGAAAAAAATGTGTGAGAAAATAAGGAAATTAACACCCAAAATAATGAAAATAATGAAATATCATTAAAAAAAATGGGTCTTAAAATGTTATAAGAGGGTCATATTTGGTATGATATAAAATATAATGGTTTTTAATAGATTTATAATAAACCTATATTTATTATATAATAGGTTCAAACACATAATAAGGGAGTTGAACCAGAGGTGCGGGTTTTCTCATATCACTTTTACTTATGTGAGACATATGTCATATTCACCACTTATTTCTTTGTGTGGTGTACATAATAACCCTATTGATATTTTATATCTTGAATCTATTTATCTTCATGGTATTTAAGGTTTAATTTGAATTTTTTTCTTTAATGGGGCCTAGGATTCAAAAGTTTCCAAAGTTGTAAGGGTTTATTCTACAATCTCATCGTTATTCAGGATTCTTTTTGTTTAAGTCTCCCTTGGGAGAATTATTTTTTATTTCTATCATTGAACCAATATATTTACTTATCATCTTGTTATTATAGATATTTTTAAATAATAGTTCCATTTTTTACTCTTTTCTACTTAAAATTGTTTGTAAAATATTTTTAAGAAAATTTTACTTCATTTCTCTTTCAGTTGAAAATCCTTTTCTTTCAAAACAATTTTTTCTAAAAATATTATTAAAAACGGTTTAAAAATTATCTAAATGATTTAATAAACATGTTTTTACCCACTTTTTAATTTTTAAAAAAAATTAAATTAATCTTCATTCCATTTTCAAAACAATGCTCATTTTTATTTTTATATAAAATGTGAAAAGAATGTTTTTTTAACATGTACAGCATGAACAAAATTTTCTGCCATCATTAACACTCAATGATTTAATACCTATTTTACCAATTTTAAAATGTTTCTTTCAAATAAATTTAATTTAAATATATTTTATGAACTTTTTTTTAAAAAAATATTTTCGAAGTTAAAATGTTATTTTCCTCAAAAAATGGTTTTAATGACATACTTATAGTATTTTTATTCATCAATGACATCAAACCTTTATTGTACTTATGATACACTATAGAAATATTGTATTGATATCATCTTTATCTATACTTTGGATGGTTTATAATCACTTTGAAAGTGTATGTACATTTTTTTTACCATTCACCGTATTACTTTGGATGGTTTATGATTATGTTTATTTGATTAGGGTAAGTATTAACATTTCATAAGTTATTTTTTCAATAATAATGTTTATGTTGATTATATTTCACCCCATTAATATGAGGAATTAATTGGACTTAGTAAGTGATAGGTGGAGACTGATTATAGATAGCCTCTTGATGCATCGACATGTCTCATGAAAGAAATCAGTTTTCCCAATTAGATCGATTTCTATCCATATATTTAAATTGTCTTGTGAAATTTCATGGTAGTATGTTTCAGACTTATATAATTATAGATTCTCTTATTATGAGATCATTTATTTATTTCTATTACATTATTCAGTTAGTTATAATATTCATGGATAAGTTTCAAGATCATGTGATTATGTATATGTCTTTATATAATCATCATTTATTCTGATATTATTATACTCAAGTTATTATTTAAATGCAATGTGTTCTAGTTATTTACCATTATATATTAATTATTCTTATTTATTCATAATAGCTTTTATTTTACGCTTACCCTTACTGAGTATCTTAAGTCACCCCTTTATTATTTTTTATTTTCCCCAGGATACAAGGAAGTGTATTGCGATTGATATGCATGGATATGCTAAAGATAAATATAGTGTCCTGAAATAAAAAACTTTATGTATTTTATGTTTTCAAATGTCATGTGAATTTTAAATATGTATCTAGTTTACCAAGACAATTGAACTATTTTGACCTTCAAGATTTTATTCCCTTATCTTATTATTATGTAATAAATTTTCCACTAACTCTATGCTACAAGGGTCTTTACAGTCAGTATCCGAGGATTTTTAGTAAAAACCTTCGGAAATAAATTAAGGAAAACATAGATTAAGGAACATAGCTTTATGTTCAAATTTGAGGATAAGTATAAAAGAACATCTTATTTATTTGTTAAGGAAGATATTATGTGGTTTTCCTATAAATGTATCCTTATATATATACTATAAGTAGGTGTGGTTCTAGAATAGTTGTACCTACGGGTAATAGCACAGAAAAGGGTGCATTAGGATTGACACGTTCATCACCTAGTTCATGAAAATGGGCCTTACAACACACCTAGTTTGACACTCCTGGGGTATATGCTTAGGGTAATTCACATTTTCTTTATAAACCTTTATAGAGGATTTTAAAATGTTTTTATTATTTTAAAACATTCCAAAGAAACCATGTTTATGATATGAGACTATTCATGTATAAAATTTTCAATTAAGTTACGTCTCTCACTAGTTTTGGGATTATACATTATTCTTCATAATTTTATGATTTATTCTATTTTATGTTATCATTTAAAAATGACTCCTAGAATAAGGAATGGGATTTCTGTCAATACATGTAATACAAAGAGTAATAATAGTCATTTATTTGATAGTATTTAGCAAATCCTCCAAAGGGAATTAGTCTCCCAAATATTCTCATTATAAAAGGACATAGTATCATGCTCTATCAAGATAAAGAAATAATTATCCATGTATTATGTCTTCTAAGGGAAGTAAGAGAAGAATAGGATGGGAGAGAAAATATGGATAAGGTGGAGATATGAGGTAAGGATTTTCCCCCATGTTATAATTGAGTAAATAAACAACCTTGTTCTTTCTTGAAGGGAATGGGAGTTTTTTATAAGTGTGGACAGAAAACACAGCATGATCAGGATTTTGAGTGTAATAAATAAACCTTTTATGTTAATTATGTCAAATTTTATGATATAGGGAACTACACAAAAGAATGTCCCAAGCATCAAGGGATTATACCTTAGAATAAGCTAAGGGGTTAAGGTCAATATTAAGCTATTAATATATCAGAATTGGATTGATTTAAGTGATTGTGTATTTGGATTCGAGAACTGTGGTGTGGAATTATTTTATCAATAATATTCTTAAAATATATAAGGATTGTATTATAGTGGGTTTGTTATAAGTATTTTAAGACACCTGTTGAATGGTTCCCATCCAAGCGATTTAGTGGAAAGTTGATAGTTTGGAAAACACATTATTGAGGGAATATATTATTTAATATGTGCTCAATGTTGAGATAATAATGATGAAGAGATATTTATTAGATAATATTTATGAATTTAAAATTACTTATGGATTTGACAGTTTATGTTATCTTTTTTGTAGTTAATAATATTTTTATATCTATAGAAAATATTTGATTATCAAGATTTTATTTTTGGAAGCATAAATGTTTTCATTAAGTTTTTATAGTGACCAAGGTATTCACTTTATATTTTATAGGAAATATAATGTGGATGTAGTGAACTCCCTTCTAAATTGTAGACTTTCAATTTGGTCAAAAATATTTTGGATGAGTTTTATGGTTACATATTTATAGAAGCGATTAATTTCAACTTTGGGTGTTATTGGATAAGTTGTGCCAACCATTTTGGTTTTTAAAAATATCTAGATATGGGAGGAATAAATGTTCATTATTTTATTGATATAATGATTTATTAAATGTTAATTCTAGTTCTTAAAGTATAAAAAATTTGTATTGGATATGAATTTATTATAGTAATATATAAGTTAGTAATTGATCAAAGCATAACCAAATGACAAAATTGTAAGTATATTTTCTAGTGTTCTTTATCATAATGGTAATGGAATAACTCAACTATAGGAAAATTATATTTATATTAAAATTTCCCCTAGTAAATTTATATATGATGAATCAAATGGCCTCTTAACTCATCAAAGATTTATGGTTTTTAGGTCCTTAACTTTATATTAATAATTCAAGTTATTGTGATCAATGATATTTATTTCTCTATATCAATCCTTGGTCAATAGTATTCTCTTATATATCTATGTCTTCATTTCCCTCTAATGTTAACCTACTTGGAAACCAAGCTATGAGAACTTTTTACTTCCCTTTATCTCTTATAAAGAGAAATTTTTATTAATCCTTTTTATGATGTGGGTTTCTAACAATGGTATTCTCAAATTTCTAACGCTTGATTACAGAGATGAAGATTAAATTATAAGGATGAAATTCATTTAAGGGGTTACAATGTAACACCTTAAGATTTTAAATGTGACCCATCATTTTCAATATCATATATGAAACATTACACCAAGATAAGAGAAGAATTAAACATCCCAAGACGTTACAATATATTTCTTTTTAAATAAATTCAATATCCTTTATAGATTTTGTTGCAAGCAACTTCGGGTTTAAAAGAAAAATGATACTCCATTAAAATATTATTATTTAAACATAACCAATATAACATAGTTATTAATTTGGAGAGTATGAATAAGACTAAATAAATTCTTAAAATTATATGGTTTACACATGTATAAAATAAATTCAATTATTATCTATTGACTATAAATAAAATAATCACCATTTGAAAAATAAACAAATGTTTTCTCAAAAAAAATATTTTTCTAAAAGAACGTTTAGTCAAACATTGATCACGTAAATTAAAATTAATTTTTACAAATTTTTAAATGTTTATTTGAAAAAATAACATTCATTTTTTCAATAAACATGTCAATATTATATTTGGGTAAATTTTTTATAATTTTTTGAAAAGAATAATTTTTTGATAAATTGTGAAAAAATATTGATTTTTAATGAAAACTTTCTTTTCATTTAAATTATTTATAAAGGTAAATATTATTTTAAACTGGATTTAAAGTAAAATTATTTAAATTATATTAAACTTTAAGTAATTTATGACATTTTTATTAATTTCATATTGAATTCTGAAATAAAAACTTTTTAAACTTTTGAAATTTTTTCTTTAGAAAAACCATTTTTTTGACGTGTCTCCGAGTTTAATTTCAAATTGATTTATAAAAATTATAAGATTTGAATATAGAAAAATGAATTCCATATTTGGAATAAGAATAATTAATATTATATAATTAGTTCAAATTAACTTTTTTTATTAATGAATATTAAAAACGGTAAAATTAATTACTATAGTTAAGGTTGAAATGAGATTGCCATGGGGTTAAACTAAAAAGATAAGGATTAAAATGACCTAAAAACTTATCCAATTACTAATTTAAGGAAATATTAGAACCTTTAACACCTTATTATTTATTCTTATGATTTTTTGGAATACTTTTCTATGAAAGTGACCTATAAAATAATTTAAGTAAAGAAAAATACAAATTGTCACCCTCTTGCTTTTAAATTTCAATTATGTGTTAAAATAGGGGAAAATAAATATGTAAATGAATATGGGTAGTAATTTTTAGAATAATGAAATTAGTTTCAATAATATAATTTATTTTCTATTTTTAGAAATCATATAATTACATTAAATGTTTAAAAAAATCAAACATGGTAATTATTAAATTAATAGAAAAATAAAATAAATAATACAAAAAATTTTAAAAGTAAACTAAATTGAATGAATTATTATATTCCTTTACTTTTTTAGATAAATATATTAATTTATATAGTTTTTAACATAATAATATTATAATTCCATCATTTTCTTGATATTTTTTAAATTTAAATTAAATGAATAATGTAAAAAATTGAATTTAATATTATTTTATAATAAAAGATATTTCATTAAATGATTTAAAATATAAAAAAATAATATCTTCTGCCAAATGAGTTTTAAATGTTTTAAAATATCAAATATATTCCATTAATGGACCAATTTTTCTTTTGTAGTGACTATATTTACCCCTAAAGAATGAAAATTTTGTTACCATGGTTAAGGATAAAACGGAGTTTTTTGATATTTTATGCGCTTTTGTTAAAAATAATTTTCAAAACCCTTAAAAAGTTTATTTAATAAATTTAATTCCATATTTATAATAAATGGTTCCAAATTATTTTAAAATTATCATTTTATTTTAGTCTTAAAGGATAAATTACCAAGGTTAAAAATACTAGTTTTCATAGTGAAAAACTAAAATAATAAAAAGAAAAAAAAATTATATGTTGAGGAGAAACAAGTTTAAAACATGTGAATTTTTGTGTGTTGGGGGTGTGGATTGACCAAATAAATTATCCACCCATTTAACTATCAATTTTTTGGCCACTTGTGGTGAGACTTACTTACAATTATTTAATAGTTTTTGGTATTTAGAAAAATGTCACTCCTTAATTATAAAAGGGAACACATTCCCCTCACTTGTTCACACCTATAAAGAAATTTGTCTCAATAAAACCCTAAAAAAATCCCACTCCAAAATAATTATCCACATTATATATCTTCCTTTATTCCCAAGATACCAACTCTTGGGTCCTTGAGGAGAGATCTAAATGAGGTTTCTCTAAGAGATGGTAATTTTCTTCACTAAGACCATTATATTTCCTCATTATTTTAAAACAATACATTAAGTCTTAAAACATATAATATAATAACACAAGTATATGCCATATAATTATATTTTATTATTTTTATGTCAGAATATTTATCCTTCTTCATTATCATCTAATTGGAAATGAAATCATTATTCGTGTGTATGGCATACTACCGCCATGTGAACTGATATAACTCATTTTTCATCAATAATTATCAAAGTTGGATATACTGAATGATTTAATGTATATATATGTAATATTTATAATATAATTATACTATTTTAGTTTTAATATATCATATACCTTCTTACTTTCCATTCCTTTTCAAATTTTATAATGCTGCTCGTGTGTACGGCAGAATAATGCCTCACGAAGCGATGTGATTCATTTTTCTGTTATGCTTTACAGGGAATGTAATAAGTATAAATTAAATGAATATATGTGATACATATGACATGATATAAATTATTTAAAATTAATATATCATACATTTCCTTACCCTTTCACCCTTTAATGTAATTATATTATCGCTCGTGTGTACGTAGAGACTATCGTCTCCACAAAGCGATGTGATTCATTTTCTATGTCCAATTTTAAAGAATGGTTCTAAGAATTTATCTAATAAAAACTAATATTTATAACGCTAATATAATTATTTTTATCATGTAACTATATCCTATATAAAATAACCATAATTTTCAAGACAAAACACACATGAGAAAACAAGTAAATTAACACTAGAAACAACAAAAATAATTAAATATTATTAACAAATGAGTGGTAAAATGTAATAGGAGGGTGATATAGGGTATTATATATATGATAATGGTTCTGTAATAGATTTATAATAAATATATATTTATTATATATGATGTTCAGACACATACAAAGGGAGAATAATCTAAGGTAAGGGTTTTCTCGTCACACTTTTATTTTGGTGAGACATATGTCATATTCACCACTTATTAATTTGTGTGGTGTATATACTACACATTTTAATATGATACATCATGAATATTTTTATGTTAATGGAATTTAAATTTTCATTTTAATTTATTTATTTTATGGGGCCTATCGAAAATTTACCAAAGTGGTAATGGTTTATTTCACAATCTCATCATTATTCAGGATTGTTTTTGTTTAAGTCTCCATTGGTCAAATTATTTTTTATTTTGATCTTAAAACAAATATATTCCCTTATAATTTTTTAATTTATGAAATTTTCAAGTAATAATACCATTTTTTCACTCTTTGGTACTTAAAATTATTAAAAAAATTAAGAAAATTTAACTTTGTTTCTCACTTTAGTGAAAAATCTATTTTCTTCTAAAACCTTATTTTCTAAAAATATTTTCAAAAATATTTTTAAAATTATCCAAATGATTTATTAAATATATTTTTACCCTTATTTGATATTTTTTAAAAAAAATATTTTATTTTCATTTCCCAAATAATTCATGTTTGTATTTTATAGAAAATGTGAAGGGGATCTTTATTTTAACATGTACGACATGAATAGGATTTTCTACCATCAAGACCGCTAAATGTTTTATAAATTATTTTACATATTTTAAAATGTTATTTTAAAATAAAATTATTTTAAAAATATTTTCTGAACTTTTAGGTTTAGAAATATTTTCAAAGTGAAATGGTGTTTTCCTCAAAAATTATTTTAATCACATTTTTATGGTCTTTATATTCATCAATGACACATCCCTTTATTGTAATTAGATCTACTAGGGATATTTTGTATTGATATCATACTTATTGTTTATTTGTATGGTTTATGATCATTTTAACTGAAGATGTACAATTTTATTTTTATTCACCATATTACACTAGATGGTTTATGATTATGTAAATTTGATTTGGGTAAGTATTAATATTTTTTATGTTTTTTTAAATATAAATATTTATTTGGATTAGGTTTCACCCATTTAATATGAGGAATTCATTGGACTTTGTAATTGAGTGGTGGGACCTGGTTATATATATCCCCTTTATGCATTTATAGGTCTCATGAGAAAAAACAATTAGCCAAATTAGATGGGTTTCTACCAAACGATTTAAACTGTCTTGTGAAAGGTCTAAATGGTATGTCTGAGATGTTCAACATTATGAATTCCCTCATTATGAGATTAGTTAATGATTTCCATGTGGTTGTTCTGATATCCATATATAAATTTCAAGCTCATGTGATTATATGTATGAATTAATTTTATCATAATTTATTTCAGATATATTATGCACAAGTTTTTATTTAAATGGCATGCATCTCAGTTATTTACCTTTCAATTTTGATTATGTTTATTTATTCATGATAGTTTCCATTGTACGCTTACCCTTACTAAGAATTTTATCTCACCTCTATCATATGTTTTATTTTCCCTAGGATACCAGGAAGCATTTTTTATTGATATTCATGGGTATTCTATAGGGAAATTTTGTTTCCTCAAAGAAAAAACTTTGTGTATTTTTTGTTTTCAATTGTAATGTAAAATTCAAGTATGTATCTAGTTTACCATGACTACATAAATATTTGAACCTTCATGGTGAAATTAAATTTATATTATTATAACGTAATAAAGTAACCACTGACTTTGAAATACTGGGTTTTGGGGATTTACAATTTTTGTGATTATTCTATAAAGATTTATTTTTAAGTGAATACTGAAAAATAACATTTATTATAAAACATTAATTTTTTCATTAAATCAAGTAATTTAATTATCTCATTATGTTTTAATTTGATCATAAATTTACATATTTATATATTAATTATAAATAATATAATTAATTACATATGAATTATCACAATACATTTTTTTAGAATAAGTTCATTTTTTTGTTTGAAAATGCATTTTTCTAAAAACTTTTTTTGATCATGTTTTGTGAGTTTTTTTAAAATGTAAATTTTAAAATTATAGAAATTAAATTTAATAAAATTTAATCCATAGTTTGAGTCATAATTTTAAAATATGGTAATGATTTCACTTTCATTTTTTTTCATTCTCAATAGTAACCAAGGTAAAAATTCAATAATACGATAAACTTTAAAATGGATTAACTAGGGGGTTAATCTAAAAAATAAGCGTTAAAATTACATAAAAACTGGTCTAAATTAGATAAGATATCAGTAATTAAATTAAATATCTTAATACCTTCTTAAATAGTCTAATTTTTATCCACATGGCTTGAGTAATACATTAAAATATTGTAATATTCTGAAAGATTCCAAGGTTTTGCTCTCCCTCCCTTGTAAAAGGATACCACCTCTCCACTCTTTCAATCACATCATAATCCTTTGAAATCATCCAATTTCTTCCCAAATATCTTATTAAAATCTCTACCCATGATATAGAGGTCATTTTTTTCAAAACACAATCCTTATCAAGCCTAAGGTGTAACCCAAATGAGGTTGTCCAATGAAGAGGTGTAGCTCTTAACCAAGTGTTTTCATTTTATTTATTATACCACATTAAATTCTATACTAACCATGATTTTATTATAAAATAATCATCTCACATATAATGATATTTTATTATGTCAATGTTTCAACCTTTATTCATATCTTTTATCAAAATGGGAAATGAAATCATAATTCATGTATATGTGTGGACTACCACCTCATAAAGAGATATATTTCATTTTTCATCACCACTATTAAAGGATGGTTATTATGATGAATATATTGTTTATATATGATATTTATGAAATAATTATGATTAAATAAATATAATATATTATCTATCTTCATATCATTCCAATCATTAGAAATAGAATCATCGTACATGTGTACGTATAAACTACCATCCCCATGTAGAGACGTATGTCATTTTTCAAGAAACACATATCATGTATGGTCATGGGGATAGATTTAATGAAGGTATTTGATGGTTAAAACATTATAATGATTCTATAAATATAGTATTTTATTTTATTTCTTTATTTTCCATCTGCTAAAAAGTAAAAACATCGCTCATTTATATATATAGACTACCGCATCACGAGCCTATGCATTTTATTTTTTCATAAATGCTTTTCATAGATGAATATAAAATTGTATTTCATATATAAAAAATATAATTATATCCTTATTATTATATATATATTATATAATAATATTCCATTTGACCATGTTCAACTTACCAAATTCATTTTACAATTATGATCCAAACATCCTCAAAACACTCAACATGGAATTAAAAGATTAAGTAATTTAATATATCCATAAAATAAATGGAATAAATAGTTTAATTTTAAGGAAATAAACCTATAAATTGTTATTATAAAATTGAATAATTAATATAAGTTTATTATATTGAAGTTAAATAACATACATAGAATGTTGGGACTTAGGGTATGGGGTTTCTTAACTGAATTTCTTTTCATTGGGTTATATTACTTATTCATTGTATGTGTTATGATAAGACTATATGTGTAATGACATATTAGTATTTTTTATTTTATTTAAAATTATTTTGTGTTTATTTACATTTTTCACACATAATCACCTCAATTAAAAGTTCTTAATTTAATGTTAGGATCTTTTAAAGGGTTTATCATCTCAATTTTTTATGTGATACATATTCCATATTCACCACTTGTTTATTTTTTGTGGTGTTTATACTTACCATTTGATATTTTATATCATTAATATAATTATAGTCATATTATTTAAATTTTTATTTGATGTTATTTCTTTCAATGGGGTTATGATTCAAATGTCACCAAAGTTGTAAGAGTTTATTCTGCAATCTCATTTTTATTCAGGATTCTTTATGCTTGAATTTCCATTAAAGGAAGTTATAAGATCATTATATTTTAAAATAAATGTAATTTATTCTTAACTATTTATATATGTATTTTATATTTTTTACTTTAATTTTTATCTCTTTGTTACTTAATATAATTGATAAAATGTTTTTTAATAAAATCCAACCATATCTCTCTCTCATTGATAAAATTTTTATTCCATGTCCATGTTTTCTAAAAATGTTTCAAGAATGTTATTATTTAAATTTAAATTATTTATTTTGGTGAATTTCAAATATCATTTCATTTATTTATAAAGGATTAAAAATAAGCTTTTTAGTGTTCCTTGTATGGAATATTTTGACGTTCTTTACAAAGTTCATATTGAATTTTTTTTTATGTATACAACTTGACCCCCTATTACCACCATCTTGACTACTCTTTTATTTGAATATTTAATTTCATGTTATCATGATTATTTTAAAAAAATATAATATTAAGGAAATTTTTAAAATTTAAATAATTGATTTCAAAATGAAAAGGGTATTTTCTTCAAGATACGATTTGATGATTTTTAAAAATATTTTCATCTTTTTCAACATATTTTGAAGAATATTATGTTGTGTTGGGGATATAATCTAATGATACCATCCACCATATTACATTGGATGGATTATAATGATGATGTTTCATTTTTTTGTGGAAAATCATTAACATTTTGTATTCCATTTTTCAAATATAGATATTTATATTGTTTGTGTATTATATTGATTATTCACCAACTTTATATAATTAATGTATTAAACTTAGTAAGTGATGGACATGATATGTTATATCCCCTTGATGCATCATTATGTCTCATGAGATAAACTATCCTGAGTATTTGATGTTTGTATCCCCAATTATTTATCATGTCTTAGAATGAGGCCATGATGGTATTTTTATGATTTCTTGATATAAGGATTTCACATAATGATTATGATCTTTTGATTTATTCCTCTCATAATTATGAAACTAATTATTGTTATCCATGTGATTATTTGTGCTTCTATGTTATCCATATATATTCCCCTTTATGATATCAGTTTTATGGAATATTTGATTATTTTTTATCTCTTTCACATTATTTATGATTAATTTATTTTGTGATTACTTCTCTTTTATGTCTTTCCTTATTGATTATCTAATCTCACCTTTAATTATGTTTTCTTTTCCTCAGGATGTCAATAAAGGATCTATTAATGATTTAAAGGATAAACTAGAATAAATAATAAAGTAATCAATATATTTTTAAAATTTTATTTCATGTTTTCAAATATAATTTTTTAATGACATATGAATCTATTCTCTCAACACTGATAAATTACTATATCCTTTGGGATGGATCCCTTGTATGTTATTCCAATGTAGTAAAATAACCAACAGATCAAGGTTACTATAGTTTGGTTATTAAAGATTATATTATTTTCACACATTTCATTGTTATCTCATGAGTTATCCATCTTTAACCAATGCATTGGAGGTTTATAACAGACCCACCCATCATATAATAAATTCATATATATACCAAAATATCATGAAAACAATTATCATTTCCTCATGACCAAAATCATGCAAATGAAAAGTGGTTTCATCAATATCTCATCATCATAATCATAAACCATTGAGAAAATAAATAAATATGGTATCATAGGATCATATCCCTAGTGTATTATAAGTAACATCAATGGATATTGTTATATATAAAAACACCATTAAAATATCACTGAAATATTTCTTGAAGAAGATACTCTTTTAATTTTGAAATCGCATATTTAAAATCTAAAGATGTATATAATATTAGGAAAAACTATTTCTCTAAAAAAACCATGTAAAATAATAATTAACTTCAAATCAAAGAGTATCCATAATGATAAGTAAATATTTTCATAAATAATATGTTAAAAAATATTTTTTTTAGACCTTTCGTAAAAACGACCTCGTTCAAAAAATGATAGGATGATTATTTTTAAAAAAAATTATAGAATATAAAAATATGGATAATTTTTTTTAATAAATAATTATAGAATATTAAAAGAAATATTAAATTAATTTTATAGAAAATATGGATATGGAATAAAATGCTCTACAATTAAAGAGGAAAGAAGAATACTTTTTCTTAGAAACATTTTTTGGGTCATTTTAAGTATGAGAGAGTGGGAAATTGAATGATTATTTGAAAATTACATGAATAAAAATATGATAATAAAATATATGGTGTCTAAAGGATAAGAACCATATAATTTACCTCAATAAAAATTAAGCATATATAATCCCAAAAAGAAATGATATTATAACATAAACTATTGCCTCAAGTCACATATTTATTTATATGCATTTAAACTTACTATATAATATATATATATATATATATATATATTATTTATCTATTCCTAAACCATATTCATATATAACATAATATCTATCTTTTCTTTATAATTTTCAATTATCCTTTTATTATCACTTTCATCGTTAAAAATAATTTTCGGGAAAAATTTGTATATTTTATATGTATGTTTAGGTTCAATGGTTCCAGTATTTATGACTTGGTCATGTTTTCATCGTATCTACAATATTAATCCTGAAATAAGTATAATATTTATTAATTATATATACTTTTATAAATATTCATATAAATTGGGGATTAGAATTGAATTACATCACTTTGTGGAGACGGCGGTCCGTACTTACGTACAAGTGATGTGTTCACTTTTCAGAGGATGGAACTAAAGAAAGGAAAATTATGATTAACCTTTAAATAATAATTATTATATCATATATATATATATTAAATATATCATTATTACCATTCATGTAGATTAAAAATTAAAAATAAATCGCATCACTTCATGGAGGTATTAGTCCACACGTACACACGAGCAACATTATCATTTTATAATATATGAGAAGGTAATAAGGGGGATAATATATTATAAATATCCAATAATAATTTGTTTTATAAATATAATATCTAAACATTAGATCTATTATAATAACTAACCATGAAATATGGTGATGAAAAATGATTCATATCGTTATGTGAATGTGGAAATCCACACTTACGCATGAGCAGCACTTTAATTTCCCACATGATGTAAATAAGGTGTAAAATAGTGGTCCGATAATGTAACGTCCAAGAATGGAATATACATAACAATTCCACAAGCTGGTTCTCTATGTTACCTCAGACACACTTCCCTATACATTAGAGGTTTTTGGCAAGCAACAAGGGTATAATATCGATCATGGGAAGACTATACCCTCTTTATCAAAGTATCACAATAGCAGAAAATAAATAATCAACAATCAAAAAATATAAACATGTCCAAAATAATTCCAATATCACAAGATGACCAAAATAGGAAATACAATATCCAAAACTAAATAGTAGATATGTCATCCCAATACGTGTTAAGTGTTAATATGAAAAAACAAAACTAAATAAAGGAACTGACAACTCCAAAGAAGGTCGAGACACGAATTATGGTTTCCTCATCCATTCTCCATCCCGAATCAACCATATAACATAGGTATGTTTCCCTTAACCTATCCTTCAAACATGAAATCAATTCGGATACCAATCAGGCATCCCGAGTAGGGTATGACTACAACCCAATAGGACACCACCAATGGCGTCTATAACAATATCCAGTTAAACAATGTATACAATTGTATAAAGAATAAGTAAAAGCAATACGGTAATTAGTTTGCATTTATTCAATTATTATTTATTTAACCACATAACCCTTAGGTTCCTGATGACTCTCAAACCAACCTATACCTGCTACGGCCCATGCTGGAGTCTGACCATATCACATAATCAATTCACAATTTATTATAACACATGGGATTTCATTATCAATTTTATTTAAATTCATTACACCACCATTTTGAACCATAGTCCAATTAAAATATCATGGTATTAGAACATCATGTCTAGTTCCTCATGTGTATTTAGAGCATCAGTCTCTATCCCACACCTCATAGGTTTTTGGAACATTAGTCCCTGTCCCAAAAAAAATATTCACATGAATGAATTTTGGGAATATAATTCCATGGCTAGGAACCTGAACATCCAAAGGATTGAATAACAACTGATAACGGGGTTTGAATCAGTTGTTCACTTTTTATAAGTTTCAATACTTTTAAAACTTAACCCCTTGAAACCTATTAACATTTATTTCATTATCATATTTTTTTAAATACTCAAGCATGCAAAATTAGGATAGAAAGAAAATCACACAATATTTACAAGGTTCAACCTTAGGGTGAGAACTTACATGCTTACCATAGCCACTCATGTGGGTATATAGAAAGTTGTTAATATGAAGAAGTGAATACAACTTATGAAAAATACTATTAGACACCTTCTATCTCCCAATATGAATGATTATAGTGACATCTGTTAGTTTACAATGTTTCATTATATAATAATTGATCCAGAAAAAAGAATAAATATTTTGTTGAAACTGCTCCACAAATTATCAGTCTGAATCCTCAGTCTAATTTTGTTGGATCTGATTCTCTCAATCTGATGAGGCTAGGTCTAATTTTCTAAATATGATGAGGTTGCATCTGATGAACTTAGTATGATTAATTCATTCTCAATCTACATTACTCAAACTCAACTCAAATTCTCAATATGATATTTATTAGTCTGATCAACTCAATATGATTTTTCTCAATACAATCTTTCTCAATCTGGTAAACAAACATTTAGCTATCTAATCCTCCTCATGAGATCTCTGTCCAAAAATAACTTTCACTTGATTTCTTAAACAATACACATTTTCTTCTTAAATTAAATTCCCAATAAATGAATTGTCTGAGAAACAAGGAAACTCTGGAAAAAAAGTGTAAAACTTGAAAACTTTCCCCGCTTTCTCAAATTTTAAAACTCCAAACACACACATTTAATCTACTTCTTTGACTTCTTCAATCCTTATAAAATTTATCCAAGATTTATGTAAAATTAAAATTCAAGTTTGGCCTCTTTAACTCTTTATAAAACTTCTATAATATTATTTTTTAGTCTTCTTAATTATCATCTCATTTGATATTTTTCTTTATTAAATCATTACAATTTTTTCCATCTCAGATCATTACAATCTATTTACATCTCTGGTCATTACATTGTGTTTCCTTCTCAACTCATTTTTATTTGTTTCCTTGTTAGAAAATTATGACTCTATTTACTTCTTATCTCATTACAAATCTATTTCCTTCTCACCTCATTATGAATTTGTTTCCTTCTCATCTTATTACAAATTTTTTTCCGTCTCATATCAATAAGAATCCATTTCATTCTCATCTAATTATTATTTCCATTTACTTCTTAGCTAATTATGATTTAATTTTCTTTCTTAGCTCATTATGATGGAATTATTTACTCTGCAACTTTCAAATTATTAAAATTTCATCATCTTTAATAATTATCACATATTGAAACTTCTAAGTCTGTTACTTCTTGAACCAATACAATCTTTTTGATTCCTCCATTTCTTTAAAATATTTTATCATGAGTATGTTTCATGATTTATAAGAACTCCATGATCAGTAAAGCATCGTCTGACTTAGTTTATAAAGTTTCTGAATCATTTATCTCCTTAATTAAAAATATTCTTTAAAAACTCTTTAGTAACAATATGACTTCTTCACTCAGTATCTTCTATCTTTCTCTTACTACAGCAAAGGAAAAATTCTACCAATCAATAATTTCTACCTCTAATTATTTTAGATCTGATGATCTGAATCTGATTTCAATAGATCCAATACTATGATCCTGGTGCTTCTCAATCCAATATTATGATTCCAAAAAATATATTTATTAAAAATAAAACTTTTCTCCCCTTTATGTTTGGGTTTGAACATTCAAAAACTATCAACTTTCTTACAGAACTCATTATGATGGACTTGGTTCGATTCCTAAATAACAAAAACATTATTATACAAAAAAGTTTAGTTTCCAACAAATAAAAAAATTAAAAATAATTACAATGGTTATTCAATATCCCCCTTTTTTTGGAAACCCTTGTTAATAGGTTTTCCAACTTTCATAATTTTTTAAAAACTTAACTTTTGTAAAAAAATAAATCTTTTTAAACTTTTATCAAAACATATACTTTTTAAAAAGAGAGTTTCATAATACCACACTACTGGATAAAGTAATTTTTTTGAAGGAATTTCACGCCCTGGTGGCAATCAAATTTTGCAGCTATGTAAAGATAAAATTGTGGTAAGAAAATATGGTGGCCTTAAAAAGATAAACATTCCTAATTTTTATCTTTTCCTTTATTGCTTTTCTTTTTATCTCCCTCATTTTATGATAACCATAGTTTCAGATTCATTAAATAAAGATAAGTAAAAATTATTAAAAAGTACAATTTTTTTACTTTCTATCACCCTTTTTCAACATAATTCAAAGCATAGTGGGGGTTCTTCCTTATAAGATTTCTGGAAGTCATTAGAAGAGGATGAACATGAGATTTTAGCCTCAATTACACAAACCTTTATTTCAGTACTAATTTTGAAAATATATCAGTAATCTGTTACTTTGTTAAAATATATTCCAACAAAACATCTTCAGAAGGAATTTTATCTTTTATAAAGTGAAACTTTATATCAATGTGTTTTGATCCTGAATTTTGAACAAGAATTTTAGAAAGATAAATTGTGATATGATTATCATAAGTTATATTAAATAGTTTAGAAACTTTTACATTCAAATATTCTATCATAAATTTCATCCACAACATCTGAGTACAATCTTGAGTAGCTATAAAATATTCAGATTTAGTTGTTATTAAAGTTACTGAAAATTTTTCTTACTATTCCATATCACACAACATTCACCCAGGAAAAATGTTCCTCCTGATGTTGATTTTATATCATTACAATTTCCAACCCAATAGGCATTAGTTTAACCCTGTAACATCATCTAATAAGTTATTTTATATAAAAACCCATGTGAATTTGTTCCTTTGACATGTCTCAAAATCCTCTTTGTTTCCAAAATATGTGATTATTTCGGGATACTTTCATAACTGGCACACAAAGTCACAGCATAAAAAATATCAATCCTTGAGGTTATAGGGTAAATAAGACTTCATATGAGCATCTAAAATCCTATATGATTCGCACTTATTTTGGATTCATATTTACTCAACTATGTGCTCACTGAAATAGGAGTGTAAAATTCTTTGGATTCTTATATCCCAAGCTTCTTTAACAATTCCCTAGCATACTTTTCATGAGATAAGAAAATATATTTTTCTTTTGGTTGAACTTATAATCCAAATAAGAATTTTAATTCTCCCAACATTGATATTTCAAAATTATTCTTCATTTCTTCAGCAAATTTTTTATAGATATCTTCTTTATCCCCAGCAAAAATTATATCATCTATATAAATAATTACAATTAGTGTTCTAGAATCAACATCTTTCACATATAAGTTTCTATAAATTTTTCCTTTAGTAAATCTCAATATTCTCAAACAATTGTCAAGTATAGAATACCAGACACATGGGGATTATTTCAACCCATAAAAGGCTTCATTCAATCTACAAACCTAGTTTTCATCATTATCAAGTTGAAACCCACAAGGTTTTTCAATGTAAACTTCTTCTTCAATATCACCATTTAAGAAAGATAATTTTACATCTATCTGATAAAATTTGTAATCTCAATTTACATCCACTAAATGAAACATTCTAATAGTTTCTAATCTTGAAACTGGGCAAAAAAATTCTTCAAAATCCACACCTTACACCCATTCATATCCATTACATACAAGCCGGGATTTCTTTCTAGACACTTATCCTTGTTCATAAAACTTTTTTCTATAAACCTACTTCATTATGATAAAAAATTTATTTTTTTCATGGGATAAGTTCCTATGTTTTATTTTTTTCAATATGATCCAACTCTTCATTCATATCATCCACTCATTATTTGTGTTTAATAGCTTCTGAAACTGATTCTAGTTCAACTTTTGAGATAATTGAATTCTGGTTTCCTAATATCAACTCCATTCTAGTATGAACTAGAGCCTTCTGATTTCTAATAATGTTTTCAAACCCAACATGTTTCTCTAAGGTAAGAAATTTCAAAGCTTATCTTCCACATAAACTTTATTCATCACAAATTCTACTGAATCTTGGTAAGGATGTTTTGAATTAATTTTACTATTTTTGGAAATCTCAAATTTATCCTCCTCGGCATTCTCAACAAATTTTGTTAAAGAATTTTTATTTTTAATTACTTTCACATCATCTGATTCCACTAACTTTTTGTAAAAAATTATTCTATCATTTTCAACATCTTCCATTGGGTAAATAACCCATAAAAGTTCCCTCTTCATCTTTATCATAAAACTTTCCCAGATCTATTTTTTTTATTTTGAGAAAACATGGAAATACAAATTCTTTGAAATATTTCAATGAAGGTTTCTTGTTATATCAAATTTCATAAGAATTCATGTTGATTTATAGTATCAACAAGAATCTATTTTGAAAAAGTACATTATTACTAACAAATTATCTTTAATATAACTTTAAAACTTTGTATTTAGCTAACATGTTTCTTCCTATTTCCACTAGACTTGTATTCTTTATTTTTGCTACTCTATTTTGTTATAGAGTATAGGTATCACTATATTGATGTTTAATACCATAGTTTCTCAAATAATTTTCCAAAGTACTGCTTGTGAATTTGGTACTATTATCGATTTTCAACTACTTTATGGAAACCCCCATTTCTTTCTCAACATATTTTCTAAAGAATCTGAACATTTCTATAGACTCTGACTTATGATCCATAAACATAATTTTTTTCATTGTTAAAGTATAAATCTCATTTTATTGATTGATATATCATCGTCCCACACAAATTGAAATGAATAAGCTCAAGTGCTCTGGTAGATTGAATCTTAACTCTTTTACAAATTTTATTAGTCATCTTCCCTTTTTGAAAAGTTAAACAAACATCTTCTTCTCTCCTTTTCAATTCTAGAAAGTTTTGAATGGAATCAAATTTTGAAAGATTGTTCATAATTTTCTTCCCAAGGATCCCAAGTCTTTGGTACCACAATTTATTTTCTTCTTCATCACTCAAGTAATAGGAGTTGTTGAATTATCCTATTTGGAAGAGATTCCCACTAGTTCTTTATCCTTTTGTAATAACTTTTCCATCTTTCAAAATTTTTATGATACATAAATATTTTCTAAAAAACATTTTTTCCATCATCACAGAGTTTACCTAGACTAATTAAGTTATGTTTTATCCCATCAACAAATAAAAATTCCTTAGATTTCAACTTTTTCGGTTCAATCTCATTATTCTAATTCCTCTGATTTTTAAGGAACTGTCATTACCAAAGGTAACTTCTCCTCCATCACGGCTTTCAATGTGTTTCAATATTTTTATATCACCTGTCATATGTGAATAACAAATACTATCAATTATTCATGGTTTTTCCTTTTACTTTCTTTCAAATCTATCTCAGTAATAAAATCTCTTCCCTAAAATTTCTTCTTTTTAACTTCCTTTTCTTTTCTATCATAAGAAACTTATTCTAGAAGCAATGTCATACATCTTTCGGCATCATGACCATCCTAATCACATCTTCCAAAAACTTCTTCCAAGTATTCAAATTGATATTTTTTGAAAATTTTCTAACATATTAAGATATTTCTTTTCTAAATTTTTCTAGGTGAGCAAAGTTAATCATCCTTCTTCCACCATTTATTTACTTTTTTCAAACATTTTTTAGGTAGATATAGGTTATGCCAAAAATTATAAGCTTTTTTACCATAGATTATACAACACTAGAAATAGATATCAAATAATTATTTTCTATTAAAGTAAGATATTTCTTTGTATAATACTTGTTGAGGTCAATAAATTATTCATATTTCAACATACTCTAGTCATGGACCATCTTTCCTCCTATGTGATTTTTCAACTTTTATAGATTTGATAGGTTTCTCACATCCTTTTTCCAACCAAGCTCTCCCAATACTTTTTCTCAAACCTAAAATGTTAGAAAGTCATATGAAACATTATTTTGGTGGGTGAGGATTTCACCTGGTTCTTAATTTGATTCTTATCAGTAACTTTAGAAGTATCATATTTAAATTCCAAGGCTTTGTTGAAGTTTTCATTCATCTTTATCAAGTCATTTTCAGACTCAAGAATTTTTAATGAAATCTTTTTAACTTCTTCTTCCTTAACTTCCAGGTTCTCATTGAGATCTTCAACCATATTTCTCTATTCAGAAATTATAAGTTTATAACTTATGATCTCTTGAATGTATCCATCTTTTTGTTTAATGAAATATTTTCTCCCTTTGGTAACTTCGTCACAATATTTCTCCATCATTCTAATTTATATCTTGAGAGATTGTTTTCTCAATACACGCAATAAGTTCTATTCAAAGCTAAAACTCTATATAATATTCTTCACCTCCTTCTTCATTACTATTTGAGTAGTCTTAAATTTTCTAAAGTTTTGTAATGAAGGTTCTGAATTTTTCTAAATTTTCATCTTCTAAATATTTGTTTTCAGTTGATTCTGATCCATATTTATTACTCAAAATACATCCCTTGTTCCCAGTAAACTTCTTTTTATATTTCTTGGTTGATTTTTCTCCTTTGTAACTTTTGTTCCAATTTTTCCATCAAGTTTTTTCATCCAAATCATCTCAATATTCTATATATTTCTTCTTATAGAAATTAATATCAAACTATTTAATTCTACCACACACAAAACATTTGAGAGTAATTTTACCTCCATACTTTCTTCTTCCTCTTTGATAGATCTTGGATATAAGAGACCTGATTTTATCATTCAACTCATCGTCCTCTTTAACTTTGGACTTATAAGGATTAACATCCTCAACATATTGAATTTTCAACTTTCTTATATCTTCAAAATCCATTTCATCATTCATATTCTATTTAAATAGCGTAGATTTTCTCATTTCATAAGAAAAAATAAAGTTATGAAATTAATTAAGAGATAAATAATCCTTATCTTATAAATATGAAATTTTATAATCAAACCTATCAGGGAAGTTTTGCATAAGTTTCTTCACAATTGTAGAATCTAGGAAATCTCTGAATCATCTGATATTGCAAACAATTTCATTTACTCTAGTGAAGTACTCATCAATAGTTTCTTCATCTCATATTCTGATGTCTTCATACTTACTATGATATATTTTTATCTTTTCTTTCATTACTTTAGTATTCTCTTCAAAAATACTTTACATCTTATCCCACAAAATTTTTAAAAGTATTGAGACCCACCACCTTCTGATAAACATTCTCTAATAAGAACATAAGTATTGAATTTCTAACCTTTCCATCAACTTATATATTTCTATTATTTGAAAACATCATAGGATCATGTTTCTCAACATGTGTAAAACTAATAGTAACAGCAATATCCAGGCCAAGAGATGGGAGAAAAATAATCATCCAATTTCTTCATCCATAATAATTTTTTGGATCAAATGTTATAATTAGTATACTATTGAAAGAATTTATATGATCCCTGATAAAGATTCAACAAGGTAACCTTGGCTCTAATACCAATTTAACTTCTAAAGGATCGAATAACAACTGGGAATGGGGGGTTGAATCAGTTTTTCACTTTTTACAAGTTTCAATACATTTTAAAACTTAACCCCTGAAACCTATTAAGATTTATTTCCTTATTATATTTTTATAAATACTCATGCATGAAAAGGTTAAAATAAATTAAAGAACACAATATTTACAAGGTTTGACCTCAATGTGAGAACCCATATCCTTGTTATAGCCACTCTCATAGGTCTATAGAAATTCACTATTATAAAGAAGTGAATAAAACTTGTGCCAACTCCTATTAGACAACTTATATCTCCTAATATAAAGTTTATAATTAATCTAAATAGTTTACAATTTTTTCTAAGAAAAAAATTGATCCAAAAAAAGAATAAAGAATTTGTTGAAACTTCACCACAATTTCTCATTCTGAATCCTCAGTCTGATTTGGTTCGATCTAATTATCTCAATTTGATGAGGTGAGATATGATTCTCTTAAAATGATGAGGTTGAATTCTATGAACTTAGTCTAATGAATTCATTCTCAATATATATTACTAAAACTCTTCTCAAATGATCAATGAGATATTTCTCAGTCTGATTGACTCAATATGATTTTCCTCAATATAATATTTCTTGATCTAGTAAATGAATTTTTAGTTGTGTGATCTGACTCACAAGATCTTTATCTAGAAATAACATTCACTTTATTTTTTTATCCCTTTAACATTTTTGATTACATGAAAGTAATAATGAACGAATGATCTGAGAAAATATTTACAGGTGTCTCCGAAAAAATGAAGGAAACTTGAAATCTATCCTTGCTTTATTAAATTTCAAAACTCTGAAAAACACTTGCATTTAATATTATTCTTTCACTTATTAAATCCTTCTTAGATTTATCCAAGATTTATGAAAAATTAAATTTCAATTTTGACCTCTTCAACTCTTCATAAGACTTTTGTAATCTACTTTTTTAGTATTCTTCATAATCAACTCATTGTGATCTATTTCGTTCTCATCTCATTTCGATTCATTTCATTCTCAACTCATTATTATATTTTTCTTTCTCATCTCATTATGATATGCTTCTTTATCAGAACATTATGATCTATTTCCTTCTCAAATAATTATGATTTTGTTTCCTTCTCAGATCATTACAAATCTATTTCCTTGTCAACTAATTATGAATCTGTTTACTTCTCAGCTCATTACAAATTTATTTCCTTATTATCTCATTATGAATATATTTATTTCTTAGCTCATTATGATTTCTTTTTATTTCTCATATCATTATGATTTTTGTTTCTTTCTCAGCCCATTATGATAGAATTCTTCACTCTATAACTTTGAAATTCTTCAAACTTCATCATCTTTAATAAATCTAACATCTTGAAACTACTGAGTCTGGTACTTCTAGAATCGATACAATATTTATGATTCCTCCATTTCTCAAAATATTTTATCATGATTTTGTTTCATGATTTATGTGAAATTCATGATCATAAAAGAATTATCTAAATTAGTTTATAAAGTTTGGGAACTTTATAACTTCTAACTTTACAATCTTCTTTCAAAACTCTTTTACAACAATTTTAATTATTTACTCAACAAATTATTTCCTTATCTAATTATTTAAAAGTAAAACTTCTAGAAATTAACAATTTCATCCTCCAATTATTTTGGATCTAATGATCTGAATCTGATGTCAATGGATCTGATACTCTATATTTTTTTTCTTTTTGGTCTGATCTTCTAATTCTGGAAAAAAATTTCCTTAAAAAACATTTCTCCCCCTTTATGTTTAGGTTTGAACATTAATTAACTTTAAACTTTATTAAAAAAACTCATTATGATGGACGGGGTCCAATTCCTGAATAACAAACGCATTCTTATATGAAAATGTTAGTTTTTAAAAAATAAAAAAAAACTTTATTAAAACAATTTATCATAAAGGTTCTTTAGAACCCCATGGGTATTTGGATCATCAGTTAGTGTCCCACACCCCATTTCTTAATCAAACACATATATCACATATATCACATCATTCAATTTTAATTAGCATTAACCTTCTTATCACATTCCTTAATCAAATAATCAATAAATTAATTTAAAAATAATTAATCCAATTCAATAAAGTGTATAATCACAACAATTACTATTAATTAATTCAATAATTAATTAATCTAATTCACAATATCTATACTTGAATAATTAATTCAACAGTTAATTATTCTAATAAATTTCATAATCTCACATCTCATTAATTAATTCAATAATCAATTAATCAAATCAATTTCATAATCTCAATATCAAATTAATTAATTCAACAATTAATTAATATAATTAAATCAATTACATACTAATATCAATTATCATTAATTTATTCAAAAATTAATTAATCTAATTGAACCATCTCAAAATCCTTAATTTCACAAAACCTTAATTAATTTATTCGCCAAATTAATTACTTCAATTTAAGAAACTTGTTTTCTAATCAACCAATATAAATTATAAAATTACATACACTTAATTGAAATCAAGACTTTAGGATTTTAATAATATACAACCTTTCTCAATTTGTTGAAAAACTCTTGATAATGGAAATCTCTAATTTGAAGTTGATCAATCATGAACATGTTGTACAATGATTAGACCCAAATCCTTGATCCAAGATCAAACAAATCAAGGTACAAAAAACCTTGATCTAGATATAGAATTAAAAGCAGATAAACATCCCTATTTTATTTAGGAAGAGGATTAGGATAGAGATAGAGAGAGATCTTATCATGAAGAAACACATACTTTGGTGGTGCAGATCTTCAATTCGAGATTCAAATCACAAAGAAAGAAGGTTAGAAGGTCTTTGAATCCATCTTGGAGCCTCCAAAATGAGATAGAATGTTTAGGGTCATGTTAGGGCTGATTAGGGGTTAATACGAGGGATTCAAGAATTTAAAAAAATAGACTTAATTAAAAACCCATGCATGGTTTTTTGGGCAAGGGCACATGGTTTTCAAAATTATTCACCTTAACCATGTACCTATTCTAGGGGGTTCGAAATTTCTTCTAAAATGGTGCATATTTTGAAAAACTGTGATCCATCTATGCAATCCCTCTCTATGAGGGGTTATATGGTTTTTTATGCTAGGGCACATAGTTTGGGAAAACCATTCACCTACCATGAACTACCCTTCATCATTCCAATTTTCTCAAATTTTCACCCAAATGACCCAAGATAAAACCCAAAAAATGTGCTCAAAATAAGGTAAAATAATACCTAAAACCAAGATTGAGACATATTCAAAAAAATTATGTTCTTACAATCTACCCACATTATAAAAGCTCATCCTTGAGATGTATTACAAATCATCTCTAAGATTCTGACATAAAAATATTGGTCTATTGATCCAATATGTCTGCTTCTCTATTACATGTTTCCTCCTACACATTCTCATGTTTCCATAATACATGAACTATCGACACAATCTTTCCCTGTAAAACATTCTCACTGTGATCTAATATAGTATCAGATTCTCCTCAAAGGATGCATCTCTCTTAAGCTCAATATCATCCACATCGATCACATGATAAGGGTCGAGGTGAAACCACTGGAGTTATGACACATGAAAAACATAATAGGCATCATTGTACCTCTATGGGAGAGCCAATTGGTATGCCACCAGACCGATTCTCTCAACAACCTCAAATAGTCAAACAAACTTGGGTGTCAACTTTCCCTATCTTTTTATCATGCGGTGACCCATTCTAGGTGAAAATTGAAGTAATACATGATCACCCTGTGTAAATATGATAGTTAATCAATGTCTATCAGTATATGAATTTTGTCTACTCTAATATGTATCCATATGCTTTTGAATCAGCTGAACCTTCTCTGACATCTCCAACATAGGACTTGTTACCAACAGCTCTGACTCTCCTACCTCCATCTAGAATTGAGTTAATATGCATGACCTACCAAAATTTTCCTCATATGGTTCCATCTGTATAGTTTCCTAATAACTGTTGTTATAGGAGAACTCTGCCAAAGCTATGTGCTTATCCCAAGACCCACCAAAGTCTTGGACACACTCCTAAAGCATATCCTAAAGCACATGTATTGTATGATCCAAATTCCCGTCTGTCTATGGGTGGAAATTCATACTCAATAAAACTTGTGTTTCAAGCTCTTTTTGTAATCCCTTCGAGAAGTGTGAAGTAAAACATGAGTCACAATATCAAACTATGGCACCCCATGCATATGGACCATTTCTTGAACATACAAATCACCCATCTACTTCACTAAGAAAGTCTCTCATATATGCAAGAAATACACTACATTGGCCAAATGATCCACAACCACACAAATAGCATCATTATTCTAAGTAATCCTCAGGATACCCACCACAATGTTCATGGTATTGTTGTCCCACTTCCATTATAGAATGGTAAATGGTTGTAGTAAACATCCATACCATTGAATCTCGGCCTTCACATGTTGACAGGTGTAGCATCATTTCATGAACCCTAATATCTCCTTTTTCATTCTCTTCCACCAAAACTATTTTTGTAAGTCACAATAAATTTTAATCACACCTGAATGCACCACCCACTTTGAGGCATTAAATTCATGCATCGTCTCCCCTTTCATAATCATGGGAATAATAACCTGATTCCGAACATATTTAATCTCATCCTCATCAATTATCTAGTCTGAAGGTGTCTCCCCACCTTAAAGGATTTACCTCAAGGCCCAATATTCCATATCCTCATACTTATTATCCTCGATATGTCTCCAATGTGTAGAATATACTAAAACTGATATGATATCCAATTGATTTTGACCCACCTGAGCCAAAACATAAATCTCATCTAGTAAATCGATCATATTCCACTCAACACTAGACTCCTGAACTTCCTGAGTGTGAGTTTTCCTACTTAAAGTGTCAACCACAATGTTTCTCTTCCTGGGATATATGCTAGATCAAAGTCAAAAGATATCATATACTCAACCCACCTCCACTTTTAGATATTGAAATATCATTGAGAAAATATATATTTAAAGCTCTTATGATCTGTAAACACAATAAACTTATCTACCAAAATATAATGTCACCAATACACTGTATAAAATTCGTTGTCATGTATAGGTTAGTTTCATTAATGTGTCCTCAATTTCCTAAACACATAATCCACAACTTGATCTCCTAACATCAACACTCCTCTATGCATAATCCGATGTGCATCACAAAACACCGTATAATCCTCACCTGGCTTAGGTAGGATCAATATTGGTGTTGTATTCAAACGCTTCTTCATATTTTAGAAGGAATTATCACATTATTATCTCCATTAAAACGTTATCCCATTCATGGTCAAGATAGAAAGTGGTGCTTCCAAATAGGAAAAGTCTTGGATAAATCTCCGATAATAGATATTTATCCCCAGAAAGCTACAGATATCGAAAACTTTCTTGGGATACTTCTAATATATAACTGCATTAACTTTCTCTAGGTCCACTAACCCACCTTCCTCTGATATGATGTGACCCAAGAAGTATACCTTATCAATACAGAACTGATACTTAGATAGATTTACATATATATAATGATCTTTCAGTGTACTCAAGATGATGCTAATATGTTGAGCATGATCGTCATGAGTCTTGGAGTACACTAAGATTTCATCCACAAATACTAACACAAACTGATCTAGGTATGGATGGAAGATTTTTTTAATCAGGTCCATAAACAATGTTGGTGAATTCATCAGCCTGAATGGGATCATGATAAGCTCATAAAGGATATACCTATTTCTAAAAAAAGTCTTTGTTATATCAATAAGTCTAACTCTCAATAGATGTTACCCTGATCTAAAGTCAATCTTGGAGAAAACACAAGCTCCTGACAATTGTTCAAACAAATCATTGATATGTGGAAGAGGAAACTAGTTCTTCACAGTCATTTGGTTCAACTTATGGTAATCAACACATAAGAACATAGTCTTATCATCCTTCTTTGAAATTAAAACTAGAGAACCCCAAGGTGATGTACTCGGATGGATAAACCCCTTATACATCAACTCTTCTAGATGAGTCTTGATCTCTTAAAGTTTTTTCAATATCATTCTATATAGTGAAATAAAAACTAAATCAGACCCCTATATGAGATCAATTGTAAATTCCACATCTCTCTCAGGAGGCATCCCAAATAATCATTCAATAAAAATCCTAAAACCATTCCACTATGGGAGGAAATACATCCTACTTTACACCCTCATCATCCAGCAATAGACTAGAAACTTGGGTGTTGTGCTCCCCCTATTTCTAATGAACTTGCACCATACAACACGCCTTGATATCCCACCCTATTTAATGAATATATTTGTCACCCTTAGGAGATGTAAAAGACACTATATTATGGTAAAAATCTATGTGGAATCGGTATGCTACTAACCAGTCCATACAAATAATTAGGTCAAATCTGAACTTATCAAGGATATAAATTTCCCATATAAAACGATACTCCCTAGTCTTGATAGAACACCCCTTGCACAAACAGATGTCTCTATATCATAATACCAAAGGTGAATCTATCATCAACACCCCACTCACAAAAGCCACCTCCATGCTCAAACCATTCACAAGTTTTGTAGAAATAAAGGAATGAGAAGAACTATTATAAAATAATTCACTAGAAAGTGTAGAATCAACAATAATAGTACCTCTTACTGTCAATGGTCCAGACTCATTATCCACAATAGTAGGTTGAGTTTCATGTAACTTTCCTACTCCTTGTACATTTTATGTATTCAGATTCCCTAGAGATTCACCACTCTACTAATATAGGCACTCTTTCCCCAAAACTCCACATCTATTACCTCTACCACCATGGCCAGTAAAACTCCAAATACCAGACTGATGAGGTGTATAAGATTACCTTCCTAAACTCTATATATGTATAGATATTCTATCACTACCCATCTATTGTGGGATCCTACCGAACCTCTGTATATGTCACATCCTACTACAATATTGGCACTCTACCGGTGGTCGGGGACAATAGATATGATAGTGGCTCAGCCTACCATACTGGTGGAAAATAACTTGGCTAATATCATGTTTAACTAATCCTTCCCCAGGGAAAATCTTCTTCCCATTGCATTAATACCACTTTGTAACATCCTGACCCAAGTGCCACACACCGGTGCCCCGGGCTGGTCGGCTATGTTAACTTAGGCGCTACTCCTTATATGCCATGACTGCCGACTAGCAGCGCAAGTATAATATCAATCATGGGGAGATTATGCCCTATTTACCAAAGTTTCACAATAGCATAACATAAATAAGAAACAACCAAAAGATATAACCATAACTAGAATAACAACAATATCACATGATGACCAAAATAGAAAATACAATATCCGAAACTAAATAGTAGTTATGTTATACCAATACATGTCAAGTGTCAATATGCAAAACCCAAGATAAATAAAGACACTGATAACTCCCAACTGGGTCCCAGCACCACGTTTGGTTCCCACATCCATGCTTCATCCTAACTCAGAAATCTAATATAGGACCCATTCCCTTAACCTATCTTATAACCATGAAATCTATTTAGGTACCGATCGGGTATCCGGAGTAGGGTGTGAGTACAACTCAGTACCACACCACTAATGGTGTCTAAAACAATATCCAGTCAAGCAGTGTATATAGAGGTATAAATAGTAAAAAAAGAAATAAGATAAATAGTTTACATTTTTTTAATTACTTTTTATTTAACCAAATAAACCCTAGGTTCCCGAGGACACCTGAACTAAACAATACTTGCTTCAGTCCATGTCATAATCTAAACCATATCACATAATCAATTAAAAATTCATTAGAACACATGGGATTTAATTATTCATTTCAATTCAATTCATTACACGACCACTTGGAATAATAATCTAATTCCAATATCATGGGTGTAGAACATCATGTCTAGAACCCTATGGGTATTTGGAGAATCTCTCCCTATCTCACACCTCATGGTTATTTAGAACATCATTCCTTCTCCCATACAAATATTCACATTCATTAATTTGGGCCTAGAACACCATGGTTAGGACCTCAGTGGGTATTTGGAGCATCAGTTTGTATCCCACACCCCATTTCTCAATCAAACACATATATCACATCATTCAAGGTTAATCACCATTAACCTTATTATCACATTCCTCAATCAAACAATCAATTAATTAATTCAACAATTAATTAATCCAATTACATCAATTCAGGTCCAAGTAGCTTTTTTTCTCCAACTTCATCCCAACAGGTTGGAGTTCTACATCGCTTTCCATACAGAGATTCATATGGTGGCATCTGAATACTCAAGTGGGAGCTATTTTTGTATGAGAACTCAACCAATGGGATATGATGATCCCATCCACCTTTGAATTATAGAGAGCAAGCTCTTAGCATATCTTTAAGCATCTGAATAGTCCTTTCAGATTGGCCATCAGTTGGGGGGTGATAGGCCGTGCTGAAATTTAATTCGGTACTCAAATCATGTTGAAGGCTCCTCCATAATTTAGATGTGAACCTTGGATCATGGTCAGAGACAATTGAGAGTGGAACACCATGCAGTCTCACCACATCCTTCACATATATCTTTGCAAGTTGTTCAAGCGACAGGTCTTCCCGAATAGCGATAAAATGGGCAGTCTTGGTGAGTCGATCAACCCCAACCCATATCGCATTATTTCCCTTTGACATCTTCGGGTGACCCATGACAAAGTCTATAGTAACATTTTCCCATTTCCACATGGGTATAGGCAATGGTTGCATCATACCTTTGGACTTTTGTTGCTCAACTTTAACTTTCTGACATACCAAGCACCTTGATATATATTCCACAATCTCCTTCTTCATCTTATCCCACCAGAAGTATTCTAGGAGATCACTGTACATTTTTCTACTCCCAATATGGATAGACAAAGTTGAGTTATGTGCATTTTCCAATAGCTCCTTCTTTATCCCGTGTGATGAAGGCACACAAAGCCGCGTTCCAAACCGAATCACACCATCATCATTAACATGGAACTCTTTCAGCTTCCCTTCCTTTACTATATTTACCCTCTTTTGTATCTCCACATCATCCTTTTTTGCTTCCTTAATCTTCTCCTTGATGGATGGTTGCGCAATCATTTGGGAAAGGTAGTATGTATCCCCTTCCCTTATGATTTCCAAATCCATCCTTTGCATATCCAAGAAGATAGGGTATTTCTCATTCCACAGCGTGGATAGAGTAGCAGGTTCTTTTCTACTTAGAGCATTAGCTACCTTGTTTTCCTTTCCATTATGATAGTGAATAGAGCAATCGTAATCCTTTATTAGCTCTAACCATCTCCTTTGACGCATGTTGATCTCCTTTTATGTGAATATATACTTTAAGATCTTGTGGTCGGTGTATATGTCACACTTCTCTCCATAAAGGTAGTGCCGCTATATTTTCAAGGAAAAAATCACGGCTTCCAGCTCTAGATCATGCGTCGGGTAGTTCTGCTCATGGATCTTTAACTTTCGTGAGGCGTAGGCTATCACATTATCATTTTTCATGAGTACACAACCCAAGCCTTTCTTTGAAGCATCATTGTATATCACAAAACTTTCTCCACTTTTCGGTAGTGTGAGTACAGGTGCAGTGGTCAGCCTTCTCTTTAGCTCCTTGAAGCTTCCCTCACATTCTTCCATCCAGACATACTTTACCCATTTCCTTGTTAACTTAGTTAGCGGGCTTGACAATCGTGAGAAGTTTCTCACAAAACATCGGTAGTACCCAGCTAATCCCAAAAAACTACGGATTTCTGTGACACTAGAGGTCCTAGACCATTCCTCAATCACCTTTGTCTTTGAAGGATCCACAGAAATTTCCTCACTTGTGATCACATGTCCCAAGAATGTGACTTGCATCATCTAAAAGTCACACTTTCTGAACATGGTGTACAACTTATCCTTTCTTAATGTCGCCAACACAAGTCTTATATGTTCTTCATGTTCCTCCTTGTTCTTGGAGTATTAGAGAATATCATCGATAAAAACTACCACAAATTTGTCAAGGTAATGTCTAAAGACTCTATTCATCAAATCCATGAAGATTATAGGGGAATTAGTAAGTCCAAAGGGCATCACCAAAAACTAATAGTGTCCATACCTTGTACGGAAGGAAGTCTTCTGAATATATTTATTCTTCACCTTTACTTGATGATATCCAGAACAAAGATTCACCTTTGAGAAGTATTTAGCTCCTCTTAACTAGTTGAACAAGTCATCAATCCTTGGGAGAGGATACTTTTTCTTTTTTGTGATCTTGTTGAGTTCCTGATAATCGATAAACAGCCGCATTGCTCCATCCTTATTCTTCACAAAGAGCACTGGCGCACCCCAAGGGGATGCACTAGGGCGTATAAACCCTTTTTCCAGATGCTCTTGCAGCTACTTCTTTAACTCCTACGGTTCAATAGGATCCATCCCATAGGGACACTTTGAGATAGGAGTAGCTCCGGGTATGAGTTCAATTGAAAACTCTACCTCACAATCCGGGGGAATTCTGGGTAACTCTTCGGGAAATACATCTCCGTATTCAATCAAGATGGGAATTTCCTCAAGGTTGGAATTTTCCTTTAACTCAACCATTTGGGTGAGGTATGCTTCTTCATAGAGAATCAACACCCACACCATCGAAGGATTATTCAAAGGAGATTCATGATCTTCCTTGAATTTGAATAGGAGCATGTGTTGGTTCAAAATATGAAAAGATATTTCCTTTTCCTGACATTTGATATGTGCTCTATATAACGAGAGCCAGTCCATTCCCATTATAGCATCTAATTCCACCAAGGGAAGTATTACGAGATTTTCCGGAAGAATCTTACCACATAGGCCAATAGGAGAAGAGTCAAACACTTGGGTTTCAATGATTGCACCACTTGGTGTTTTTACATATATCTCTACTTCAAGGTTTTGGGGCTTCGATTCTATAGTTCTATCAAACTTTCAAGATATAAAGGAATGCGTAGAACCATAATCAAATAAGACTTTTTCCATTATTAAGTGAATAGAAAGTGTACCTTGTACAACTTCATTATCATGCTCCACCTCCACAGTAGTGATGGAATAAGCCTTCCCTTGTTCATTTGGATTTGGTGGCTGCTGACACTGATTACCCTTGATAGCTCAAGGTTTAGTTTACTGGTTTGCATAGTGCCCTAGATACCTATAGTTGTAGCATTGAACCATGAGTGGTTCTCTCCTTTATTTTTCCACATTCTCCTTCCTTTTCGTGTCTTTTCAAAACTCTTGAGCATGATGTCCTTCTTTCCCACACTTGAAGCACTTCCCCATCCCTTTGAGGCAGTTCCCATGGTGCAACTTCCCACATTTTTGGCATGTGGGTTGTTGATTTTTCTTCCCACTTTTTTAATTAGATCCACCGGCATGAAACTCCGTCTTTCTTTTCTTATCACCATAACCATGGGAACATTATTAAAACTTCATATCCACTTTGAGAGCACACTGAACAACTTCATCATAACTCCCAAAGTCTCGAATTATAAGATCCTTTTGAAGGTGTGCTTTTAATCCACTAAAGAATCTATCAATTTTTCTGTCATTGTTGATAACAAAAACCGAAGTGTACCTTGAAAGCCTTGTGAAATTCACTTAATAGGTTGTGATAGAATCACATTCTTTTTGTTTGAGATCTATGAATTCTCTCTACATCTTCATACAAAGAGTTCGTGGGAAATACTTATTAAGAAACATTATCTTAACGTCTTCTCATTCCATATCTTCAATTTCCCCCCTTGGCTTGGTGTTATTAATCAAAGCCCACCATTGATTAGCTTCTCCATATAGAAGATAAATGGCTAGGGCCAACTTCTCTGTCTCATAATAGTGAAGCACAGAAAAGATCTTCTCCATGTATTTGACCGACTGTTCCGCAACTAGTGTATCGAAAGATCCACAAAACATCAGTGGTCCTTACCGCATAAAACATTTGATAGTCAGTTGCTCCCTCTTTGGTGAAAAAGGGTGTTCCCCATTATTATGTTTATTGTTCATAACCTAAGATAATTGGGTAATCATCGCCATGAAGTTTTGAACTCCACCTCCCAAATCATTGGGGATGTCGTTCGGGCAATCGTTTCATTGGCCCCCGCATGAGTTGTTGGCCTGATTTCTCCTGGTTCCCACCATTTTCTAAAATAGAAAAGGTTAGAACAAAACATAAGTAAACAATTCATGAATAACTTATTCATTTAAACAATTTATACTAAAAACATAACATATGGTATCCCTGTGTAAATATTCTTGTGTGCATATTTTTACTTAGTCTCATGCTAGAGGTTTTCTCTAGGCTTCACTAATCCTAATTCCCAAATTAACTAAACCTTTCCTTTGATACCAACTATAGCATCCTGATCCTTTTCTTACATTAATATTACATCATTTTAAAGATAAAAAACATAATAGTATTACACATAGAGTATCCAAAGGTTTAGAGTCTTGCAAAAACTAGGACCACACATAACAAATACAACATCAAGCATAAACATTTATTTAATTTCTTCTTCTCTAGCTTCTTATTGGCACTTGTTCTCTTCTTAGTACATGTATCCACCTAAGGATATACATCAAAAGGGGTGATCTAGAAGCCCATTAGTAGGATAGATAAGAACAATATATCATGGGGTGATCATAAATCATAACATGGGAAAAAGATCATGAACATGAGAGGAAGCATATATAAGACTTGAAATGTGGAAATGCATAAAAATGAAACATCATGTATTAGTGGTTAATAACCACACATACTTGTGAACCAAGCTAGAATCATGTTCACTCATCATTTCACATTTACTCATGAGATTCGTCACTTTACCCAATGCATTGGAGCGCTTTATAATTCCGGGCGCACCCATCACTTTGAAACATTCATATTGCGCTATATAATTCTGAGAGCACCCATCACATCATAACATTATCATTATCATGATTTCCACATAGATTACATATCAAAAATTAACATAACTAACCCATGTAAAGGAATAGGTTTCATCTCATAAGAACACATTCATAAACTTTAGGTTCCCAAATGAAAGAGGTAATAACATACATGTTACAAGAACCATCCACTTTGAGTGAAAAGTAAAAGGTGTGTTTAAAAGAAGAGTTCTTTTGGAAAACATTTTGTTTGACATAAACAATAGTGGAAAACATGTATATCCCAAAAAAGGAAAGAAAATTATGAACAAAATATTTTATAATAGTAACCGTATCAAAAATGGAGTGAAAGAGGGAGAACCCGAAGGATGAAGGTTGAGTTCGAGAATTTCCCCTTACCTTGTATTTGAATGCTTCCTTATCTTTAATGTCATGAATAATGAAATTATACTCATTAATTAGAATTGTAGAACCTTGTGTGCATTAATATGGTTCATTATAGTTTCATTAAGTGATTTTATGTGCCTTTGGACGAGTTATAGAGTTTAAAAACATTATTCAGGAATGTTTGTTTTTATGGTTTTCTAGAGTGGTTCACTTGTATTCTTAAATTGAAGTTTGGGTAAAACATGGATAAACATCCAGAACTGATATGTTATTAATGATATTACAGTATTTTTAATGATTTTATAATTAATTATATTATATCCATGTGTATGAATCATTAGATAAGAATTAAATGATGATTATTTGGGTTAATTTTAGTGATGTTTTGATCATAATGAACCTTTTTTATTTTATCACTATAAATATGGTCATAAGTTAGTTCCAGAACTTTAAATAGGAGATAATACATATAATATGTTCTGGTTCGACCATAAAAATGGTTTGATTACCAGATATGTAGGTAGAAATAGAATAAGAAAGCATGTCATTCTTGAAGGTGATAAATTAATACCTCACGAACAACGTGCTCTTTAATAAAATAAAAGGAAGTGGGAAAGGGGTTGGATGGTATAATATCCCATTATCATCATAAAATTATATTATATGTATAATAATGGAGTTACAATACCATTTTTATGAAGATAGGTGGGGAGATATCAAGAAGTGAACATGAACTTGAAAGGAAATTAAAGAAGAAGAGGGAGAGAAATTACCTCTTAAATCTTCCTCTTGAGATCCTCCTTGAGGGCCTAAGATTGGTCTTTGGATGAGACCAGTAGCTCTTGAACGTGGGATAAGGGCTATGTAAGGTGTTTGGTCAGATTTTAGAGAATTCTTGGAGCTTGAGAGGTGTGAGGAAATGCGGGTGTGAAGGGTGGTATTTATAGTGGAGGGGAGAGGGGTTTCCTTAATATATAATTCATTAGTTTATTAATTTCCCCTAAGACAAGTAATAGTGAGCCTTAAATGACAAATAACAGTAATTTTATCATGCGATCCTAAACCAAGTGGTCTTACATCATCATAACATCACACATGACTCTATAATTAGCTTATTTAGCTTATTTTTGTAAATTATGGTATTTCACTATTCATCAAAAATTCAAGTGTTTTAGAAAAATCCCAAAAATTTACCCCAACAATTTTTCGACATGTAGAATCAAAAATTAAATTCCATTTTTCAAAAATAATTTTCTAAATGTTATTTATTTAATATTTAATTAAAATCATGATTTACTTAAAAAACTGTTTTTAAGATTAAAACGGATTTTATAGTGCTTTCAAAAATTACGTAGGGTCTTATAAAATTATCTAAAAGCTATAAGACTTTGATTTGATAAATAATTAATACATTTTAAGAAAATACATTTTTTTAAATAATTATTTATTTATAATTAATTATTTATGACTTACAAAATTCCAAAACGTTTACTAAGGTCAAATTTTCACTTTCTAAGATGTCTAAATTTTATTTAATTATTCATGTGTAAGGTTACTATTATGTTGGATGATTTACTATTCATAAGGATCACATTAGTATTCATAAGGGTAGGTTACTATTCAAAAGGGTATGTTACTATTCACCGAAAATTATTTTTGTTTCATTAGACTCCAAAAAACATCTTGAACACAACCGTGTATGTCAGATTTTCAAAATTCCCAACACAGAAGTGGAAAACTTATGTTTAAAGGTCACTTATCACTTAGTAGTTCATTATGTTGTTTTTTCATGTTATTTTATGAAATAAATATAAGAAGGTAATTTCCATTGAAAAACTTTTGTTCGTTACACTCATAGTCTCAAAATTCTCATATGATCCCCATTTATCAAATCACTCTTACTTCCATACAAGGAATTCATTCTCCCACTATATTGATTAACCTGTAAAGACTTTCCTCATAATAAACTCCACACTGTATATATTATCATCAATAATAATCATCTATGGTGATCCTCTTACTCTTGATCATATATTAGAAATGGTTTTTATTTATAATTTCCAATTTTAAACTCTTCATTACTCCATCACTCCCATGATCGGTCCATCCCAACTAGTTTTTAACAAAAACTCCCATTATATTCTATAATACACACATGCCATCTCTTAAACAAAAAATCCATTAGAAAACCCATCCTGTGATGTGAAATTACAAGAAAAAAAATTCAACACTCCCATGTGGAAACTTTAACAGAACTAAAATGAACCCATTATGATATCAACACCTAATTAATTTAAAACCCAACTCATTAACCAGAATGAAAATGTAAAGACACACAAGATCCACCTATTTTATCTTCTAAATTATACTCCTTAGCATGATCTATCCTATAAAAAAAATTTAAAGTAATCCAAACAAGTAAAAATATATTGAATGAGAAAAACTAATTCATACTAGAAATAAAATTAGGAACAACTAATTAACACATTATAAAAGATATTCAAAACTTCAAGAGAGCTAGTTGGATCCGAGAAAATCTAAAATTAAAGTCACAACAATGAATTTGAAAAAACCCAAGTTTATGATGATGTTAATGTAATAATGAAGTCCACCTAATTGAAAAATCATCGATTAGAGATTATATGCCAAAGAACAACCAAAAAATAGACAAAGGACAATGTGTGAGGCTTACTTGAGATCTATCTTCGATGTGTAACACAAAGCTGATGAAACCTCAGGGATGATTAAAATCATAATGTGAAATTGGATAACAAAATCAAAGAAATGATAGATTTATGTCTTGGGTAAGAGAGAAATGAGACCTTCATAGTTATAATGGAATACTACAAAATGAACCCTCAATCAATTCATAAACGTTTTAAAGATTTTGTACATCAGTTATAATTTAACAGACATAAAAATAAAATTTTTCATGTTAGTTATATTATAACCGATGTAAAAAATCACTCTTTTACATAGGTTAAATGAAATAAATAACATGAAATAGTAGAGAATATGCATTTTTCATGTTGGTTTTTATATAAAAGACATGAAAAATGAATTTTTCATATCACTTAATGGAAAACTGATGTAAAAAATTAATATTCTTAGATTTTCATGTCAGTTCTAAATAACCGAACTGAAAACTCCAATGTTATAAATAGTTTTTATACTAGTGAAATCATGAACTTGAGAAATATTTGGGGGAAGTTCAAAGAGATACGAAATTGTCCTAATACAATCCAGAATTTACAAGGGACCGATATATCTAAGTATTTTCTTTCCCTTCATTCCAAATATCATAACATTCTTACAAGGAGATATTCATAGGAATACCTTGTCACTAACTTCTAACTCAATATCTCATTCATGATTATCAGAATAACTTTTTTGTTGAATTTAAGCTTCCCTGATGTGCTACTTAATAGACCTAATCTTATCTTACATTTCTTTAGTTAGATCAGGTCTCAATAGATTTCATTCTCCAACTTCATCTCTACACATTGGAGTTATGAAATTATTTCCATTAAGGGAATCATATGGATCCATTTGAATTTTTGAGTAAACCCTATTTTTATAGGGAAACTCAACCAGAGAATGTTATTGATCACAACCACTTTTAAAATCGATAAAACCTTCTCTCAATATAATTTATAGGGTTTGAATGGTTCTATAAATCTAATAATTTATCATTGAATGATATTAAAGTTCAAATCTATATTCAAATATTACTGAATTCTTCTCCAGAACATTGAGGTAAACCTCAGTTCCCTATTAGATACAATAGAATGTGGTACTCCATGCAACCTTCCCACTTCATTGATGTATATCTTGGAAAGTTGATCAATTTATAAATATTCTCTTATTGTAGTTAAATGTGCAGACTTCATAAGGAGATTGACTATAACCTAAATAGAATTATGTTTTTAAGAGGTTTTGGGGAGTCTGATGATGAAATCCATGGTAATGTTTTCTCATTTCTATCCAGGTATAGGTAATGGTTATAACATTCCCTTAGACTTTTATCTCTTAGCCTTAACATGTTGGCATACCAAGCATCGATATATATACTCTATAATATTACCTTTCACGTTATCCCACTAGAAATATTCTTTTAGATCTATATATATCTTTAAACAGCTAGGATGAATAGAGAATAATGAACAATAATCTTCTCCAACATCTACTTCTTCATGTATAGTGTTAGTGAGACACATAGTAGGTTTATAAAACTTATAATTCTATCATTATCATGGTTGTACTCAGGAACATTCCTCACCTTACTCTAAAGTTACAAATATTCCTTTTATACCTTCTTAATCCTCTCATAGATGTATGGTTGAATATTCATCTAAGAAAGATAATATATGTCCCCTTTCCCCATGATTTCAAAATTTTTCTTCTACAAATTCATAAGTATTAGATGTCTTTCAATACTCATCAGGAAAAAACTATCATAATATTTCTGACTCAAATCATCAGCCACCTTTTTGCCTTCCCATGGTGTTAATCTGTTGAAAATTTATAATATTAAATCAACTACAACTATCTCCTTTGGTTTATATTTAAATCTTTTTTCAGACATATACTATAATCACTTATTATTAGTTTATATATCACATCATTCACCATAAAGGTAATTCTTTCATATTTTCAATGAAAAAATTATCCCTGATAACTCCAAATCATAAGTCAAGTAATTTTTGCCATGAATTTTAAATTAGAGAGAGGCATATTCTATCACCATATCATTCTATATAAGAATACATCCCAATCCAATCATTGATGCACTGCTATAAATCCCAAACCCTTCTTCACTACAGGGTAGTGTGAGTATATGTGAACTGACCAAAATTATCTTCAATTCCTTGAAATTATCCTCATATTCATCTATCTTCAAGATCTTGGCTCCCTTATATGTCAAATTGGCCTGTGGATTTGAATTCCATGCGAAATTTCTCAAAAATCATCAATAGTATTCTATCAACCAATGAAATCTGTGGATATCGGTCACCATAGTTTGTCTATTTCATTGATAAACAAATTTATACTTTGAAGGATCCACTGATATACCCTCACTTGAGATTATATGATGTAATAATGAGACTTTATATAGATAAAATTCACACTTGGTAAATTTGGAACATAACTTCTCTTTTTTCAAGGTCAATTGTAAAATCCTCAAATGTTCTTCATGATCTTACTTTCCCTTTAAATTCATAATAATATCATCTATAAATACTACCAAAAATTGATTAACATAATAACTAAAGACTCTACTCATTAAATACATTAATATAACTATATAATTTCTAAGTACAAATAGAATTACGATGAATTTATAATGACCATACATCATACAAAAGGTTTTTTTAGGTATATCATCCTTTTTTACCCTTGGTTGGTGATATCCTGATCAAAGATCTATCTAGAAATAATATTTATCTCCTTATAATTGATCAAACTGATCGTTAATATGGGGTCGAGGATACTTTTTCTTAACAGTGATCTTGTTAAGTTCTTGATAATCAATACAAATACGCACTAAATTATATTTCTAATTAACAAAAAGAACATGTGAACCCCATATAGAAGCATTAGTTTTAATGAATCCCAAATCAATATTCTACTATATTATATTCTTCAATTCCTACAACTCAATCGGGGACACTCCATATAGAGTCTTTGAAACATGGGTAGAATCATGTATGAGTTTTATTAAAAACATCACTTCATGATTTGGGGAAAGGTTGGGAAATTCCTCAGGAAATACATTATCTTATTCCTAAATAATAGGAAAAAATTTAATGTTGAGTTTCAACCAAACCATTTGAGATAAATATCCCTCACTCATAGGATATAAAATCTATATGATGGAATTAATTTCCATTGGGAGTTTAGGTTCATACCCACACTTATAGAAAATCATAGGTTGATTATGAATATCAAATGTAACTTCCCTTCTTCAACAATTGACATTCACTTTATACTGAGAGATCAAATTCATTCCCAAAATAACATCAAATTTAACTAGGGTAATAATAATATGATTTTTAGGAAGTACATTCCTGTAAAATTTTATTGAAGATAAGCTATAGACTTAAGTGAAAAAAATGTACCATTAGAAGTTTCACTGATAACTCGACATATAATCATTAAGGTGAAGATGTGAAACCCTTATAAAATTATTCAAATATAAAATAGTGGGTAGAACCTATATAAAATAAAACATTTTTAATTATATAGTGGATAATAAGTTTACCTTTAACCATGGAATTCTCCTATCCCACTTTAGTGGTTGTGATTGAATAATCTTTCCCTTTATCTTTTGAATTCAAACATTTTTTGATGTATATTATCCCCATTATCCCTTATATTAGGGTATTTATTCACATAATTCCAAAACTACTTGCACATAAATCATAGAAGTGTGGTCATTGTATTCAGTTGATATTTATCTATATTCATTTCATTGACTGACCTCTTCACGTCACCTCAATGTTATTTTTCTCGATAGATGGGACTCTGACACTTGAATCATCTTCATGATTCTTTCAGGATGAGTGCTCATTTCTAAATTTTTGTCATGTAGGTTGTTGAAAAATATTCTTCAATCTATGTTATGTTCCACTAGTGATTCCATAAAACTCCATACTCCTTTTCTTATAACCATAACCATTAAAATTAGGGTTTTTAGCTTCCATTTACACTTTGATTTCACATTAACAATCTCTTCATATTTTCCAACATCCCTTATGGATAATGAATTTCAAATATTTAGTTTCAAACAACTAAAGAATAAATCAATCTCAATTTTTATGTTGATGATAAAACCATAAGATAACCTCACAAGTCCTGTAATGTTTTATTAATATATACCAATGGATTTATCATCATTATAATTAAATTCTAGAAATACCCTCTTATTTTTGTATAAAAAAAGTTCAAGGAAATTACTTATTAAGAAATGACCTCTTAAAATTCACTCATTCCATGGAGTTTTTCTTTTTCTTGTCTCATATTCTTGATAAGATTCCACCATTTATCATCTTCTCCTTTTAAGTAATGGATTATTAAGACAACTTTCTCATGGTTCAATCACCAAACAACTAAAAATATATTTTCCATTTAATTTATCTATTTATTAGAAACTAGTGTATCATAAGACCCATAAAAGGAGGGTGGATGTTGTCACATAAAATATTCAATGGAGTATTTCACCCTCATTGGTTCATTTTAAATCTCAAGACGGTATGTATTACCAGTAATAACTTGATAGTGTTGAGTGAGAATAGTCATAATATATATCATCTCAAGTACCTAGACATTTGGTTTCCCATAAGGATGTTCATTGCATTGGTTGTTGCATTCATTGTTCACCTGATTCATTTTGGTTCTATCTATTGAAAAAAAATCAAAACATAGTTTAATAATCAGGATATAATAATAATATGTTCATGAAACTAATTCTTGAGATGCCTTAAATTATGATACCATATTATCAACCTATGACACTTCAGGCTTAACCTAGGTCATATATGGACAGCATCCATTTAAATTTTTCTTTATAGTACATAAAGAGAATAGGAATTAACCAAATCATATCCCTTTGGTTTTTCTAGCCTAGTGTGCAGTATTAGGCCCACTCATCATGCACCAGTGGTGATCGAGTTAATTCCTTATCCAACCATTTTATAGTTTTTACCCCAAGGTGAATTTTTGTCATAGTATCATCCACTTTCCAATATCCAAATAGGGATTTATTTTCAAGGGAAACACATAATCTATACTTTACCAAAACTTTTGAATGTTATCATGTTCATTTACTTATCACCAGGTTTTTCACTAAATTTTTCTAATCCTAATATACCCAAATAATTAATCCCTACTCTGATACTAACTAATGTGACCCAAGCCCAATATACATAAATATTACTTCATTTTAAATGAATATTAAATATATAACACAATTATACATTCCCTATGACTATAAAGGTTTAGTGTCTTTGAGGATTAGATACATAAAAATCTTATGTCATAAAGGATATTCAGTATCACTCATAAAGTCTATATATTAATTCCCATAGAGATATGTAATACATAGAACCATCTATCAAAAACTAGGGAATGAAACAAAATAAAGGGTGAGATCATATTCTCAGTAAGGGTAAACATAAGTGATATCAATAAATTGTCATAAATGAGCATAAAGTTAGGAAAATAGTATCATTGCATAAGGAATTCATACCCATTCAATTAAATAAATTTAATCATGAGTCATGGAATAAGGCTTTATTGTAACTAAAGAAAAAAAATCATAAGAGTTTGGAAATATAAATAATCAATCATGGTATATGAGTAAATCATAAACATAGGAATATGAAACGAGTATAAGATTATAAAATTCTAAACATGTATAAATAGTAACAGGTTCTCTAATTAAGATAAGGACATGAAATCAGATCCTTGTATAAACATATAGACATGAAACAATGTCCATTTATAAATGTATGGATATGAAACAGGTACACACATAAAGTTATGAACATGAAATCATGTTCACGCATAATATGTTAATCTCATGATTTATCCATATTTAACCAATGAATTTGAGGAATTATAATGAAACTAACCATCACATAATTTATTCATATGTATGCCACAATATCATTAAAAAATTTACCATTTCTTCATAACTTAACCCATAGAAAAGAAAATAGGATTCATTAATATCAAATCATCATAATAATAAATTATCTAGACAATGAATAAATATAGTATCATTGGATCATATCCCTAGTGAATTAAAAGTGACATCAATGGATATTTTCATAGTTGAAAATGCCTTTAAAAGATCACTGGATAATTTCTCAAGGAAGATTATTTTTCATTATGAAATCACTTATCTAAAACTAAAAATTTCTTGAATATTAGGTAAATTTTTTATTTAATAAGAAATATGGAAAATTTTATATTAAACTTAAAAAAAATAGTATTCATAGTGATGGAAAAATTCATTCTTGTGGTGTACATTAAAACAAATATTATGTTCACCCCTTTAGTAAAAAGTCTCTGATTTAAAAAATGATAAGAATATTCTTTTTAATCATTTAATAGAAATTAAAATGTGGGAAAAAATTATTTAATTTATTATTATAGAATATTAAAAACACTTTATAAAACATTTTAAATAAAATATGGTCATGGATGAAAAATATCATTAACTAAAAAGAAAATAAGGTTGGTTTTTCTTAAAAACATTTTATGGGTCATTTTGAGTAACATAGAGTAGAAAACGGTATTTTTGTTTGAAAATTTCATGAATTACTCTAATATAAGAAAATATATGGGTTTTAAATGAAATAAAAAAATAATTTCCCTTTATATAAATTCATCATAGACAATCCTGAAAAGAAATGAGATTGTAGCATAAACTCATACCTCAAGTCTTATCCTACTTTATATGCATTAAATCATCCTATAAAATAAATATATATTCATTATAAATATATTATAAAACCATATTTATATATAAATTACTATGTATCATTCTTTTTTAATTTCTAATTATCCTTTTATTAACAATTTCATCATTAAAAATAACATTCGGGTGAAAACCAATATGTTTTCCATGTATATTTCGGTTCGATGGTTCTGATCCTTGCACCTTTTTCATAGTTTCATCATATAAAAAATTGTAATCATAAAATAATTATAATATTTATTCATTATATAGACTTTAATAACCATTCATATAAAGTGGTGATGAAAAATTAATTATATCACTTTGTAGAGATGGTAGTCTGTACGTACGCATAGGTAATGTTTTCACTTTTCAATGGATGGAAAAAATTTAAATCATAATTAAACTTTAAATAATCGTTATTATATCATAAATATAATATATATTCATTAAATATATCCTTATTAGCATCCATTTGGATTATAAATGAAAAATGAATCACATCGCTTCGTAGAGGTGGTGGTTCACACGTACGCATGAGAAACGTTATCATTTTATAATGGATAAGAAGTTAAGAATGTAAAAAATGTATTATAATTACAGAATAATAATTGTTTCATAAATATCATATATAAATTCTAAATCCATTGTAATAACTAACCATGAATACGGTGATGGAAAATGAATCATATCGTTGTCGTGGAGACGGTAGTCTACACATACGCATGAGCGATTCTTTAATTTCTCATCAAATGGAAAGGAGGTGTAAAATGGTTGTCCCATAATAATAATAAAATATAAATATATTTATTATAATATAGTAATAATTTTAGGATATATACAAAAAAAATAGAATAAGTAGAATAAAAATGGAACATAAAAAGGTTCAGTAAGAATATATAACTCTTTTTTGAGAAACCTCTTTGAATCTCTTATTAATGACCCTTGGGTTGGTATTTTATGAAGATAAGAACCTATAAGAAATAGATTGAAAAATTTAAGAATTTATATATATATATATAGTTTAGATAAATATCTCATAGGTGTATATATTCGAAGAGAGTGGGTTTTCTTTTATAAGTGATGGGAGTGGCACACTTGTAATTATGAAGAATATAAAAAATATAATAAAGTCACTCTCATGGGAATATGGCTCTAAATTGGATTATGTTAGAAATAGGATGACATAGAATTTAAATATATTCATAAAATGTGATTTAGATAAGTTTTTAGGTTATTTTAACCGTTATCTCCTTTGTTTAACCCCTCATTAATCCCTTTTAACCTTTACCATAATGGTGAATTTTTACATTAGTTACAATTAATAATAACCAAAAATGATAGTGGCCTCATTAAAAAAAATTTAAATTTTGATTCCAATTATGTAGTCAAATTTATCAAATTCAATATCTATAAATGGAATATTTAAATTTAAAAACCAACCCACAAAACGTCACACAAATTTTTTTTATAAAAATGGTTTTTTAAACCCAAAAATGAACTTATAAAAAAATAAAGTATAATTTTGATTCATATATAATTAATTAGACTATTTAAAATTAAATTAAACTTGTGTTAATTTATGTTAAAATTATAAAAACAATTATAATTTTAAATTACTTGATTTAATGAAAAAAAACCTATTTTATAAAAATTGGTATTTTTCTCTATTCGCTAAAAATAAATATTTTCAGAAAAATATCAAAAAATCACCATAAGATAATATTGAAATAGTAAAATTACATGGGTATAACATAATATAATTCAGACCAATAAATATATAGATCATAAATCATGAGACATTGTATAAATCTTTAACATAAGACAAGAGTCATATAAGTCATCAATTATGAGCCATGTGAAAACAATCCTTGATCAAAGGTTCCATTATAACTCAAATAAAGCATTGAAAAACTATGTTGGTATCTTGGAACATAAAACATTTCATCATGGAATAACTTAACTAGATAATTCTCATATCTCTTAGTAGTATCCTATAACTGGTAAACTTTATTGTCTCTTAGGAGTAACTTACAATCGTTAATTCTGTCACTTTACAAAATGCATTGGAGGGAAATAATTGTAAATCCCTAAGATTTTGAAAGAAGAAAATTATATTTGATAGTATAAAGCAATGAAACATTGGGATTATATTAGAATTTAACACCCTGAAACTTTATGGTATATTTATTTTTAAATAAATTTAATCTCTTTAATTTCTTTCGGTACACGCAACCCTAATATTTTTATGTTCGATGGTGTATTCAACATGAGACACTGAGCGTAAATGACCCATGATATATATAATGGATATAACCTAGAAATTAAATTGGAGAGTATGAATAGTATTAACTACTTTATGATATATATTTATATATATGTCCAACTCAATATAAATTATTGATAAATTTTTAGTAAATAATCAATCAATTTTTTGTAGAGTGATTTCATTCTTCAAAAATATGTTTTTTTCAAAATTGATTTTCTATTGATTTTCCTTAAAAGGATTTTATAATAACTTTTTTTAACTTTTAGAAAATTAATTTGATGAATTTTAATTAATTTTTTAAATTGGAATATCAAAATTTGGTAACACCCCAAGATTTTATGGTATCTATCTTTTTAAATTTAATTTCTTCAATAGCATGGATTTCACACAACACCAATCTTAAACGAACAAAGATATACAATTGAAAAACATTATTTTAAAATGACTGTTATAACCTAGCTGTTAAATTAGCATAAATGAATAGTATTACCAAATTATGAAAATTATATATTATATATTTAATTGAATGTTTTCACATTCATCTAAATAATTTTACAGGCATAAGTTAAGAATGAATCCAATTTTACACATTAAAGGAATGTATTTTTTTCTAAAGGCAATTTTACAACCTTTTAATGGCGCATATGTTTTTAAACTAAATTTTAAAACTTTTATAAATTATATTGAACAAAATAAACTTAATTTTTAAAATTGTAAGGTAAAAATTAGTTTAGGGGGAAATTTTTGTATTTTTATAAAAATATTTATTTTTGAGTGAATAGTGAAAAATCAAGATTTTTATAAAACTGTCAGTTTTGTTATATTAATAGTATATTTATGATTTGAATAGTAACATCAACTATGAAAGTATAAATAAATTTTAATTATATTATAAATTAAAATATTATATTTTTATATCATTGAATAAGTAAACAGATGTTTTAAATATGATAAATTAAGTGTTGGTATTTTTGTAAAGCATAAATATTTATTTAGCAGGTACTGTAGTAGGTACTGTAGCAGGTACTATAGCAAGTCCATCCAAGAGACCCAAGATCAAATCCGAGTGGACTCATATTTTTGGGGTATTGTAGCAGAAATGTAGTGGCTGAAACTATTCATCTTTTTGGGCCTTTGGGCCACCGGTTTGGCCCTCATATCATTCAAGGCCTTCGGGCCACCTAAGGCCTTTGGGCCAGTCATGCTTTTGGGCCACCTTAAGGCCTTAAAGCCACCTATAAGTGTAGATGTAACATATATATTACAAATTAATAAAGCTTCAAATAAGGATTAATAGTAGTCATATTCACCATAATAGAGTTAACCGTACTTGGAAGACTAAAAGGATATAGCACTACAATCGGTACCGGGTCTCTGAAGCTCTTTAGAGGACAGCTAGCTAACCATCCATGTGAAGGTGGAGAGCTGACATCACGACATTTGTTGGGGAGGTGTATTTCCATGTTGTATTATTTAGGTTGATTTTCTAAGATCTACGGTTCATGTAATTTCATTTAATCCTTTGGTCCTTTTAAGGGTTCTCCCTCATCCCTTGAAAGGGGGATTATCAAAAATCAATAAAAATTAAAGGCCTTCAGGCCATTCTTGCAGGTAAATGTTTATTTAAAATTTTATAATTAATATAATTACTTTAAAGAAAATTATTTTTACAATTTATATTCATAAAATAATATTTTTTTGTCTTATTTTTATAAGAAAATTTTACGAGGCCTTAATTAATTATTCAAAGTGTCGTAAAATCAGTTATAATTTTAAATTTTGTATTTTCTAAATAAATGATGATTTTGGTTAAAAATTAAATTTATCATGATTAGAAAATTATTTTCATAAAATAGAGCTCATTTTTTAATTCTACACTTATAAAAATGGTTAGGTATAATTTTTTCTAAAATAGTGGAATTTTTTATAAATAGTGAAATATAGTAATTTAAAGTATTCAACAAATACATGAATTATTGAGTCATAGATGATGTATAGATAATGTAAGCCCAAAATCTCAAACATTATTTAATTATTTTAACATATTTAGTTATAAGGTTTAAACTATTGATATTATTGATACAAAATAATAAACTAGTGAATTAAATAATCAAAAAACATCCCTCTCCTTAACAATAAATACTACCCCTCGCCACATCATCTCCTCACACCTTGAAAGCCTGGAAACCTATCCAATTTATACCCCATCAATCTCCCAAACCTCCTACCCATGTTCTATTATTTATATAATCTCCTAAAATACCATTTAAATTTTCCTTAAATAATTTCTCAAGTAAAGAAATTCAAGATTTAAAAATCCCCTTTTGTTCTTCGAATTGTCTTTCATTTTATTTTATTTTCGTGTCCATCCCTCAACTCCCATATCCAAAGTGACATGATAACTCCATTATACTTTATATAATAAAATTTTTATTATGTTAATGAAATATCAAACATCAATTATATTCTCTTCCCATTTTTATTCTAAAAATGAAAACATCATCTGTGAGGTGCCGATTTACCGCCTTTGTGGACAGAAAGTTTTCATTTTTAAATTACGCCTTCAAGGATGGTCATAAAACCATTTTATGGATAAAAAGGACTATAATATATGTAATAATACTTATTTAACATTCTTAAACCAGTATATATACATAATATTAATTCACAACACAAAACTAGTTCGTGATGATTGAAAAAAATGCCAAAATAATCTAAATGGTTATCATTATCATTTTATCTAATGAACCATCCTCATATCTATAAAAAAATGATATATAAGACCATTAAATATCTTTTAAGTTCACTAATAACATATATTTTTAATTTTTAATAACTATTCCTATTTCACATGATCTTTCGTAGATGTATACAAGTGTACCAATCATGAAAACCAAAGAAATGAACACTCTCGAACAATGAAATTGAATCTCATAACACATCAAATATACCATAAATGAAATTAATAAAATTATAATAAATCAAATTAATTTTTAATATTTTATGGATTAAATTATTAATGAATCTAATTTCATTATCCATGACATTAAGTGCAAGTGAGGAACACTTTTGGACATAATGTAAGGGTTTTCTCATTTCACCTTTATTTCTGTGAGAAATGCCTTATTCACGAATATTTTTTTGTGTGGTATATATATACTTTACATTGATGTATAATATCATAAATCACTTTATATTTATGGTATTCAATTTTTTATTTTATGATCATTAATTTTATGGGGCATTTGGTTCGATTGTTTGCAATGTGGTAAGAGATTCTCCCCAAACCTCTATTTTTCATTCAGGTTACACTTTCTCTCTCTTTACCCCAATATAATTCTTAATTATTTTTATATACTTATTATAAACTATGTCTATATGTTCTAAAATCATGTATCTAGATCATTTCATCTTTATTTTATGGGGGAATACATTTTTTATAAGGTTCCCTTTTCAATTCCTTCTGTTAAGCAAGCTTAATTAAAGGGAATATCCTAATTTCTTACCCATTTTAAAGTACCATCCATAATCTATTTTAAGACAACATTATTTTTATAAAATAAATATTTTTGTCATGAAAAGATATATTTTTTCATTTCTATTATTTTATAAACAATTATGACCTTTTTTGTTTTAAATTATCTTTTATATTTTCCCTTAAATCTCACTAAAGTGGCTTAATTATAAAGTCTCTTAAAAACTCTTTTTACATGTTCGACATCATTTATGACCCAAACATAATTTTATTGTACTTAAATTTTCTTTTCTATAATATAAATTTTTAAAATATAATTTTATGAAAAATAAAAATGATTTTCCAAAATAATTCTTCTTTCCAAAGTAAAAAGGGTTTTTCTTGTCTCACTTTTACTACTATGAGATATATTTCTTATTCACCACTTATTCCTTATTTTTTGTGTATGTACTACCCTTTGATATATCATATCATGATTCTTCTTATTCTCATGATATTATAAGTTTTATTTAATTTTATTCATTCAAAGGTATTATGGTTTAAATGTTTCAAGTCATATGGGACACTTTTGAATGTTTAAAGTTTATTTCCCTCAATAATTTTTCAATGGTCTCATTTAAAAGTATCTTCATCTATGTCAACATAATTTGTTTAATATTATACTTCATTGAGTTTTATCTCTTATGATACCATTTTCCATATTTTTTTAAGGGTTTATGATCATTTTGAAAGTAGATGTGCTTTTTTTATACCATTCATGGTTTATGGTTAAAGTATTCACATTTCATATGCTAGTTTTTTAATATGAAATTTTATATTGTTTATGTTTCACCCTTTTCATATGAGGATTGTATTAGATTTAGTAAGTAAAAAATAGGTTCCTGCTACAGCCCCTCGATGCATCGGTAGGTCTCATGGGACAAAACAAATATAGACTCGATCGAGGCTTGCCCATTTATTTTTAGATATGGTTTTGGCTGAGGCCTCAACCATTTATTTTCAGATGTCTTGGATGAGGCCTCAATGGTATGTTTAATATGTCCATAATTATTAATTACATAATTATCATATTACTAATTAATAATACATTTGATTATTAGACTAGTATAATATACAAGGTTATGTTTAATTCTCATGTGATTATCTATATGGAATTATTTTGATCAGTTTTTATTCTTTTCATATTATGATCAAGATTTTAGAACATGTTTTTAGTTATTAACCATGCCTTATTGTTTATGATATCTTATGTTGTATTTCTTACCCTTACTGAGAATCTAATATCACACCTTTCTTATGTTTTATTTCCCCCAAGATACGAAAATGTATATTATAAATGACTTGCAGGGATAATTAAGAGTTTATTGGTGTTTCCAATGGATTTTATATGTTGTTTTTCCTTTCAAAGTTATAATGTTAAACTTATGTTTGTATCTAGTTTTTTCAAATCAATAAAAATATTTGGTCCTTCAGGATGCCACTTCCATGATTATTATACTAATGTAATAAAGTAAAGAATAGGCTCTGATCTACTAGGGTAGGGGTATTTATTGTTGGTATAAAATGAATTTTAGAAGAAACCTTGGAAACAAGATTTTGAAAACAAATATTAGAGAACATAACCCTAAGATAGACTTTGAGTATAAGCATATAAGAACATCCTAGAATTTTGGTAAGTGGGTTTTCCTAGAAATACATTCATGTATGGATACTAAAAGTGGAAGTGGTTCTTGCATAGATTTACCTAGAGGTAACAACTCTGACAAGATGCATTGGGCCTGATATGAAGTAACCTGTTACATGAAAACATGACTTACTGCGCACCTAGTTTTTCACTCTTGAGGGAAATACTCTAGATAATTTACATTTTCTTTATAAACTATTGTGAAGGATTTGATTATATAATAAAAATGAATAACCTAGGTTAAATCTAAGGTGTTTTAGGTTGAAAATAAGGTGTCATGATATTCTATAAATGATTATATGTTTTTCTCACTATGACTATTGTTACTCACACTATGCTTTCTGGTTTAGTCAATGGTCGGAGCCTAAATTATTCATGTTAACATTGAACATGATAGACAATATGGTGGCGATTATCTACCAAAAGGGATGTTGTCAAAAATGAAAGATATTGTGTTCATGCCTAATCAGGTTTCCTAAAATATTATTAACAGTATATACCTTAACCAACTCCCAAACTCACTAAAGAATATAATAGAGTTTGATAAGAGATACATTGGTGGAGAACATAGAGAAAAGAAGGCTCAATTTCTATCATGTATGAAGCATGGAAGGAGACGCCTAGGAATGTGTCTTAACAAAATAGAGAAATTATTTATGAGTGGGAAAGAAGGAAATAAATCAAAGAATTTCAAAGGAAAAATGAAGAGTATGATGGAAGAAAATAAAATAATTCCTAAGAATCCATTTTTAGTTCATTTCCTTGAATGTGTGGAATCATGGAATTACCTGAGTCAATTCCCCCTTTAATGGGATAATATTTATACCAAGGAAGGACCTATGTGGAAATAAATGGATGGAGTATTTTTATATTGGGTTTGTGTTAATAACATTAGTGATTAACCTTATTTATAAAATGTCCATCATATCTATTTTGGAGGTTATATTAATATCATTTTAGAAAAAGGGAAACATGTCGATCATGTGACAATCCGTCATGTCTGGCAAGGTCATGGGGGTTGAACCTACAACTGAAGGGGGACAAGGGTGCAACACCTTCCACTATCCGACATGAATTCCTCATTAGTGTGACCTTTTTATCTTATAGATAATGGTTATTTTGATTTTAGGTACATTTTTTATCAAATAGATAACATTGGGATTGGAAAATGATTTGGTGATTAAGTGATTAATGTTATTTCAAAATATGTATAATATTTTAAGGAATAAAAGTTTAATTGTATTTTGGATTCCAATATGATTTTATTGTGGATTTATGGGGATTCAGGTTATTTTTGGAAATAGTTAGCATATATTGAAAATTTAGAGACTTTTTTGGATTGTGAATTTGGAAAGATATATTTTGGATGATTCTTAAGGTTGGAATGGATTAAGTTGAAATTTGTATATTATTTTTTGAGGTTAAAGTGTGATTTATTGGATACTTTGTGCTAAAAATTTTGGTTTTAGTAAATATTTAAAGGATCAAGGAATGATTGGTGGATCTTATGATACATAAAATTGCTTCAGGCATTAAATATTCATTTTGAACTTTTATTTCCAGGTGTAAAGGATGGAGTGAAAATAAATCAAAGAACAACCAAAGGATGATATTATACCTTTGAAATGGAAAGTAATCAGGTAAATTTATTTTCTAAAGTTCTTATATTAATATTAAAATAATCCATAAACTCTAAGAAAAATATTTTGGAATAAAAACGTTATCTGTTAACTTTTCTTTCTGAGAAATCAATGTTCCTTTAACTGAACATAATATTTATAGTTTTGTGATGGTTAACTTTATAATGAATATGTTCTCTATAACTCTCCATCAAAACTTGATAATTAGATTTCTCTTTCATGTCATTGTTATCTCTTTACACTAATGATTTCCTACCTAAAATCATAGTTTTATGGTGACCTTATAATTTCCTTTTCCCTCCTATTAAGAGGATATTTTTATTAGCCATATTTCCGATGTGGGTTTCCCACAAAGGAATTTTTAAGTTTCAACCTTTGACTTTCAAAGTAAAATTTAAAATTTTGAGGATACAATTTATTTAAGTAGGGGAGAATGTAACACAATAATATTTTATGAAATGTATCTTTTTAAATTTAATTTCTTTGATATCATGGGTTTCACACAACATTAAGCTTAAACGAACAATGATATACAATTAAAAATCATTATTTTAAAATGATTTTTATAACCTATCTGTTAAATTGGAGAGAATGAATAGTATTAAACAAATTATAAAATTTATATATTATACATTTAATCAAATGTTTTGAAAATCATCCAAATTATTTAATAGTCATAAGATAATAATGAATCCAATTTTATGCACTAAAAGCCTATATTTTTTTCAAAATGTAGTTTTACTGCCTTTTAATGGTGCACTTGTTTTTAAACTAAATCTTGACACTTTTATAAATTCTATTAAAAAAATAAGATTCATTTTTAAAAAAGTGATGTCAGAATTAGATTTGGGTGAAATTTTGGTATTTTTCTGAAATTGTTATTTTTTCAGTGAATAGTGAAAAAATCCTGATTTTTATAAAATTGTCAATTTTCTTATATTAATAGTATATTTATGATTTTAGGAGTAACTTAAACTATAAAAGTATAAATAAAAAAAATTTATATTATAAATGAAAATATAATATTTTTATATCAGGGAATAAGTAAGAAAATGTTTTAAAATTGATAAATTAAGTGTTGGTATTTCTATAAAGTGTAAATGATTATTTATAATTTTATAATTAATATAATGATTTAAAAGAAAATTATTTTTAAAAAATAGATTAATAAATTAATATTTTCTTTTCTTATGATTATAAGATAATTTTATGATACCTTAATTAATTTTTCAAAGAGTTGTAAAAATAGTTATAATTTTAAAATATGTATTTCTCTAATAAATGGTGATTTTATTTAAAAAAATTATTTATCATATTTAGAAAATTATTTTCATAAAATGGATTTCATTTCTTAATTCTACATGTAAAAATTTTTTAGGGTGAATTTTTGGAATTTTTCTAAAATAATGGATTTTTTTGTGAATAATGAAATACAGTAATTTACGGTATTTAATAAATACATGAATTATTGAGTAATAGATGATGTATGGCTGGTGTAAGACCATAATCAAGAACTATCATTAATTATTTTAATATATTTAGTGATAAGGTTCAAACTATTGATAGTCTTCAGCAAAAATAATAAAGTAAAGAATTAAATAATCAAAAAACACCCCTCTCCTCAACTATAAATATCGCCCCTCACCACCTCTTCTCCTCATACCTCCAAAGCCTTTAAGATTATCCAATTTTTACCCAATACCTCTCCCAAATATCTCCTCCTAAATTTTGGTATTAATATACTCACCTAAAAGACCATTTCAAAGTTCCTTTAGGAGGTTCTCAAGGAGAGGAATTCAAAATATAAAATTCCCTTTCGTTCTTTGAATTTTCTTTCTTTTAGTTTTATTTTCTTATCCTTCCCCTCACCTAACCTATCCAAAGTGACATGAAAACTCTAGTATATTTTATATACTATAATTTTATTATTTTAATGGAATATAAAATATCAATTCTATTATATTCCCCATTTTATTCTAAAAATGAAAACATCGTTTGTGAGGTACCGATTTACCACCTTCGTGGACGATGAGCTTTCATTTTTCAATTTCGTCTTCAAGGGTGGTCATAAAACCATTATTATGTTTATAACATACCATAATATATTTAATAAGAATTATTTAATGTTATTTAACCAGTATATATATAATATTAATTGATAATAAAAAAATAGTTTGTGGTGATCGAAAAAAACAACAAAATAATCCAAATGGTTGTCATTAACACTTTATCTGATCAATAACCCTTAAATATAGAAAAAATGATATATATTATCATTAAATATTATATAAGTTCATTAATAACATATAATTTCAATTCTGGATAACTATTCCCATTTCACATGATCTTTCGTACATGTATACAGGTGAACCAATTATGAAAACAAAGGAAATGAACACTCCCAAATGACAACATTGAATCTCATAACTCATAAAAAAGGTCATAAATGAACTTAATAAAATTATAATAAAATAAATTTATATTTAATAGGTTCTAAATTAAATTATTAATGAATCAAATTTTATTATTAAAGACATTAAACACAAGTACATAACACTTTCGGACAAAAGGTAAGGGTTTTCCATCTCACCTTTATTTCTATGAGATATGATTTATTCGCCACTATTTCTTGTGTGTGGTGTATTTATACTAACCTTTCATGTGTAATATCATTAATATATTTATATTCATTATATTTAGTGTTTCATTTCATGATCATTAACTTTATGAGGCATACGGTTTTACTGTTTGCAAAGTGGTAAAGGATTCTCCCCGAACTTCCCTTTTTCATTTAGGTTACGATTTCTCTCTTTTTACCCCAGTGTAATTCTTCATTATTTTTATATAATTATTCTAAATTATGCATATATGTTCCAAAATCATGTATCCAGATCATTTTATCTTTATTTTATGGTATAATACATGTTTTATAAGGTTCCCTTTTCAATTCCTCCTGTTAAGAACGCTTGATTAAATGGAACTTCCCAATTTCTTACCCATTTTCATGTATCATCCATAATATGTTTTAAGAAACCATCATTTTTCTAAAATAACTATTTTTTCATGAAAAAAGATATTTTTAATTTATGGTTTTATACAAACAATTGTGACCTTTTCTATTTTAAAGACTCTTATATTTTCTCTTCAACCACACCAAAGTGGCCCAATTCTAAAGTTTCTTAAAAACTCTTTTTACATTTTGGACATAATTTATTCCTAAAACATAATTTCATTGTACTTAACTTTTATTTTTAAGGATATACTTGTTTAAAATATTATTTTATGAAAAATACAAATTATTTTCCAAAATAAATCTTCTTTTCAAAGTAAAAAAAGTTTTTCTTGTCTCAGTTTTACTTCATGAGATACATGCCTTATTCACCACTTATTCCTTATGTGTGTTGTATGAACTACCCTTTGATATATCATATCATGAGTCATACAATTATAATTATATTTCATGTTTAATTTAATTTTATTCCATTATATGGATTATGATTTAAAAGCTTCAAGTGGTATAGGACACTCTGGAATGTTTAAAGATTATTTTCCTCAAGAATTTTTCAATGGTATCATTTGAAAGTATCTTCATCTATGTGAAAAACCTTTGTTGAATCTTGTACTTAATTGATGTTTATCTCTTATGATACCAACTACCATATTTTTTAAGAGTTTATGATCATTTTGACCATGGATATGTAATTTTTATAGCATTCATGGTTTATGGTTAAATTATTCACATTTCATATGTTAGTTCTTTAATACAAATATTTATATTGTTTATGTTCCGCCCTTTTCATGTGAGGATTTTGTTGGACTTAGTAAGTCATGGGTGGGTCCCACTATATCCCCTTGATGCATTGGTAGGTATCATGATAAAAAACATATGAGGACTCGGTTGAGGTATTTCCCATTTATTTTCAGATATGGTTTTGGTTGAGGCCTTAACTATTTATTTTCATATGTCTTAGTTGAGGCCTCGATTGTATGTTTCAAATTTCCAGCATTATGAATTCCATTATTATGATATTAGTAATTAATAATTCTTGGGATTATTTAATTAGTATAATATCCATGGTTAAGTTTCATTCTCGTGTGATTATTTATATGGAATTATTTTGATCTGTTTTTATTCCTTCTATATTATGTTCAAGATTTTGGCATGCTTTTTTAGTTACTCACCATGCCTTACTGTTTATGATATCTTCTACTGTATTTCTTACCATTAATGAGAATCTGATCACACCCATTTCTTATGTTTTATTTTCCATATGATATGAAGATGTATATTATGAATGACTTATAGGGATAATCTAGAAGTTTATGGGTGTTTCTAATGGAGTTTCTATGTTTGCTTTCCTTTCAAAGTTGTAATGTAAAGATTATGTTTGTATCTGGTTTTCTAAATCTACTAAACTATCTCGTCCTTTGGGATGAAAATTAATTGTTTATTGTACCAATTTAATAAATTAAGGCACCAAATTTGGGCTAATGGGTTTGGGTTCTTTATAAATTCACTTTGGGAGAGATTTTAGTATTTTTCCGAAAATATTTATTTTTTTATGAATAGTGAAAATACTGATTTTTGTAAAAATGGAATTTATTTTCAATAAATTAATTAATTTAAACAGTCATATTGTGTATTTAATATGATTTCATGTAACATAAGAACTATTTAGACATATTTAATCCATTTAATTACATTTAAATCATAATTTTTTATTTTATTATAAGTTTGTTTTTGGGTATAAAAAAGGGATTTTTCTAAAAATTATTTCAAAGTACTTAATGTTTTTTAATTTTAATCAATTAAAATAACACTTAATAAGGAATTATTTAATTTATATTTAAATTTTTAATATCAATAAATATTAATTTATATTCATACAATAATTATTATTAGAGTAATATTTAATATAAAATCATCTTGTGCTTGGAAAAAATACTCTTTTTGAAAACTTTCTTTTTCATTGCGTCTGTAAGTTTTATTTAAATTTAATTTTTTCACCTTTAGAAAATTTATTTGAAAAAATAAAATTCATTTCTAAATCTTAATTTCAAAATTTTATTAGGATAAAATTTTGGTATTTTTCCGAAAAGTCTCATTTTGATGAATAGTGAAATATTGAATTTAAATTAAAAACTGCCTTTTCATTTAAATTATTTATAATATTAAATTATATGTTAATTTTTTTTAAAGTAAAATTAGTTAAAATATATATCAATTAATACAATTTAGTTAATTTGATTAATTTTTATACTGAATTTGGATATAAAAACTCCATAAACTTTGGGATATTTTCTCTTTAAAAACTCGCTTTCTCATCGCATTTGTGATAATAATTGTAAATTATAATTTTACACTTCTGTGAATTAAATTTGTAAAATTTTATTTTTTTTATTTGGAATCATAATAATTTATATTATATTATATTTTTAATTTAATTTTTTACCAATATGAATAATAAATCCAGTAAAAATTATTTATTACAGTTAAGGTAACAATGGATTTACAAGGGGTTAAACTAAAAAGATAAGGTTAAAAGGACCTATAAACTTTTATAAAAACTATTTCATAGACATATTTAGAACATGAAACCTATAAGGTTATATAATGGTTTATTTTATACCCTTTTTACATATAAAAAATTTGGGATCACTCAATTATTTTCAAAAATGTTGAGTGTGCCCTCTCCCCCACTTATAAATGGTCACCCCCTATCCTCTCTTCTTCACGCATTCATACCTATTTGTTTTAGAAAATACATTAAAAAATAACTTCCTAAATTCCCTAATCTCATCCTATAATCCTTATTTTTTTCATAAATTAATCCTTTGAAGGATTTAGTGAAAACCTAAGGAGGATACCCGAAGAAGAGGTAATATTCTTCAACAAATGTCTTTAATTTACTTATTTATCCACCTATTTAAATTTTTATTAAAACATGATGATATTATAAACTCAATATATTAAATATAATTTTATGTTTTTATAATAATATCATGACTCAAAACCATCTCCAATTTCTTCAAATGGGTTACGAAATCATTGTTCGTGTGTACGGTGGACTACGCCTCGTAAACCGATGTCACTCATTTTTTCAATTCCACCACTCAAGGTTGGGTATAATGATGTATATAAAGTATATATATGATATATATAACATATTTATACCTATTTATTAACTATATAATATATATATTCTTACCTTACTTTCCATATGATATAGGATAATGTCGCTTGTGTGTACGGTGGGCTGCCACCCGCAAAGTGATGTGATTCATCTTTCACTAACGCTTCACATGGAAGGTGATAAAGATAAATTTAATGATTATATGTGATATATGTGACATAATTATGATATTAATTAATTATTTATAATTATTTAATGATAATATATATCATTTTCTTTCTTTACTTTTCACTTAGGTAAAGATGATATCATCGTTCGTGTACGTGTGGACTATCATGTTCACAAAGAAATGTGACTCTCGTTTCATCACCATAACACATGTATGATATATATAAGTATATAATATGGTATTTATTATATTATTATCAATATTTATGGTTAAAATATTAATTTCTCCTTTCCATAATGATTGGTGAAAATGGAAACTTTACTCATGCGTACGTACGGCCTACCATCTCTATGACCGTAATGTACATCATTTTTCATAACCATCATTAATTATTGGTTTTAAAAGTGAAATTGATGTAAAAATATGATAATTATATCATTATTATTATTATGGATATGATATAAATATATTATATTCATAAAAACTAGGACATTGAAAATAAAGCATGAATGAGAAAACAAGGTGATTAACACCCAAAATAATAAAAATAATGAAATATTATTAACAAATGGGTGACTAGATGTTATAAAAGTATGATATATGATATTATAAATATTAATATTGTTTTTTATAATTTTAATAACCTTTTTAAAACCCCTATACAAGTAGATAAATCATGTTCAAAAAAAAGAAAGTGTGGGGTAGGGGTTTTCTCATCTCACATTTATTTCTGTGGGATATATTTCATATTCACCACTTATTTTTGTTGTGTTGTGTATACACTACCCATTAATTAATTTTATGATTATTATATATAAATTAATGGGTATTTACATGTAAATTTTATGATATTTATTTTATGTGGTTTATTGTTTTGAGGTTACAAAACGGTAAGGAATTTTTGTCTCAATTTTCCTTATTTGATGGGTATGTTATGTTATACACCTAAATTTTTTTATGATGTATATATACTTAATATTTTTCATGTTATATAATGAATCTAAATATTTTCATGATATTATATATTTCATTTAATGATATTATTTCATGTGGATTAATATTAAAAGTTACAAAAGTGGTAGGAGTCCTATGTTACAATCTCATCATTTATCAGGATTGTTTATGATTATACTTCCATTAATGAGATAGTATGATACATATCTCAATAATCTCATGAATTTTATTCAAACTTGTTTATTCATGATTTTTTATGTAATAGTACCATTTTTCCACTATAATTGAGAAAAAAAATTAAAAAAATTGTCTTTATTTCTCTCTTCTGTCGAAAACCTTTTTTCTTGCAAAACTATGTTTTATAAAAAAAATTCAAAAATATTGTAGAATTATTAAAATGATTTAATTAATTCAATTTTTATCCAATTTTTTCTTCTTATAAAATTTTTTCAAAGGAATATTTCTATCATTTCTAAATAAATACCCATTTTCCTTTTACCAAAAATTTGAAAGGAATATTTGTTTTAACATGTACAGCATGAATATATTTTTCCACCATCATTACAATTATTTTCTTTGATGATTCCTTCATAAGTTTTCAAGGTTATTTTTAAAGAAACGGATTTAAAAAAATAAAAAGTGTTTTTCAAAATGGAAAGGATATTTTCCTCAAGAAATGTTCCAAATTATTTTTTAAATATTCATTTATATGTCTCCAATGTTGTTTTCAAATAAAATTATTTTCACAATATTTTCTGAATTTTTAGTTTTTAAAAATTTATTTTCAAAATTAAAAGGATATTTTCCTCAAGAATGTTTTTAATTATTTTTTAATGTTATTTCCATTTATCAATGTCAACAACCCTTATTATTAATTATGCTCCATTGGGGATATTTTTTAATGATACCATACTCATTATTTATCTGGATGGATTAATATTATTTCAAAGAGATTATTATAGAACCCATTTATTTTCCATGAGTTAATCATGTTTCAAAGATATTTTTATGAAACCTACTTCTTTTAAATTGGTTAATCATATTTCAAAGATATTATTATGAAACCTGTTTATTTTCCATGTGTTAATAATGTTTCAAATATATTCACATGAAACTCATTTATTTTCCATAGGTTAATCAGGCCATAAAAGAATAATGATTATTTATATGAGTTTTATGATGAAAGATCTATGTAATTTATTCATGTTGTTTTTTTTAGACATCTTATATAATGGGGGCCTAGATAGTTCTCGGTGAACCCATTATATCTTATACTATTGGGTGGCCAAGATAACACCAGGTGAGGCCATTACAGCTTATATAATGGGGTGGACTAATATAATCAGGTGATCCCATTACATCTCATAGGATGGGGTGGACTATAGAGCATTGAGTGACCCATTGTAGCTTAAATTATGGTTGCACCCAAATACCACTCCAATTAATTGGGTTATTATTATATTGGAAGTCATCAATATTTTTATTCCAATTAAATTGGTTTTGAAAGGGTTTTATGAATATTATGCTTCAAGTTACTGAAAAGGGTTTTAATTTCTCGTTATGTGTTTATAGTTTTTCTTATCATCAAGAATTATATCACATGGCCCATGATTATTAATTCATAGGAATCATTCTTTTTACATGTTTTTCATATTTTATGATCCAGGTTATGATTGGTATGATTTATTTTATGATTTTATCATGAGCTTTGATTATGTAATTATACCCTTATACACTTCTTATTCTCATTGATGACATTAAATTATTAATTTTTATTTTACCCTTAATGAGTATTTGAGCTCACCCTACATTTTTTTCCTCTTCCATAGGTTATAAAGAATGATGTTGAATGAAATATTTTCTATAAGGTATTCATATGGATGGTGATGATGACTTGATTTAAAATAATAAAAGTTGGGTTAAGTGGGAGAAATTATCTTTTGACTACATGGGTATTTTTATTATATGAGTTTTTACTAATTATCTAAAACTCTATACCTAAAAGGTCCTCGAGAATTTAAGTGACCCAATTTTTCCTTTTTGATGTTGTAATGTTTGGATAGAAAAAATTGGGTCACAATTATCAGTATCAAATCTAGAAATTTAAAGTTTATGATTTCTTCAAAGAATTCGAGAGTGTGGGTCTTGGGATATTATAGTTGGTAACATATATATGTTTAGATAACTTTGGAGATTATTATTTTATCATGTGAGGTTATCTTAAGAGTTATAGATACGATCAAAGGTATATAAGATTAAGTTTTATCATAAGTGAAGTGCTCGGATCAGTGTGATCACTAAGAGGGGGAGGGGGTGAATCAGTGATCCTTTTAAAATTTTTACTAATTGATTCTTTATCAATTAAACCTCTATGGATTGTTAAGGCCTCGATCCACTCTTCTTGAATCTCTCAGCCTTTCCTCGAGTGATGCAGTAGATGTAAAGGCACAGGACACAAGAATTTACAAGGTTCGGCTCCAAAGGCCTGCGTCCTTGCCATGTTGGTTAAACACCCCAATATGGTTTCTCCACTATAATTAGGTTAGTAATTACAATGGTCGATACAGAGTCACACTCTATCTCTCCTGAGTCCCATAGGAGTTTCTTTATACTGCATCCCACAGTGTTACCAGAGTCCCACTGGCCTGCTTCAGCTTCCACGAAAGACTTCTCCACCCTGAGTCTCACAGGGGGTCTTCTCCTGGATCCTCGAGTCACACGAGTAGCTCTTATTCTTTTTAAGCTCTTCAAGAGTCTTCAATAGCCTTGGATAAGGTCTGATGGCCTTGCTCACTTCTTCTGATCACTGGTGGTGACCAGGAATTATCTTCTTTGCTCGGGATTTATCTCCTTCTTCTAAGGATTACCCAGCCACTGTCTTCAAGAATCTTTATTGGAAAATATGTTCCTACACTGAGTATGCCCACTCAATCTTCTTGGTCCTCTCAACTACTAAAAACTCAAATAAATGATGTCTTTAACTTCAGTCTGGATTCAGTCTCTCTTCAATTCAACTTCATGCACTGAGTGCATGGCATCTCTGAATCTTCATGCATGACTTGCATGGAATCTCAAATGTATTCAAGAATCTTTGTTCTCGGACTTCTCAAATGCACACACACTGATTTAAACTTTATTTACGTGTGCATGTGCACGCATGAATGCATTCACTCCCCTTTTCTTCTTGGTGTGATAAACCCTCAAAGGGTGTAATCTCTTTTAGCACACACACCTTCTTCTTCGAGTCACACTCTTTTATTCTTTCTCACACACACCAAATTGTGTGTTGTTCTTTAGTGTGAATTTATCCTTCTCTCTTTCTTCTCAAGGTGTTCACCCACTTGTTCACTTATTCATACATGCATGTATATGCATGTATCTTCTTCCTTCACATGGGCACACACAAGAGGTATGGCCTCCTTCACTTGTGCACATACAAGGATACGGCCTTCTTGTTTCTTTGCACACACACTATGTTCTTACGCTTACATGCACATTAACTCCACCATGCAAGCACACTCATTATTCAAGTAAATCACTCACAATCCGAATAGTTATGTGGATGGTATAAGTGTGAGGTTTTCTTCCCAAGAGGTTAACAAAGCCTTGGCCTGATGCATGTATTCTTCTTTGTGACAATACAAGGCCTTGGGTTCTTTTTCTTTATGCAATACAAGAGTGCACAGTTCTTCTTCTTCATGAAAACCAGGGAGCACGGGTCTTCTACACACCAAGAGTGCTTGGGTTCAATAGGTGCGCAGGGTGCAGCCTTCTTATACCGCACAAGGTGTGGCAACTTCTTCTACCACGCAAGTGGCGTGGTAGCTTCCACCTTCCGTGCAAGTTATCGGGCAAAGAAGGCGCACAAGTGTGCGCAGCTCAGCTTCTTCCTACTGCACAAAGGGAGTGTGGTGGCTTCCTCCTAAACTTCTTTCGCGTAGGGGTTGCGCAAAAGGAACTCTCGAAGCCTCAGGTGGCTCCCAGCTGCTCTACCGCGCAAGTGGTGCACGGAGCTTCGAACTTCGCTAGGCTAGGAGCTTCACGGGACTCCTTCACTTCGAGCAGCAAGGCTGTGTGGAAACCACTGCCCTTCGCGAACCATTGGGTTTCGTGGTTCCTCTATTTATCAGGGGAAGCATGAGCTCCTTCCTTCAATAATGGCAGTAGAAAAACCTCGTACACAGGCTCCTCTTTTTATAGGCGAGGAGATCAATTGAAGCCGCGGGGTCCAAAACTTTGAATTCCTGATAATCACTCCTTTGAATAACCGAGATATTCAGTTCGTTAAAAACATTCAACCCGCGTTTAAAGATATCCGCGTATCTCGGGTGTTTCCTTTTTCCAAACATGGGATCCAATCTTCATGTATGGATTCAAGATCATATACCTGATTCTCATGCATGAATCTCGTATGGATCCACGTGGCCTCGGAAACTCCGTTTGCCTCGGCTAAACCTTTTTCCTCGAGATATCTCATGCATGCAATACATAGATTGCATGCATGGTCTCGGTTCGATTAGACGATCACCATTCAGTTGTTTTCGAGCTTCAACAGTGGTCAGGATTCAACCACGGTGGATCGACAATGGCGACGGTGAGCTGGTTCACATCGGGTAGAGCTCAGGTGCCCAGAGGTTGAAGACAACCCCGGTGCCTTTCCTCATCCATTGGATCGACGTTAAATGATCTCGGGCGGCTGGGATTATATCTTGGTGTTGCGGGATTATATGAGCGGCCGCGATTACACACGGATCAGATGGACGGCCTAGATCAGCTCCTCGTCTTAAAAAACTCGTCCCACATCGAATCGCGTCATGGATTTCTCGCAGTTTAACAAACATCTCCTCCCACCATCGGCTCAGAAATCTCCTCTCCCCCCTATGGTGTCACCCCACACCGGTTCTCCTGCGGGCGTGCTTCTGCGCCCACTATGCTCCTCCGAGCGCGCTCTAGCGCCCTTGCTGTACGGGTTCATCACTGTGTGGCACCCGCGGGGTTACACATGGCCCGCACCATTCCTCGGGGAGGCCTTGGCCTTGAGTACTTTCCTTAAGCGCGGTTGACCTTCAGGTCCCGCAAGTGCTTGAGGTGAGGGACCTCGGCTGGCCTCCTTGGTTGGCTTATTTTTTTTAAAGTACATAGTTCGTACTTTGTATAAAAGCAAAGTAACCAAGTACAAAAATTCCAAACCACACTTCTTTTCTTCTTTATCTTCTTAAGAACTTCATATATCTTCTTCAAAATCTCTTCTTCTTATTCTATTAAAGAATAGAATTCCCAAGGATCTCTCAACTATCTTCATCAACAATTAATCATAAATCACTTGATCTTAAATGTTCTTCTTTGATCCAATCAAAGATGAGGTTGGATCGTCTTCAAACCCTCATGCACTAAGAGATAGTGCATGGTCTTCTTCAAACCACTTCATCCATTTAGTAGTTGTGGATGGCTCATATTTTCACTTCATTGACTTAGAGGTTGTGGATGGATCCCTTATTCATTCCTCATCCACTTAGTGATAGTGGATGGAACTTCTTTATCTCCTCATGCATTCTGAAGACAATGCATGGACTTCTAACAGTGTTGTGACATTGTATCTTCTTGATACAAGTTCTTTGAACTGAAGATCAGCTCTACAATTGTCTGATTTAGTATGGAGAGTGTTTCAACCATTACCTCCTATGCCACTTAGTGATTCTCCTAAGTGACATGCTTCTTAGTACCATGGTCATTATCCAATCATCACCATCACCATTACTTCCTTTGTCATTCACATATCGACACTCCTTGTCATCCATTCAATCCTTGACACCTTATTGACAACAAATGCAACACAGTGCACAACAATCTCCCCCTTTGTATTTTTTTTCAATATCACTAGAGAACATGTGAATGGGTCAATATGTGTTCCAAGCTTTTCTCCCCCTTATTGGAAACCAAATGCAAATGTGTGGTGTGGTTCTCTTCAAAATATAACTTCCTCCCTTTGACTAGCATCTTCTTGAAAATCACTAAGAGAGGGATGATGTCACGTGTTCACTTTAGAAAAGAGCCTTTAATAAATCATCTCTAAGTCTACTTGGGCTAACCCGATGTAGAAAACAAGAGTGATGTAACCAAAGAATTCAATGTTGTCCACAATTCACTATACATGTGAGATCATACTTAGGATTCAAGGGGTTGAAATATTTCAGATATATCAATTAATTTCTAAATCATGCACATACTTCACCAAACTCATTAGAAAGTTCAGATGCAAAGATAAAGCCCCCCCTTTCATCCATTTGTCTTCAATCAATTACTCCCCCTTAATTGACATGTTAAATACAATTAGGAAACAAGGGATGAAAGTGTGATTGGAATACCTTCATTCTTCACAAGATGATATGTATCTCAAAAGATCATCTTCTACAGATTGGTTCCCCCTCAAGGGGTGCACTCCATTCTGTCCATACCATTCTTAATTTGAGAATGATCATCATCTTCAATCCCCTGAAATTTAAGAACATGTATATACTAGTGATTAGGGAATAATATGGAACCTCCTTTGTTCATCAGTTTGAACAACAAGGTTGAGAAGATTCTCTCAACTGAGATGTTCCCCTTTCTCCATTCTTTACACTTGCACATTTGATCTTCAATGATGTTTGTGCTGGTGTGGATCTTAACACCTCTTCAACATCTTTGTGTGTGACTCCACTCTTTCTATGTGTCTTCTAAGCACTATAATCTCCTGGTGAAATCTTCATTCTCTTGAAGAATTCTTTTTGAGCTGGAATGAGTGTCATGCATTCATTACTGATATGACCAGCTTTATTGCACCTCACACACATAATTTCATCTTCATGTGAAATCTTTTGGTTTTCATTTGCACTAGCTTTGTCATTTTTATTTTCTTCCTTTCTCATTCTTTCCAAATCTTCTGTCCAGATGATTAATATGTCATTTGGAAGTCAGGCTACAAATTTGGATGTTCCACATGGTTCCTTTGATGCTTTTAAGTTACCTTTCTTAGGCATCTTATTTTCAATCAATCCATTCTTCTTCTTCTGGATTGATTGTCCTATTGAGTGTGGTTTGCTTCTATTTAGTTCCATGGCTTGTTTACAAAGATCCATGGTATGACCTGTCTTTCCACAGTAAAAGCATTTTTTCTTGGTGGTCCTTCTGGATTCATCGCCCTTCTTGGATTTGAAATCCAAGGACTTCTCTTTCTTTTTCAAGATCTTCTTGGGAGAATTTTCAACTTTATTCTGCTGGATTCCCAAGGATACTTCTTCATTCTTAGCCAGGTTCTGTGATCTTCTCTTCTTTTCAGCTTTGAAAACATTTGGAGATTGGTATGTATCATTCTTGTGACCACTATTGCATTCATCCCAAAAGTTATCAAACATTCCAAATCTGTTTGCAGTAAATTGATTTTTCTGGACCTGTGGATGTTTCTTCTTCTTCTCTGGCTTGCTCCCCCTTAGCATGGGCTTCCTTTGTGCTTTTTCATTTAGAGGGTTGTACCAACAATCCATTGCACAATGTCTATACCTGTTGCAACACCAACATTGACCCACAAATCTTGTCTTCTTGACTTCTTCTGATTGTTGAGTCTTTCTCTTGAATCACTGTGTTTTTTCAGGAGATCTCTCTCTCTTCATCTTCTTCATCCATACTTGTTTAGAGTTATTCTTCCATCCTGCACTTTTTGTGGAAACACATTTAGAATCATTAGTACAAGATGGTATGGACGGTACCTTCTTCTTAGAAGATGTTGCCCTTTCATTAGAGGATGTCCTCCTTTTGGAATCATCCTTCTCAATGCACACTTGAGTGGCAACATTTCTTCTTTAAGCTGATTGGGAGGCTTCAGTTTTGGGTGATTTCTGATTTTTCAATATCACCTCTAGCTCTAAGTATTTCATGTTGAGAGAGTTATTCTCATCCTCAACAAATCTTAGCCTTCCTTCCCAATTCTCTTTCAGTTGTTTCATCTGGTCTTCATGCACCTTCTTCATTTCTTGCAATGAATTTTCATGCTCCTTTACCCTTTTTACTTTGTCTTCCAGTTGAGAATATTTGACAACCATTGACACTCTATGCCTCTTTTCCAGTGCATGGAAAACTTCTTTAAATACTATCTCAAAGAATTATTTCTCACAAATGCTTCTTTGTAGTTCTCCAGTGACATCATCAATTCTTTCACTGCAAAGGTAAATGGTTTCATCCTTACCCTTCACCAGCTTTGTGAGAGTGTTGGTTATGCCAACCCTTCTTGCCAATTGATCTTCCATAGAATTGGATTCTTCTTCTAGATGTAATTTTTCTTCATGAAGATCATGGATACTTGTAGCAATACACATTCCCACTTCCCTGGGGACTATCTTCTGAAGATATTTGAGTGCATTTAGAAGATCATTGATAGTTCCATCATCATCACAGATAGAGCAGGATTTATCAGAAGAGTGATAAAAGGAATTTTCATCTGTTGTGAATTTCACATTACCTTCAGTGGAAGGTGTTTCTCTATTAGTAGAAACCTTCTTCTTCATCTTCTTGACCTGTTTCTTCTTTCTATTTCTCTGAGTCTTGGCAGATATCTTCATTTGAGTGTGTTCTCTCATTTCCTCAAATCTGCACTTCATAAAGACTCCCTTGGATCTTTTAGAGGTAACCTACCTCTGATACCAATTGAAGTGCCCGGATCAGTGTGATCACTGAGAGGGGGAGGGGGTGAATCAGTGATCCTTTTAAACTTTTTACTAACTGATTCTTTATCAATTAAACCTCTATGGCTTGTTAAGGCCTCGATCCACTCTTCTTGTATCTCTCAGCCTTTCCTCCAGTGATGCAGTAGATGTAAAGGCATAGGACACAAGAATTTACAAGGTTCGGCTCTAAAGGCCTACGTCCTTTCCATGTTGGTTAAACGCCACAACATGGTTTCTCCACTATAATTCGGTTAGTAATTACAATAGTCGATACAGAGTCACACTATATCTCTCCTGAGTCCCACAAGAGGTTCTTTATACTGCATCCCACAGTGTTACCAGAGTCCCACTGGCCTGCTTCAGCTTCCACCAAAGACTTCTCCACCCTGAGTCTCACAGGGGGTCTTCTCCTAGCTCCTTGAGTCACATGAGTAGCTCTTTTTCTTTTTAAGATCTTCAAGAGTCTTCAACAGCCTTGGATAAGGTCTGCTGGACTTGCTCACTTCTTCTGATCACTGGTGGTGACCAGGACTTCTCTTCTTTTCTCGGGCTTTATCTCCTTCTTCTAAGGATGACCCGGCCACTGTCTTCAAGAATCTTGATTGGAAAATATGTTCCTACACTGAGTATGCCCACTCAATCTTCTTGGTCTTCTCAAATACTGAATACTCAGATAAATGATGTCTTTAACTTCAGTCTGGCTTTAGTCTCTCTTCAATTCAACTTCATGCACTGAGTGCATGGCATCTCTAAATCTCCATGCATGACTTTCATGGAATATCATATGTCTTCAATAACCTTTGTTCTTGGACTTCTCAAATGCACACACACTGATTTAAACTTTATTTACGTGTGCATGTGCATGCATGAATGCATGCACTCCCCTTTTCTTCTTGGTGTGATAAACCCTCAAAGGGTGTAATCTCTTTTAGCACACACACCTTCTTCTTCAAGTCACACTCTTTTATTCTTTCTCACACACACCAAATTATGTGTTGTTCTTTTGTGTGAATTTCTCCTTCTCTCTTTCTTCTCAAGATGTTCACCCACTTGTTCACTTATCCATACATGCATGGATATGCATGTATCTTCTTCCTTCACATGGGAACACACAAGAGGTATGGCCTCCTTCACTTGTGCACATACAAGGCTATGGCCTTCTTGTTTCTTTGCACACACACTATGTTCTTATGTTTTCATGCACATTAACTCCACCATGCAAGCACACTCATTCTTCAAGTAAATAACTCACAATATGAATGGTTATGTTGATGGTGTAAGTGTGAGGTTTTCTTCTCAAGAGGTTAACAAAGCCTCGGCCCGATGCATGTATTCTTATTTGTGACAATACAAGGCCTCTGGTTCTTTTTCTTTGTGCAATACAAGAGTGCACAGTTCTTCTTCTTCATGAAAACCAGAAAGCATGGGTCTTCTACACACCAAGAGTGCTTGGGTGCAATAGGCGCGCAGGGTGCGGCCTTCTTCTACCGCACAAGGTGCAGCAACTTCTTCTACCGCGCAAGTGGCGCGGTAGCTTCCACCTGCCGCGCAAGATAACCGAAAGAGAAGTCACGCAAGTGTGCGCGGATCAACTTCTTCCTACCACACAAAGGGAGCATGGTGGCTTCCTCCTAAACTTCTTTCGCACAGGGGTTGCACAAAAGGAACTCTCGAAGCCTCGGGTGGCTCCCGGCTGCTCTACCACGCAAGTGGTGCGCGGAGCTTCGAACTTCGCTGGGCTAGGAGATTCGCGGGACTCCTTCACTTTGCGCAGCAAGGCTGCGCGGAAACCATTTCCCTTCGCGAACCAGTGGGTTTCGCGGTTCCTCTGTTTATCTGGAGAAGCAGGAGTTCCTTCCTTCAATAATGGCAGCAGCAAAACCTCGTACACAGGCTCCTCTTCTTATAGGCGAGGAGATCAATTGAAGCTGCGGGGTCTAAAACTTTGAATGCCCGAGAATCACTCCTTTAAATAACAAGGATATTCGGTTCGTTAAAAACATTCAACCCACGTTTAAAGATATCCGCGTATCTCGGGTGTTTCTTTTTTCCAAACGTGGGATCCAATCTTCATGTATGGATTCAATATCATATACCTGATTCTCATGCATGAATCTCGTATGGATCCACGTGGCCTCGGCAACTCCGTTTGCCTCGGCTGAACCTTTTTCCTCGAGATATCTCATGCATGCAAGACGTAGATTGCATGCATGGTCTCAGTTCAATTAGACAATCACCATGCAGTTGTTTTCGAGCTTCAACAGTGGTCAGGATTCAACCACGGTGGATTAACAGTGGCGACGGTGAGCTGGTTCACATCAGGTGGAGCTCGGGTGCCCGGAGGTTGAAGACAACCTCAGTGCCTCTCCCCAGCCATTGGATCGACGTTAAATGATCACGGATGGCTGGGATTATATCATGGCGCCGTGGGATTAGATGAGCGGCCGCGATTACATGTGGATCAGATGGACGGCCCAGATCAGCTCCGCGTCTTAAAAAACTCGTCCCACATCGAATCGCATCGCGGATTTCTCGCGGTTTATCAATTATCTCCTCCCACCATCGACTCAAAAATCTCCTCTCCCCCCTCAGGTGCCGCCCCGCACCGGTTCTCCTACGGGCACGCTTCTGCGCCCACTATGCTCCTCCGGGTGCGCTCTAGCGCCCTTTTTGCATGGGTTCATCACCGTGTGGAACCCGCGGGCTTACACACGGCCCGCACCATGCCTCGGGGAGGCATTGGCCTTGAGTACTTCCCTTAAGCGCGGTTGACCCTCGGGTCCTGTAAGTTCTTGAGGTGAGGGACCTCGGCTGGCCTCCTTGGTTGGCTTATTTTTTTTAAAGTACATAGTTGGTACTTTGTATAAAATCAAAGTAACCAAGTACAAAAATGTCAAACTACACTTCTTCTCCTCTTCATCTTCTTAAGAACTCCATATATCTTCTTCAACATCTCTTCTTCTTCTTCTATTAAAGAATGGAATTCCCAAGGATCTCTCAACTATCTTCATCAACAATTAATCATAAATCACTTGATATTCAATGTTCTTCTTTGATCCAATCAAAGATGAGGTTGGATCATCTTCAAATCGTCATGAACTAAGAGATAGTGCATGGTCTTCTTCAAACCACTTCATCCATTTAGTAGATGTGGATGGCTCATCTTTTCACTTCATCGACTTAGAGGTTGTGGATGGATCCCTTCTTCATTCCTCATCCACTTAGTGATAGTGGATGGCACTTCTTTATCTCCTCATGAATTGTGAAGACAATTCATGGACTTCTAACAATGTTGTGACATTGTATCTTCTTGATACAAGTTCTTTGAACTTAAGATCAGCTCTACAATCGTCTGATTTAGTATGGAGAGTGTTTCAACCATTACCACCTATGCCACTTAGTGATTCTCCTAAGTGACATGCTTCTTAGTACCATGGTCATTATCCAATCATCACCACCACTATTACTTCCTTTTTCATTCACATATCGACACTCATTGTCATCCATTCAATCATTGACACCTTATTGACAACAAATGCAACACAGTGCACAACAATAAGTTCAAATTCTTAGACCCCCCCCCCCTTGTGGTTTTAAGAAATGATATCTTAAAGTAATTAATGAAAGTTTAGAAGACCACTTCTTGGGTTGAAGTGTATGTAAATATTTAGTTTAATGTGAATTATTCCTTTACATTTTGTGGGAATATGTTTTAAGTTATTGATAACCATTGGGTTTTATATTATATTGTATAATGAGGTAATTATTAGAACATGAATTTTATCATATAGATAACCATGATATTGAAAAGTTATTTTTTTACTAAGTGGTTAATGATATTTCAAAAAATATATCAGGATATTTTTTGGCATAAAAGCTGAAAGGTATGAGATAACATTTGAGGTTAAGATACCCCTTTATTTTAAGGTTATTTAAGAAATATTTTTTTGAACTTTGGGTATTACTATTGAATTTTTAAGATTATGGAATCTTATAAAGGTTTACTCATTTTGGGAATTATATTATCATGTGAAAAACATTTTGGTTTTGGTTAATGATAAAAGATAGTTGGAATAAATTGTTATCCCTTTTATGGTTATATAATTCTTTAAAAGTTTATTTTTAGTGATTCAGACATGAAAAATTCCTCTTGAATACTCATAATTTGGATAAAAATATGAGATTATGGGGGAAATTGGATAAAGGATGAAATTATACCAAATAAGTAAGTATATTTAAATATTTTTTCAGTAAAAATGGTGAAATAATTCCTTAACACTGTGAAATTTATCTTAAAACAAAATTGTTATCCTATTGCATTAATATATGATGAAATTATAGTTTTTGAGATCATCACATAGTTATGGTTTTGAGGCCCTTAACTTTCAATTTATCATTAACTTTCTTATGATCAATGACCACAATAGCTATCTATAATTATTTACCCTTTAATTCCATTACAACCAATGATCTTTTATTTTGGAAACCTAGTTACGTGTTATTTCATATAACCTTTGTACTTACATTTATCTCTTATTAAGATGATGTTATATTAAATATTTTTATGATATGGATATTCAAAAAAATATATTTTCAATTTTTCATCATTTTATTACCGAGATAAAGTTCAAGTTGTGAGGATGCAATTTATTAAAGTGGGGGATGTAACACCCTGAGATTTTAAAAGAAGAAAATTATATTCTATAGAATAAAGGACACAAAACACTGAGCTTAAATGAGAATGTAATACCCCAATAATTTACAATATATTTCTTTTTAAATAAATTTAATCTATTTAATATCTTATAGTATGTGCATCACCAATATTTTTATGTTTGGTAGTTTATTCAACATGCAACACGAAGCTTAAACAACCCATGATATATATAACCATTATAACCTAGCTGTTAAATTAGTGGGTATGAATAGTAATAACTAATTTATTAAATATATATATATATATATATATTTCCTAATCAATATAAATTATTTATAAATTTTTAGTAAATAATCAATCAATTTTTAGTAAAGTGATTCTATTCTTCAAAAATATGTTTTCTGCAAAAATGTTTTTTTATTCCTTTTCATGAAAAGAATATTATAATAATGTTTTGGAACTTTTATAATATTAATTTTTCGAAATTAAATTAATTTTTAGAATCAAAATACCAAAATTCACTTTGGATTATATTTAAGTGTTATTCAGAAAAAAATGATTTTTCAGTGAATGGTGAAGATACTAATTTTTTTAAATGTCATTTATTTTTAATAAATTAAGTAATTTAAAAGTAACATTATGTTATGAATATTATTTCATGTAACCTAAGAATTATTTAGTTATATTTAATCCACTTATTTACATTTTAATCATCATTATTATGTATTTTTTAATAAGTTTATTTTTGGGCATAAAAAATCGATTTTTCTGAAAATTGTTTCAAAGTACAGAACATTTCTCAATTTCAATTAATTAAAATAAACCATAATGAGTAATGATTTAAATTAAATTTATAGTTTCTATATCAATAAATATTAATTTATATTCATAAAATGGTTATTCTTATTACACATATAGTTAATATAAATTCATCTTGTTCTTGGAAAAAATACACTTCTTAAAAACCCACTTTTTCATCATGTCTACAGGTTTTGCATTAAAATTAATTATTTACACATTTATAAAATTTATTTTAAAAAATAAATTATTTTTTAAAATAAATATGTAAAAAATTATTTGGGTGAAATGTTGATATTTTTCTGAAAACTTTCATTTTTTAACGAATAGTGGAAAATACTGAATTTAAATTGAAAACTGCATTTTCATTTAAAATATTTATAAATTTATATTAAATATTAAATTGATTTTAAAGTAAAATTAGTTTAATTATATAAAAATTAAAACAAATTAGGTCATTTTATTAATTTTAATATTTAATTTTTCTATATAAAACTTTATAGGCTTTTGGACATTTTATCTTTAAAACCTACTTTTCCATCGCGTCAACGGGATTAATATTAAATTAAAATTTTTCAATTATATGAATTAAATTTGAAAAAATTGATTACATATTTTTAATAAATGTAATTTATATTATCTAATAAGTTAAAATTATTTTTTGACCAAAATGAATAATAAATCCAATAAAAATTATTTACTACAATTAAGGTAAAAATGGATTTACTGGGGATTAAACTAAAAATATATGGTTAAAAATATCATGTACACTTATCTAAAAATTGTTTCTAACCATATTTTTACCATTAAACCTATAAGTTTCTAAAATTGTATTTTTTTACCCTTTTGAAATATGAAAAATGTGGTACCACTCAATTCTTTTCAAAAATACTAAGTGTGTCCTCTCCCCTACTTAGAAAAGGTCACCCCATCTTCTCTCTTCTTAACACCTTAAAACCTCTTGAGTTCAAAAAATACTTGCCCAAATCACTTCACAACTTTTATACTCTCATCATATAATCATTAGTTTCATAATAAATCCAAACTTTTAAATCTTTAGTGCAAACCTAATGAAGATACTCGAAGAAGGGATAATGTTCTTCAATAAGTGTCTTTATTTTACTTCTTTCTCCACCTATTTAAATTTTTATAAAACTATGATGATATAACAACCATATTATCTTCCATATACATTTATGTTTTTATAATATGGGAATAACCTAAAACTATCTCCACTTCCATCAAATGGGTTATTAAATTATCATTAGCGTGCACGGCGGACTACTGCCTCACGAACTGATATCATTCATTTTTTCATTTACACATCTCAGGGTTGGATATGATGATTTATATAAAGTATATATATGATATTAATAAAATATTTATACCTATTGAGTCACTATATAATATATATATTTTTAACTTCCATTCCGTAAGAGATACGATAACATCGCTCGTTTGTACAATGCATTACCACCTCGTGAAACAATGTGATTCTTATTTCACTAACACTTCACATAGAAGAAGAAAATGAAACAATTAATGATAATGAATTATATAAATTGAATAATTATTATATTATTAACATATTTATCATTATAAAAAGATAATATATATAATTATATTTCTTTTCCTTTCACTCACATAAAGATGATAACATCATTCATGTACGTATGGACTATCACCTTCATGTAGCGATGTGACTCTCTTTTCATCACCACACCACATGGATGATATATATAAGTATATTATATGGTATTAATTATATTATTATAATTATTTAAGAGTAAAATTTTACTTACCTCTTTTTCATAATGATCGGTGAAAAATGGAAATGTTACTCATGTGTTCGTAGGATCTACCATCTCCAAGATCGTAACATATTTAATTTTTTATAAACATCATTCATGATTGGTTTTGAAAGAAAACTTGATCTAAAAATATGATAATAATTTCATGATTATTATTCTGGAGATGATAGAAATATATTATATGCACACAAAATGGGACTTTTATAATAAAGAACGAATGAGGAAACGATGTGATTAACACCTGAAACAATGAAAATAATGAAATATTATTAAGGAAAGGGTGAAAATATGTTATAAAAGGATAATATATGATAGTATAAATATTTTTATTTTTATTTAATATGTTAATAACAAGTTTAAAACCACTATACATGATGATAAATCATGTTCAACTAAAAGGAAGTATAGGGTAAATATTTTCTCATCTCAATTTTATTTATGTGGGATGTATGCCATATTCACCACTTATTTTTATTATGTGGTGTATATACTAAACATGAATGTATTGTATGATTATTATAATTAAATTTATGTGGATCTAACTATCCATTTTAGGATCTCTATTTCATGCGGTTTACAGTTTCAATGTTACAAAAATGGTAAGGTATTTTTGTCTAAATTTTTCTTCGTTGGCGCGTATGTTCTGTAATACACCTATCTTATTTTATGAGGTGTATATACTCAAACTTTCACATTTTATATCATTAATATATTTATTTTAATGATAATTTAAGTTTAATTTAATGATATTATTTCATAGGTTTTATAATTCAAAGTTACCAAAGTGGTAGGAGCCTTATGTTATAATCTCATCATTTATCGGGATTGCTTATGATTATGCTTCCAATGATGCGATATTATGATTTATATCTCAATAATATCATGAATTTTATTATACTCAAGTTATTCATGAGATTTTTATGTAATATTTCCATTTTTACACTCCTTGGTACTTAAAATAATTGAGAATAAGAAAAATTATTGTTATTTTTCTCATTGGACGAAAAACCTTTTTATTCCAAAAACCATGTTTTCTAAAAATATTTTCAAAAATATTTTAGCATTATTAAAATTATTTATTAAAGACGTTTTTATCCAATTTTTTCTTCTTACAAAAAAATCAAATGAATCTTTATGTAATTTTCAAAACAATGCCCGTTTGGATATTATTAAAAATGTGAAAGGAATATTTGTTTTAATGTGTACGGCATGAACAGAATTTTCCACCATCATGACCATTAATATCTTTAAATATTCCTTATTAATTTTTCAATTTTATTTTAAAATAAAATTATTTTAAAAAATAATAATTTTTTTTCAAAATGGAAAGTATATTTTCCTCAATAAATGTTTTAAATGATTTTATAAAGTTTCCTTTATATGTTTCCAAGGTTGTTTTTAAATAAAAATATTTTCATAATATTTTTTGAATCTTTAGTTTTTAAAAATTTATTTTCAAAATGAAAAATATATTTTCCTCAATAATTGTTTTAATGATCTTTTAATAGTATTTCAATTCATCAACATCAACAACCTTTTTTGTTACTTATGCTTTATTAGGGATATTTTTTAATGATATCATCTTCATTCTTTCTTTGGATGGATTAAGATCATTTAAAATATATTATTATGGAACTCATTTATTTTCCATGGGTTAATAATTTTTCAAAGAGATTGTTATGAAACACATTTCTTTTATATGAGTTAATATTGTTTCAAAGATATTTTTTTAGAAACTATTTCTTTTCCATAGGTTAATCATGTTCCAAATAAATTAACATGAAACTCGTTTCTTTTCTAGGGGTTAGTCATGTCATAAAAGAATAATGATTATTTCTATGAGTTTTATGATAAAATATCTATGTAATTTATTCATATTGTGGTTATTGGACATATTATATGATGGGGAGTCATAGATAACAATGGATGAGCTCGTTACAGATTATAGGATGGGGTGGCCCATATTTCACTAGGTGGGCCCATTATAGCTTATATGATGAGGTGGCCCAAATAGCGCTAGGTGATACCATTACAGATTATACAATGGGGTGGATCAGGTAGTGTATATTAATACCATTATAGGTTAAACAATGGGTGCAACCAGATAGCACTTCAATGTATTGGGTAATGATTATATTGTAATTTGGTTGTATGCTTATTCCAATTAAAATGGTTCTAAAAGGGTTTTATAAATATGATTATCTAAGTTACCTAAAAGGGTTTTAATTTCTTATTATGAGTTTATAATGTTTCTTATGATTAAGATTGATATCACATGGATTATGATTATTGATTCTGATAACTCTTACATTTTCCATGTTTTCAAATTTTAAGATCCAGATATTGATGGGTATGAGTTTTTTTATGATTTTCTCATGAAATCTTATTATATCATTATACCCTTATTCAATTCTTATTCTAATTTATTAAATTCAATTATTAATGCTTATTTTACCCTTACTAAGCATTTGAGATCACACATTTTATGTTTCCTCTTCCATGGGTTATAAATAATTAGGTTGAATGAATTATTTTATAGAATGGATTTAATATGGATGATGATTATGACTTAATGTGAAATAATAAAATTTGGGTTAATTTGGATAAATTCCCTTTTAATGACATGGGTATGGTTATTGTAGGATTTTTTTCTTAATTCTCTAAAACTTTAGACCTATATGGTCCTATAGAATGTAAGTGATCCAATTTTCCCTTTTGATGTTGTAAAGTTTGGATGGAAGAAATTATGTCACAATTATCAGTAACAAATATAAAAATATAAAGTATAATATTTTAGAACCGGATCTGGAAGTTCTGATCTTAAACTATTATAATAACGGACCTATCCATCTTTAGTTTATAACATAACCACCCAAACATGTTTTATAATAAAACCCCACATACTTTTTTTATAATAAAATAGTCCATAAATCATCCATACATATTTCCAAGTACCATAGAATGAAACAAAAACATTTATAAGATTTTACATTTCAACAAAACACCCTTAAAAACAACCAGAATTCCCTTTTAACTTGATTAACTCATGGAAAAGAAATAGGTTCTATGAAAATGTATTTAAAAAAATCATACTCCATCCAAATAAAGAATAATAATAGTATTATTAGAACACATCCCCATTATAGAATTGGAAAACAATAAAGTATATTTAGATAATAAATACATTTAAAAGAACCTTTAGGAAATTTCTTTGAAAATAGGGAAAATATCGTTTTCTATTGAAAAAAAAATTTAATAAAAATTCTAAGAATATTAAGAAAAAATGATTATTTGAAAATAACCATGGAAAATTTTAAATTAAAATTCAAAGAAAATAGTAGTTATAAAGGTGGTAAAATCTATTCATTTGGTAAGTGTTAAAATAAAGATCCCTTTTACACTTCTGGGAAAAACCAAAAGTACACTTTTTGGAAAATGAAAAATAGATTAATTTAAATACTTTTTAAAGAAAGTAAAATATAGTTAAAAATTAATTTAAAAAAGTTTATTCATAGAAAATAACATTATATAAAATATTTTAAAGATCATAAATATGGAAGAGAAAATATTCTTGACCAAAAATAGAAATAAGGTCGTCTTTCAATTATAACATTATTTTGATCTCTTTAAGTATCAAAGAGTGGAAAATGAAAAAAAAATATTATAAAACTCCTAAATAAATATAAAATAAGAATGTAATTGTTTCTCATGAAATTAATATCATATAATTTCTCTCAAAGGAACCTTGAACATAAAAAATCCTAAAATGAAATGATGTTATAACATAAAGTTTTTTTTCTTGGGAACTTTTGAATCAATATCCATTGATAGAAATAATATGATATAGATATATAAATCCTGATAAATAAGTAAATTAATATTTAAAACTTAATTCATGGGATGGTTAGTACACCATAGAAACAAATCATGGTCCACGACATGAAAAGCGTCTCAAGAAAATGAGATTGAGACAAAGAAAATCATTGTAAATATCATAACATTCAAAGTAATAATTAATAAATGAAGTGATTAAATGTACATATGTAAATATATATAAAACAAGTATAAATATATTATAAAAAAATTAGTTAATAAATCACACATAATCCTGGATTAAGAAATTTAATGAATAAGTGTTATAACCCAACAAAAAGAAATTGAGTTAAAGAACCCCTTAACTCGAGTCCCAACTTGCATTGTATGTATGTTAAATCATGTATAATAAACTTAAATTAATTAATTAATTAATTTTTTAAGAACATTTTATAGGTTTTTTACCTTATCATTAAACTATTTATTTAAATTATTTCAATTAAATATTTAATTACTTAATTGGTTAAGGCCAAATCATGTGTTTTTAGGATGTTCGGTTCATAATTTCAAAAATGAATTTGGTATGTTGAATGCATTCAAAGAGTTAATTTTCCCATAATATATATAATATTAATCATATAATTATTATTATTATTTATATTAAATACAATTTTATAACAATCCATGAATGTAATACATGAAAAATGAATAGCATTGCTTCGTGGTGTTGGTAATCCACATGTACGAACGAATGATGCAATCATTTTCCAATGGATGGAAGGGTAAAAAATGAGATGGTATATTATATTTTCAAAATAATAATTTTTGAATTAATAATATATATATATTAAATACATCATTATAAATATCTATGAGATGCGGTAATGGAAAACGAAATACAACACTACATGGAGGAGGTAGTCCATATGTACACACGAATGATGTTTTTATTCCCCATAGGATGGATAAGGTCATGAAAAAGGCTAGAAACATGGTAATAATAACATTTCATTATTTAATATATTCTTATTTTTTATATCATCTTTTTTTAATAAGATTTTAAGGAAGTATAAAAAGAAGAAAAATGAAAACGCTTAGTTAAGAGTTATATATCTTCTTTGGAAAAATACCTTTGGTTTACACATTAATCCTTATAGGATGGTCTTTTGATGACACAAGAACCTATATATATCTATGAGGAAGGTTTATAAGGTATTTAGGTTGGTATTTTCTGATCTATATCATTTAAAATGTTATATTAAGAGAGGAGAGGAGGTTTCCTTTTATAAGTGAGGGGAGAGGCACCCTTGGAAGTAATTAATATATTAAATTAAAATAAATTAATCATCATGTTAAAGTTGAAAAAAAAATGATATATTTATAATTTAGTGTGAAGATAATTTTGAATATTCTAATCCAATAAAATTTATACAAGTTTAGATGGTTTTTAACCCTTATTGCTCAGTTTTACCCCCTGTGAACCCTATTTAACGATTACTATTTTTACACATTACAGGTCAAGAAAGTTACTATAAAAGGATAGGTAAACCATAAGTGTAAAATGGTTGATATTATAAATTATATCACATTAAATTTTCCAAATATAAAAGTTTTATTAATTTGAAATTATTTTATAAAATATTATTTAACATAAAATACCATTAAAGTCGTTTTTAGGTCTATTCACATAATTGACTATAAAAAATTATCAAAATGGAAATGTAGTTAAAATATAAATTTTTTAAACATAAATAATACATTATATTTATATAAAAAATATTTTAACACCATAAAACACCCAAAAATATTACTTTGTAAGTTTTTAAAAATTATTTACGTGAGTTCTCAACGGTTTGCCCAAGCACGGTGAAGGTGTTGCGTAAACATTTAAATTAATTATTAAATAACTAAAAACTAAAAATAAATTAACATCATAAAAAATATTCAGATTCAAAATTACCTTTTATAAACAATCATAAATAATTTTTTCCTTATCAAAAAAATATTATAGATATTAAAAGCAATAAAAATACTTTTTTGGAATTTTCCTTCACTTAAAATAATATAAAGGTATTTATCAAAGGAAAATGGAACCAAAATTATATATTATTTAATATTTGAAGGTTTTTTATTTAATTAAACTCATCAAATGAAATATATTCAAGTTTATGGATGATTTTTAAGCCTTAATTCATATTTTTAACCTTGTTTTACCCACATTACTCATATAGTGGTGATAACATTTTTACGAAAGTTAAAATTATTTTTGACCAAAAATAAATTTGAACTATTTAAAAAATTTATAAATTTTGATACCAAATATAAAATCAATTTTATAATAATCACTCCTATAATTTTGAGAAATTTCATTTAAAATAAACCTACAAAACACGACAAACAGTAGGTTTAGAGAAAAATTAATTTTTAAATACAAAACGTTTTCATACCAACATTAAGCATAATTTTAATTCTAATGAAATTTATTGTATTATAATTAATCAAAAGTAACTAATAAAATTTTAAAATCAATTCAAAAAAATGTCACTTTTAATATTTTTTAGTAGAAAAGACAGTTTTTGATAAAATTTATACTTTTTCACTATTCACTAAGAAATAAATATTTTCAAATAAATCATAAACATTCACCATAATCTAACATTAATATGATTATTTATAAAATTATATCACTTTTAGAAAATAAATTTTCTAAAATTGGTAGAAATTAATTTTAATATTTTCTCACAAAAAGTAATAAAAACTTTTTTAAAGAAAAAGTATTTTTGAAGCATAAAATGACTTCACTAAAAATTGAGTGTTTATTTATTAATAATTAATCAATACATTTATACTGAGTAATAACATTATAATTAAATTTTATAATGTGTTTAATAATATTCCTACCCTTCAATTCAACAGCTAGGTTATAATGGTAATATATAAAATAATAATATTTTGTAGTCGTTAGAGCTCAATGTTGTGTGTCCTGTATGCTATCAAACATAGTATTCTTTTAAATTATTTGGGTATTAAATTCTTCCCCCTTAAATAAATTTCATCCTCATAATTTCATTATAAGGGTATAATAACATGATCATAACATAAATAATTCATACTTAATCAATAAAATATCTTTAATCATGATTCATGGTATAAGGCTTTATTATAATAAAATAAAAAAGTTGTAAGAGTGTGGAATCACAAATAATAAATCATGATCCATGATAGCACAAAATAAATAGGGTAATTTGGAACAAGAATAATAATATAACATTGTGAACATGTATAAACCATTAAATTTCACTCATTAAGTTAAGGACATGAAATCAAGTCCTCGCATAAACTTATGGACATCAAACTGGGTCTATGAAAAAATGTATGGATATGAAACCAAGTCCATGTATAAAGTTTTGAACATGAAATACAGTTCATTCTTAAAATATTATATAATGAGTTATCCATATTTAACCAATTCATTGGAGGGATATAATGTACCCATAAATCATATAATACATTCATATATAGACCACAAGATCATGAAAACATTTATCATTTCTCCATAGATTAACCCATGGAAAAGAAAATGGATTTCATCAATATCTCATCATAATAATAATAAACCATAAATATAATGAATAAATATAGTATCATTGGATCATATTCCCATTTAACTATAGGTAACATCAATGGATGTTGTCACAGATTAAAATACCTTTAAAATATCGTTGGAATGTTTCTTGAGAAAGATACTCTTTTCTTTTTAAAATCACTTATTTAGAATATAAAAATTCCCATAATATTAGGAAAAAAATTATTTTAAAATAAACATGTAAACATTTAAAGAAATATTAAAATAAAATAGTAGTCTTGATTGTGGTAAAATCTATTTGGGTGGTATATGTTAAAACAAATATTTCATTCACACCTTTGGTGAAAGGTACCTCACTTGGAAAAAGATGAACAGATTGTTTTTAGACTTTTATAGAAAGTAAAATATGGGTCAAAATTTCTTTAATAAATAATTAAATAATTGTAAAAACATTACTGAAAACATTTTAATGAAAATATAGATATGGAAGAATATTTTTTTTGACCAAAGAGTAAATAAGGTCGGTTTTTCTTAAAACAATTCCGGGGTCATTTTAAATACCAAAGAATGTAAAATGGAACTATTACTTAAAAATTACATGAATAACTAGATTTGAATAAGATTTAAGGGTTATAAAGTATATGAACCATATAATTTATCTTAATAAAAATTTATCATAGACAATCCAAAAAATAAATCAGATTATGACATAAACCTTTGCCTCAAGTCTTGTACTGCTTCATATGCATTCAAACCTCCTCTTCTCTGAGAAACCTACATTTAATATCTTCTTAAGAATCCTTGTTGTGGTATTTTAAGAATATAATTACCTATAGGATGTATAATTTTAATTATATAGGATATTTGGGTAGTTTTTGGTCTAGATAAAGGGCTAAAGTGGTGTGGATAAGATATGATAGAGAGTTTCCTTTTATAAGTGTGGGGAGTGGCACATTTGTAATTATTAAGAATATCAAAATATTATAAAGTAGCATGGGAAATTGGCTATAAATTAGCTCAATTTCAAATATAGGATGATATATAATAAACATATATTCTGATAATATTATTTAGACAAATATTAAGGTAATTTTAACCCTTATCTCCTTAGTTTAACCTCTCATTAACCCCCTTTAACCTTTATTGTAATAATGAATTTGTACCTCATTTATTGTTCATAGTGACCACAAATGAAAGTTGACTCATTACCAAATTTATAAATTTTGATTCCAATTATGGATCCTATTTTATCAAATTCAATTTTTGTAGGTGGAAATTTTAAATTTAAAAAATAACCATAAAACGCGACAAAAAATGGTTTTTTAGAAAAATGCATTTTTAAACCCAAAATTGAACTTATAAAAAATTCAATAATAATATGAATTCCAATGTAATTAGTTATATTATTTTTAATTAAATGAGACTTATGTTACTTTATTTTCAAACATAAAACATAATGAAACTTTTAAATTACATGATTTAATGAACAAAATGAATGTTTTACAAAAATCGTTATTTTTTCACTATTCACTTAAAATTATATATTACTAGAAAAATACAAAAAATCATTATTTTTTACATGATGATTTCAAAAATTATATTCATTTTATCAAATAAATTTCTAAAAAAAATAAATTAATTACAACATTCATGCACAAAATGAAACAAAACTCATTTTTAAAGAAAATATTTTATTGAAGCGTAAAATGACTTTACTGGAGATTGAGTACATTTTTATTATACATTAACATTTATAAATATTTTTCATATTGTATTTAATTATATTCATAATATCCATTACAATATCTAGGTTACAATTTTCACATTAAATAATAATAATTCAATGGTATATTGGGATTTTTTTAACTCAATGTTGTGTGTAAAGTAAGATGCCAAAGAAGATAAATTTATTTAGAGAGAAATATTTCACAAAATCTCAAAGTGTTACATTCTACCTCTGTTAAAAAATTTCATACATGAAATTCCATAACTCTGATATAAACAATTAATTATACTTATTCCTCATCACATCCTCAGGTTCCCACGTTGCTTCCCCAAATTTATAGTTTCACCACAAAACTTTTATCAAGTGAGTGGTCATATTTTGTAGCACTTTTTCTATTTGATCTAGAAACTCCATTGGTTTTTCCTCATAAGATAGATATTTATCTATTGGTATGACCTAAAATTTTAGTACATGTAAAGGATTATGTATGTACTTTCACATGATATATACGTGGACCACATCATGCACTTAAGAGAGATTAGTTAGAAGAACCAAGTGATAAGAAATTTTCTTAATGAGGTCAAGAATTTTAACATGTCTAATATATCTAGTTCTCATATTTCCCTTATTTACAGATCTCATAGCATTCTTTCTGAGATATATTCATAAGAGTACCTTTTCTCCAACTTCAAACTCTAGATCTCACCGATGATTTTCAACTTTTACATTGACTATAAGCTTCCCTTATTTGATACTAAGTAACTATAACCTACTCTATCATTTCATTAGCTATCTTAGGTCCTAATTGATTTTATTCTCTAAATTCATTATTATATATTAGAGTTATGTACTTCGCTCCATGGAGGGATTCATAAGGAACCGTCTAAATTATTGAGTGAAAGATATATAAGAAAACATTATGAGAGAAAGGTTTTTATCTCAAAAAAATTTGAAATATAGATAAAATTCTATCAAAATATCTTTTAGAGTTTTAATGGTCCTATTAGACTGGTCATCAATCTGAGGATGATATGTCGTGTTGAATTTTAACTCATATTCAAATCTTGTTAAAGAATTATCTAAAATTACATGGTAAACCTCATATACTAATTAGATAAAATATAATTTGGTACTTCATGTAACCTTACCACCTTCTTAATGTATTTCCTATAAAGATTATCAAGTGATAAATCTTCTCTTATTACCATGAAATGTGGTGACTTACTAAATAGATCAACTACAACCAAAATAGCATCGTTCCCTTTAGATGTTTTTGGGAGTCCAGTGATGAAACCCTTGGTAATGTTTTCCCATTTCTAATATTCTATGGGAAATGGTTATCACATTACATTAAATTTTATCTCTCATATTTAGCTTACTTAAATAACAAGCATCAATATACATACTCTGCAATATCCCTTTTCATGTTATCCCACCATAAATACTCTTTTGGATCTCTATGCATATTTGTACTTCTAGGATGAATATATAAAGATGAACTATAAGATTTATTCTATAGATCCTTTAAGTTTGGTATTAATGGGTCACATAGTTAGTTCCTAAACCTTATCACTCCATCATATTTGAACTCAGGATCATTTCTCACCTTCTTTTGTATTTCCACATATTCTTCTTCCACCTTCTTAATCCTCTCATGGATCGATGATTGAATATTAATTTAAAAAAGATAATATTTCTCCCTTTTTATCATGATTTCAATATCCATAAGTATTGGATCTATATCAATCCTAATCATGGAAAAACTAGTATGGTCTTTCTGACTCAAAGCATCAACCGCCTTGTTTTCCTTCCTATGGTGGTAATGTGTTGATAAGTTATAATATTTAATCAACTAAAATCATATACTTTGGAACATATTTAACTATTTTTGAGTGAATATATAATTTAGGATATTATGATCAGTATATATATATATATATGACATATTTTACCACAAAGATAATGCCTCTATATTTTCAATGAAAAAATTATTGTTTCCAACTCTAAATCTGGAGTTGGGTAAATTTTCTCACTAATTGTCAATTTGATAGAGGTATATGCTATCACTATATCATTATTTATAAGAATATATCTCAATATATTCTTTGATACATCACTATATATCACAAAACCATCTCCACTATGATTTACTGTGATTATAGGTTCACTAACCAACCTTATCTTCAGTTCCTTAAAATTCATCTCATCTTTATTTTTTATAGGAACTTGAATACGTTCGACATCAACTTAGTTAGTGGATTTAGTATTCATGATAAATTTCTCACAAAGCATTGGTAGTATCCTATTAACCAAATAAAACTATGAATCTCAGTCACCATGGTTGATGTGATCCATTATTCAATAACTTCTATCCTTGAAGGATCCACTTATATACCCTCACTTGTAACGCCCCGACCCTAGAAGCCCAGAGTTAGTGCATTATTACATATCATTAGCATAATCACAAAAGTTCAAGTCTCAAATTACTGAATAGTTTAGTAGCCTAGGAAGTACTAGATACATTCATAAGGTTTACATTACATCATAAAATGGAAAAGTACAACAACATTGTTTCCATAGACAACACTGAGATCCCATAGACTATCCCTGCAGGTTAGTAATAATATACTTCTTCACATCCTGGGAAAAATAAAACATAGAAAGGGGTGAGCTCAGATGCTCACTAAGGATAACAATATAGCGGAAACTTTCATAAATAAGCATAAACATTTAAGGCAATGTATAAGACTAAAACAAAATCTTTTTAAGCCGTACGTACGCACATATGGTGACATGTCATTCAAAGGATGGATATAATAATGAATTTGGTGGTACCATATTTATAATAACATCAGAGTATATAGAAGATACTAGAGTTATTATTTTATAATAGAAACAACAAAGAAAAAGGAAGTGGTAGAAGAAAGGAACTTGAAAGAGGTGGTGAGATATTTACCTCTTCTTCGGGTTCTTCATTTTGATTTGATCAAAAGGGATCCTTAGGTTGGCATTCTGACTAAAGGAAGGCTTCTAGGATGAAGGGAGGACAGTGGGAGGGTATTTGGGCAGTGGTTGGCCGATCCAAATGGCTTTGAAGGTGTGAATTAGAGAAAAGGGGGAGTGCCCTTTTATAAGAGGGGTGAGGGGCACCTTAGGAAAAGCTAGAAATATTATTTTATAATAAAATAATTTTGGTTTATAATGGATAATAAATTAATTATTTAAAGTCTAAGGTCGTGATGGGTCTAAAACCACTCAACCAATAGGTTTTATATAGTTTTGGGTCACTATATTAACTTTATATTTTAGATTTAATTCTTAGTTAAATAGTTTGACATTTACCATGTCTCGTTGTATTTTTATATTATATGGTTAATAAACTTAATATATACTTTCAAGAGAACCCCAAGGAGTTCATTAATGATACGGATATCATTATATAAGTCTTTAGGCCAAACTTTAGATTTTTAGGAATATAATATCAATTAATAATATAATATTTGTTTTAAAAACCCTTTTATATCAATTTTGACACTATTTGGTATTTTGTTTTTTCTAAATTCATAACAGAATTATTACTTTGAAAAAAAATTATCAAACCAACCCTAATATGTCATATTAACCTATAAAATTATTGTAATTCATAAAAAGTCTCAAATTACATTTATTTGGATATTCATAATATCAATTATTTTAATATTTCATTAATTAGGTAATTACTGCATCATCATTGTGTCATAAATAAATTAAATTATTTAATTTCTAAAAAATATAAATAAAATAACATTATTTAGGGAATATTTTTATCTTTATAATGAATATTTATAGTTTAATTTATCTTATGTATAACCCAATATTAAAAAAATTAGTTATTAAACTTTGATTTTAACTCTTTTAACTCTTCTTTAAATAAAATAATAATAAATGTCCTAATATAATCCAAGTGGACCTAAAGAATCATATTTTATTCCTAAGGTTGTTTTTGTTCTAATTTCACTTATCCAATTGAATTAGTACGTGTTTTAAGATAATAATAATATCATTTTACCCTTAATTACCTTATTTACTTTTAACTGTGGTAAATAAAAGTAAAAAGTTACTATTCACCAAAAATAATTTTCATCTTATTGAACCACATTTTACTTACTGATATCAACTATGCCTCTCATATTTTTGAAATTCAACTCACAGAAGTGGTAAAATTATATTTTATTTGAATTCACAAATTCTCCTAGGAGGTGGGTAAAAGACGGTGAAAAGTTCTATAAAATTTTTATATATTTAAAATTATTATAAATTGAATCTAATTAATTACATTGAACTTATATAGATATTATTTATCTATTTTGACCTAAAATAAATTTAAATAAAATAAATAATTATTTAAATAAAAATTCCGTTTTAAACTATAACTTAGTGTTTTTCACTATTCATCAAAAATTGAAAGTTTTCAGAAAAATACCAAAAATTCACCCTAGGATAATTTTGATATTCCGAATCCAAAAATGAAGTCCATTTTGAAAGATAAAATTTATAAAATTTTAAAAAGTGGGTATTACTATTCATAACGGCTAGTTTGATTGGTTGTGGTGTGTTAGAACTCGAAGTTGCGTACAACACACGCTACTCTATTATTCAAAGAGAAGCATACCATGGAAGATTGGGGTGTTACATTCTCCCCTCCTTCATATAATTTTATCCTCGAAATTTCTAGAATATTAATGTATAAAAAGACTCGGGTGGTTCTTCATCATATGTTCCTCGGGTTCCCACGTTTCCTCTTCTATCTTATGGTTTGTCCATAGAACTTTTACCAGACGATTCATCCGGTTTCTCCAAACTTGTTCTCTTATATCAAGAATCTTGATAGGCTCTTCACAATAAGATAGATTGGGTTCCATTTCTAATTTCTCATAGGTGAGTACATGCTTTGGGTCATGCATGTATTTTCTCAACAGTGATACATGGAACACATCGTGAACTTTGGAGAGACTTGGCGGCATTGCCAAACAATAAGTTACAGACCTAATTCATTCTAGAATTTTAAAAGGTCCGATGTACCTGGGACTCAATTTACCCTTCTTACTGAAACATATAACACCCTTCCATGGAGATACCTTCAATAAAACATGATCTCCTACCTGAAATTCTAAATCCTTCCTTCGGTTATCAGCATAGCTCTTTTGTCTACTTTGAGCTGTCTTGATGTGGTTTTGGATTACCTTCACCTTTTCTATCATTTCCTCCACAAGTTCTGGGCCTACGAGTTTTCATCCACCAACATCATCCCAACAGGTTGGTGTACGACATCTCTTTTAGTATAACACTTCATATGGTGCCATCTGAATACTCGAATGGAAGCTATTGTTATAAGAAAATTCTACCATAGGTAAATATTGATCCCACATACCTTGAAAGTAAAGTGATCATGATCTCAACATGTCTTCTAAGGTTTGAATAGTCTGTTCTGATTTCCTATTGGTTTGAGGGTGGTAGGCAGTGCTCAAACGAAGTTCAGTATCCAGGGATTTCTGAAGACTTTTCCAGAATCTTGATTTAAAATGGGGATCACAATCAGAAAAAATCGATATTGGTACTCCATGAAGTATTACAACTTCATTAATATATAGTCTTGCTAAAAGTTCAAGTGTTGAATCTTCTATTATAGTAAGAAAATTTGTTGACTTGGTAAGACGATCAACAATGAACCATATTGCATCGTTCCTTCTAGGAGTCTTTGGTAGTCCCATGGCAAAGTTCATCGTAATATTATCCCATTTCCACTCAGGTATGGGAAGTGGTTGCATGACTCCTCCAGGTTGTTGCCTTCTAGCTTTCACTTGTTGACAAACCATACATATTGACACAAAATCAGCAATCTCCCTCTTCATGTTTTCCCACAAAAAATTTTCCTTCAAATCTTTATACATCTTAGTGCTACCAGGGTGTATAGAGAAATTGGAACTATGAGCATCATCCAACAATTCCCTTTTTAGATCAGGTATATCAGGAACACAAAGTCTCTTCCCAAATTTCAAAATTTCATCTTCATACACAAAGTCACTCAATCTCCCATCATTTACAGCTTTAATCTTCTTTTGAAACTCTTCATCATCGGTCTGAGAACTCTTTATCATTTCTAGTAAATATGGTTTGGCAACCATTTGAAAAAGTAATGATGTTTCACCTTCCATGGTGATTCCCATATCCATCTTTACTAGATCCATGTATATAGGATCCTTTTCAACTCTCATCTTGTTCAAAACTCCAGGATCCTTTCTACTCAAAGAATCTTCCACCTTATTTTCCTTCCCCGGGTGATAGTGTATAGTGCAATAATAATCCTTGAGTATTTTAAGCCATCTCCTTTGCCTTATGTTGACTTATTTCTGTGAGAAAATATACTTCAAACTCTTGTGATTGGTATATATCTCACATTTTTTACCATAGAGATAGTGTCTCCAAATCTTCAAAGCAAAGATTACAGCTTCTGACTCAAGATCATGCGTAGGATAGTTTTTCTCATGAATTTTTAGTTGTCATGATGCATAGGCAATAACTCTATCATTATGTATAAGGACACAACCAAGTCCTTTCTTTGAAGCATCACTATAAATAACAAACCCATCATTCCCCAATGGTAGAGTAAATATAGGAGCATTGACTAATCTTCTCTTCAGTTCTTCAAAACATTCTTCAAAATCTTTTGTCCAAACAAATTTAACCCCTTTTCGTGTGAGCTTTATTAATGGGTTAGCCAACCGGGCAAAATTATGGACGAAATGTCGATAATAACCTGATAAACCAATAAAATTGTGTACCTCGGTTATACTTGTTGGTGTTGGTCATTCTTGGATTTTCTTGGTCTTAGAAGGATCAAAAAACATTCCATCCTTAGATACAATATGGCCAAGAAAAGAAATCTCCTGAAGCCAGAATTCACACTTGCTAAACTTCCCATATAATTCATGTATTTTTAGAGTCTTCAGGATAATGCGCAAGTGATTTTCATGATCTTTATAGATTTTGGAGTATATCAAGATATCATCAATAAATACCACTACAAAGTCATCAATATATTCCTTGAAAACTCTATTCATTAGATCTATGAAGACAGAGGGTGAATTAGTCAATCCAAAAGGCATTATTGTAAACTTGTAATGCTCGTAACTGGTTCAAAATGATGTTTTTGAAATGTCTTCCATCTTCACACACAACTGATAATATCTATATCAAAGGTCAATCTTTGAAAAGTATTGAGATCCATGAAGTTGGTCAAATAAATAATCAATGTGAGGTAGGGGATACTTGTTCTTTATTCTTATAGTATTGATCTCCTTGTAGTCAATGTACAACCACATAGATCCATATTTCTTCTTAACAAAAAGGATAGGGGCTCCCCATAGAGAAACACTAAGGATAATAAATCCCTTATTACTCAATTCCTAAAGTTGTTTCTTTAGTTCCACTAATTCCACAGTGGACATTCTATAAGGGGTCTTCGATATGGCCTTGAACCAGGAATTAAGTCAATGGAAAACTCAATTTCTCATTCTGGAGGATGTCTAGGTAAATCCTCGGAAAATACATCAACATACTCTTGCAAAATAGGTACATCCTCTATTTGAACATTATTTTCCTCACCCACAGTTATTTCATTCTCTTCCTCCCCAATAATTGAATTTAGTTGAGCTACTGGGGGTGGATCTTGATAAGAATTAGGTGGTGACGTTTCTGCTCTAAAGATAAGGTACTCCTTATCATCAACAAAAATTGTAAACTCCTTCTTCTTACAATAAATTTTCGCATCATGGTCTGAAATCCAATCCATACAAATGATTATATCAAATTCAATCATTGGTATGACGATCAGATCAGTAGATAAAGAACATTTATATGCCCTAATGGGGACTGATTCACAAAACTTTGTTGTAATGATACTTCCCTTAGGAGTTTTTACTGAAAACTCCCCTATTAAATCAAATAGTAAATATCTAATTTTCTTAGAAAACTTGGAATATATGAAACAATGTGATGATCCAGAATCAAATAAATCATTTTCTAAACTTGGGGAAACCATTAAATTACCTGCCACCACATCTTTCGAAGCTTTAACCTCAGCAGTAGTGATAGCATAAGTTTGGCCTTGATCCCTTGGCGTTTTCTGAGGTAAGTTCCCCTAATGCTTAGGATATTCATTCGTATAATTCCCCCTTTCTCTATAATTGTATCATTCAACATTGACAGCATCTTTCTTCCCCTTTCAATCACGAGTTTGGTGGCCTTTTTCACTAAACTTGTAATAGACTCTCATTCCCTTCAGGCAAGTACCAGGGTGTTTCTTCCCACATTTAATGCAGAATGGATATTAAAATTTTCCCTTCTTCCCCTTATTTCTATTCCCATAGTTTTCAGCAGATCTCTTCTTATCTTTCTTTGCTTTAAAGTCGTAAGACTTAGAGAATTCTTTTTCTTCCTTGATATCACATGAGACAATATCTTCGTACGACGAGAAGGGTTTTGAGACTAATGCTCGATGGAGAAATGGTTTTAACCCATCAAATAAATTATCAATCTTACTGCTTATGTTACGTATATAATCTACAGCATGCCTAGCTAACCTTGTAAAGTTAGATTTATACTTTGTGACATTCTCATCCTCCTTTTGCCTCAAACTTAGAAATTGTCTTTACATATCCACTCGATGGTCATGAGGAAGGTATTTTTATAAGAAAATTTATTTAAACTCCCTCCATTCCATATTTGACACTTCATCATCTTCCTTTGTGTTTTGAATCAATTACCACCATTGATCAGCATCTCCAGTGAGGCGGTAAACTACCATGACAACTTTTTCCCTTTCGCTACTCCCCAAGGCATGGAATATTTTCTCTAAGGAACTTATCCATTACTCAACTACCAATGGATTTGTACTCCCATTTAATTTTGGTGGTTGTTTCCTCGTGAAGAGATCTAACATTGATTCTCTACGCTGTGGATCAGGGTGCTCCATACGGGTAATGTTATTATTCATAACATGAGTGAGTTTTCCCAGTATGGTGATTAGCTGATCAGCATCAGTTGCATCACCAGCTCCACTATAATTATCTTGAGTATGAGGTAAATAACTACATGGATTGCATGCATTGATACGGTTTCCATTCCTTCCACTAGGCTCCATTTCTAAACAATGGCATAAACTAGATTAGTTTATGAATCGCAATACATAAATCCAAACTTGTAAAAAAATTATCATAAATTGAACAGTTTATGGATATAATCCATAATCATAAAAATGTTTTCTTTAAGGAAGTATATACTCATAAACCTTTCATAATGGTTTGTAAAGAAAATGAGAATTATCTTAAGAATATCCCCCGAGAGTGTCATAACCAAGAGTGAAGCAAGGCCCGTTGTCGTGCGCCAGTTCCCATTCGAGTCTAGCTCAAAGAGGTGTTTTTGGGTTTTACCCCTAGGTATATCTGTGCCAGAGCCGCCTCTACCCTCTCGTATCCAGACAGAGATGTATTTCTTGTAAAACTCACAAAATCTCTACAATACCAAAATTCTAGGAAGTTCTTCTATACTAATCCTCAAAGTCTATCTTAGGGTAAAGTGCTCTAATCAGAGTTTATCAAAATCTATATTTTCAAGGTTTGCACTAAACTTCCTTTGATACCAACTACAATGCCCCGACCCTATTTACCCAGAGTCAGTGCATTATTACGTATCATTGGCATGATCACAAAATATCAAGTCTCGAAAGACCGATTAGTTTAGTAGCCTTAGAAGTACTAGATACATTCATAAGGTTTACATTACATCATAAAATGGAAAATTACAACAATATTTTTTCCATAGAAAACACTGAGATCTCATAGACCATCCCTGCAGGTCAGTCATAATATACTTCTTCGCATCCGGGTAAAAATAAAACACAAAAATGGGTGAGCTCAGATGCTCATTAAGGATAACAATATAGTGGAAACTTTCATAAATAAGCATAAACATTTAAGGCAATGTATAAGACTAAAACAAAAGCCTTTTAAACTTGAACTTCATCATAATATAGAAAAGATAAAATCAAAATAACTCTATTTACTTACTCACATGGATATTCTACTAGTCGAATAATCACATGTAATATCAATAGCCACTTTTATAATGATGGAATTCGTAATTCCAGACTTTCATAACCACATAGTCAAGGCCTTGTGCCAAGAATAAAAATAAGATTTTTTCAAGGCCTTGTTCCAAGACACAATTTTGTCTCATGAGAACTACTGATGCATCGAGGAGCAATATCGGGCTCCACCCATCACATACTAAGTCCAATGCATTCCTCATATGAAAATGTTTAAACATAACATAAACATTTGTATTAAAACTGGCATATGAAATGTCAATACTTTATCCATAAACCATGAATGGTATGAAATAACACATCCACAGTCAAACATATCACAAAACCTTCAATACAATATGGAAGTTTTGTATCATAATAAATCAACTTCAAACAAACTTAAAATCCATCAAAGGATGCTGACATAGATGAAATCAAAACCTTTTTAGAGAAATATCTCTTTCTATTTTGAAATCATTTAAAAGTCACATAATTATAAAAGAAAAAATTTATATTTTAAATTATTCTTATAATCTTGTAAGTTAATCTTTGATGATGTTATAATGGTGGAAAATAGCCGCACTCGTTGTATAAGTTAAAAAAAAGACATTCTTACCTTAATTTTGTCGAAAAGGTTATAAAGGACCTTGTTTGGAAAACAATAGAAAGACTCCTTTATAAAGATATTATAAAAATTAAAACAAGGGTATAAATCAATTTAACCCATAGTCTATAAAATAGTAATAATTTTTTTGAAATACATTTTTAGGAAACATGGATTTGGATGATAAAGAGGTCCTAGTAGATACTTACGTAAAAACAAGCTCGGATAATAAAGAGATTGTGAAATTAACCCTTACCTTGTACTTTTCCTGGGTTGAGGGTAGGTTAAACTCCTGTATAATGGTGAAATAATTGTTATTAAATTATTAAATAATCATATACATTAATATGATATCATATATGATCTTTTAACATTGCTTTGTTAATAATATCTTAGTATTATCATTGTTTCGGGTGTCAATGGATTTGTTTTCCTTTATATTCTTTGTTATGTGAGTCATATTTGTTGTGTATGGGATGTATCTTATTCATATACATAATGATATCAAGTATTTAAACATTAATTTTAATCATCTAATGAAAATTAGTCTTGAATGGATGCGATGGGGAATGAATCTCATCGCGTTCGTGGAGACGGTAATCCGTACGTATGCACGAGTGACAATATCATTCTTTTGATATTAAAATAATATATAATTGGATGGTATATCATATATACAGAATCATTATAATGTTATATTTATTATTTACTTCAATTACACATCATTATTATACTCATCCAAATAATAATGTATTGAATAACAATTACACCACGACGTGGAGACGGTAAGCCGTACGTACGCACGTATGGTGACATGTCATTCAAAGGATGGATAGAATAATGAATTTTGTTGTACCATATTTATAATAACATCACATTATATAGAATATGTTGGAGTTATTATTTTAGAAAAGAAACAACAAAGAAAAAGGAAGTGGAAGAAGAAAGAACTTGAAAGAGGTGGTGAGATATTTACCTCTTCTTCGGGTTCTTCATTTTGATTTGATCAAAAGGGCTCCTTAGGTTGGATTTATGACTAAAGGAAGGCCTCTAGAATGAATGGAGTACATTTTAGAGGGTATTTGAGTAGGGTTTGGCCGATCCAAATGGCTTTTAAGGTGTAAATTAGAGAGAAGGGGGAGTTCCCTTTTATAAGAGGGGTGAGGAACACCTTATGAAAAGCTAGAAATATTATTTTATAATAAAATAATTTTCGGTTTCTAATTGCTCAAAATTAATTATTTAAATTCTAATGCTGGTATGGGTCAAAAACCACTAAACCAATAGGTTTTAGACAGGTTTTGGGCACTATATTAACTTTATATTTTAGATTTAATTCTTAGTTAAATAGTTTGACATTTACCATGTCTCGTTGTATTTTTATATTATATGTTTAATAAACTTACGATATACTTCCAATAAAACCCCAAGTGGTTCATTAATGATACACCTATCATTATATAAGTCTTTTGGCCGAACATTAGATTTTTATAAATAGAATATCAATTAATAATATAATATTTGTTTTAAAAACTCTTTTATGCCAATTTTGGCACTATTTGGTATTTTGTTTTTTATAAATTCATAACAGCATTATTACTTTAAAAACAATTCATCTAACCAACCCTAATATGTCATATTAACCTATAAAATTAGTTTAATTCATAAAAAGTCTCAAATTACATTTATTTGGATATTCATAATATCAATTATTTTAATATTTCATTAATTAGGTAATTACTGCATCATCATTGTGTCATAAATAAATTAAATTATTTAATGTCTAAAAAAAATACCATTATGTATGAAATCTTTTTATCTTTCTAAAAAATATTTATAGTCGAATTTATCTTATGTATAACCCTATATTAAAAATGTTTTAGTTATTAAACTTTGATTTTAACTCTTTTAACTCTTCTTTAAATAAAATAATAATAAATGTACTAATCTAATCCAAGTGAACCTAAGGGGTCATATTTTATTCCTAAGGTTGTTTTTGGTCGAATTACATTTATCCAATAAAATTAGTACATGTGTTAGGGTAATAATAGTATCATTTTTACCCTTAATTTCCCTATTTACTTTTAATCGTGGTAAATAAAAGTAAAAAGTTACTATTCACCAAAAATTATTTTTATCTTATTAAACCACATTTTACTTACTGATATCAACCGTGTCTCTCATATTTTTTAAATTCAACTCTTACAAGTGGTAAAATTATGTTTTATGTGAATTCACAAATTCTTCTAGGAGGTGGGTAAAAGACGGTGAAAAGTTCTATAAAATTTTTATATATCTAAAATTATAATAAATTGACTCCAATGAATTACATTGAAATTATATAGGTATTATGTATCTATTTTGACCTAAAATAAATTTAAATAAAATAAATAATTATTTAAATAAAAATTCGGTTTTAAACTATAACTAAGTGTTTTCCACTATTCATCAAAAATTGAAAGTTTTCAGAAAAATACCAAAAATTTACCCTAGGCTAATTTCGATATTCTGAATCCAAAAATGAAGTCCATTTTGAAAGATAAAATTTATAAAATTTCAAAAAGTGGGTATTACTATTCATAACGGATTGTTTGATTGGTTGTGGTGTGTTAAAACTCAAAGTTGTATACAACACACGCTACTCTATTATTCAAAGATAAGCGTACCATGGAAGCTTGGGTTGTTAAATCACTTGAGATTATATAAATCAAGAATGGGACTTTCTCTAGACAAAATTCACACTTGGTAAATTTGGAATATAACTCTTCTTTTCTCAAGGTCTTTATTACAAACCTAAAATGTTCTTCATGATCTTCCTTACTCTTCAAATATATGATAATATCATTTATAAATACTACCAAAAACTAGTTAATGTAATCTATAAAGAATCTATTTATTAAATGAATAAAGATAGTAGGAGCATTGGTAAGTCAAAATGGTATTACTATAAATTCATAATTACCAAATCTTGTTTAGAAGGTTTTATTGGGTATATCCTCCTTCTTTACCCTTATAAGATGATATCTAGATTGAAGATCGATCTTGGAAAAATATTGTGCTTCTCATAATTGATCTAACTAATCATTAATATGAGGTATAGGATAATTTTTATTAATATTGATCTTGTTAAGATCTCGATAATCAATATAAATATTCATTGACCTATCATTATTCATAATAAAAAGAATAGGTGTTCCTAATGTACAAGCACTAGGATGAATGAATCCATTATCTAGATTATCCTGGAGTTGCTTCTTCAACTCTTGCAACTCAATAGGGGTCATTCTATTTGCAGTCTTGAGATAGATGTAGCATCATGTACAAGTTGTAATTTCATAGTCAATATAGTTGTATCACTGAGAGGGGAGGGGGTGAATTAGTTATATCGTTTTATTTTATGTTTCCTTTCTTATGAAACAACCTTCGCCTCCTGTTAAAAATTTCTTTCCCTATTGAAAACAATTCAAACATGCATTCATAGGAACACAAGAATTTACAAGGTTCACCACTCAATAAGAGTATCTACGTCCTTGGTATGGTTTGTAAATGATCCAATACCACACCATCCACTAAAAACAATCCTTTTATGTGGAATGAAATTAGTAGGATATTCCCTTACACTTGTGTAGACTATGATCAATACAATAGTTCATGTGCTTCAAGTAGAACAAAATGATATAAGAAAGTTTTTGTAACAAACATGTTATGGTGCTTCTTGAATAAATTTCACAAATATGATCTTTTAAAAAATTATTCACTTTCTTACCCAGAAGCTAGTAAGAACTTTTTCTGGACTTTTTAATAAAACTCAATCTGATTTCCCAGTTCAAATCTACTAGTCTAATTTCTCAATACAAAAAATATATAGCTCTATCAGAATACGATTAAGAAAAATCTGAACAACTTCTTTTTCAATTCATAAATCCCAATAATATTTTCTAGGTCTGATTCCTCAATACGATGACCAGCTGAATACAATGATCGACTGAATGAAATATTATCTCTTATCCTATGTTTATTCTATCTAGAAAACTTCTTTAAAAAGAATCAATCTGGAAACCACTTATTCTCTCTAAAAAAATTTAGTTCTCTATCTTCTACCTTTCTTTCATGAACAGTACTTCTTTTAGTTGAAATTACACGGTACTTTCAACTTTTATAGATGGCCCAAAAATGGTTTGGGTGGGATTCTTGAAAAGTTTCCTACTGAACCAAATTTACCTGAATCATAAACTCTCCTTGAATTTTGGGTTCATCTTGACTTCGTCAATGCTTCTCAACTCTTCTTAAACCTTATGGGATCTTCTAAAAACTTCATCTCACTTCTAACTTTCTTCACAAACATCAGTCTGATTCTAATTCTCCACTCTGATTTCATCATTATGATTCTCTATTCCAATCACATGTATGAATAAATAGATATCTTTAGTCTTCTTAGAAATTTTTAGTCTGATTATGGTTCTCCATTCTTATTTCCATTATGATCTACCTCATTGAGATGAAGACAAATGTAAAACAACAGTTTCCTCATTATGTTACTCTGCACCAAATTTATGAAGGAAAACATATGTCTTCTCATTACGATTCTTGGAACTAACTCTTATTTCTTCATAATGATGTAAACATTAGATTCTTCCAAATTCTTTAAGAAAGCTTCCTACTCCCTTCAAAAACACTTCCAAAACATTCTAACCATATTCTTCTTTCTTCAAACATATGATCCTAAATCCAATTAATTTATTAGTGTCATGTTACATCTATTAATCAGTCTCAGCTTAATTCTAAAAATCAGGGTCAAGATCAATTCATTTTCTTCTCTGATTATGATACCATGGAACTTTCTCTCACTTCAAAAACTTCATTCTCTAAAGATTTAAATTTTTTGTCTTTTGATCTAACTGAAAACTAGTACCTTCATTATGATCATCCTCCTCATACTTTAAACAAAACTGTATTTGGTAAACCCATTATGGTGATCATAACACTGAAAATCTTTGGCTTCATCTACTTTTTTATTTCACAAACTTCTAATTGTATCATGAATTCCTTCATGACTTTTATTATGTTGAATGTCAGCTTCAGCACCATATTACTTATAATGGAAAGTATTGTAACTTCTTATTCCTCCACCAACATATTTCTTCCTTACTCAGTCTAAATATGATTTTCCTAAATACAATTAGACTGAATATGATTGGACATGATTTACCTTTCTTTCATCAATAAAGCATCACAAGTTTTACAACATATTATTTGTAAGAAATATAAAATAAAAAACATCATTATATTTTAAACAAAGTCAGAAAAACTCTGATTTAACACCTCATTACGATCTCTTCTTTCATTCCAGACCTAAGGTGAGTCTGATGAACCTTTCCATCCATGAAACATATTCAAAATACAGTGAGCTTTCTTATGCATTGTGATTTTGGTTTTTGAATATGATGGTCAGTTCAATTTTCTCCAAAAATAAAGTGAGGCAATCTCTTTTCTTCTTAAACTTTTTTGACAAAAAAATACAATTCCTGAATATGATCATCCTTATTAGCTTTTTCCTAAAAATATCTCCCTTTGGACTTTGTTGTCAACAAAGATTCATAAATCACTGAACTTTGTATCCTAGAGATGTGGATTACTTATCAACAATTATAATCCTAGTTGAGATAACTTATTGTAGGAAATAATAATTATTTACAGTAAAACCATGATATCTAACAGTAGTGATTATAAAACATCCTCATCTTTCTTCACCTTCTCTAACTTCCCTAGAATACAAAAGTTTTGTTTCCTATAACCACTCCAACAAATATTTAGAATAGTTTACACACTTACATGTTGGATTCAAATCTTACACACAACTCCCCCTTTATACATGCATTCCATAGGGATAGATTTATGAAAAAATTCTCCCCCTTGACAACACTATCCAATGATAAGATGAGATAGGTGATAAAAACACATACATCAACTTTGATGAGAAAGAAATTAGACACCCATTTTCAACCTCAATTTAGAAAAAGGTTACTTCGATAAAGGTTTTGTGAAAATCTCAACAACTTGTTCCAATATTAGAACATACTCTTGTTTCAACTCATTATTGTTCACATAATCTTTCATAAAATGACATTTGATATCAATATATTTTGAATGAAAATTTTTTACCATATTCCTAGTGAGGTCGATTTTACTTTTATTATCATAACCTAAGATCAAGGGTTACTTCACTTCAATAAGTAAATCTTCTAACTGAGTCTTTATCCACATAAGTTAGGTAGTGGCTTGAGTAGCATCATCATACTCAGATTCATCCATAATAAGATTCATTAAATTACATTTTTTTATATGCCAATTAACAAAAAAATTCACCATAAAGAAAACTCCACCATATGTGAATCTTCTATCATCAACATTACCTTCCCAATCAGAAACTAAATACCCAAACAAATCAATAATTTATGAGCTATCATACCTAATTCTAAAATTTTTGTCCCTTTTATGTATCTAATAATTCTTTTTCTACCAAGTAAATGTGATTCTTTAGGATCACTCTGAAATATTTTATATAAGGTAATAGAATAAACAATTTCAGGTCTTGAGGAATTAAAATACAATAAACTTCCAATCGGATTTAGAAACTCTTTCTAATTAACTTCTCTACCTTATCCATCTTTAGAAAAATTTGATCCCACTAAAATAAGTTTGGAGATAGGTTTTGAGTTTTCCATGTCGGACTTCTTGAGAAGTTCCTTAGCATAAATTTCTTGAGAAAGAAAGATGTGATTCTTCTTTTTCAAAATTTGTAACACAATAAAGTATTTCATTTATCCCATCATATACATCTCAAACAAAATTTTCATTTCTTTAGAAAATCTTTCACAAGATCTTTCATCATTCCTAGTAAAGATAATGTCATCAACATAAACAATTATGATAAGGAAAAAATTCGGACTTTATTTGATGTAAATATTTTTATCAACTTTTCCCTTATTGAAACTCATCTTCCTTAATCAGGTATCCAATTTGGAATACCATGTCCTTATATCTTGTTTTATCCCATACAAGGATTTTTTTAATCTACATGCATAACTTTCATCTTTCCCAACAAGAAATCCATAAGGTTTTTTAATGTAAACTTCCTCATCAAGATCCCCATTCAAAAATGTATATTTTACATCCATTTGAAAAAATTTGTAACTTCAATGTGCAGAAATAGTAAGAAAATTTATTATTGTTTCTAACATTTACACCATATAAAAAGTTTCATCAAAATAAACACCTTCAATTTGAGAGTAACATTGGAAAACTAATCATTCCTTGATACTTATCACTTTACCATGTTCATTCAACTTGTTCCAAAAAAACACACTTTGTACCAATAACATTTTTTTATCTGACTTAGGTATGAGTTATCATGTATCATTCTTTTATATCTGATATAGATCTTTATTCATGGTTTGAATCCATTTTGGGTACTCAAAATCTTATTTCACATCATTCGGCTCAACTTTTGAATGTAAATAAGTTTGTGTAATAGCATTTTATGTTCTTATTTTTTGAACCTTTTGATGTTGATCACTAATAATGTTTTGAGTTTCCACTTGCTTCCTCAACCTGGGATGATTTTTTTGAGATTCTTCCTCATCACTCTAAATAGATGAGTTTGATTTCTTTTTATTGAGTAGGATTATAGTTTTTTGTATCCTTATTAGAAATGTTAAGAAACTTTTTCTTATCATGTTCAACTTTTTTATATGCATTAGTATGTTTATCTCCCTTGGAATTTTTAATAACCTTTACATCACAAGAATCAAAAAAAAATCCTATTTCTTTATTGTAACATTTGTATCCTCTTCCTCCCAGATCATATCTAATAAAAATTCCATCTTCACTGTTCTTCTCAAACTTTCCAAATTTTTCCACCTTTCTTCTTTATGATGCATGGACTCCCAAAAACTCTTAAGTGTTTCAAACTCAGAGTTTTATTATAAAAAATCATATGGATTCATATGATAACTTTTCCTATAGAAAAATTGGTTTTGAGTATATAAAATAGTACTCATGGATTGCCTCCAATAGTAATGGGAAAAACCATGTTCAACTAACATAGTTCTCCCCATTTCCACCAAACTTCTATTCTTCCTTTAAACTACCCCATTTTGTTAAGGAATGTATGGGGAACTATACTCATGTTGAATTATATGCTTCTTGAGATAAAATTTAAATTATTCATTATTATACTCACCACCATTATTAGTTCTCAACTTCTTCATTGAATACTCACATTCCTTCTCAGCTTTCCTCCTGAAAATTTTAAACATCTTTAAATAATTTAACTAATATTTCATATACATAACACAAGTAATGTGAGTAAAGTCTTAAATGAAAGTCATGAAGTACTTATCTCAATTTTTTATTGTTTTATCATTGGCCCACAAATATTGGAATGAATACGTTTTAATGATTTTTTTTAAATATCTAAACTTTCTTATGTACTGAGTGTGTAATTTTTCCCTTCTGACAAATATTTCAACACCAATTTATTCTTATTATAAAATCAGGAATATCTCAGACACTATCTCGATTTTATTACCTGATCATGTTTATTTGAAACATGTGTCCCAAAATTTTATTAAAAAACCGATTCTCTTCCACCATACCCAAGTAACATGAGTTTTTTATTTCACCAACTTGAAATAAATTTTCTTTTGTACATTGACCTCTTGTAATTATCTTTCCATTTTACTCAATTTTTACAAAAAATCCATCTTTTTTGAAAATGACTTTTTTCCCTCATCACAAAGTTTTAAAACACTTAGAAATTTTTTTTTCATCCCATCAATATATAAAGATTTCTTGGATTTCAACTTTTCTTTATCAATGATAGTTGATCCAACACCTTTGATTCTAATGGATTCATCATTTTAAAATGTCAATGTTATTTATTTAAAGTCTTTCACATTCTTAAAAAACTTTAAATCTCATATCATATGAGGAGAACACCCACTATCAATAAATCAGGGTCGTTCTCCTTTTGTAGCTTTCAGGGTGGTTCCAATAATAAGTTATTTTTTGTTATTCATTTATGGATTTTGAGAATTCTCAAAAAACATTTGTTATATTGATAACAAAAAAAACATCCTTTTATGATACGTCCAATTTTTTCACACCTTTCATAAACAGTTTACATGGGTTGGAACCTATTTTCAACTTTTACTCCAACCTTCTCAGGTTTATTTAAAATAGCCTGCTCAGACTTCTTCCTTTGAGGATATTGACTACCCCTAAAACTTTTCCTTCTATAATTTATAGAATATTAGTAATACTATTTTTTGAACCAACACATATTTTCCACATGCTTAAATCCACCACAATACAAATAGTATCCAAAGAAAGAATATTTTCCTCTGAAACTTCCATACTGACCAGAGTTGTAAATATTTTTCTCATCAATATTCTTATATTTCTTATCTAAACTTTATTGACCACCAACCTTCTTATTATCAATGAAAATCTTATTTTTCATCTTGGTTTTTTTCAGCCTTATCGAAACAAAAAATAATAGAAACATTTTAATATTTAAAATGTTAAAAAACATTTTTAGGCTTGGGGTTTTTAAAAGCTTCTGAATTATCCACTTTGTTAATCTTGGCCACATACATAACTTTCCCATCTTTCTTCTTTTTAGAAACATATATAGCTTTATTCTCAACCTTTGAAGGTAAATTTTTTTATCCTTCTCAAGTTCCTTCTTGCAGGAACTTTCACCAACTTCAGTGATAGAGTTTTTGAAACCTATACCTTTTTGTTCATCTTTAGAAAGTTTTTTATGAACAAGTTCTAACTCTTATTATTTTTCCTTCAACTTAACTTCTAGATGTTCATTACGATTCTTTTCTTGCTCAAGATATTTTTTCAAATCATCGATATCTTCTATTAGCTTGACATCAAGAATAAATTATTGTTTATTTGTTGAGTAACTTTTATTTTTCAGACATTCTTTCAATTCTTCTTTAAGATGATATTCTAATTGAGTTTCTTCTTCTTTAAAACTACTAATTTTTAACTCTTCATTATTCAATGTTGCATTAAATCACCAACATACTCAGCAGATTTTTCATATTCACCATCATTTTCTTCTTCTTCTTCATCTTTAGATAAGAAACTTCTTATTTTGGATTTTAATAACCTTTTATCTTTTCCATTGGAAAAATATTTATCCTTATCACCCTTTTTCTTCCATGATCTTCTTGGGCTTCTTTCTTATTTATCGATATCCTCTTCTTTATTTCTTTAAGGGAAATTAGTCACAAAATTCCCAATGGCTCCACATTCAAAGAATTTCAAGGGAAGTTTCCCTTTATATTTACATGTACCTCTTCTAACATTTTTAGAAAAAAAGGATAAAATTTCATCAAGATTTTTATAAACCTCATTTTCAAAATTAGAATCACCAGCTTCTTATTCATTAAGAACCATCTTTGAATTCTCTTTCTTGGTAGAATTGAAAGAAATTTATCTATAAACTTTTGTTTTTTTATATATTTCTCCCTTATCATTTCATAAGTGATGATATTTCTATAAAAATCATCTAGAGATATTGTTTCAGGATCTCTATCTTCAAATGAAGAAACTTTAGCATCAAACTTATCAGGAAGGATTCTTAAGATCTTTTCAACAACTATAGAATCCTCCAAACTTTCACCAATACATCTAATAGTGATGACAATGTCATTTACCATTGTAAAGAATTCCCCAACATATTCATACACACCCATTTTTAAATCTTCATACTTTATTGTAACATCCCCGACCCGAAGCCACTAAACTAGTGCTCCGAACTGGGTGGTTACATGACCTTAAGCGCGCCTCCTCATACGCCAAAGGCTGCCGACTAGCAGCGGGGGGTCTATGGTGTCAAGTGGGGAGACTATACCCCCTTTTTATCAGAGTAAGAACAACAGAAATAAACCAGATAGTGGAAACAATAACCAATAACAAGAAACATGTATAACAACCATTTCCAATAATAAATATGTCATTTCATACTACAAGTGCAAAAGTGGAACAACCCCAAAATAAAGACAATGGCCAAAATCCCCAAAATGGTCCCGACTCCAAGTCTGGATCCTCCACTAAGTGCTACCCATGTCCACTTAGCTATCCAGCAAGGACCCTTGCCCTTGTCCTGACCTGCAAACATGAAGTCTGCTTGGGTACCCAACGGCGGCCCGAGCAGGGTGTGAGTACAACTCAGTAGGCCACCACCAATGGTGTCTACAAACAATCCAGTATAAACAGGTAGTGCATGCAAAAGAAAAATGAATGATAAATTCCAAGTAATTAATTATGGTGCCATCAACCAGTTTAGAGCCAAGCCATTTCCACTTCCATTACCATTTATTACACACCCATTATCACCACTTACCATTTCATCACATTTCCATGGTTTAATCACATACATTATGTTACATGGGTCCAAGGCCAACAATCACCTGCAAGAGGGTAAACACATCGTTATCCAATCTCACTGGGACTAACTCCCTCATAGCAACCATAACCTCACCTCGAAGCCTTAGTCCGGGTGGATGCAACCGTTAGGAGAATAGACCCTCAGTCCCCTTTCCTAACCTGTGCATTTAGGGTGGAGTTTAGAACCTCTGTCTTCACTCGACCCATGGGCGTAGATCCTCAAGTCATACCCCACTCTACTAAGCCATGTTCACATGCTTATATATATAAGTAACCATCAACCATTCAAACCATTTCCCTTCGATAAACACTTTCCACAACAACCCACATGGGAAACCACATCATGCCTTAACCCATTAACACATTAACAATTCACATCATTTAACCATTCACCCAATTCCCATGTGTTATGCCTATCTCACTAAGCATTCAACATTAAACCCATAATCTATCCCATTATGGTATTTAATCAGTTTACACATTAACCCATTTAACCCATTCATCATTCCCCTGAATCAATCATTTAACCCATTCCACTTTATCCCTTAGGTTATTCCCAAGTATAGGTGCATCACCTAACTTCTATTCCAAGTTTAACCGATCATACCAACATTTTTATCAAGGGCTCTACAATTCATTACAACAAGGTCGCTTGTTTAATAACAATCCTGAAACCTGGGAAAAGCCGACACATCTCATGGATGGCCCTAATTAGGTCAAGACAATCCCAACACATCCCACGGGGATCGTGAGGGTCCCATTTACCATTTTAAACACCAATATTACCAAACATGCCTAGGTTATTCAAAACATAACCAAGGGAAGACAAGAACACAAGTAAACATGTACAAATCCCTAAATAGCCATGGTATATCACTTGTAGACTACCTACCTTGAAACCACGGTTAAACGCACTCCCTATCGAGTCCTTAGACCTCGATCCAACAAACCTTTGAAGCTTCAACCCGGAGCATCAATCCACAACCAACAGCACTCCAAACGCCTTAGAATCGAAGGAGATCGATCTCTTGGAGCCCTTGGGAGGTCTGGTTCGTACCTTGGGTGATGAGGGGGAAATGGGAGGAAAATCCTGAGTGGGGTTTAAAAAGCCCGGAGTGGCAATTTTGTAAATTTTACCAACTTTAAGTGGCCGCACGGTTTGTCCGCACGGTTTGGAAAACCGTGCGCAAAGCGTTCGCATGACACTACCCGGAGGAGGAGGAGTCACACGGTTTAGCCGCATGGCTTGTAAAATCGTGTGCAAACCATGCGCTTTCTTCTGTCCAGAGGAGGGAGGGTCGCACGGTGTCGCCTGGGCAGGCCGCACGGTTTGGCTGACCGTGCACAGGTCGTGCGCCTTGGTATGCTCTGCCCAGACTTCCCTTCTTCCGTGCCCCGAGCCCCCAGAGCACCCCCAAGGCCTCTCACACTTTTAAGAAACCTTTTAAAGTCCCAAAAGCAAGGGTTTCACCCAGAACACAACAAAAACATACCTTTCCAAAACCGGGATCTTACAACCTCCCCACCTTATGACGGCTCGTCCTCGAGCTGAGGTTCCAAACCTCATTGATCCACCAAGGAGAAAAGTTTGGGCCACTGAGCTCGCATATCCAATTCCCACTCCCAAGTTTCTTCCTGAACTTTCCCATGCTTCCATAGTACTTGCACTAATGGCACAACCTTGTCTCGCAAGACCTTTTCACTACAATCCACCACACGAACCGGATGCTTCTCAAAGGATGCATCAGCCTCAAGCTCCACATCATCAATATCAACCATGTGAGATGGGTCAGGGTGATACCGTTAGAGCTGCGACACATGAAACACATCATGTATCCCACCATACCACAGTGGAAGAGCCAATCGGTAATCCACTGGTCCGATCCTCTCCACAATCTCAAAAGGTCCCACATACCTGGTTGCCAACTTACCCTGCTTCTAAATCCGCCGGTGACCCAACCTTGGTGACACCCGAAGAAACAATTTGTCACCCACCTCAAACTCAAGAGGTATACGCCTCTGATCTGTATAAGACTTTTGCCTACTATGAGCCGTAGTCATTCGCTTCCTGATCAACTGAACTCTCTCTGAAGTCTCCTGCATGAGACTCGGCCCCAACAACTTAGATTCACCGGCCTCTAGCCAACACAATGGAGATCTACATGGTATCCCATAAAGTGCCTCAAATGGTGCCATCTGAATCGTAGCCTGAAAACTTTTGTTGTATGAAAATTCAAATAACGATAGGTGTCTCTCCCAAGAACCACCAAAGTCCAAGACACAAGCTCTTAACATGTCTTCCAATACTTGGATCGTACGTTCTGACTGCCCGTCCGTCTGCGGGTGGAAAGTCGTACTCAAAAACACATGCGTACCAAGCGCCTTCTGCAACCCTTGCCAGAAACCTGATGTGAAACGTGGATCTCGGTTTGAAACTATGGTCCGCGACACACCATGCAACCACACTATTTCCCGAACATACAGATCACCCAACTGGTCGACTGTAAGGGTCTCCTGGATCGGTAAGAAATGAGCCACTTTCATTAACTAATCCACAACCACCCATATTGCATCATTATTCTGTGGTGTCCTTGGAAACCCCACGGAAAAATCCATTGTCACATCATCCCACTTCCATTAAGGAATGGGAAATGGATGAAACAAACCACCTGGGCGTTGATGCTCGGCTTTCACCTACTGATAGGTAAGGCACCGTGCCACAAATCCCGCAACTTCCTTCTTCATCCCAGGCCACCGAAACTGCCTTCGGAGATCACGGTACATCTTGGTCAAACCAAGATGCACTGCCCACTTAGATGCATGGAACTCACGCATCAACTCTTCCCGTTTACATTCTAGCACAACCACATGATCACGAACGCAAACAACACAGTCCTCATCGATGTCCCATCCAGAAGGTAGCTCCCCACCTTTAAGCTTTTCCTCCATGATCAAACACTCAGGATCATCAAGCTGACCTTCCTTAACTCGACTCAGGAGCGTCGACTCCGTCATTAAGGAAGCAAGAGTGACCTCACCACTCTCCTCCTGCACCTCTAGGTTCATCTCTGCAAACAAATCCATCACCTTCCACTCGGTATTGGATTCCTGAACCACCTGATTCTGAACCTTCCTTCTCAGAGCATCAGCAACATTGTTTCCCTTTCCCGGTGTGTACACCAACTCAAAGTTGAAAGATTGGAGGTATTCAACCCATCTTCAATGCCAAAGATTCAGATCCCGCTGTGAGAAGATGTACTTTAATCTCTTATGGTCCTTAAACATGGTAAATCATTCCCCCAACAGATAGTGCCTCCAGCAATTCAAGGCGTACACTACTACAGCCAACTCAAGATCATGAGTGGGATAGTTCCGCTTATGGGATCTCAACTGCATCAACCCATAAGCCACGACCCGATCATCCTGCATCAACACAGCCCCAAGTCCGATTTCGGACACATCACAAAACTCGACGTACTTCTTACCCGACTCAGGTAAGATCAAGATAGGTGCAGTCTTCAACCGCTTCTTCAACTCTTGAAGGGAATTATCACAAGCCTCAGACCACTCGAACCTAATTCCTTTCTTGGTCAAGCCTGAGAGTGGTGCTGCCAAGCGAGAGAAATCCTGGATGAACCTTTAGTAATACCCGGCCAAACCCAGAAAACTATGAACATCAGAAATGCTCTTGGGCTGCTCCCAAGATACAACTACCTGAACTTTCTCTGGATCCACTGACACACCTGCCTCTAAGATGATGTGACCCAAAAAGTGTACCTCACCTATCCAGAATTGACACTTGGATAGATTGGCATATAGATAATGCTCTCTTATTCTGCCCAAGACGATGTCAAGATGTTGGGCATGATCGTCGTGAGTTTTCGAGTACACTGAGATATCGTCAACAAAGACAACCACAAACCGATCTAGATAGGGATGAAAGATCTGGTTCATCAAATCCATAAACACTAACGGTGCATTGGTCAAGCCGAAAGGCATTACCACAAACTCAAACAACCCGTACCGACTCCGGAAAGCGGTCCGCAGTACGTCAGAAGACCTCACCCTCAACTGGTGATAACCCGACCTCAGATCAATTTTTTAGAACACTGATTCACCCCTCAACTGATCAAACAGTTCATCAATTCTAGGAAGAGGGTATCGATTCTTCACTGTCATTTGATTCAACCTCCAATAGTAAACACACAACCTCAACGAACCATCGGCCTTCTTTTAAAAAAGCACTGGAGATCCCCAAGGAGACGTACTAGGATGGATAAACCCCTTATGCTCCAACTCCTCAAGCTGAACCTTCAGTTCCTGGAGTTCTACCGGTGCCATTCGGTATAGCGGAATAGAAACTGGCTCCGCTCCCGGCAGCAACTCGATTGTGAACTCAACATCCCTCTCGGGTGGTAACCCCGAGAAATCCTCAGGAAACACATCCTGAAACTGATCCACCACAGGAGGGAAAATGGAATACTCCCCTCTTGCATTTTCATCAAGCATGAGACATGCCACTCGAGCCGTGAGTCCATTCATCTGCCGATAAAACGGACCCGCACGCCCTGCATGAACATCCCATTCACCACGGTGGACGTAAACGTCACCCTCAAGCGACCTGAACAATACTCTGTGATGGTAACAGTCTATGTGTGCCCGATACAACACCAACCAATCCATTCCCAAAATTAGGTCAAACCCTGACATCTCGAGAATGAACAAGTCCCACAGAAAACGATACCCACCAACTTCCAAGGCACATCCCTTGCACTGCTTGATATCCTCAACCTGAACCCCCAATGGAGTTTCAAATGACATCACCCCACACACCCCCTCCACAGGTAAATCCAGTGCTACAACTAGTTGAGCAAAGATAAAAGAGTGTGTGGCACCTGTGTCAAACAACGCACTAGCAAAAGTAGAAGCCACAAGGATCATACCTCAAACAGTTGACGGCCCGGCCTCACTATAACCCGGCGCAACTGAACTGCCTAAAGTTGCCCTGCCCCTCTGCCCTGGGCTCCAGCAGGATTACTCTGCGCCACACTTCCCTACTGGCGTGAGCGATCTTTCCCCGGAGTTCCACGTCCACCGCCCCTACCAGTACGGCCTATGGAGATCCAACTACCTTCCTGATACGGGGAAACTGGTCCCCTTCCCGTATCCGGTACCTACCTTCCACCATCATACTCGCCCACCTACTGAGGTTTCCTGTAGAACTTCTGCACCGGCCGCACGAACGGAACTCGACTGGAGGTCGAGGACACTGACCACGCATATGCCCCGTCCTACCACACTGATAGAAGAACACTTGATTTACACTCTGAGAGGTTGACCCTATCTTCCATACACTTTTCACACTTTCTCCATGCTGTGAGCTCTCATAGCGTCGCTTCTGACCTTCGGTAGCTGCACCGCTCGTCTTCCCCACCGACACCACAAGCCCACTACCCGAATCTCCCTTCAGGTTTCCTTCTGAGATCAGTGCCTAATCTAATACCTCTGCAAACCTCTTCAAGTGGAAGATGTTTACTTGAAACCTAATTTCATGTCTCAGCCCATCCAGGAAATGATTTTCTACTGCTACCTCATCCCCTGCTAACACTGGGATGAAGCGTCTCAAATCAGTGAAGCGACTAGCATAGTCCATAACCGATATCGATCCCTGAGTCAGGCTCAAAAACTCTGCAGATCGCTCCTGCCTCAAAGTCTCTGGGTAGAAATGCTCCAGAAAATTTTCCTGAAAGGCTTTCCACGACATTCCCTCAGTCTGCTCGATTTGGGCCTGAATCTCCCACCAACGCCTAGCCTTACCTCTCAACATATAGGTGGCCATCTTTACTCGCTTTTCAACGGGGGTATCTAGATGATCCAGTATCGTCTGGAAAGACTCTAACCAGAACTCCGCTGCCTCTGGCCCACCCTCTCTGGTGAAAGTCAGAGGGTGTTGTAGTTGGAACTCCCTGGTCAGCTCAAACATACTCGGTGCAACCGCCCTGGGTCCCGATCCATCATCTACATAAGGCGAGTCAAGTTCTCTCAGAACTGGTCTTCCCTACCTTCATTGATCGCCACATTTTCTTGCTCCTCTGCTGCAGGAGTGTTCTCAGCAACACTGTAAAGACCCGTAAAATTCAAGGGAAATTTTTTCTTAATTTTCTTTTGGATTTTACAAGTACGTAGTTTCTGACGGCACCTAATTCTGAGGCCCGGTGTGCCCGGAATCAATTTCCAAAGTTTAGCTCGGGTACGTTCAGTGAACAAATGAACGGGTTTTTCTAACTTTTGAACCGGTGCTCGGAATCGAAATCCAAGGGCACCGATGGTTTCACAGCGCCAGTATTTTCTTAGGAACACCTTTTCCGAAGGTGCGTTTCTTGGGTGGTGATGTTAAAAAAAAGTGAGGAATAAAAATATAATTGTTTTATTTTTATTTCTTTACTAAGCGGTTTAAGTGAAATTAAGTTCTGTCACAACTTAATTTCTCTCTACTTTCTGGTTAACATCCATGTGAGGGAGTTGGGGTGGGGCCCACACGATCCCCCACCTTTCAATTCTCTAACTTCCCATTAATCAACCTATCACTTTTAATTTTGTTTAACACACCCGCACCTCCCCCGTTTTAATGTTAAGTCAACTCAAGTAGTTTTTCTTCCACATTAATTACATGCCAATAAAACACCTAATTAATTGGATAACGCGCGTTAATTAATTTGATGAATTAATTTTGAATTTCAAATTAATGATGGCTTGTGTGTGTGTAAATTAAATAAGACAACGTCTTATTTTATTGGGGTGATTTGTTGTGCAGAGGAGAGAACTCTCGAAGATTTTCTCAGTCCTTCTTGAAGAACGCAAAGAACACCGAAGCTGCAATGAAGAACGTCGTCTCATCTTTGCATCTTCTTCCTGCGTCGAAGGAAGCGAGACGTCGCATCCTTCACCGGGCAAACACCGACGACGTACGGAGCCTCTTTCCGCGACGCCGTCTTCCGCGACGCTGTTTCTCCGTGACGATCCTCGTTCAAAGACTTCTTCCAGGTACTGGGTTTTTGTATAAAGTATATGTGAATTATCCCCTCGTGCATGCGTATTTTTATTTCAAAGTGTTTGAATAATTTACCTTGAATAAAATATATCATCGTCTAAAGCATGTATTTTTAAGATTGCCTTTGAAAAACACCTAACGCGGAGGGTGCGGGGCGAACAAACACGGCCCGACAACCCTCTGTAGTTTGTTTATTGGTGTGCAGATCGACGGGCGATGACAAAACGGGCCGCAAAGGCGTTTTGAACCCTTTATAGTAATCTACGGGTCCCGGAAGAACCGTAGGAACAGACGACGGGCAAAACGGACCACCGGAGTGCGTCCGGTGGTCCGCGGAAGGTGCTGCCAGCGCGCCCCACCGGCGTAGCGGCGGCGGCGGGAAGACCAAATCCCGTGGCCACGTGGGATCCGGAGAAGACGCGGCGACCAGCGCCGCGTCCGCTGGCAAAGGGAGGGATCGCGTCCTCCCCACCGGCTCGGCCCGCTGGCCGAGCCAGCGCGCCCCACCGGCCGGGCCGGGCCGGGCCGCACCGGTCCAGGTCAGACCCGGACTCGGGTCGGGTCGAACCGGTTCGGGCCGACCCAGGGGGGTTGGGTCGGGTCGGGCCAGGCCCAGACCCCCCATTTCGAACTGTTTTCAGTCATTTTCCCATATCTTGGGCTTCGGACCTCCAATCGACGCACCGTCAGTTCTGTTGGGATCCTTGGATGGAGACGGTCGTTTCGGTATATTACACTAAAGTTTTTGGAGAACTTTGGGTATGGACGGGTTGGTTCGAACACGAAACCAACCGGGCCCTCAGAGCGAAAACGCTTATAACTTAAGCTCCGGACGTCCGATTGACGTGTCGTCGACTTTGTTGGATTCCTATTGGTGAGACGGACCTTTTGGATTACTCCGCTCGAGTTTTGGACACAGTTGGAGTGTGTTCGGGTTGGTTTTGACTTAAAAACCAATCGGGCCCCTGGAACGAAAAAGCCAATAACTCACAGACCGGGCGTCTGATTGACGCGCCGTCTGTCACGTTGAGTTCCTATTGTCGAGATGGAACTTTGGGATACATCAAATCTGGACTGTGTATCAGTTGATGTATCGACCCCCTTGGCTCGTGGAGTGGACCCTCCCGGAATCGAGCATGCTGTGTGCGGGAACCCTAGAGCTGGTTGCGGCTGCGACGACGATGACGACTGCACTGAAATCCTCTGTGGGTTCGGAAGCGACGACGACTGCACAGAAATCCTCCGTGGGTTCGGCAGCAATGACGACCGTACTGAAATCCTATGTGGGTTCGACGGCAATGACTATTGTTCTTGTATCCTACATGGGTCCGGCAGTACTATTGTTCTTGTATCCTACGTGGGTCTGGCAGTGTATGACTCTGTACTTGTATCATACATGGGTCCGGCAGAGTAGTTGGTCTTGTATCCTATGTGGGTCCGACAGCTTAGCTGGTTTAGTATCCTACATGGGTCCCATATTAGATGAATCAGTGGCTAAATCTGATCATCTCTATCACCTTACGAAGAAGTATACCTGCGTGAGCTGAGTCTTGACTTTCAATAATTATCTTCAATATGATTGACTTGTTTTCCTTTGTGGATTTGGGTTGTGCTTTCCTATGTGGATTGGGTTGTACTATCCTGTGTGGACGTGATCGAACTTAGGCTCAGATGTTGGAGTCTAACTGGAATTAGTGACTTAGGTATATGTATGGGCATACACCTAAGTAGTGTTGGTTGTTACTTCGTGATTGTTTATTTCCTTTTTGGATTATCCTATGTGGATTCTGGGAGACCTTTGGGGTCCCGGGGTCCCTACTGAGTAGCGTATACTCACCCCTGCACGGGCTATGCCCGCACTACGTTGTGTTGGATGCAGACGACGGACAGTGCTGATCGTGGTTGAGGCTTGTGGAGCAAGACGGTACCTGGAGGTGGACCACTGAGCGGGACGTACTTGGAGCGGAAGGATGGAGGTGAGGAGAAGAGGAGACGATCTGTACCCACCATTCAGGTGGGATTTTCCAGAGGATGGCTTGGACTTGCTGCTTACTTTTCTTCTGTTGTACTCTCTTTCAGTTGTACTTTACTTTCCATTGTACTGCACTTTTTAGTTTGGGTTTGTATTCTGGCCCACTTACTTTTCTGCACTTACTATTGTACCCAGTTTTACTTAGTGTTTACTTCTTTTGGCTTACTCTGTGGTGTTAGTCTACTTTATAAAGACAATTCCTTCCCTTTTTATCGGGATTTACGCCTTTGGTGCTAGTCGCCATCCCCTGGCCTATGGGAGGCAGGCTTGGGGTAGTCACGGCACGGGTCCTGAGGACGGGTCGTGAAAAATTGGTATTAGAGGAGTTTGGTTCTACCGCAGAACTCAGGACTCTGGTCTTTTTTCTATGTGAAGCAATAGTGTTAAGGGTATTGAGTGTGGTTATTAGTCCAGGGAGTCCAGTGTTGGTGTGGCGGCCGACGTATCCATACACCAGGACCCTGATTTCTAATTGCCGACTCAATGCACGAAAACATTGATTGCATGTGTGTTTCAAATGTTTTCTTTGTGATTACTTTGTGTCAGCTCACCAGGTATACTGTTTTGACCATGGCACGCCTGTTTCTTTTCAGGATGGCCCCACGACGGCAGCCAGCTAGGGTTCCGAGCTTTGTGCGAGACGACAGCCCAGCGAGCGACAAGGCCTCGGTGTAGGGCCCTTTTTCAGCGGAGGCACCGGCGGTACCTCTGCCCCCTGAGCCACCGATGCTCCCAGCCCCAGCCGCTGAGAGTGCATGTTTCCTTAGTGCACTTCACGAGTTTCAGCGTCAGAGACCGCCCAGGTTTCGCGGGGAGATGGACCCTCAGGCAGCCGAGGATTGGCTAGAGGCTGTAGTTCAAGTTTTCAGGCTAGTGGGGACACCAGCTGACCTCATGGTGATCCTTGCAGTGAGCCTCCTGCACGCGGCAGCTGACAGATGGTGGAGCTTGATGCTCCAGGTGCATGAATAGGCATCTCTTCTCTGGACGGACTTTGAGAGCTTCTTCCGCTCAGAGTTCTTCCCAGCCACCCTCCGTGCGGTGCGCATCCAGAGCTACTACAGCTGCAGCAGGGCAGCATGACGATAGTCCGGTACTCGGCGAGATTTACCGATCTCTCGCGCTATTCGACGGACATGGTACGGGACCCATTCTTCCGAGCCTGGACCTTCGAGTAGGTACTAAGGCATGAGATCAGGGCATCGATGATCTCCCTCATCATTCCGAAACAGGCAGGAGTACTAGAGTGATCCCTTCTCATAGAGAGATTTCTTGCTGAGCCTACACCAGCAGCGAGACCTACCGCAGGGCGGCACATAATAGAGTCATCTGTAGCTGGCAGTCGATGGATATCACAGGGGTCCAGGAGGACCAGACCATCAGGCGGATGACCTCAGGACACTGGCTCAGAGTTGCGGGGCACCCGGCGCAGAGCCATCCTTCTGAGGAGCAGACAGTGCTACGCATGTGACGAGCAGGGCCACATGGATCGTGACTGCCCGACCTGCCGTGCAGAGGAACACCAGACGGTTGAGGGGCCACCCAGGAAGAGGCATAGGGTTGACCATGGCGGTCCGTAGGGAGCAGGAAGACGAGGCAGAGGATCTGGACAAGCAGCAGGTGGTGGGTGACGCTTTGAGGCTTTACCACCACCACCACCAGGAGGTCCACCCCGACCACAGGGAGATGGCGGACAGAGGCAGGCTCAGCTTCAGGCAGCGGAGGCCTACGACCACGGTGCGCCAGAGATGATTCGAGGTACTATCTGTGTCTACTTCACCCTTGCTGCAGTTCTTATAGATACGGGAGTGAGTCATTCTTTCATTGTCGCTGCCCTTGTTCGGAGCTCGTAGATTCCGACGGAGTCGTTGGCTCGATCCTTACAGCTAGAGACTCCTATGGGAGCCGACTCGATGATTACGCACTGGTTCCGGCAGTGTGAGCTTACTCTAGGATCCTAGGGCTTCGGTTGGGATCTTCTTGTAGCGGCGTCGAGGCCTTACGACGTCATCTTGGGCATGGATTGGTTATCTATAGTCCATGCTCAGATTGACTGTATTAGGCGCAATGTGTGATGTGTTTGCACCGATGGTAGAAGGTTCACCTTTACCGGTGAAAAGGGAGCCTTAGCAGCACAGGATGGACTCACGTAGAGGAGAGTACAGCCGATCAATCATCAGTTGGCTAGCCTTATCCTAGGGGCAGTTGACGTGCGAAGTCCTCATTCTCCTGAAGTGGTGGATCAGTATGTGGACATTTTTCCTGATGACGTTCCAGGACTACCTCCTCACAGAGAGGTAGACTTTTATATTGACCTATACCCCGGGACAGCCCCGATATCCACTCCAGCATATCAGATGGCTCCCACTGAGCTTCGAGAGATACGGGTACAGCTTGAGGACTTGCAGGGCAAGAGATTCATCCGACCCAGTGTTTCACCCTGGGCTTCCCCGATTTTGTTCTCCAAGAAGGCGGATGGGAGCTTGCGACTGTGTGTCGACTATCGTCGCCTAAACCAGGTGACCTTGAGGAACAAGTATCCACTGTTAAGGATTGACGACCTCTTCGATCAGCTCAAGGGAGCACGGTGGTTCTCGAAGATAGACCTCAGGTCAGGCTATCATCAGCTCAGAGTTCGGGACGAGGACGTGCAGAAGACAGCCTTTAGATGTGGGTATGGCCACTATGAGTTCTTGGTGATGCCTTTCAGCGTGACCAACGCTCCAGCAGTGTTCATGAGTCTCATGAATAGGATCTTTCAGCCATACCTCGATCGATTTTTCGTGGTCTTCATCGAAGACATATTGATATACCCAACCACTAAGGAGGAGCACGCCCACCACTTGCGGGTCGTACTGGACACACTCCGAGAGCACCAGATTTATGGTAAGCTCTCGAAGTGTCAGTTCTGGTTACATGAGGTCCACTTCTTGGGACACGTCATCTCTGAGGTGGGAGTTGCGATGGATCCTACGAAGATCGAGGAAGTGCTAGCTTGGGAGCCACCCAGGAGCGTGACGGAGGTGCGGAGTTTCTTGGGTCTAGCTGGGTACTACCGGAGATTTGTGCCAGACTTCTCCATAGTTGCGGCACCGCTCTCAACTTTGACAAAGAAGGGGGAACCTTTCTTGTGGTCAGATAGATGTCAGTAGAGATTCCAGGAGCTGAGACAGAGGTTGACCAGCGCACCTATATTAAGGCTACCGGAGGAGGTAGTAGGGTACGTAGTCTACTACGATGTATCAGGGACTGGGCTCGGATGTGTCCTGATGCAGGAGCGATCAGTGATCGCCTATGGATCACGATAGTTGAGGCAGCATGAGCAGAACTACGCTACCCATGACCTGGAGTTGGCAGCAGTGGTCTTTGCTCTAAAGATGTGGCGACACTATCTGATGGGCGAGCACTTTACAGTCTACTCTGACCACCAGAGTCTCAGGTACATATTCTCGCAGAAGGACCTGAACCTGAGACATCGGTGATGGCTCGAGTTCCTCCAGGACTATGACTTTGAGATAGTCTATACTCCTGGAAAGGGGAACGTAGTAGTCGATGTTCTCAGCAGGAGGACGGGAATTCAGCTACTTGGGGAGGCGACGGAGCAGCTAGCCGCTTTGCAGATATCCTTCATGGATAGAGATGGAGCAGCCTTTCTTTAGTCACTTACAGTCACCCCTCCACTACTGCAGTGGGTCAGAGAGGCATAGTGTGGGGACGATGACTGTGAGACGCGGCGTGCGCAGATATCCTCAGGATAGGCACCTGATGGATTCTCTATTGGAGGAGAGCACGACGTCTTTTTCAGAGGATGTACCATGGTACCAGCTGCTTTATAGGAGGAGGTTCTGAGAGAGTTTCACACTTCCCCTTTAGCGGTACATCCAGGAGTGGCGAAGAAGTACCAGGATCTCAGACGACAGCACTGGTGGCAGGGTATGAAGATGGTTGTGGCAGAGTTCATTTCTCGGTGCCTCACCTGCCAGCAGGTGAAGGTGGAGCACCAGGTACTAGTGGGCTTGGTATAGCCCTTGGAGGTCCCGGAGTGGAAGTGGGATGGGATATCTATAGATTTCGTGACTGGACTTCCACGTACTTCCAGAGGTCACGACTCCATTTGGGTGATTGTTGACCGACTCACCAAGTCGGCCCATTTTCTACCCATTAGAGAGTAGGGCTCAATGGAGATCTTGGGAAGCCTCTACGTTCAGGAGATCGTGTGGATTCATGGTGTTCCATCATATATCGTCTCTGATCGGGATGCTCGCTTTACTTCCCGGCTTTGGAAGGGGTTGCAAGAGGCATTCGGGACGTAGCTACGTCTGAGCACCGCCTTTCACCCTCAGACAGATGGTCAGACAGATAGGACCATTTAGACTCTCGAGGACATGCTCCGTGCATGTTTCCTCGACTTTGGTCACAGCTGGGAGGACCACCTTCCCTTGGTAGAGTTTTCCTACAACAACAGACACCACTCCACCATCGGGATGGCACCATACGAGGCATTGTACGGCCGACCTTGTAGATCACCGTTGTGCTAGACAGACCCTGGGGAGTCAGCACTTGTGGGACCGGAGATGGTCCAGGCCACGACAGAGAAGGTCCAAGTCATCCAGGAGTAGATGAGGATAGCTCAGAGCTGGCATAAGTCTTATACTGACAGGAGGCGGAGACCACTGGAGTTCGAGGATGGTGACCACGTTTTCTTATAGGTCTCACCTAGACGTGGATTATGGAGATTTGGCCGGGGTGGCAAGTTATCTCCGCGCTTCATCGGACCATTCCAGGTTCTCAGCAGGATAGGTGAGGTGGCGTATCGCCTGGCTCTACCACCTCAGTTGCACCGGGTGCACGACGTCTTCCACGTATCTCAGCTGAGGAATTACGTGCACGACCCGATGCATATCATCGACCATGGGGAGCTAGACATTGACGATGGGGCGACTTTTGCGGAGGTCCCGGTGGAGATCGAGGATTGACAGGAGCGGGTCCTACGTGGGCACTTGATTCCTCTAGTGTGCATCAGATGGCAGCACGGGAACCTCCAGGAGAGCACTTGGGAGCGGGAGGCTCAGATGCGTGGTCAGTACCCTCATTTGTTTCCCTTGTTTGTGATGTATCTTTACGGGGACGTAAATCCCTGAGGTGGGAGTAATGTAAAGACCCTTAAAATTCAAGGGAAATTTTTTCTTAATTTTCTTTGAGATTTTACAAGTACGTAGTTTCTGACGGCACCTGATTCTGAGGCCCGGTGTGCCCGGAATCAATTTCCGAAGTTTAGCTTGGGTACGTTCAGTGAACGAACGAGCGGGTTCTTCTAACTTTTGAACCGGTGCTCGGAATCGAAATCTGAGGGCACTGATGGTTTCGCAGCGCCGGTATTTTCTTTGGAACACCTTTTTCGAAGGTGTGTTTGCTCGGGTGGTGATGTTAAAAAAAGTGAGGAATAAAAATATAATCGTTTTATTTTTATTTCTTTACTAAGTGGTTTAAGTGAAATTAAGTTGTGTCACAACTTAATTTCTCTCTACTTTGTGGTTAACATCCATGTGAGGGAGTTGGGTTGGGGCCCACATGATCCCCCACCTTTCAATTCTCTAACTCCCCATTAATCACCCTATCACTTTTAATTTTGTGTAACACACCCGCACCTCCCCCGTTTTAATGTCAAGTCAACTCAAGCAGTTTTTCTTCCACACTAATTACATGCCAATAAAACGCCTAATTAATTGGATAATGCGCGTTAATTAATTTGACGAATTCATTTTGACTTTCAAATTAATGATGGCTTTTGTGTGTGTAAATTAAATAAGACAACGTCTTATTTTATTGGGGTGATTCGTTGTGTGGAGGAGAGAACCCTCAAAGATTTTCTCCTTCCTTCTTGAAGAACGTGAAGAACACCAAAGTTGAAACGAAGAATGTCGTCTCATATTTGCATCTTCTTCCCGTGTCGAAGGAAGCGAGACGCTGCATCCTTCATCGGGCGAACACCGACGACGTACGGAGCCTCTTTCTGCGACGTCGTCTTCCGCGACGCCGTTTCTCCGTGATGATCCTCGTTCGACGACTTCTTCCAGGTAGGGGGTTTTCATATAAAGTATATGTGAATTATCCCCTCGTGCATGCGTATTTTGATTTCAGGGTTTTTGAATAATTTACCTTGAATAAAATATACCATCGTCTAAAGCATGTCTTTTTAAGATTGCCTTTGAAAAACACCTAACGCGGAGGGTGCGGGCCGAACAAACACGGCCCGACAACCCTCTGCAGTTTTTTTATTGGTGTTCGGATCGACGGGTTATGACAAAGCGGGTCGCAAAGGCGTTTAGAACCCTTCGCAGTAATCTACATGTCCCAGGAGAGCCGCAGGCACAGACGGTGGGCAAAACGGACCACCAGAGCGCGTCCGGTGGTCCGCAGAAGGCGCCGCTGGCACCAGCCGGCCGCCCGGAGGTGGCGGTAGGAAGACCGGATCCCGCGGCCGTGTGGGATCCGGGGAAGACGCGGCGACCAGCGCCGCGTCCGCTGGCAAAGGGGGGGGCCGCGTCCTCCCCCCAGCTCGGCCCGCTGGCCGAGCCGGTGTGCCCCCCCGGCCGGGCCGGGGTGGGTCGCGCGGAGCAGGCTGGGTCGCGCCTGGCTGGGCCGGGCCACACCGGCCCGGGTCAGACCTGAACCCGGGTCGGGTCGACCCGGTTCGGGCCGACCCAGGGGGTTGGGTCGGGCCGGGCCGGCCCAGACCCCCCATTTCGGACTATTTTCAGTCATTTGCCTATATCTTGGGCTTCGGACCTTCGATCAATGCACCGTTAGTTGCGTTGGGATACTTGGATCGAGACGGTCGTTTCGGTATATTACACTCAAGGTTTCAGAGAACTTTGAGTATGTCCGGATTGGTTTGAACACGAAACTAACCGGGCCCTTGGAGCGGAAACGCTTATAACTTAAGCTCCAGACGTTCGATTGACGTGCTGTCGACTTTGTTGGATTCCTATTGGTGAGACGGATCTTTTGGATTACTCCGCTCGAGGTTTGGATGCAGTTGGAGTGCAGTTAGGTTGGTTTTGACTTAAAAACCAACCGGGCCCCTGGAACGAAATAGTCAATAACTCTCAGACCGGGCGTCCGATTGACGCGCCGTCTGTCACGTTGAGTTCCTATTATCGAGACAAAACTTTGGGATACATCAACTCCGGACTGCATGTCAGTTGATGTATCGACCCCCTTGGCTCGTGGAGCGGACCCTCCCGGAATCGAGCATGCTGTGTGCGGGAACCCTAGAGCTGGCTACGGCTGCGACGACGATGACGACTGCACTGAAATCCTCTGTGGGTTCGGCAGCAATGAAGACCGTACTGAAATCTTCCGTGGGTTCGACGGTGATGACTTCTGTTCTTGTATCCTACGTGGGTCCGGCAGTACTACTGTTCTTGTATCCTACGTGGGTCCGGCAGTGTTTGACTCTGTACTTGTATCCTACGTGGGTCCGGCATAGTAGTTGGTCTTGTATCCTATGTGGGTCCGACAGCTTAGCTGGTTTAGTATCCTACGTGGGTCCCAGCTTAGATGAATCAGTGGCTACATTTGATCATCTTTATCACCTTACGAAGAAGTATACCTGTGTGAGATGAGTCTTACTTTCAATCATTATCTTCGATATGATTGACTTGTTTTCCTATGTGGATTTGGGTTGTGCTTTCCTGTGTGGATTGGGTTGTATTATCCTGTGTGGACGTGATCGAACTTGGGCTCGGATGTTGGAGCCGAACTAGAATTGGTGACTTAGGTATATGTATGGTCATATACCTAAGTAGTGTTGGTTGTTACTTCGTGATTGTTTCTTTCCTTTGTGGATTATCCTATGTGGATCCTGGGAGACCTTCGGTGTAACGCCCCGACCCCAGTTACCTAGAGTCGGTGCATTATTACATAACATTGGCATGATCACAAGAAGATCAATTCTCGAAAGACCGATTAGTTTAGTAGCCTTGGAAACACTAGATACATTAATAAGGTTTACATTACATCATAAGGTGAAAAACTACTACAAAATCATATTGTCTCCATAGTCCACACTATTATCCCCTCATAATATCCCCGCAGGTCATTTATAATTTACTTCTTCACATCCTGGGAAAAATAAAACATAGAAAAGGGGTGAGCTCAAATGCCCAGTAAGGATAACAATATAGTGGAAACTTTCATAAATAAGAATAAACATTTAAGGTAATGTATAACTAAAACAAAAGCCTTTTAAACTTAAACTTCAACATAGTATGGAAAAAATAAAATGAAATAATGCCATATACTTATTCGCATGGATATTCTACTAATTGAATAATCACATGAAATATCAATAACCACTTTCATAATGATGGAATTCATAATGACAGACTATCATAGCCACATAGCCAAGGCCTCGTGCCAAGACTACAAATAATATTTTGCCAAGGCCTTGTGCCAAGACACTAGTTTGTCTCATGAGACCTACCGATGCATCGAGGAGCTATAGCGGGCTCCACCCGTCACTTATTAAGTCCAATTCATTCCTCATATGAATAGGTTTAAACATAACATAAACATTCGTATTAAAACTAGCATACGAAATGTCAATACGTTAACCACAAACCATGAATGGTATAAAAATAACACATCCACAGTCAAACATAACTCATTCGATACAATATGGAAGATTGTATTGTATCACATTATCCTCAATCAAGAATAATTAAGGATGTTGACATAGATGAAAATAATTATCAAAACTATTTGAGAGAAATATCCCCCTTTTTCTTGAAATCATTTAAAAGTCACACTATTTGTCAAGAAGCCATTTAAAAATAGATTTTTGAATCAAAGTGTCTCATACCACTTTGAAACTTTTTAAAAGGAGTTTTAATTTTAAAACTTTAATGTCCATATAAATAAATCCTTAAAACCATTTTTAAAACATGGACATTAATGATAAAGATTTAGATGAATAAGTCTTTAAAACATTTAAAAATGGTATTTTAGTTAGAGATTCTAACCAAAAGAGAGACACTTGAATAAAAATAATTGAGGTAATCAAAACTTTGTAATATCATGAGAATAAATGGATTCATGATATACTATGTCAAAGTACATTATATACACCACATAAAAGTGATTTGGTGTATAACAACAAAGAAGTCTCAATGGAATTTAAGTTGAGATGAAATCTCTCATAAAGGTTGTATCCTTAGGTTAAGGATAAATCAACGACATAGTTATGTGTGAAAAATATAAATACACTAAATATGATTTTATATTCAGTGTAAAAAAATCAAAGGATATTCACACATAATCTTGTAAAAACAACACCAATGAATTGGATGTTTAACTCAACAAATGGAGAATGAGTTAAAATTACTCTTATCAAATTCATATCGATGACTTGAGAAATTATCAATGGAGTGATTATGTGTATCAAAAGTATATCCACAGAAAAGGGGAGTGGAAATTATGACATAAGCAAATGAATAGTTATTCCACACATAATCTCGGAGTAAAATAATCAATGAAGTTTGCGTAAAGCCGAATAAATGGAAATTGAAATTTCGAATTCCCTTATCGATTAGGTAACATACGAAACATACACCCATGAAATAAGGATCATAAAATAATGATGTAAATACCCATAAATTAAAGTATATTACACAATGAATACAATCATGGGCAGTACACATACACCACATGCAATAATTAAGTGGTGAACAATGGAATTCTCATGAAATTAAGAGTGAGTTAAGAAACCCCTTACCACGTTGTAATCAACTGAGTCGTATGACAAAAAGTTAATAACCACCAAATGATTCACAGAATAACATGAATATAAAGAGAATAATTATAATATATATCAAATGGCAGTACACAATATACCACTTTCAATAAATTAGTGGCGAACAATGGAAATCTCACGGAATTGAAAGTGAGATAAGAAAATCCCTTACCTTGTACTTTTCCTTGGTTAGGGGTAGGTTAAACTCCTGTATAATGTTGAAATAATTGTTATTAAATTATTCATGAATCATATACATTAATATGATATCATATATGATCTTTTAACATTGCTTTGTTAATAATATCTTAGAATTATCGTCATTTCGGGTGTTAACTTACTCATTTTCTTTTATATGTTTTGTTACGTAAGCCATGTTTGTCATGGATAGGTTGTATCTTATTCATATAAAGAATGATATAAAGTTCTTAAAAATTATTTTTAAATCATCAAATGATAATTATACTTGAATGGATATGATGGAGAATGAATCTCATCGCGTTCGTGGAGACGGTAGTCCGTACATACGCACGAGCGACAATATCATTCTTTTGATATTAAAATAATATATAATTGGATGGTATATCATATATAAAGAATCATTATCATGTTATATTTATTATTTAAATGAGTTACACATCATTATTATACCCACCCAAATAATAATATATTGAATAACAATTACACCACGACGTGGAGACGGTAATCTGTACGTACGCACGTATGGTGACATGTTATTCAAAGGGTGGATAGAATAATAAATATGGTTGTACCATATTTATAATAACATCACAGTATATATAAGACACTGGATTTATTATTTTAGAATGGTAATAACAAAGAAAGAAGAAGTGGAAGAAGAAAGGAACTTGAAAAGGGGTGGTGAAAACATTACCTCTTCTTCGGGTTCTTCCTTTTGATTTGATCAAAAGTGCTTCTTAGGTTGGATTTATGATCAAACTAATGCCTCTAGGTTGTATTGAGGTAAGTTTAGAGAGTATTTTGGCAGGGGTTGGCCTAACCAAAAGGCTTTTAAGGTGTGAATAAATGAGAAGGAGGAGTGCCCTTTTATAAGAGGGGTGAGGGGAACCTTTGGAAAATCTAAAAATATTAATTTATAATAAATTCATATTCGGTTTCTAATGGCTCCAAAGTTGATTATTCAAAGGTTAAGGTGGGGATAGGTCGAAAACCATTCAAAAAATAGAATTTAGACAGGTTTGGGTCACTATATTAACCTTATCTTTTAGTTTTAACTCTTAGTTAATTAGTTTGACATTTACCATGTCACTTTGTATTTTTATATTATATAGTTAATAAACTTACTATATACATCCAAGAGACCCCCAAGTGGTCCATTAATTCTATACCTATCATGATATAAGTCTCTTTTCCGAACCTTAGATTTTTAGGAATTTAATATCAATTAATAATATAATATTTTTTTAAAAAACTCTTTTATGTCAATTTTGACACTATTCAATAGTTGATTTTTGTGAAACTCATAACAGAATGATTACTTCGAAAAAATTCAATTAAATAAATCCTAATATGTCATATTATCCTATAAAATTAGTGTAATTCATTAAAAGTCTTAAATTATATTTATTTGGGTATTTATAATATCAATTATTTTAATTTTTTACTATTATGGTAATTACTGCATCATCATTGTGTCATAAATATATTAAATTATTTAATGTCTAAAAATTATAAATAAAATATAATTATGTAGGAAATATTATTATCTTGCTAATGAATATTTACAATCGAATTTATCTTATGTATAACCCTATGTTAAAAATTTTTTAGTAAATAAACTTTGATTTTAACTCTTTTAACTCTTCTTTGAATTAAATAATAAGAAATGTCCTAATCTAATCCAAGTGGGCCTAAATGATAATATTTTATTCCTAAGGTTGTTTTTGGTTGAGATACACTTGTCTAATAGAATTAGTACATGTGTTAGGGTAATATTAATATCATTTTTACCCTTAATTAATCTATTTACTTTTAACCGTGGTAAATAAAAGTAAAAAGTTACTATTCACCAAAAATTATTTTCATCTCATTGAACCACATTTTACTTCTTGATATTAACCGTGTCTCTCGGATTTTTGAAATTTCAATTACAGAAGCGGTAAAATTAAGTTTTATGAAAAATTCAGTTTTTTAACTACCACTTAGTAGTTTCACTATTCATCAAAAATTGAAGTTTTTCAGAACAATGCCACAATTTTACCCTAGGCTATAATTGATATTACGAATTCAAAAATGATGTCTATTTTAAAAAATTCCAAACATAAAAGTTGCATTAATTAATTTTATAATTAATTCCCGCTGTCACAACAAATAGCGTGTTTTTAAGAAACAATATATATCAAAAGATTGACAATTGTTTATGTCCAATTTCAAAGTGAAATTAATTATAATGAACACCATTGGATAAAAAGGTAAAAATATATTCTAATTATACATTAAAACCACTCAAATTCATAATTTATGACTATTAATTATTTTGATTAAAAAAGTTGTTTTTAATTAAAATTTAGTAATTTTCACTATTCATCAAAATATTAAAGTTATCCGAAAAGTACCAAAATTTCACCTTAGGCTAAATTCGATACTCCAAATCCAAAAATGAAGTCCATTTTGAGAGATAAAATTTCTAAAATTTTAAAAAGTAGGTATTACTATTCATAACGGCTAGTTTGATTGGTTGTGGTGTGTTAGAATCTCGAAGTTGCGTACAATGCACGTCATTGCATTATTCAAAGGGAAACGTACCGTGGAAGCTTGGGGTGTTACATTAGGGGTCTCGGGGTCCCTACTGAGTAGCGTATACTCACCCCTGCACGGGTTATGCCCGCACTACGTTGTGTTGGATGCAGACGACAGACAGTGCTGATCGTGGTTGAGGCTTGTGGAGCAAGACGGTACCTGGAGGTGGACCACTGAGCGGGACGTACTTGGAGCGGAAGGCTGGAGCCGAGGAGCTGAGGATACGATCTATACCCACCCTTCAGGTGGGATTTTCCAGAGGATGGCTTGGACTTGCTGCTTACTAATCTGCTGTTGTACTCTCTTTCAGTTGTACTTTACTTTCCGTTGTACTGTACTTTTCAGTTTGGGTTTGTATTCTGACCCACTTAATTTTCCGCACTTACTATTGTACCCAGTTTTACTTAGTGTTTACTTTTGCTGGCTTACTCTGTGGTGTTAGTCTACTTTATAAAGGCAATGTATTCCCTTTTTATCGGGATTTACGCCTTTGGTGCTAGTCGCCATCCCCTGGCCTATGGGAGGCGGGCTTGGGGTAGTCACGGCACGGGTCCTGAGGACGAGTCGTGAAAAACACCCTCTCGTTGCCCAACTGGTAACCGAAGTCGTGGTGGCATTTCTCTACAATGCCAAGCACGAGTTTTAGCACACATACCATAAACATTCATGACTCCACCAAAAGCTCTTTACTAGCTACAACAACCCACTTTTCATATGCTAACCCAACAACATTTTTTTCCAACTTGTTTCAAACTCTATTACTCCATTAAACATGATTTACCCACTTGTTTTATTTCATTCTTCTCATTATTTCTTGGTTTCATGAAATGCATGATGAACCCTACTTTCCTGCCTCACACACCCACCCCGTGCATGTGTCTAATACAATGCATGTCACCTATCTCCCTAGGTGCCTATAATGATGCATGAATGCCAATTCTCATGCCATTAAGGCCACGAGCCAAATATCATAAAATAGTCACATAAAACCACATGTGCATCACCCAACGGTGAAATATCATCAACTGTGACAACACACAACCAAGAACAACATTTCCCACCCATGGTGACTTGGGTTTTCCCCCGTACCTGGGTTAGCTACTCCCAAGCACGAGCTCATTGCCAAGGCCCGACACATCCTAACCCTTGGCTACCAATCCCAAATAACAAGACCTCAGAGAAAGAGAATAAAGACCTCCTCTGATACCAATTTGTAACATCCCCAGCCTAGAATCCACTAAACTGGTGCTCCGAGCTAGGTGGTTGCATGACCTTAAGCGCTCCTCCCTGTATGCCAAAGGCTACCGACTAGCAGCGGGGGTCTATGGTGTCAAGTGGGGAGACTATACCCCTTTTTATCAGAGTAAGCACAACAGAAATAAACCAGATAGCGGAAATAATAACCAATAACAAGGAACATGTATAACAACCATTTCCAATAATAAATATGCCATGTCATAATACGAGTGCAAAAGTGGGCACAACCCCAAAATAAAGACAATGGCCAAAATCCCCAAAATGATCCCGACTCCAAGTCTGGATCCTCCACCAAGTGCTACCCATGTCCACTCAGCTATCTAGCAAGGACCCTTGCCCTTGTCCTGACCTATAAACATGAAGTCTGCTCGGGTACCCAACGGCGGCCCAAGCAGGGTGTGTGTAACACCCCAAGATTTCATAATGTGTTATTTCTTCAAAATAATTCAATAACTTGCACTACACGCAACACCGAGTTCAAGCGCACCATGACTTACCAAACAAGCCATTCAAAAGAGGCTATGAATAGTATTAACTAAATTTTAAACTTTATATAATCCTTATAATTTTATAATCCATATTATGAGTTTCTTAGACATAATGTAAGAACAAATTCTTTTTTTCAGATAAAAGAAGTATTTTTCAAAAATGCACTTTCACCAACTTTAATAGTGAACCCTTTTTAAATCCAATATTTTAAACTTTTATTCAATTTGACTAAATAAATTTATTCTTTAGAATGAGGACAAAAAAATTACAATGTAACACCCCAAGCTTCCCTGATACGCTTCTCTTTGAATAATACAGTAGCGTGTGTTGTACGCAACTTCGAGTTCTAACACACACCATAACCAAATCAAACTAGTCGTTATGAATAGTAATACCTAATTTTTAAAATTTTATAAATTTTATCTTTCAAAATGGAATTAATTTTTGGATTCAAAGTATCAAATTTAGCCTAAGGTGAAATTTTGGCACTTTTCGGATAACTTTAATATTTTGATGAATTGTGAAAATTACTAAATTTTAATTAAAAACAACTTTTTTAATCAAAATAATTAATAGTGATAAATTATGAATTTGAGTGGTTTTAAAGTATATTTAGAATATATTTTTACCATTTAATACAATGTTGGTCATTGGACATAATTTTACAATTAAACCGGATATAAACAAGTATCAATCTTTTGATAGTTATTATATCTTAAAAACACGCTTTTTGTTTTGACAGTGGGAATTAATTTTAAATTAATTTCTGCCACTTCTATGATTTGAATTTGGAAAAATGGATTCCATATTTGGAATCATTATGTCCAAATTGTGTAAATAGGTAACTTTTATTTTTAGACATTTTGAATAATTACTTCGGTAAATATTTTATTTACTATGGTTAAAGGGTAAATCTCATAAATAACGGTTAAACAATAATATTATAATAATATTAAATTACCCTAAAACGTGTCCTAACCTTATTGGTGGATACATGGCCGACCATGGGCATCTTTGGGTCGATTTTGGGACCCCATGAAGGTGATAGGGACACTTTATTTTAATTAAGTTAAAATAAGTACAAAAATGACATAAGCATATATCTTTTAGAAAAACAATTTTTAAATAGGGTTATATATGTTGGATTTTCGACTATAAATATTCATTAGAAAGATAAAAAGATTTAATACATAATTATATTTTATTTATAATTTTTAGACATTAAATAATATAATTTATTTATGATACAATGATGATGCAGTAATTACCATAATAGTGAAAAATTAAAATAATTGATATTATAAATACCCAAATAAATATAATTGGAGACTTTTAGTGAATTAAACTAATTTTCTAGGTTAATATGATATATTAGGATTTATTTAATTTACTTATTTCGAAGTAATAATTCTTTTATGAGTTTCACAAAAATCAATTATTGAATAGTGTCAAAATTGACATAAAAGAGTTTTTAAAAAAACTATTATATTATTAATTGATATTAAATTCCTAAAAATCTAAGGTTCGGCCAAGAGACTTATATCATGATAGGTGTATCATTAATTGACCACTTTTTGGTCGCTTGGATGTATATGGTAAGTTTATTAACCATATAATATAAAAATACAAAGAGACATTGTCAAAATGAAACTAATTAACTAAGAGTTAATACTTAAAGATAAGGTTAATATAATGACCCAAACCTGTCTAAATTCTATTGTTTGAGTATTTTTCGACCCATAATCACCTTAACCTTTAAATAATAAACTTTGGAGCCATTAAAAACCGAATATTAATTTATTATAAATTAATATTTCTAGCTTTTCCAAAGGTGCCCCTCACCCCTCTTATAAAAGGGCACTCCCCCTTCTCATTACTTCACACCTTCAAAGCCTTTTGGTTCGGCCAAAACCTGCCTAAATACTCTCTAAACTTCCCTAACTACAACCTAGAAGCCTTATTTTGATCATAAATCCAACCTAAGGATCCCTTTTGATCAAATCAAAAGGAAGAACCCGAAGAAGAGGTAATGATTTCACCACCCATTTTCAAGTTCTTTTCGTCTTCCACTTATTCTTTCTTTGTTATTACCATTATAAAATAATAACTCTAGTATATTATATATACTTTTATGTTATTATAAACATGGTACAACCATATTCACTATTCTATCAACCCTTTTAATAACATGTCACCATACGTGCGTACGTACGGCTTACCGTCTCCACGTCGTGGTGTAATTGTTATTCAATAAATTTTTATTTGGATGGGTATAATAATGGTTTTTAATTCATGTAAATAATAAATATAACATGATAATTATTCTATATATATGATATACCATCCAATTATATATTATTTTAATATCAAAAGAATGATATTGTCGCTCGTGCGTACGAACGGACTACCGTCTCCATGAACGCGATGAGATTCATTCTCTATCGTATCCATTCATGTATAATTATCATTTGATGATTTAAAAATAATGTTTAAAGACTTGATATCATTCTGGATATGAAAAAGATACAACCTATCCATGACAAACATGTCTTACGTAACAAAACATATAAAATAAAACGAGTAAGTTAACACCCGAAACGACGATAATTCTAAGATATTATTAACAAAGCAATGTTAAAAGATCATATATGATATAATATTAATGTATATGATTATTGAATAATTTAATATCAATTATTTCACCATTATACAGGAGGTTAACATACCCCTAACCAAGGAAAAGTACAAGGTAATGGTTTATTTCACAATCTCTTCATTATCTGAGGTTGTTTATACGTAATTATCTACTGGGATCTCTTTATCATCCACATCCATGTTCCTTAAAAATGTATTTAAAACATTTTTAATATTTACTAGACAATGGGTTAAAGTCATTTATACCCTTATGTGTTTTGAAAGTAATCTTTTCTTCGTTTTCCAAACAAGGAACTTTTAACCTTTTTGACAAATTTAAGGTAAGAATGTTTTTTTAACTTATACGGCGGGTGCGGATATTTACCACCGTTATAAAATTGTAAAAGATTACCTTACAAGATTTTAAGATTATTTTCAAAGTAAATGTTTTATTTTATAATTATGTGACTTTTAAATGATTTCAAAATTAATATTTTAAGAATTTTTGAAAGGTACTCCTTTTCAAGATCGTAATTTTAAATGTTTTAAATATTTATCTTTCTAAATATTTTAATTAATGTCCATGTTTTCAAATTGATTTTAAGGATTTATTTATATGGACATGAATGTTTTTAAATGATATTTCTTTTCAAAAGTTTCAAAGTGGTATGGGAAACTTTGATTCAAAAATCTCTTTTAAATTACTTCCTTTATAAATGTGTGACTTTTCAATGATTTCGAGAAAAGAGATATTTCTCTCAAATTGTTTTGATTTCATCTATATTAACATACTTTGATGGATTTTAATCTTATTTGAAGTTGATTTATTATGATACCAAACTTTTGTATTGTATTGAAGGTTTTGTGATATTTTTTACTGTGGATGTGTTATTTTTATACCATTCATGGTTTATGGAGAAAGTATTGACATTTCGTATGTTAGTTTTAATATGAATGTTTATGTTATGTTTAAACCTTTTCATATGGGAATGCATTGGACTTAGTAATTGACGGGTGGAGCCCGCTATAGCTCCTCGATGCATCGGTAGGTCTCATGAGACAAAATAGTGTCTTGGCACAAGGCCTTGGCAAAATCTTATTTGTAGTCTTGGCACGAGGCCTTGGCTATGTGGTTATGATAGTCTGGCATTATGCATTTCATTATTATGAAAGTGGTTATTGATATTGCATGTGATTGTTCGACTAGTATAACATCCATGTGAATAAGGAAATGGAATTATTTCATTTTATCTTTGCCATAATATGTTGAAGTTCAAGATTAAAAGGCTTTTGTTTTAGTTATACATTGCCTGAAATGTTTATGCTTATTTATAAAAGTTTCCGTTGTATTGCTTACCCTTACGGAGCGTTTGAGCTCACCCCTTTGCTATGTTTTATTTTTCCCATGATTCCAAGAAGTATATTGTGATTGATAAGAAGGGTTAAGACAAGGGAATAATGGCATTCATAAAGGATTATTTATGTTGTTTTGTATGTTATGAAGTGTAATGTAACATTCATGTATGTAATCTATTTTCCAAGACTGCTAAACTAATCGGTCCTTTGGGAATTGATTCTTTATAATCATTCCAATGTATTAAAATAATGCACCGACTATGGGTAACCGGGGTCAGGGCGTTACAGTTGGTATCAGAGGAAGTTTAGCAATAACCTTGTAAACTAGATTTAGATAAACTCTTATTAGAGCACATAGCCCTAAGATAGACTTTGAGGATTAGTATAGAATAACTTCCTAGAATTTTGGTATTGTAGAGATTTTGTGAGTTTTCCAAGAAATACATCCCTGTCTGGATACGAGCAGGTAGAGGCGGCTCTGGCACAGATGTACCTAGGGGTAAAACCCGAAAACACCGCTTTGAGCTAGAATCGAACGGGAACTGGTGCACGACAACGGGCCTTGCTGCACTCTTGGTTATGACACTCCTGGGGGATATGCTTAGGATAACTCTCATTTTCTTTAAAAATCATTATGAAAGGGTTTATGAGTATATACTTCCTCAAAAAAAATTTATGATTATGGATTATATCCATAAACTATTTCATTTATGTTATGTGTTTTACAAGTTTGGGATTAGGTATTGTTATTCATAAACTGATCTACTGTATTCCATTGTTTAGAAATGGCTCCCAGTAGAAGGAATGAGAACTCCAGCAATGCACATGATCCAAAGATAAAGAAGGATCGTATCTTTCATGGTCTTAAGCCAGAATTTATAAGAGAAATAGTCTCCCATGTATTATCATCATATGAGGAAATAATATCATGTGTTGATAAGATAAGTAAAGAGTTTACTGAGTCCTATGGCTTTGAAGGGAAGCAAGAGAAGAAAAGGATTGAAGAGAGAACGATGGATAAAGGGAACAGTGAAAAGAAGAATTTTCCCATATGTGATAACTGTGGGAAGAAACACCCTGGAACTTTCCTGAAAGGAATGGGAGTTTGTTATAAGTATGGAGAAAAGGGGCACAAAGTACGTGACTGCAAGGGTAAGAAAATGGTTTCAAATGTACAATTCTTCATTTGCAAGGAGTTTGGACACTACGCGAACCTATGTCCCAGTCATCAGACTATGCTGCAAATGATGCTATTGGATAATAATCAAGTTATGATCCTACCACAAATGAAGAGGAATGATTAGAGTTCTTATGTTAATTATGTCATTTGAGTGTTGTATCAACAATGTACTTCTTATAATAATTATGGAGTTTATAGGGATTGTACTGCAGTACTATTTCATTAAGGACGTGAGATTGTGTGGAACAAAGAAAAGTGACTCAATAGCAGGTTAAATTTCTGGAAAATATATGGTTGAGAGAAAGATAAACCATAATATGGTTCTGATACCGAGGTAGTGATTTTAGAATAATACATGATTGATTTGGATAAATTATATTGGATATTCTTGACTACCTTGAAACTGATTAATGATTTGTATATTCCATCATTGTTGGGGTTTAAAACATTTTTTGGATTGAAGGAGTATATCTATCATTCTTTAAGGAATAAGGGATCATGAATGTAATCAATAAGGTTTTATGGTAATTCAGGATGTTGCAGTGTTTTAAAAGAATACATGATGAAGGTGTTCACATGTTATTACACAGAAAAAAGGATCTTCATTTTTGGACTAAAGAATTTTGGATAGTTCTAGTTTGGATTATTTTTGGATTTCCATAAAAGGACAACCCGGAGGTTGGGTGGCAACCCGTCGCATCCGGCAAGGCCGCGAGACTTGAACCCACAACCAAAGGGCGACAAGGGTGTATCACCTACCACTGGCCCATGTAATGTCCATGATTAAATAATGTAGTTTTTCTTTAAAAAGATCTGGTAGATGAATTATAAATTCGTTTTTTTTACCCTATACGAATAGGATAAATAGAATGTTTTTTTTATGTTCTATTATCTTTTTGAGTGAAAGATGAGTTTGTGGTAGAAATTAGTTAAAGGATGGAACTCTACTTATCAAGAATATATTTTTCTTCTTCTCTTATTCTATGAAGAAATTAATTCTTATACTTTATTTAAGGAATCCTAAAACCAAAAATGTGTTATCCTAATACCCCATGTTTTGTTGAACCAATGGTATTTCAAATCATCATAGATTGATGAATTTAAGGACCTCAATTTTACACTTATTTGTGATTGATGACCTCAATAACTACCTATAAATATATACATTTTTCCTCCAATTATATTTCTCTAATTTCCACCAATGTTCTCCTAATCGAGATCATAATTTGGTGGTGACCCTTTCATTTCTTTTTTCCTTATATTAAGACTAAATTTCAGTAACCCAATTTCTGATGTGGGTTTTCCCAGAAAGATATTTTCTATTTTCAACCTTTTATTTTTGAAGAACAATTTCAAATTGCTAGGACACAATTTATTGAAGGAGGGGAGAATGTAACACCCCAATATTTCATAATATGTTATTTCTTCAAAATAATTCAATAACTTGCACTACACGCAACACCGAGTTCAAGCGCACCATCACTTACCAAACAAGCCGTTCAAAAGAGGCTATGAATAGTATTAACTAAATTTTAAACTTTATATAATCCTTATAATTTTATAATCCATATTATGAGTTTCTTAGACATAATGTAAGAACAAATTATTTTTTTCAGATAAAAGAAGTATTTTTCAAAAATGCACTTTTACCAACTTTAATAGTGAACCCTTTTTAAATCCAATATTTTAAACTTTTATTCAATTTGACTAAATAAATTTATTATTTAGAATGAGGACATAAAAAATTACAATGTAACACCCCAATCTTCCCTCATACGCTTCTCTTTGAATAATACAGTAGCGTGTGTTGTATGCAACTTCGAGTTCTAACACACACCATAACCAAATCAAACTAGCCGTTATGAATAGTAATACCTACTTTTTAAAATTTTATAAATTTTATCTTTCAAAATGGACTTCATTTTTTGATTCGGAGTATCGAATTTAGCCTAAGGTGAAATTTTGGTACTTTTCGGATAACTTTAATATTTTGATGAATAGTGAAAATTACTAAATTTTAATTAAAAACAACTTTTTTAATCAAAATAATTAATAGTGATAAATTATGAATTTGAGTGGTTTTAAAGTATATTTAGAATATATTTTTACCATTTAATACAATGTTGTTCATTGGACATAATTTCACAATTAAACCAGACATAAACAAGTATCAATCTTTTGATAGTTATTATATCTTAAAAACACGCTTTTTGTTTTGACAGCGGGAATTAATTTTAAATTAATTTCTGCCGCTTCTGTGATTTGAATTTGGAAAAATGGATTCCATATTTTGAATTAGGATGTCCAAATTATGTAAATAGGTAACTTTTATTTTTAGACATTTTGAATAATTACTTCGGTAAATATTTTATTTACTATGGTTAAAGGGTAAATCTGGTAAATAAGGGTTAAACAATAATATTATAATAATACTAAATTACCCTAAAACGTATCCTAACCTTATTGGTGGATACATGGCCGACCATGGGCATCTTTGGGTCGATTTTGGGACCCCATGAAGGTGATAGGGACACTTTATTTTAATTAAGTTAAAATAAGTACAAAAATGACATAAGCATATATCTTTTAGAAAAACAATTTTTACATAGGGTTATATATGTTGGATTTTCGACTATAAATATTAATTAGAAAGATAAAAGTATTTCCTAAATAATGATATTTTATTTATAATTTTTAAACATTAAATAATTTAATTTATTTATGGCACAATGATGATGCAGTAATTACCATAATAGTGAAAAATTAAAATAATTGATATTATAAATACCCAAATAAATATAATTGGAGACTTTTAGTGAATTAAAATAATTTTCTAGGTTAATATGACATATTAGGATTGATTTAATTGACTTATTTAGAAGTAATAATTCTGTTATAAGTTTCACAAAAATCAATTATTGAATAGTGTCAAAATTGACATAAAAAAGTTTTTAAAACAAATATTATATTATTAATTGATATTAAATTTCTAAAAATCTAAGGTTCGGCCAAGAGACTTATATCATGATAGGTGTATTATTAATGGACCACTTGGGGGTATCTTGGATGTATATTGTAAGTTTATTAACCATATAATATAAAAATACAAAGAGACATTGTAAAAGTGAAACTAATTAACTAAGAGTTAATACTTAAAGATAAGGTTAATATAATGACCCAAACCTGTCTAAATTCTATTGGTTGAGTGTTTTTCAACCCATAACCACCTTAAACTTTAAATAATCAACTTTTTATCCATTATAAACCGAATATGAATTTATTATAAATTAATATTTCTAGCTTTTCCAAAGGTGCCCCTCACCCCTCTTATAAAAGGGCAATCCCCCTTCTCATTACTTCACACCTTCAAAGCCTTTTTGTTCGGCCAACCCCTGCCCAAATACTCTCTAAACTTCCCTCACTACAACCTAAAAGCCTTAGTTTGATTAGAAAGCCAACCTAAGGATCCCTTTTGATCAAATCAAAAGGAAGAACCCGAAGAAGAGGTAATGATTTCACCACCCATTTTCAAGTTCTTTTCGTCTTCCACTTATTCTTTCTTTGTTATTACCATTATAAAATAATAACTCCAGTATATTATATATAATTTTATGTTATTATAAACATGGTACAACCATATTCAGTATTCTATCCACCCTTTGAATAACATGTCACCATACATGCATACGTACGGCTTACCGTCTCCACGTCGTGGTGTAATTGTTATTCAATAAATTATTATTTGGATGGGTATAATAATGATGTTTAATTCATGTAAATAATAAATATAACATGATAATTATTCTTTATATATTATATACCATCTAATTATATATTATTTTAATATCAAAAGAATGATATTGTCGCTCGTGCGTACGAATGGACTACCGTCTCCATGAACGCGATGAGATTCATTCTCTATCGTATCCATTAAAGTATAATTATCATTTGATGATTTTAAAATAATGTTTAAAGACTTGATATCATTATGGATATGAACAAGATACAACCTATCCATGACAAACATGGATTACATAACAAAACATATAAAAGAAAATGAGTAAGTTAACACCTGAAACGACGATAATTCTAAGATATTATTAACAAAGCAATGTTAAAAGATCATATATGATATCATATTAATGTATATGATTATTGAATAATTTAATAACAATTATTTCACCATTATACAGGAGTTTAACCTACCCCCAACCAAGGAAAAGTACAAGGTAAGGGTTTATTTCACAATCTCTTCATTATCTAAGGTTGTTTATACGTAATTATCTACTGGGATCTCTTTATCATCCACATCCATGTTCCTTAAAAATGTATTTAAAACATTTTTACTATTTACTAGACAATGGGTTAAAGTCATTTATACCCTTATGTGTTTTGAAAGTAATATTTCCGTCATTTTCCAAACAAGGAACTTTTAACCTTTTCGACAAATTTAAGGTAAGAATGTTTTTTTAACTTATATGGTGGGTGCGGCTATTTACCGTCGTTATAAAATTTTCAAAGCTTCCCTTACAAGCTTATAAAATTATTTTCAATTTAAATGTTTTATTTTATAATTATGTGACTTTTAAATGATTTCAAAATGAATATTTTAAGAATTTTTGAAAGGTACTCTTTTTCAAGATCGTAATTTTAAATGTTTTAAAGATTTATCTTTCTAAATCTTTTAATTAATGTCCATGTTTTCAAATTGATTTTAAGGATTTATTTATATGGACATGAATGTTTTTAAATGATATTTCTTTTCAAAAGTTTCAAAGTGGTATGGGACACTTTGATTCAAAAATCTCTTTTAAATTACTTCCTTTATAAATGTGTGACTTTTCAATGATTTCGAGAAAAGATATATTTCTCTCAAATTGTTTTGATTTCATCTATGTCAACATTTTTTGATGGATTTTAATCTTATTTGAAGTTGATTTATTATGATACAAAACTTTTGTATTGTATTGAAGGTTTTGTGATATGTTTTACTGTGGATGTGTTATTTTTATACCATTTATGATTTATGGAGAAAGTATTGACATTTCGTATGCTAGTTTTAATACGAATGTTTATTTTATGTTTAAACCTTTTCATATGAGAATGCATTGGACTTATTAAGTGACGGGTGGAGCCCGCTATAGCTCCTCGATGCATCGGTAGGTCTCATGAGACAAAATAGTGTCTTGGAACAAGGCCTTGGAAAAATCTTATTTGTAGTCTTGGCACGAGGCCTTGGCTATGTGGTTATGATAGTCTGGCATTATGCATTCCATTATTATGAAAGTGGTTATTGATATTGCATGTGATTGTTCGACTAGTAGAACATCCATGTGAATAAGTAAATGGAATTATTTCATTTTATCTTTTCTATAATATGTTTAAGTTCAAGCTTAAAAGGCTTTTGTTTTAGTTATACATTGCCTTAAATGTTTATGCTTATTTATGAAAGTTTCTGCTGTATTTCTTACCCTTACGGAGCGTTTGATCTCACCCCTTTGCTATGTTTTATTTTTCCCAGGATTCCAAGAAGTATAGTGTGATTGATAAGAAGGGTTAAGACAAGGGAATAATGGCATTCATAAAGGATTATTTATGTTGTGTTGTATGTTATGAAGTGTAATGTAACATTCATATATGTAATCTATTTTTCAAGACTGCTAAACTAATCGGTCCTTTGGGACTTGATTCCTTGTAATCATGCCAATGTATTAAAATAATGCACCGACTCTGGGTAACTGGGGTCAGGGCGTTACAGTGTGAGTACAACTCAGTAGGCCACCACCAACGGTGTCTACAAACTATCCAGTATAAATAGGCAGTGCCTCCAAAAGGAAAATGAATGATAAATTCCAAGTAATTAATTAAGGTTCCATCAACCATTTTAGAGCCAATCCATTGCCACTTCCATTACCATTCATTACACACCCATTATCACCACTTACCATTTAATCACATTTCCATGGTTTAATCACATACATTATGTTACATGGGTCTAAGGACAACAATCACCTGCAAGAGGGTAAACACGTCGTTATCCTATCTCACTAGTACTAACTCCCTCATAGAAACCATGACCTCACCTCGAAGCCTCAGTCCGGGTGGATGTAACTGTTAGGAGAATAGACCCTCAGTCCCATTTCCTAACTCGTGCATTTAGGGTGGAGTTTAGAACCTCAGTCTTCACTCGACCCATGGGCGTAGATCCTCAAGTCATACCCCACTCTATGAAGCCATGTTCACATGATTATATATATAAGTAACCATAAACCATTCAAACCATTGCCCTTAGGAAAACACTTTCCACCACAACCCACATGGGAAACCACATCATGCCTTAACCCATTAACACATTACCAATTCACATCATTTAACCATTCACCCAATTCCTATGTGTTATGCCTATCTCAATAAGCATTCAACATTAAACCCATTATCTATCCCATTATGGTCTTTAATCAGTTTACACATTAACCCATTTAACCCGTTCATCATTCCCATGAATCAACAATTTAACCCATTCCACTTTAACCCTTAGGTTATTGCCAAGTCTAGGTGCATCATCTAACTTCTATTCCAAGTTTAACCGATCATACCAACATTTTTATCAAGGGCTCTACAATTCATTACAACAAGGTCACTTGTTTAATAACAATCTCGAAACCTGGGAAAAGTCGGTACATCTCATGGATGGCCCTAATTAGGTCAAGACAATCCCAACACATCCCACGGGGATCGTGAGGGTCCCATTTACCATTTTAAACACCAATATTACCAAACATGCCTATGTTATTCAAAACATAACCAAGGGAAGACAAGAACACAAGTAAACATGTACAAAACCCTAAATAACCATGGGATATCACTTGTAGACCACCTACCTCGAAACCGCGGTTGAACGCACTCACTATCGAGTCCTTAGACCTTGATCCAACCAACCTTTGAAGCTTCAACCCAGAGCTTCAATCTGCAACCAACGGCATGAATGTTCCGGGCGCAGCGGAAGCGCGTGGGTGGATGTGCCCACTTGGATTTTTGTCATTAGAAATGATCAATCTGACATCAATACGACGATAAACGCCAGTCTCCACAGATCGAATCACAGAAAGAGACAAAGAAGATGGTTTGTCCCGGAACCACAAACAAGGATCGTTACAGGTTGATTATAATTAATTTAATTAATTATAAATAAATACCTTTTGGGTGTTATTTCTTCGTTAATTTTCTTGATCACGTTGTCGATGTGATCTGTCATTGCATCGCAGAAGCCAAGTGTAGACTCCCTCTAGCGGTGATCCACACGTGTACCTCATATCTCTAGACGTCGCCAAAGGATTCTCCGGGTGCTAGCGTGGAGAAGCCTTTGCTTGCGTTGTCTGCCTTAGATCGTCTTGATCTGATGGAAGAGTATCTCTCTCAGTCTTGAGAGCGTTCTTGGAGGAAGAGGTTCTTTCGGCCTTGAAAGAATTCTCCAGAGATGTTGTGTACAACGATTCTCTTGTCTGTTGGAAAAGAGTTGGGGTTCTGATGATATTTATAATCGGGTGTGTGGGGTTATAGAGTTATGAAAATAAATAAACGTGTTACGCATTTTATTTATTTCATTGACTCTTATTTAAAACCCCCATGTCGAATAAATAATTCTTTGACATGCGCTCACACTGATTATAATAAATATCATTTAAAACAATATTATATCCTCAAAATACCGACTGGAAAAACTACACGGCGTGTAATAATAAATACACGATGTGTACTTGTTTTTCATTGAAAACTACACGGCGTGTACATTAAATGTACACGGAGTGTATATCTTGTTTTCATTTATTCATTTCCTTTCCAAAATAAAACTACGTGGCATGTACATTTAATAATACACAGCGTGTACTTGTTTTATTTTATTTTTCCTCCATCATTTAAAACAAATTAGGCTTCCTTGAATAATTATTAAACCACGTATGGGAATAATCTTTATTCAACTTGAGATACTTGGATACACTTAGTGTGTGACCCTCTGGGCCTCTTTCTCGTTGGCATTAGGCAGGCTTGCCTAAAGTCCAAGATTACTGTCTAGCAACGGGTCAAGGCACCCAAGAGAAAGAAGTTGACACCGCATTGAAGTATCACCTCATACGAATGCTTACTGTGTAATTTAATCCCTTTGTCTCGATATCTCATCAAGCAGGTTTCATGGTAGTGTCATAAACCTATATACTTGATCCGTCATTCTTTGACTACCTGAAATAAACTCGTCGTAAACACCATGGACATGGAATTTAATGCGACAGTTCTATTTCAATCAAAGGGCCATGATATCAACTTCCATAAATGGAAGGGACAAATCCTTCCTCGACTTATCCATTAACAACATGTCACTCGTGACACACCCAACGTACCCTACTTCCCGCCAACTATCTGCGTGATGGTTTTCGTCAGTAAATCTAAGTGCGCGAGTCATGACATGAGTTAATGATAATCTTCCAGTCTAAGGACTATTACACACGCTCGTAGATAGCAATGTCTGATGACACCAAGACATGCAGAATTGCTATTGGCGGGTCTGTTCTCATAATCTCCCATCTTGGAGATTACCAAGTGCGAACTCCATGAGAGAGAGTCTCGTCTTCTTACGAGTACTCGCACATGACAGTCTGTATACTATGTGTCCTATCATAGTATTTCATCCAACCGCAGAACTTTATTTAAGAATATTGTTATATCATTTCAAGGTTCTCATCATAGCGGGGATCTGTTATGACCTTATTAATGCAACAAATATTCCAGGACATTATTATATTATAGTCATGCAGAACAATGAACAATATATAATAAGTGAACATTCATGTAATCAAAGTAAAAAACAGTTGGTTCTGAGGACACCAACCCTTACAAACTCCCACTTGGACTAGAGCCAACTGCCTACGACTTTTAGTCCGCTAGACCTCACATGATGATCATGTTTCTGCTAAGTCAAGGCTTTTTTCAATGGGTCCACCACGTTGTCTTCCGTGGAAATACTGCTCACTGCAACTTCACCTCTCTTAGAAAAATCCCTCAAGAGATGATACTTCTGAAGTATGTGCTTTATCCGCTGATGTGACCTTGGATCTTTTTCAAGTTCCACCGCTGTAGTATTATCACAATAGAGTGTTATAGGATCTTTACTACTCGGTACTACATCCAGCTCTTGTACGAAGCTTCGTATCCATACTGCTTCTTTAACTGCCTCAGAAGCTGCGATATACTCGGACTCTGCTGTAGAATCTTCCACCACACTTTTCTTTGAGCTCTTCCAGCTCACTGCACCTCCATTCAAACTGAAGATGTATCCAGTCTGCGACTTCATGTCATCTTGATCAGTCTGGAAACTAGCATATACATGTCCTCTGATGACTATTTTCTCATCTCCTCCATAAACCAGGAACATATCCTTAGTACACCTCAGATACTTAAGGATAGTCTTGACTGCCATCCAATGGCGGTCTCCTGGATCAGCTTGATATCTGCCTACCGCACTTAATGCGTAAGCAACATCTAGCCTCGTACATAGAATAGCATACATGACTGACCCAATCGCGGATGCGTAAGGGATCCTTTCCATTCTCTTTCTTTCCTCATGTGTTTGAGGACACATTTTCTTGGAAAGATGAATGCCATGTGACACTGGAAATAATCCCCTCTTGGACTGTTCCATACTGAATCTCTTCAGTATCTTGTCAATGTATGTACTTTGACTCAGGCCCAGCATTCTCTTGGATCTATCACGATGGATCTTGATCCCAAGAATATATGTCGCCTCACCCAAGTCTTTAATGGAGAATCATTTATGAAACCATGCCTTAACTGACTGTAAGACAGGTACTTTATTTCCAATTAGAAATATGTCATCAACATATACTATTAGGAAAATGACTGCACTCCCACTAAACCTCTTATAGACACAAGGCTCACATTCGTTCTTAACAAAGACAAATTCCGTTACAGCTTCATCAAAATGAATGTTCCATGATCTTGATGCTTTCTTTAATCCATAAATGGATTTCTGCAACTTGCATACCTTGTTGGCATCCTTTGGAGTCACAAACCCTTCATGTTGTGTCATGTAGACATCTTCCTGGAGGTTCCCGTTAAGGAAAGCTATTTTGACATCCATTTTCCAAATTTCATAGTCATGGTAAGTAGAAATGGCCAATAGGATTTTGATGGATTTCAGCATCACAACCGGTGAAAAGGTTTCATCATAGTCAATTCCTTGACGCTGTCTAAAACCTTTTGCAACCAGTCATGCCTTGTAGGTTCTGAATTGCCCTTCCATGTCCAGTTTCTTCTTGAATACCCATTTATTACCAATAGGCTTTACATCAACTGGAGGATCTACCAAAATCCAGACTTGGTTTTGGTACATGGAATCCATTTCAGAATTCATGGATTCTTGCCACTTGGCAACTTCTGTGCCTTCAACTGCTTCCTTGTAGGTAAGAGTATCATCATTGTCAACCAATAATGAGTCACCATCCTTGGTGACAAGAAAACCATATCGTTCTGGTTCTCTGACCTCTCTCATGCTCCTATGCAGTTCTTGTATCTTTGGAACAGATTATTCTTCCACGGGGCTTTGTGGAATCTGTTCATGTACCAACTCATGTGTATCTTGATCCTTGACTTCATTGAAGTCTATCTCGCTCCCACTATCTCTTTTGAATATGTTCTCCCTCTCAAGGAATATGGCGTGTCTTGCCAATGTAACCTTTTTGTCTGAGGAGTTGTATAGGTAATATCCCCTTGTTTCCTTAGGATATCCTATAAAGATACACTTTGTGCCTCAGGGTGCAAGTTTGTTACCTGAAGAGGCCTTAACAAATGCTTCGCTACCCCACACATGTAAATTCGATAACATGGCTTTGTGTCCACTCCATAACTCGTATGGAATACCATTTATCGATTTAGTTGGTACCTGGTTTAGTATGTGCGCTGCTTTTTGTAATGCATATCCCCAAAAGGATAATGGAAGACTCGCATGACTCATCATTGATCTCACCATGTCCAACAGGGTGTGGTTCCTCCTTTTGCTTACACCATTCCATTGTGGCGTGTAAGGAGGAGTGAGTTGAGATAGAATCCCAAACTCCCATAAGAAATCAATGAAGTCCTGATTAAGATACTCTCCTCCTCTATCTGATCGGAGTTTCTTAATCTTCTTACCAAGCTGGTTCTCAACTTCATTCTTGTATTCTTTGAACCGATCAAAAGAATCTGACTTATACCTCATTAAGTAGATATATCCATATCTACTAAAATCATCAGTAAAAGTTATGAAGTATGAGAACCCACCCCTTGCTTCAACTGGAAATGGTCCACACACATTTGTTTGAACTAATTCTAGAATCCCTTTAGCTCTTTCACCTTTCCCACTAAATGGGGCTTTGGTCATTTTTCCTTGTAGACACGCATGACATACACCAAGTGGTTTTAGTTCGAAAGAATCTAAATACCCATCTTGATGTAATTTTGTCAAACATTTCTCATTGACATGACCTAGCCGGTGATTCCAAAGTTGGGTGTGGTATGAGTCATGTGAATTAACTTTGTTATCGATTTTCATTACTTGGTTTGTGTAGTCTAACACATAAAGGCCGTTATATAAATGTGCCCTACCAAAATAAATGCTATCTTTATAAAAGTAGCAACATTCATTTCCAAACTTGAATATGAATCCATCAGTATCTAATCTGGATACTGAAATAATGTTTTTAGTAACAGAAGGCACATAATAACAACCTTTCAAAACCAAGACCATCCCAGTAGGCAATGTGAGGTGGTAGTCTCCGACAGCTACAGCAGCGAGTCTGGCTCCGTTGGCTGCTCGTAGATCCACCTCACCTCGATCAATCTTTTTGAATCTACTTGGTTCCTGTATTTGGATACAGATGTGAGCACCACAAGTAGTATCTAATACCCAATTAGTAGAAACAGATAGATTGCATTCGATAACAAACGCACCTAAAGATTCCCCTTGCTTCCTTTGCTGGGTGCAGTTTTTCTTCTAGTGGCCCTTCTTGCCACATGCAAAACAAATAGCATCTTATTCCTTTGCCTCCCCTTTGATCTTCCTTTTCTTGGAAGGCCTTGAAGAAGCTTTGGGCTTAAATCTCTTCGCCTTCCCTTTCCTTTTATTCACCATAAGGACAGAAGGCTTTTTACGCTTCATGTCATTATCTACTTGGTGAATAAGGATAAGAAGATCAGATAGAGACTTCTCAATGTTGTTCATGTTGAAATTAACAACAAAGTTCGAGAAGCTCTGGGGGAGTGATGCAATAATGAGATCGGTGCCCAGTTCTTCGGGGAGTTTAAACCCTAGAACCTCCAAGCGCTCAATTTATCCAATGAGCTTGACTACATGAGGCCTAGCTGGGGCACCCTCTCCAAGATTGCTCTGAAATAGAGCCTTGGAGATCTCAAACCTTTCCTGTCTTGCTCTCTCCTGGTATAGACCACAGAGGTTCTCGAGTATGCTATAGGCATCAATGTCTTCATGAGACTTCATGATCTCACTAGACATCGATGATAGCATCAAACATTGAATGTCGAGAGCATCGTTCAAATGTTGATCATAGACCAGGAAATCTTCATCACTCGCCCCTGGGGCAAGAGAATCAGGAAGTGAGGACTCCATCACGTAAAACTTTCGTTCATGGCGTAGGATAACCCGAAGGTGCCTAAACCATTCCTGAAAGTTACTGCCGGTGAGTATATTGTCTTTATCCAGTATTGATCGCAGAGAAAATGTGGTTGATGAGTTTGTCATCTTGATTCTACAATTTAAAAGAGAAGATTTATTAGTACTTTCTTGATTACAATTTATGAGAAATAATGAATTAATTAATTAATTCTCCCACTATTTTATCAAGTCCCAATGGCCATCACCATTGAACTCAGAATGTCCAGTTTCTTTGAAATTCTAGTGGCAAGGATCCATATTTCCCTTCGCATAACCCCAACAAGGGTTGGTCAAGCTATTTGAAGGTATTTAGGTAGGCAGGTCTTTGCCAACTATGAGCTTACAGTTACTTGATCTGTTGAGTGGACTCCCCAATCCTGAAATCCTGACTTGGATTTCCTCAACTCTTACCTCCAATATTACACCAAGTCTAGAAAGGGCTACTTCTCTTGATGTAATATGGTTAAGTCAACCCAAAACCTTTCATAAGGGCTTCCTTTATAAAAGTAAGTGTCCCAAAAAGGGTTGGTCAAACACATAGTTTTATTGAGTCTTTCCCTTAATCAGGTAATGGAAGTCTTGGTCTGACTTAATATGGTATTGAGGGATTTTATTCCTTTATGCATAGTTTCTCATTATCACATGCTTATTAATATTAAGTGATGCTTGCTTAAGTGATTAACCATGTTCTGATAATGTTTATGCATATTCCAGTTTTTATTTTATTCCATCTTTGCATGATTGTTCATTTTATTAATTATGTGATCGCGACAACACATACATAATAAATAAACCATGCAATCAGACAGAAATAAAATAATATGACATGATCATGAGCTTCTATTGGTTAGCTTATCTAGTGGTTTTGATAAGCTAACCCTGACCTAGGGAAAACACCTTGAACCTGTTGGTTCATGTTTTGCACCTCCCACTTGTCCACCTTTGTATCTTCTTGCGTCTGTTTCACCTCAGCTTTGGGATTTGAACCATCTCTTCTGGCTTGGGAGATCCTCCATTACATGGGTTTACATTAAAGAAACCATGGGCACGCAGGCCCTACATTTTATTGGAAGAAGGCTCACAGACTAACAAATTTAAATTAAATAAATTTAAATGAAACCATACACATACAAAGGGTCTTTGGTCTAGCTCATGATCATCCATAGTATGCAACGACATTTACGCATATTTAGAATTCAAATTCTTTTAATTGTTCTTTTATTTAATATAAGACACGCCCGAATTCAATTAATTATGATCTTATAATTAATCAATTTTTTATATTAAATTCCTTTCTGAATTTCCTTGAGATTCTTCTCATCCATATTCTTTGTACGGGTCTTTGTACATTGGAGGAAACCTGGTGAAATTCCATTTCTGGAAAGTACACGGCGTGTAGTTTATAATTACACAGCGTGTATTTTTCTTTTCACCCTTTATCCAAAGTACACGTCGGGGCTTTGGCGTGTTTTCTCTACTTTGGAATTTTTGGAGTACACGGCGTGTAGATGAATCATACACGGTGTGTACTTCCTTGTTACGCGGTAACCGGCCTGGCGATACCATGTACGCGGTATGCGGCTTACCTTTGTACACGGTTTCACCTGGGCTGGAACGGACTACACGGCGTGTTGCTCCAACATACACGCCGTGTATTCCGGTTTCCATGCGCCGTTCAATTCTGGTCAACACAACGTGATTAAAACTTAGGCATAATCAATTCACACGGCGTGGTTTGGCGGACCAGTGCCGGTTTGTTGAACCTAAGTACACGGCGTGTAGTTTTAATTACACACCGTGTAATCCCATGTTGTACAGACAGAAAGAGCGACTCCTCCAGATGAATTCCTCATTTTTATTTTAATCAAAATTAAAATTAAAAATTCATTTCTGTGATATGAATCGAGAAACGAATGAGGAAGAATAGATCTCATTTATTCATATTAATATAATGATATATTTCAAATTGAATCAAATATAAATGCGTAAATTATCAACGAAAATTAAATAACTATAATCAATGTTGTAACCTCCCTCTGATACCAATTGAAGGTTCCGGACGCAGCAGAAGTGCGTGGGTGGATGTGCCCACTTGTATTTTTGTCATTAGCAATGATCAATCCAGGATCAATACGACGATAAACACCTGTCTCCACGGATCAAATCACAGAAAGAGACAAAGAAGATGGTTTGTCCCGGAACCACAAACAAGGATCGTTACAGGTTGATTATAATTAATTTAATTAATTATAAAGAAATACCTTTTGGGTGTTCTTTCTTCGTTGATGTTATTGATCACGTTGTCGATGTGATCCGTCGTTGCGTTGCAGAAGCCAAGTGTAGACTCCCTCTAGTGGTGATCCACATGTGTACCTCGTATCTCTGGACGTCGCCAAAGGATTCTCCGGGTGCAAGCGTAGAGAAGCTTTTGCTTGCGTTGTCCGCCTTAGATCGTCTTGATCCGATGGAAGAGGATCTCTCTCGGTCTTGAGAGCGTTCTTGGAGGAAGAGGTTCTTCCGGCCTTGAAAGAATTATCCAGAGATGTTGTGCACAATGATTCTCTTGTCTGTTGGAAAAGAGTTGGGGTTGTGAGGATATTTATAATCGGGTGTGTGGGGTTATAGAGTTATGACAATAAATAAACGCATTATGCATTTTATTTATTTCATTGACTCTTATTTAAAACCCCTGTGTTGAATAAATAATTCCTTGACATGCGCCCACACTGATTATAATAAATATCATTTAAAACAATATTATATCCTCAAAATCCCGACTAAAAAAACTACACGGCGTGTAATAATAAATACACGGCGTGTACTTGTTTTTCATTGAAAACTACACGGCGTGTACATTAAATGTACACGGCGTGTATATCTTGTTTTCATTTATTCAATAAAACTACACGGCATGTACATTTAATAATACACGGCGTGTACTTGTTTTATTTTATTTTTTCTCCATCATTTAAAACAACTTAGGCTTCCTTGAATAATTATTAAACCACGTACAGGAATAATATTTATTCAACTTGAGATACTTGGATACACTTAGTGTGTGACCCTCTAGTCCTCTTTCTCATTGGCATTAGGCGGGCTTGCCTAAAGTCCAAGATTACTGTCTAGAAACGGGTCAAGGCACCCAAGAGAAAGAATTTGACGCCGCATTGACGTATCACCTCATACGAATGCTTACTGTGTAATTTAATCCCTTTGTCTCGATATCTCATCAAGTAGGTTTCATGGCAGTGTCATAAACCTATATGCTTGATCCGTCATTCTTTGACTACCTGAAATAAACTCGTCGTTCACACCATGGCCATGGAATTTAATGCGACAGTTCTATTTCATTCAAAGGGCCGAGATATCAACTTCCATAAATGGAAGGGGCAAATCCTTCCTCGACTTATCCATTAACAACATGTCACTCGTGACGCACCCAACGTACCCTACTTCCCGCCAACTGTCTGCATGACGGTTTTTGTCCGTAAATCTAAGTGTGCGAGTCATGACATGAGTTAATGATAATCTTCCAGTCTAAGGACCATTACACACGCTCATGGATAGCAATGTCCGATGACACCCAGACATGCAGAATTGTTATTGGCGGGTATGTTCTTATAATCTCCCATCTTGGAGATTACCAAGTGCGAACTCTATGAGAGAGAGTCTCATCTTCTTACGAGTACTCGCACATGACGGTCTGTATACTATGTGTCCTATCATAGTATGTCATCCAACCGCAGAACTTTATTTAAGAATATTGTTATAGCATTTCAAGGTTCTCATCATAGCGGGGATCTGCTATGACCCTATTAATGCAACAAATATTCCAGGACATTATTATATTATAGTCATGCAGAACAATGAACAATATATAATAAGTGAACATTCATGTAATCAAAGTACAAAACAGTTGGTTCTGAGGATACCAACCCTTACACGGCACTCCAAATGCCTTAGAATCGAATGATATCGATCTCTTGGAGCCCTTGGAAGGTATGGTTCGTACCTAGGGTGATGAGAGGGAAATGGGAGGAAAATCCCGAGTGGGTTTTAAAAAGCCCGGAGTGGAAATTTTGTAAATTTTCCCAACTTTAAGTGGATGCAAGGTTTGTCTGCACGGTTTGGAAAATCGTGCGCAAACCGTGTGCATGCCACTGCCCGGAGGAGGAGGAGTTGCACGGTTTAGCCACATGGTTTGGAAAACCATGTGCTCGCTTCTATCCAGAGGAGGGAGGGTCGCACGGTGTTGCCTGGGCAGGCCGCACAGTGTCGCCAGGGCAGGCCGCACGGTTTGGCTGACCGTGCGCAGGCCATGCGCCTTGGTCTGCTCTTCCCAGACTTCCTTTATTTCGTTCCCTGAGCCCCTAGATCACCCCCAAGTCATCTCACACTTTTAAGAAACCTTTTAAAGTCCCAAAATCAAGGGTTTCACCTAGAACACAACAAAAACATACCTTTCCAAAAACCAGGATCTTACATTTATCCTCCATATTTGTAATTTTTCATTATTCACTTTTGTATTTCCTTCTTATATGTTTTTCAACTTTACCCATACACCTTTGGTTATGGAAACACCCTTCGCCCTTAGGAAATCACTTTTAGAAAGTGATGATAGTAAATCATTCTTCACCCTTGCATCATTCTCAAGATTCTTCTTATCAACATATGTAAGGGGATATTTTTCATCAGTAAAAGGAATTCCATCTGTTTCGGCTTCAAGAACATCATACCCAATAGACATAACATAAGGAAATATTATTTCTTTATATATATGATAGTTCTTACCATAAAAAAATGAGATACCTTTACTGTTGAAACAATTCAAATTCTGCATTAACTTCTCTTAAAAACTTTAATAAAAAATAAATGAAGGGAACCTTTACTCGGATACCAATTGTAATTACTCATTCAATATATTTGTATCACTAAGAGGGGGTGGGGGTGAATCAGTGATATCATTTTATTTTATGTTTCCATACTTATGAAACAACCATCACCTCTTGTTAAATATTTATTTCCCTATGAAAAACAATTCAAAAACACATTCATAAAAACACAATAATTTACAAGGTTCAACACTCAATAAGAATAGTTACATCCTTCGTATGGTTTGGAAATGATCCAATACCACACAATCCACTAGAAAACAATCATTTTATGTGAAATACAATGAATAAGATATTCCCTTACACTCATGTATCACTATATTCAATAAAAAAGTGGAGGTTCTTTAAGTAGCACAAAATGATATAAGATGTTTTTTATAACAAAAATGTTATGGTGTTTCTTGACTAACTTTCAAAAAATATGATCTTTTAAAAAAATCTTCACTTTCTTACCCAGAAACTAGTAAGAACTTCTTCTGGACTTTGTAATAAAACTCATTCCAATTTCCTAGTTTGATTCTTCAAGTCCAATTTCCAAATATGAAAAATATATAGCTCTATCATAATACGATTGAGAAAAATCTGAACAACTTCTTATTAAATATGGAAATCCCAGTAGGATTTTCCCAGTATTATTCCTCAATACGATGACTAGATGAATATGATGATAAGATGAATGAAATCTTATCTCTTCTTCTATGTTTCTTATATCCAAAAAACTTATTCAACAAAACTCAATCTGAAAACCTCTTCTTCTCTCTAGAATTCGTTAGTGCACTGCTTTCTCTCTTCCTTTCATGAATAGTACTTATTTCACTTGAAAGTACAAAGTACTTTCAACTTTTATAGGTGACCTAAAAATGGTTTGGGTGGGATTATTGAAATTTTTCATGCTCAACCAAATTTACCTCAAATCATAAACTCTCCTTGAATTTTGGGTGTATCTTGACTTTGTCAATACTTCTAAACTATTCTAAAACCTTCTTGAATCTTCTAACAACTTCAGATCACTTATGAATTTATTCACAAACATCAGTCTAATTCTGATTATCCACTCTAATTTATCAATATGATTTCTTCATTATGATTCACTTTACCAATTCCATGCATGAAGAAATAGACAGTTTTAGTCTTCATAGAAATTTTCAGTTCGATTTCAATTCTCCATTATGATTTCAATTATGATTTGTATCATTATGATGAAGACAAATGTAAAACAATAGTTTCATCAATACGTTTATCTACACCAAATGTATAAAGGGAAACATATATCTTCTCATTAAAATTCTTGTAACCTAATCTAATTTCTTCATAGTGATGGAAACATCATATCCTTAAAGATTCTTCAAGCAAGATTTATTTCCCCCTTAGATAAAAATTTCAAAAATTTCTAACCAGATTCTTCTTTTTCAAACCAATGATCCTAAATCTAATTAAGTTATCAGTTTCAGGTTAAATCTGTTAATCAGTCTTAGCGACATTCTAACAATTAAAGTCAGCTTTAAATCCTTTTCTTCTCTAATTATGATACCAAGGAACTTTCTCCGGCTTTAGAAACTTCATTCTCCGAAGATTTAGATATTTTGGATTTTGATCTGACTGAAAACCAGTACCTTCATTACAATCATCCTCTTCAGCCTTTAAACAAATTTTCATTTAGTAAACTCATTATGATGATCTTGAGGCCAAAAATATTTGTCTACATAAACTTTTTTCTTTCAAAAACTTTTACTTGTATCATTACTTCCTTCATGACTTTGATTATGTTTAATATTACCTTCAACATCATCTAAATTATAATGGAATGTATTGTAACTTCTCATTACTATAGAAACATATTTCTTCCTTACTCAACCTGAATATGATATTATTGAATACAATTAGACTAAATATTATTGGTAGCACCTTTTATACACATTTCTTTCATCAAGAAAGCATCATAATTTTTACAACTTACTTATGATTTGTGAGAATAAAAAATAATAAAGCATCATTATATTTTTATCAAAGTTAGGCATACTCTGATTTAGCACCTCATTACAGTATATTCTTTCATTCTAGACATGAGGTGATTCCATGAACCTTTTCCTCAAAAAAAAATATTCCCAATATAATGTAATTTCTTAATCATTGTGAGTTTGATTATCTGAATATGGTGGTCAGCCCGATTTTCACCAAAAACAAAGTGGGGTGATTTCTTTTCTTCTTAAACTTCCTTGACAATAGAAGGAAATTTCTAAATATGATCATCCTTATCAGCTTGGTCCTAACATGGGTTCTATTGAAAACTCCACTTAATGATTTAAGGGAAGACTAAGAATGTTCTCAGTAAATACATTAGAATATTCCTAAACAATAGGTAAATTTTCAATATTGATTTTCTCCCAAATCATTTGAGATAAATATCCCTTATACATATGTAGTAAAACCCATATGATGGAAGTAATTTCCATTGCGAGTCTAGGTTTATCCTTGCACTAATAAACGATTTTAGATTGGTTTGGAATATCAAATGTAATTTCCCTTCCTTGACAGATGATATGTGATCTATACTAAGAGAGCCAATCTATTCCCAAAAATAACATCAAATTTAAATAGATGGAGAGTAAAAATATTTTTGACAGGAACATTCCCAGAAACTTCTATCAAAGAGGTTCTATAGACTTGAGATGTGATAATAAAACCATTATGAGTTTTCACTACTAACTCAACATCTAATCATTAAGGTGGTGATGTGATACCCTTTTAAAATTATTCAGATATAAATTAGTGGGTGGAAATTGAATCAAATAAAATATTTGTAATTCCAAAATGGATGATAAGTGTAAATTTCACCACATTGTTCTCTTAGACCACTTCATCAGTTGTGATTTTATAAGATTTACCTTTATCATTTGACTTCGGATGTTGTTGAGGCTTATTATCCTCATTAGCCCTTAGATTAGGGAATTGATTCGCATAATTCCAAAACTCCTTTCATCTAAAGAACTGAAGTGTGGGTGGTGTATTTGATTGATAATTCTCTCTATTCATTTCATTGAATGGCCTCTTCTTATCACTTTGATATTCTTTTACACGATGGCCATCCCTCCCACACCTGTAACATCATCTTGTTCCTTTCAGAAAAATACTTTTGTTATCTTTCACACAGTTTTGGCATGTCATAGATTAAAACATCTTCTTACCTCCCTGTGATATACCACTAGATATTCCATGTAACTTTAGCTTATTTTTTTTATCACTAGAACTATTAAAATGAGGGTTTCCAGCTTTCATTTCCTCTTTTTTATACAAATTGAACAACATCTTCGTAGCTTCCAACTTCCCTTATAGATAATTCCTTTTGAAGAATTGGTTTCAAACCACTAAATAATTGATAAATCATTCTTTCTGGATTAATAATAAAACCATAAGTTTACCTATCATTCATTTTAAAGTTTTATTCATAGGTACTAATGGATTCAACATCCTTTTACTTCAAATATGGAAAGTCCCTCTCCATTTTAGTATAAAGAGTTTGGAGAATGTTCTTAGTGAGAAACATCCTCTTAAAATCCTCTCATTTCATAAAGTTTATTTATTCTATTTAACTTATATTCTTGATAATATTACACCATTGATCAACTTCTCTTTTCAAGTGATAAACTGTTAAGACAACTTACACGTGGTTTGAGCACTAAAGAATATAAAATATCTTCTCTGATGCATTGATTGATTTCTTGGAAACTAGTGGATCAAAATACCCAGAGAAAGAGGATGTAAATTTTCCCATAAAAGATTCAATTCCATGTTTCTCACTCCTTGGTGAATTCAGAAGCTCAACATGTTCTTTATTACCACTCATAGCTTGAGAGATTTGAGTGAACATAGTCACAAGATATTGCATTTGATCTCCCAAGACATTTGGTTTATCATGAGGGTGGTAATTTCATTGGCTATCACATTCATTTTCCACATGATTCCTTTTTATTACATACATTAAATAAAACCCAAAACATAGTGTAAGCATCAAGATGAAATAATCATATATTCATTAAAATCATTCCTAAGATGCCCTAAATTATAACACCTTCTAATGAATCTATGAAAATATAGGTTTAACCTAGTTCATAAATGACCATAATCTATTCAAATCCTTCTTATCGGTTCATAAAGATATTGTAAATTAACCAAAGAATATCCTTTGGGAGTTTCTAGTTGGATGTGAAGTCTTAATCCCACTCATCGTGCACTAGTGATGATCAAGTTGATACACAATCTGCCCCATTCAGATTTGTTACCCCTAGGCGCATCTTTACCACAAACACATACACTTTTTAGTATCCATACGGATGTATTTTCTAGGAAAACATAGAATATCTACTTTACCATAAGTTTTGGATGTTGTATTATACTTAGACTTATCCCCATGCTTTTCAATGATTTTTCATAATCTTAATCTTCATAAATAAGGAATCCCTACTCTGATGCCAACTGAGGAAACCTGAGTATAATATAGATAAATATTACATCATTTTAGATGAATATTCAATACATAAAACAATTATAAACACCCTGAAATCATAAATTTTTAGTGTATTTGGACACTTTATATATAAACATCTTATTTCATAAAGGATCTTTAATATCTCCTACAAAGTTCATTATATGAGTACCCTTCTATACATATCATACTTAGAACCTTCCATCAAAACATAGGGAAGGAAAACATAAGAAATGGTTATCTCTGATTCTCAGTAAGGATAAATAGAGGATATATCAATCAACGATCATTTGTGAGCATAAGCATATGATAAAATGATACTTGTATAAGGAATCCATACAAAATCATTTAAATATCTTTAATCATGAGTCATAACATAAGTCTTTGTCATAAAAAAATTAAAAAATCATAAGAGTACAAAATCGTCAATAATAAACCATGATCCATGAGAACACATCATAAAAATAGGAATGTGGAACAAGAATAAGATTATAACACTACGAGCATGTATAAATAGTAACAGGTTCACTCAATATGTTAAGGACATAAAGTCGGGTCATCACATAAACTTATAAACATTAAACCATGTCCATACATAAAATTATAGCCATGAAACCAAGTCCACACATAAATTTGCGAACATAAAATCAGGTTCACACACAACATAGTTATCTCATGGGTTATCCATCTTTACCCAATTCATTATAGATATTATAAAAAACCTATCCATCATATAATCCATTCATATGTATTCCACCAGATCATAAAAATATTTATCATTCATTATCGTTTAACCTATAGAAAAGGAAATGGGTCTTATAAATATGTCTTCATTATAGTCATAAACCATCATGGGAATGAATAAATAAAGTATCATTGGATCATATCCCCAATGAAGTATAAGCAACATCAATATATATTTTCATAAAAAATACCTTTAAAGGTCATTGGAACTTTTCTAGAGGAAGATACTCTTTTCATTTTGAGATAACTTATTTAAAATAAAAAAATTACCAAAATATTAGGGGAAAAATTATTCAAAAAGAACTATAGAAAATTTTAAAGTAATCTTCAAAAAAAAGTAGTCATAGATGTAGTAAAATAAATCTATGTGGTATACATTAAAACAAATATTCCATTCACACCTTTGTTAAAACTTACTTCATTTGGAAAATGATAAGAATATTTTTTAATCTTTTATAGAAAGTAAAATATGGGTAAAAATATCTTTAATAAATCATTGTAGAATTTTAAAAATATCCATGGAAACATTTTAAATAAAATGTGGAAATTGAAGAGAAAAGTTATCGAACAAAGAGGAAATAAGGTCAGTTTTTCTTAAAACCATTTTCTTGGTCATTTTAAGTACGAAAGAGAGGAAAACAGTATTATTACTTGAAAATTTCTTGAATAACTAGAGGAAAATAAAATATATGGTTTCTAAAAGATAAAAACCATATTATTTCCCTTAATGTAAATTTATCATATACAATACTGAAAAAAATAGGATTGTAACATAAACCCTTACTTCAAGCCTCGCCCTGCTCTGTCTAAATTCAAACCTTATCTTATTTGAGAAACCTCCTAAGAATATATTTTTAAGGACCCTTGAGATGGTATTCTAAGAAGATAAGAACCTTTAGAACATGGATAGGGTAGTTTCGAAGAGATTTTGAAAAGTTTTGGTCAAACTAAATGGCTCAAGTGGTGTAGAGAATATGGGATAGGGGTGCCCTTTTATAAGTGAGGGGAGTGTCACACTAGTAACTATTAAAAATATTATGATATAGTAAAGTTACTCTCAAGGGAAAGTGGCCCCAAATTTTCTCAACTCTAAATAGAGGATGATATATAGTCTAAATACATTTATAAAATAGAATTTAGACAAGTTGTCCTTTTAAACCTTATCTTCTTAGTTTATCCCCTCATTAACCCCCTTTTACCTTTACTATAGTAATAAATGTTTGGATTAGTTATTATTCATAATGACTAAAAATGAAAGTGGAATCATGTAAATGATTGAAAATTTTTATTCTAATTATGGTGTCAGTTTTATAAAATTAAATTTCTATAAGTGGTAGGTGTAAATTTTAAAAAAAATCCACAAAACATGATGAAGAACAATTTTTTTAGAAAAAATCATTTTTGAACCGAAAAGTGAAATTAGAAAAAAAAAAGTATAATATTGATTACTATGTGATTAATTATCTTATTTATAATTAAATGAGTCTTAAGTTACTTTATGATCAAATTAAATATAAAGTGTGACTTTTAAATTACATGATTTAATGGAAAAAATGACAATTTTATAAAAATTGTAATTTTTCGATGTTCAATTAAAAATAAATATTTTCATGAAAATTGAAAAAATTCGACCTAATATACTACTTACATTCTGATTTAAAAAATTATATTCATTTACTAAAATAAAATTTTGAAAAATTATATAAATTAATTATAATATTCACACGCAAAATGCAACAAAAACAATTTTTGTAGAAACAATATTTTTTAAGCATAAAATGAATTTACTGGAGATTGAGTACTTACTTATCATGCATAAATATATACATATATTTCATATTTTGGATAATCCTATTCATACCCTTCATTCCAACAGTTAAACAATAAATGTCACATTAAATAATAATAATTCAATTGTATATCACAGTTTGTTAAAACTCGTTGTTGTGTATAAAAAAGGATATCAATGAATTTAGATTAATTTAAAGATAAATATATCATAAAATCTTAGGTTTTTGCCTTTTGAAACAGAAATATCCTCCACGGATATGTTGACTATGGCCATAGCCTATGTCCATGGTTATGTGGCCTATTACCATGGTCATTGACCATGACATTAGGGGAAATTTTCAGTAGTGTCAACAAAAGGATTTGGATGCTTGTGACGAGATTATAAAATATGTAAAGGAAATATTCACACTCATGATAGTTACCATGGAGTCTAATTTTCAAAAAAAACATGAGAGACCAGATGCCTATCAAATGATAGATAACCTGAAAAGGTTCTAGTAGGAGAAAGAAATGCACGGATGGTATTAAGTGTATAAAGCTCTTTTTTTGTGCAAGGTGATAAAAAAACTTCATTCTCCATCCATGTACTCAATATGATTGGGTATGTCTATGATTTGGAGATACTAGGTTCACCCCTTAAGCTTGAACTAACAACAGATTTCATTCTTTAGTCACTACCAGAATGGTTCTGTCAATTTTTGTGAATTATAACATGAATAAAATCTGTAAACATTATCTAATATCCTAAATAAGTTGAGGATTTCTAAGTAGGAAATGGGCAGTCCTAGATTAAGTACCATGTACAAAAGTAGAAAGGTAAAGATTCTGGCTAAAAGGGGAAGAAAATAGGTCTTGGATGGTCCACACCGCCATCCAAGCTGAAGAAGAAAAGGGAAGGATGGTGTTTTCATTGTGGAAAAATTGATCATTGGAGAATAAATTGTATAGGTTACCTTAAAGGTTCTAAGAACTCTAGTAAAAGGTCCACATCAGATATAGATATTATAGAATTCAATTCTATTAGTCTGGAAGAAATATGATATCAACTGTGTTTTTTTAAAAAGATGTAAATATAGATATGGTCATAATATGAAGAAGAACTTAAGATTAAGGCCTAAAGATTTTCCAAGTTATAGAGCAAAGGAGTTGCAACATTGGAGACATGGATACTTCAATCTTAGTTGAATATGTCATAATACATGTATGTTTCCCATTTTTCTCTAGAGTAAAGCATGTAAACAATAGTTTTTTTAAGTGGAATGAGATGGGGTTTATGATACTCATAGTTTATGATTTTTTTCAATTCTATAACATGCTTTATAGGAGGCTAAAATATCTTGTTTTATTCAAGGAATTCATGCTATTTTAATTTATTTAAATGTTCCAAAAATATAATTGAATTCAAGAAAATTTTTCCTGATATTATAAAAGTGTTGAGGATAAATGAACTATGCATGTGATGTCTAAGTTTTAGTGTTTTATGGATAGTGCTTGTGGGTAAAAGTTTAAACTATAAGAAAAAGACTTGGTTGAAGGGTTCAACAATGTTTCTTCACTAACCCAATCAAGGGAATTAAATCTAGGGTTATCAATAAGGATAAATAATAATTATATATGATAGGATTATTCAAAATACATAATGGGGTTTAAAAAAATACATGGAATGTCCATGTTAGGTATGGATGTTATAGAAATTAATTCTTAAATTTTGAAAGGTATATGATATTGAATTTATATTTTATAAGTGTAATATATATATATATAGGAGTTAAAAATTAAATAATAATTTATTGGACTTGTAGTTTATATTTATATAATTGTTATATCAAATTTGAATGTAAAGGGATGTATCATGCCTGGATGAATCTAATTAAAGGATGTGTATCTTCATCTCATTTATTTTATATGATAAGATAAGTGGTTCAATAATAAAGATTTGTTATGAAAAACATGAGATAATTAATTATATACACATGTTTTATGATTCATTATGATTCTATAACATATTTCGAAGAGAAGATGTGAATAAAAGTGTTTATCTAGGATAAAGTGTTTATCCATATATTTATTAAAGTATGATGGAATGTGATTCTTATCGAAATGTGGTGTATTTTAATAAATAATTTCTTCTTTACAAGAAAATAATCATAAAATAAATAATATCATGTATGATATGTATAAAATAGTTTATTTTTTAATATTACGACTAGAAGGAAATAAATTTTATTTCCTAAATATAAAGAAATTTGTATATCGTAGCAAGTTATTTTGAAAAGAATATAGTATCTAAGAATATAGTGGGAGTATGTTTGGACTTAAAGAAGTTAAAAGTTAGCAAATAAAATATTAAACTAGTCTAAAATTAAAGTTTTTTCACTTAATATCCAAAATATTTTAGGATATGTGACGATAAAGAAAAAAGTAGAGTTACACATAGTTATCATGAATATGTGTACATCACTAGTTCCTATAGGATTGTACCAGTCAAATTACAAAGTGAATTTCTCTTAATGTCCTAAAAGAGTTTAGGTTATGGCGGTAATGAAAATTGTTGCATTAGTTGTTGTAATAGAGTAAATGTCACTTTATCCTGAAAGGGTAGAGGATATGCTGGTGAAGTAAAAATGTAAAAGTTTCATTATTTTAAACATTTCTTGGAAAAAAATTTATTGAAAGAAATCTAAGGATGATGATGATGCACTTAGAAAGAGTTATAAGCAGACAACAAAATTTTACATCGTAACATTTGATGGGATGAAGTTAGGAAGTTTGAATATGTTCAAAAAGTTGAATAGTTAAGAATATGATTCTTAAATCTTGCCATTATTCAAATTGTTTTACTTCATAGATGTTTCCCACTAAAAGAGTTTAGTGGGAGGGTTTTATCAGATGGTCACATAGAGATGTGACAATAATTAAATATGATGCAATGAGTTAACGAAACTCTTGAATGTGCAGCATACGTAAGGATGATTTGGTAATTTTCCAGATATTATATGATTGATTGGTTCTTATGATGGGTTTGTTAAATATTCTTAAAAGAGTTTTAAGGATATAAAATATATCATAATAGAGAAAATCTCTAAAAGTAGATCAGGTGGTGATACTGAAATATTAAGGTTAGTATGAGTGGGATTCTTGTATAAAGATATGGAATATACTCATGAGGAACAAAACAAAGAATAAGATTCTTTGGGTGTGTTGGATGACTCACTATGTATAGCACATGGAGTATCATACAGATGTCTTTAGTATACCATGGGTGCATGGATCATATTTGAGTCCTCATTACCTGATGTTGGTGAGATACCTAGTATGAGAACCTTCATACATTGATACCCTACTTATCAAATTCTACATGTTGAATTAGTTAATATGGGGGGTAGTTGGGTATGTTGTTGGTCATGTCGTCAGTTGAAGCTTAACCAAGATGAGATTTTTCCTCTCCTGTGGTGATTTTGACATCAGAGCCCCCAATTGAGATAGACTGTGGGAATGTGTAGCCACACCTAGATATAGATATTATATATCTATCTAAATAAGGTACATGTGATGTACTTATCCATAAGGGTTAATGACATGTGATGTATTCATCGAGCAGTTCAGTCTATACTTCGAGAATCGAGAATGTATGAGTTGGATATATAAGATTGACATTCTATGTGTCACGTGATCACTCAATGTGTTAGACATAAATAAAATATGAGAATGTACATTTTCATATGATGTCGACTGGTGGACACAACTATGGATATACATGTGTTTGATAGAGATTACACCATATCCCTTTATATCTTGGGTATCATTGATGTTTTTCTAGAGCCTGCTCTTTGCATACACTTATGGATCTGGAGATTCATATTTGTTTTTAATGCTATAAAGTCTCATGGGGTCACACTTTGTGGTTAACTAAATGAGGACTAAGTTCAACTCAGAGAGATACTCTAAAATTGTTTTAGAGCTAATCCCAAGGTGTTTTGGATATGTGTTCACAGGGTATTACATATGGTGTGTTATAAGGTGAAGTTAATATATATCTTTCCAAAAGTGTTTTTGAAGATATTCAAAGGGAGTTTTTGGATATGGTTTCACAAGTTATTGTATATGATACAGTATAAGGTGGAATGACACCAAGCCTTTTATGCTTAATGTAAGTGGTGATTAAAGGTGATATATTCCCTAAAGCATTATGTGTGTGTGTGTGTGTGTGTGTGATATATATATATTTTATGGATGGCATACAAATTGGGATTTGCATGCATAATGGGGAATATTATTATATACTGCCTATGATGGTAGTATTGGTTAGACAGCTGATCAACTCACCACCTAGGCTATAATTAAATATCATTTACAAGAGTTGTAATATGAAGTGATTTTGTTGAGTTCACGTATATGATGCATGAATGGCCAATGCATCAAGTCATGGGTTATAAATGCATGAGTTAATGCATGCACTATTGAGGAGCGGAGGGATTTATAAAGCTCATTGTCATGTGATGGAAAAGTGTGCAATTCTTAATGCCTGATTGAACCTCCCTAAAAAACCTAAATCTCTCTCTCTTTATCTCTCTCTTTTTCTCTTCTTCTTCTTCCTTAGCGCTACGAGGTGCTAACACAACGTGATGAAGAAGAGTCCCTCTCGTATGATGAGAGATCCATCCAGCTCATGGATACAAATGGAGGTGGGAGGATTTTATCTACTACTTTTTTATATTCATTAAACACATTAGAAGAAGATCAACAAAGGTTGTAGAGACATCTTTGGTGAACGATACACTATATAGAGTGTTCTTCGTTTCAGTATTTATGTAGTTTTCATATTTCTAGCATGGGAGATCCTCAGGAATGGATTTATATCATTTCCATTGCTTATAATAAATGTTATTAGACTCGTTTGAAACCTAACGTGAGGATGACCAGATATAGGAAAAACAGAAAGAATTAGTGAAAAGGATTGGGAGAGGGAGAAAGAGAGCGAAGAACCACCTAAATCTCCATTTCTCGAGCTTCTATAGTGGAAGGTTGGAGGATGAGCTCTCATTCAATACTCATCTTTAAGTTGTGTGGCATTGGGGTGGGTATGGGGGGAGTGTCTTTCCCCTTTTACCCCCCCCCCCCCCCCTCTAATCACTTAAATTAAGAAAATAATAATTGTTACAATAAAACTAATAAAACTTCACTATGCCATCATACTCAAAATAATGATGATGATAAGAATAATAATAGCAGCATAATAGTAATAATAATAATATTAATATTTTCATCAAATGATAAGTATCACTAGAATCTCATTAAAATCAATTAAATAACGATGATAACAATACATTATAAAATGACATTTTATTTTTAATGAAATGAATACTAAAATATTCAATACTGAAATAATTAATTTAAAGTCAAATAATTTCCAAATATATCTCTATAAATTAATTACACAAAGGCTCACGAAGTTTAGAATTGAAAAATAAAATCATGTGACTTTTTAAGAATGCCTAGTTTTCATGTATAGTTTTTGAACTATGCACTCCTCACAGTCTCAAAATTTATAGTACATTGTTGAGACGTACGATCCTTGATGCAATATGAACTAAACCATGCAACACCCAAAAGTTGTAAAAAAAAAATCCAGAGGTCAAGATCTCAAGGCCTAGTTTCATGTTCCTACTTAGCTCAATAGTACATCTTTTGTGTGGGCTCTCAAGGACCCACCAATCCATCTAACCCTCACATGACTTGATGGAGGGATAAGGCTATGGTGTGATGATTGTGTGGGAGGGGAGGAGGAGCATGGAAGAAGCAAGCATTATTATTAGGACATGAAATCATAAGCACCCCGTGCACGGCAAAGCATGAACATAAGCTACCAAGCAACCGACTTTTCAAATATCATTCACATTTTTGAATTTTTAACGACTCTGAATGTGAAACCAAAATTAATAAGATAATATTATTCCCCATATATTTTAAACCCACGGACATCCTGTCTCCACCGCAACCATTCAAGATGAGAGGACGCGGACCCCGAAATCAATACAAAACAATGCCACCTCGATAGATATCCAAACAATAAAAATAAAAATAAAAAAAACCACACTTTCTTTTGTTTGTTTTTGCTTTTTTCTAACTCTGGCGATTGGTCGAACCTGGAGTGAAAATGACGAGATCAGGCCAGCTAATACCGCCGCCGCCGCCGCCGCCGCCTCCTCCGCCTCCGCCCCAGCCCGGGTCGGAGCCGTCACCCCCGGTCTGAAGCCCAAGGAAACACTGCGACTGCGACGCACTGTGGCTCGCCGCCGCCGCCTGATCCGCGCCCGGGTTCCCGATCCGGACCAAGCCCAGAGCCCGATTGCGCTCCCCGGATCCACCCAATTCCACAGCTGAACCCCCGCCGGGCCCCGGGGCGCTCCACCACCCCTCGGACGCGAGCAGCGAGCTGAAAGGCACCGGCGTCGGCAGCATCCGAGGGTCCTGATCGGGTTCCGGCGGCGGCGGGGGCGGCGGGGGCGGGGAAGGGCGGCGGTGCTTGGGGTTGGGGGTGCGCTTGGCGTTCTTGCGGGTGCCGCCGCCGAAGGGGATGTTGCGGAGGGCGCCGCCCTTGGTCCAGTAGCGGCGGCAGCTCTTGCAGAAGTGGCGGGGCTGAGAGAGGTTGTAGTTGTTGTAGTAGCAGAACTTGGTGTCGGCGGAGTCGCAGCGAGGGCACCTCAGGCGCTCCTGCTCCGGGAACGGCGGCCTTATCGCCGGAAACAATGGCGATGTGTCTTGCATGGTTGCAGGGTTCCCTAAAGCTGCTCCGGCGACGGCGGCCCTATTTCTGCAAAACCCGACCAATCTTGCATTGCATGCTTCCAAACACCCAAAAAAATCCGATCGCTTCCTCTTTCACCGGTGGCCAGAAAAGCTTACCGCAGCGGTCGCTATTTAAAATATTCCGAAAAGGAAACGGCAATCGAGATCCAAAGCAAAAGTATTGGCTGTTTCCATTGGCAAAATGTAAGAAACGGATGCAAATGAAAAAGGCCTCAAACCGCGTGATGAGTGTAATCCCAAATTGGGCTTTTTTTCTCCTTTTTTTTTTTAGGTTTTGGTTTTTTTAATGTTATATTTTATGATTACCGTAAATAGATTTTAGTTTAGGTTCTTTTATAAAAATGTAATTGGATGTTTTATGTCATTAATTTAAGGAATACATAGATTCAAAAAATAATGTGATGTGGTTGTTATTGATGGTTATATAAATTATGGAATGTGGATGTACTAAATTTAAGAAAATTTATGTTGTCACAGGTATTGAAATTAAATTTTTATATGAAAATGGAGATGATGATGTGGATATGGATGTAAACATATCATCAAATGATTTCCTAATATACATGAATTTGAATTAGGGATGTGACATTGAAATGATAATTTTATATATACGTAGGTATGCATATATGTATGTATTTATTTATTTATTTATGACTGCAATTTTGGTTATCTATGGGAATCTCAAAGAGTACGTAGTATATGATGCATTGGGATAAACATCACTACTACAGATCCCCAGATCCCCCTTTTATCAACGCTAGAAATACTTTTTATCAACGTTAAAAAAGCGGCGATATTCTAAGCGTCGATAAAAGGGATTTCCTTTTATCTTCACTAAAAATAGTGATTATAAAAGGGTCATCTATCAATGCTAAAAAAGACTCGTAAATGGAGTTTTTTTATCGACGCTAGTTTAACAATGATAAAGTGCTCCCTTTTTCATGAGTGTTATTTTATCAGTGCTAAAAACAGTGATGATAAAAATCATACTACCGCAATGATGTCAAAATTACACTCCACTACATCAAATATAAGGATCAACAAATACATAATTTAATTAAAATAAAATTTTCATCACAAATAAAATCAACACTGTATTATAAGCATTTATGTTGAACATAAGTGTTGCATTTGTTGTTAAAATTGTGTCAATATGTGTTTAGTGAGTTTGGATGAAGTGCTAATGTCAAAAGAATTGTTATGGATCCAACTGATGACATTGGATGTCATGCTTGAACAATTATGTGTAGTCAAACTCTAATGCATTACCACGTAATCGACTTTACACAACATCACCTTTTAATAGCGCTAAAAAAGTGATGTTAAAATGTGCATTTATCAATGCTAAAAAATACCTCTTTATCAGTGCTTTTTTGGCTTTGATAAAAGTACCCCCTTATCAGCGCTTTTTTTAGCGTTGATAAACGGTACTTTTATCAGAGCTTTTCTTAGCATCAATAAGATATATTTCATAAAAAAATTATTTATCATTAAAAAACATATATTAATATATAAATATATTTATATTGATATAAATAAAATATATTATATAAAATATGATTTATATAAGCTTGAATACACATTTACACTTAATATATAATAAATTTAGTGATAATGGATTATAAAATAATTTAAAAAATAATATTAATAAATAATTTGGTAATTATTATTGAGTAATAGTCATTTAATAACAATTTGAACATAAAAAAAATAACGATCTAAAATAAGTTGAAAATGTGACTCAAACTTCAAACAACCATAACTTTTAATCCGGATGTCCGTTTGAGCTCTACCATATATCAAATCGAAGTTTGCGACGAGCTCTACACCGTTAAAACTTAGGGGGACCCTAATCACTATTTTTTCAAGGCCAAAAAAGGTCTATAAGGCCTCCAAAACTGAGTTTTTAGTTAGGGTACCCCATTTTTTTTAACATTTGATGGAATTTCAGTCTCGTTTAAGGGAGTCTTCTTATCTATTTTCAGTGGAGACTCAAATTATTTTCAATCATTAACTCATAAGGATATTATGATGTTAAAATTTTATCATTTTTCATAATGTATTGTTATTTGTAATTAAGTATACACACATATGTACATATTTGTATATATTTACACATAAAAAATTGATTTTGTAAATAAATATGTAAACATATTTACATATAAAATATATTTATAAATATATAAACCATATCTAAATAAAAAATAATATTCATTTTATTTTAAATAAAAAATATATGAATTTTTTTATACCTATATAGCGCGTGTATGTGTATTTGTGTGTTTATATTAAAAAACTGATATATATTATCTATATATTCTAATATATGTATATAAATATTAATATAATATATGTAAATAAATAAAAATATGTGTAAATATATTTATAGATACACATATAATATATATACATATATGTATGTTGTAGATATGTTTTTATTTATTTATTTATTAACACACACACAAACATATTTTATAAATGTATTTAAAATGATCATATAAATATATATTAATATACCAATAAATATATAGATAAAAAATAGAACTAGATATATAAAAATATAAATAAATAGATATATCATAAAATTGAGAACAAAGTAACATGGATGAGTGTTAAGGGTCCAAGCGCGCAAGGGAGAGGTCTTGGGTTCAAATCCAGGGGAGGGAGGGGCGCGCGCGTGGGTGGGTGCCTACCGCTATTAAAGGGGGATGACACGCCTATCGCTGATAAAGGGGGCGGGGTAGTGGTGCTAAAGTGGGATTCAAGCACTGATAAGGGGGTGACCTCCGATTCTGATATTTTTTTTCAAATTATTTTAAAAAAATAGGTCTTTATCAGCGTTAAAAAAGCACTGATAAATGTCCATTTTATCACCGTTTTTTGTAGCGCTGATAAAAATGACCTTTATTAGCGCTTTTTTTAGTGTTAATAAAAGAGACCCCTTTTAATAGCACCCCGATTATCAACGTTTTTTAGCACTGATAAAACATTTTTTTAGCGCTGTTAAAACCCTATTTTGTAGTAGTGATGATTGTTTGAAGTTATCTTTAGTTTCAAGACTCATGTCAGTGATGTCACTGTTTTCTACAAGACAAAGAATAAGGCCATGCTTACACCACTTTGTATTAAGAAGATGAAGAATTGTTGGGTTGGCATATTATTTGAGGATGCATTTATGGTTATATGAGGTGGTATTTGCACTTAGATAAATGTTTGCCAAAAAATTTGGGAGCCAACCAAGCAAGCCCCCATGGCTAGCCCTCAACCATACTTAGGGGGACCTAAGGGGTCAACCCCCATTGGAGAGCCTGTCAAGGAGGCCGCATGGCGGCTAAGATGTAAATGGGGTGTGTATAGGCCCACAGAAGCTGCCCCCTTGTATAAGGGGCTCGGGATATGCTAACGGGCCAGTGTATAAGGCCCGCAGAGCGCACGCCTGAGGGCGCGCATAGGTTGGACCAATAGCTTGCGCGAGTCGAAGCCCATGTGGTGTGTGAATAATGAGATCGATGTTGATCCCCGGTAGCCAACTCGAACGAGTAGCGGTCACTGATTTGCTTATAAAGTGGATAAAAGCCGCTTTGAGTATTCGATGTGGGACAAGCCGCTATGTGGCACATTAATGATACTCATAAAACGTCACCCATCCGATCTGATCGATCATTTGAATATGAGGTGTCCGATCAAGGCGGGAGATCTTCTTCTTCCTCTTACGTATGAGCCTTCGCAAACGAGAGTTTGCAGACCGAGCAACCGCAAAGGACTTTGTCTGCCATGCAATATCATCCTACGACGATGTGAGTTTGAAAATTTCTTATGTATGAATGTTTGCAAAGCATAAAAATGCTTTGTGATGATGAGTTTGTGAACGAAGATGATGCCATGCGAAGGAGGTTTTGTATGTGGACGATGCATTGCAGAGAAGGGAATGTTATGAGAAGCCATATAGCACATACAATGCTTTGCGAACTATTGTTGTAAAATTGAGTTTGTGGACTGAGAGTTATAGTATGCGATGCATGAAAATGCTATCAAGCTACCATGTGAACCAGTTACTATGCGAAAAAAGGTTGAGTGTTTACAGTTAAGATCCTATGCGAAGCTACATAGAAAATAAAAATGTTATGCAGGAATGACAGGTTGTGTAGGTTCTGGGTGCAACGGAAGCGTGCGATGGATCGTGTCCAACTTTGATTTTTTCCATGATCGATAATCAATCCGAGATTTACACAACGATAAATATCGTGAGCTACAGAATTAAATCAAAGAATATAGCCAAGGGATAGAACGTTAGAACTAGAGAGAGCGGATCATCACATATTATTTATAATCAATTTAATTAATTAAGAATTGTCTTGTTGGAATTCTTTCTTTGTTGATGGATCTGATAACAAATCTGCATTGTATCATCATTGCGTTGTAGGAATAAAGAGCAGATTTTCTCTAATGGTGATCCACACGTGTTCCACAAACCTCCGAACTTCGTCGTAGGAATCTCTGGGTGCTAGCATGACAGATTCTATCACTTGCATCGTCCATCTTTGATCGCATCGAGAACCGCTTCCAAAGCGTTCTCCTTCATCTCTCTTGACTTAAGAGTGTGAGGTGAAAGAAGATCACTCTCCGTTCCTAAGAGCGTTCTTGGAGAAGGGAGTTCTATAGGACTTGAGAGGATTCTCCAAATCCGTTGTGCACAACCAAACAAATGAATTGACTCTATTAGAAAATAATATAATTGGGCTTATATATTGTTAGGATTAAAATAAAATATTTTCACAAGGGCCCTTTATTATTTATTTAATCCCTGCAGAACCCCATGTCAAATAATAATAATAATAATCATATTATTATTTCTCAACATGCACTTAACTTGCGAATTAAATTAAATATAATTTAATCAAATAATATTCAATAGTCACTACTAAAAAACAAAGGTAACAATCATAAAAAATGGAAAACAATTAAGCGCGCGCAACTCTTAAAGAACGCATAATAAGCCCTACCGCGCAGACCACACGTCCGATTGGCGTGCCGTCTGCGCGTACACGTCAGAAATAATAATTAGATTATTTCCCTGTGATTTCAGGTCAATCTGATGTGGTCCGCTATGATTTTGAGCGTGAGCCGCCCGTTTTGGCCGTTTATGACACCGGAACGGCGTTCCCGGTCACCGCGGGCACACGGTGCGGCCGATTGACGTGCCGTCTGCTCGACCACGTCACAATTTACTCACCCTTTGATGTCGTCTGATTTCAGGTCATTCGGACCTCGTTCGGCCCGTTTGGACCCCCCCACGCGTGTTTATCAAGCGCGCGCAACACTTAAAGAACGCATAATGAGCCCTACCGCACAGACCGCGCGTCTGATTGACGTGCCGTCTGCGCGTACACGTCACGAATAATAATTAGATTGTTTCCCTTTGATTTCAGGTCAATCCGATGTCGTCCGCTATGACTTTGACCGTCAGACGCCCGTTTTGACTATTTATGACACCGGAAACGCGTTTCTGCTCACCACGGTCAAACGACACATCCGATTGATGTTCCGTCTTCTCGAACACGTCACAATTCACTCACCCTTTGATGTCGTCTGATTTCAGGCCATTCGGACCTCGTTCGTCCCGTTTTGACCCCCAATGCGCCATTTCAGCGCGCGCCGAGCTGCTGAAAATGACGCATTCGATCGTGCCGCGAGCACCGCACGTCCGATGGACGTGCCGCCTCCTCCTGCATCTCAGGAATAATATTCCTATCGTTCTCGTGCGGTTTCAGGTCTTTCGGAGCACGTTTGCTCCGAATTCGACCGCCGCACGCCGTTTTGGTGTTTTATGACTCCGGAAACGCGTTTCCGGCCTCCGCGGTCAAACGGCACCTCTGATTAACGTGCCGTCTGTCCGAACATTTCACAATTCACGCAACGGATGTTGTCGTGCGGTTTCGTGGCATTCGTAGGTCGTTCGGGTGGTTTTGACCCCCCAACGCGCCATTTCAGCGCGCGCCGAGCTGCTGAAAACGACGTATTCGGTCGTGCCGCGCACCGCACGTCCGATTGATGTGTCGCCTCCTCCTGAATCTCAGGAATAATATTCCTATCGATCTCGTGCGGTTTCAGGTTTTTCGGAGCACGTTTTCTCCGAATTGGACCGCTGCACGCCGTTTTGGTGTTTTATGGCGCCGGAAACGCGTTTCTGGCCGCCGCGGTCAAACGACACCTCGAAATGACATTCCACCTGCCTGACCATTTCAGAATTCACGCACCGGCTGTTGTCGTGCGGTTTCGTGGCATTCGGAGATCGTTCGGGTGGTTTTGACCCCCCAACGCGCCATTTCCGCGCGCGCCGAACTGCTGAAAACGACGTATTCGGTCGTGCCGCGCGCACCGCACGTCTGATGGATGTGCCGCCTCCTCCTGCATCTCATGTAACGCCCCGACCCCAGCTGCCCAGAGTCGGTGCATTACTTCGTAACATAGGCATGATCACAAGAAAGAACAAATCTCGAAAGACCGATCGGTTTAGTAGTCTTGGAAACACTAGATATATTCATAAGTTTTACATTACATCATAAAATGAAAAACTACTACAATAACATAATGTCTTCATAATCCACACTCATATCCCCACATAATATCCCTGCAGGTCATTCATAACCTACTTCTTCACTTCCTGGGAAAAATAAAACATTGAAAAGGGGTGAGCTCAAATGCCCAGTAAGGATAACAATATAGCGGAAACTTTCATAAATAAGAATAAACATTTAAGGCAGTGTATAACTAAAACAAAAGCCTTTTAAATATGAACTTTCAACATGGTATGACATAAATAAAATGAAATAATGCCATTTACTTATTCACATGGATATTCTACTAATCGAATAATCACATGCAAAAATTAATAACCACTTTCATAATGTTGGAATGCATAATGCCAGACTATCATAACCACATAGCCAAGGCCTCGTGCCAAGACTACAAATAAGATTTTGTCAAGGCCTTGTGCCAAGACACTAGTTTGTCTCATGAGACCTACCGATGCATCGAGGAGCTATAGCGGGCTCCACCCGTCACTTATTAAGTCCAATGCATTCCCATATGAAAAGGTTTAAACATAACATAAACATTCGTATTAAAACTAGCATACGAAATGTCAATACTTTCACAATAAACTATGAATGGTATAAAAATAGCACATCCACAGTCAAACATATCACAAAACCTTCAATACAATATAGAAGTTTTGTATCATAATAAATCAACTTCAAATAATCTTAAAATCCATCAAAGGATGTTGACATAGATGAAATCAAAATTCTTTTTAAAGAAATATCTCCTTTTATTTTGAAATCATTTAAGATCCATATAAAATAAAACATTTTCTTTGAAAATATTCTTATAAGCTTGTAAGGAAAGCTTTGAAGATTTTATAACGGCGTAAAATAACCGCACCCGCCGTATAAGTTAAAAAAAACATTCTTACCTCAATTCTGTCGAAAAGGTTAAAAAGGACCTTGTTTTGAAAATGACGGAAAGATTCCTTTATAAACTTCTTATAAAAAGTCAAACAAGGGTATAAATGACTTTTACCCATATTCTTGTAAATAGTAAAAATGTTTTGAAATACATTTTTAAGAAACATGGATGTGGATGATAAAGAGATCCCAGTAGATTATTACATATAAACAACCTCGGATAATGAAGAGATTGTGAAATAACCCTTACCTTGTACTTTTCCTTGGTTGCGGTAGGTTAACCTCCTGTATAATGGTGAAATAATTGTTATTAAATTATACAAGAATCATATATATTAATATGATATTATATATGATCTTTTAACATTGATTTATTAATAATATCTTAGAATTATCATCGTTTCGGGTGTTAACTTACTCATTTTCTTTTATATGTTTTGTTACATAAGCCATGTTTGTTGTATCTTATTCATATCCAGAATGATATAAAGTCCTTAAACATCATTTTTAAATCATAAAATGATAATTATACTTGAATGGTTACGATGGAGAATGAATCTCATCGCGTTCGTGGAGACGGTAGTCCGTACGTACGCACGAGCGACAATATCATTCTTTTGATATTAAAATAATATATAAATGGATAGTATATCATATATACAGAATCATTAACATGTTATATTTATTATTTACATGAGTTACACATCATTATTATACCCATCCAAATAATATTATATTGAATAACAATTACACCACGACGTGGAGACGGTAAGCCGTACGTACGCACGTATGGTGACATGTTATTCAAAGGGTGGATAGAATACTGAATATGATTGTACCATATTTATAATAACATCACAGTATATGTGAGATACTGGAGTTATTATTTTAGAATGGTAAGAACAAAGGAAGAAGAAGTGGAAGAAGAAATGAACTTGGAGAAGGGTGGTGAAATCATTACCTCTTCTTCGGGTTCTTCCTTTTGATTTGATCAAAAGGGCTCCTTAGGTTGGCTTTCTGGTCAAACTAAGGCCTCTAGGTTGTAGTGAGGGATGTTGGGAGAGTATTTGGGCAGAGTTTGGCCGAACCAAAAGGTTTTGAAGGTGTGAAGAAATGAGAAGGAGGAGTGCCCTTTTTATAAGAGGGGTGAGGGGCACCTTTGGAAAAGCTAGAAATATTAATTTATAATAAATTCATATTCGGTTTCTAATGGCTCCAAAGCTTATTATTCAAAGGTTAAGGTGGGGATAGGTCGAAAACCACTCAACAAATAGAATTTAGACATGTTTGGGTACTTATATTAACCTTATCTTTAAGTATTAACTCTAAGTTAATTAGTTTCACTTTTACAATGTCTCTTTGTATTTTTATATAATATGGTTAATAAACTTACTATATACATCCAAGAGACCCCCAAGTGGTCCATTAATGATTAAACTATCATAATATAAGTCTCTTGGCCGAACCTTAGATTTTTAGGAATTTAATATCAATTAATAATATAATATTTGTTTTAAGAACTCTTTTATGTCAATTTTGACACTATTCAATAGTTGATTTTTGTGAAACTCATAACAGATTGATTACTTCGAACAAAGTCCATTAAATCAATCCTAATATATCATATTAGCCTAGAAAATTAGTTTAATTCATTAAAAGTTTCATATTATATTTATTTGGGTATTTATAATATCAATTATTTTAATTTTTCACTATTTTAGTAATTACTGCATCATCATTGTGTCATAAATAAAATAAATTATTTAATGTCTAAAAATTATAAATAAAATATCATTATGTAGGAAATCTTTTTAGCTTTCTAATGAATATTTATAATCTAAAATCCAACATATATAACCCTATGTAAAAATTGTTGTTCTAAAAGATATATGCTTGTGTCATTTTTGTATTCATTTTAACTAAATTAAAATAAAGTGTCATTATCACTTACAAGTGGATCCATGGGGTCCCAAAATTGACACAAAGATGCCCATGGTCGACCATCTATCAACCAATAGGGTTAAGACACGTTTTTAGGGTAATTTAGTATTATTATAATATTATTTTTTGAACCCTTATTTACCGGATTTACCCTTAACCATGATAAATAAAATATTTACCGCAGTAATTATTCAAAATGTCTAAAAATAAAAGTTACCTATTTACACAATTTGAACATCCTGATTCCAAATATGGAATCCATTTTCCTAAATTCAAAACACAGAAGTGGCAGAAATTAATTTAAAATTAATTCCCGCTGTCAAAACAAAAAGCGTGTTTTTAAGAGATAATAACTATCAAAAGATTGACACTTGTTTATGTTCGGTTTAATTGTAAAATTATGTCCAATGACCAACATTATATTAAATGGTAAAAATATATTCTAAATATACTTTAAAACTACTAAAATTCATAATTTATCACTATTAATTATTTTGATTAAAAAAGTTGTTTTTAATTAAAATTTAGTAATTTTCACTATTCATCAAAATATGAAAGTTATCCGAAAAGTACCAAAATTTCACCTTAGGCTAAATTCGATATTCCGAGTCCAAAAATGAAGTCCATTTTTAAATATAAAATATATATAATTTCAAAAATTAGGTATTACTATTCACAACGGCTAGTTTAATTAGTTGTGGTGTGTGTTAGAACTCGAGGTTGCGTACAACACACGCTATCGCATTATTCAAAGAGAAACGTACCGTAGAAGCTTGGGGTGTTACATTCTCCCCTCCTTCAAATAATTGCATCCTCGCAATTTCTAGGGTATTACTGCATAAAAAGACTCGGGTGGTTCTTCATCATAAGTTCCTCGGGTTCCCACGTTGCCTCTTCCATCTTATGATTCCTCCACAAAACTTTTACCAGACGCGTCGTCCGGTTTCTCAGCACTTGTTCTCTCGTATCAAGAATCCTGACGGGCTCTTCGCAATAAGACAGATCGGGTTCCAGTTCTAATTCCTCATAGGTGAGTACATGCGTCGGATCAGGCATGTATTTTCTCAACAGAGATACGTGGAACACATCGTGAACTTTGGAGAGACTTGGCGGCATTGCCAATCGGTAAGCTACAGCCCCAATTCGTTCTAGAATTTCGAAAGGTCCGATGTACCTGGGACTCAATTTACCTTTCTTACCAAAACGTATGACTCCCTTCCACGGAGATACCTTCAGGAAAACATGATCACCGACTTGAAATTCCAAATCCTTCCTTCGATTATCGGCATAGCTCTTCTGCCTACTTTGAGCTGCTTTAATGTGATTTTGGATTACCTTCACCTTTTCCACCGTTTCCTCCACCAGTTCTGGGCCTACAAGTTTTCTTTCACCAACGTCATCCCAACAGGTTGGTGTACGACATCTCTTTCCGTATAACGCTTCATATGGTGCCATCTGAATACTCGAATGGAAGCTATTGTTATAGGAAAATTCTACTAGTGGTAAATATTGATCCCACATACCCTGAAAATCAAGTGAGCAAGATCTCAACATGTCTTCTAAGGTCTGAATAGTCCGTTCTGATTGTCCGTCTGTCTGAGGGTGGTAAGCAGTGCTCAAATGAAGTTCAGTATCCAGGGATTTCTGAAGACTTTTCCAAAATCTTGAAGTAAAACGGGGATCACGATCAGAAACAATCGATAGGGGTACTCCATGAAGTCTCACAACTTCATTAATGTATAGTCTTGCTAGACGTTCCAGGGGTAGATCTTCTCTTATAGCAAGAAAATGTGCTGACTTGGTAAGACGATCAACAATAACCCATATTGCATCGTTCCTTCTAGGAGTCTTTGGTAGCCCCATGACAAAGTCCATTGTAATATTGTCCCATTTCCACTCCGGTATGGGAAGAGGTTGCATGACTCCTCCAGGCTGTTGCCTTCCAGCTTTCACTTGTTGACAAACCATACATCTTGACACAAAATCAGCAATCTCCCTCTTCATGTTGTCCCACCAAAAATGTTCCTTCAAATCTCTATACATTTTGGTGCTCCCAGGGTGTATAGAGAAATTGGAACTATGAGCATCATCCAGCAATTCCCTTTTTAGATCAGGTATATTGGGAACACAAAGTCTCTTCCCGAATTTCAAAATTCCACCTTCATACGCAAAGTCTCTCAATCTCCCATCATTCACAGCTTTAATCTTCTTTTGGAATTCTTCATCATCAGTCTGAGAAATCTTAATCCTTTCTAGTAAAGATGGTTTGGCAACCATTTGAAAAAGCATTGATGTTTCACCTTCCCTGGTTATTCCCATGTCCATCTTCACTAACTCCATGAAAATTGGATCCCTTTCAATTCTCATATTGTTCAAAACTCCATGGTCTTTTCTACTCAAAGCATCTGCCACCTTGTTTGCCTTCCCTGGGTGGTAGTGTATCGTACAATCATAATCCTTGAGTAATTCAAGCCATCTCCTTTGCCTCATGTTGAGTTATTTTTGTGAGAAAATATACTTCAAACTCTTGTGATCAGTATAAATCTCACATTTTTCACCATAGAGGTAGTGCCTCCATATTTTCAAAGCAAAGATCACTGCTGCTAACTCGAGATCATGAGTAGGATAGTTTTGTTCATGAATTTTCAACTGTCGTGATGCATAGGCAATAACTCTATCATTCTGCATAAGGACACAGCCAAGTCCTTTCTTTGATGCATCACTATAAATAACGAACCCATCATTCCCCGATGGTAGAGTCAATATAGGAGCATTGACTAATCTTCTCTTCAGTTCTTCGAAACATTCCTCACACTCTTTTGTCCAAACAAATTTAACCCCTTTACGTGTGAGCTTCGTTAATGGGTTAGCCAATCGGGCAAAATTCTGGACGAAACATCGATAATAACCTGCCAAGCCAATAAAACTACGTACCTCAGTTATACTCGTAGGTGCTGGCCATTCTTGGATTGCCTTGGTCTTAGAAGGATCAACAGAGATTCCATCTTTTGAGATAATATGGCCAAGAAAAGAAATCTCCTGAAGCCAGAATTCACACTTGCTAAACTTCCCATATAATTCATGCCTCCTCAGAGTCTTCAAGATAATGCGCAAGTGATTTTCATGATCTTCATAGGTTTTGGAGTATACCAAGATATCATCAATAAATACCACCACAAATTCATCCAGATACTCCTTGAAAACTCTATTCATTAGATCCATGAATACAGAGGGTGCATTAGTCAATCCAAATGGAATTACAGTAAACTCGTAATGCCCGTACCTGGTTCGAAATGCTGTTTTCGGAATGTCTTCCTTCTTCACACACAACTGATGGTATCCAGATCGAAGGTCAATCTTTGAAAAGTATTGAGCTCCATGCAGTTGGTCAAATAAATCATCAATACGAGGTAGGGGATACTTGTTCTTTATCGTTATAGCATTGATCTCCCTATAGTCGATACATAACCTCATAGATCCATCTTTCTTTTTAACAAAAAGAACAGGGGCTCCCCATGGAGAAACACTAGGGCGAATAAATCCCTTATTACTCAATTCCTCTAGTTGTTTCTTTAGTTCGACTAACTCTACAGTGGCCATTCTATAAGGGGTCTTCGATATAGGCCTTGATCCAGGAATCAAATCAATGGAAAACTCAACTTCTCGTTCTGGAGGATGTCCAGGTAAATCTTCCGGAAATACATCTACAAATTCTTTCACAACAGGTACATCCTCTATTTGAACATTCCTTTCCTCACCGATAGTTACTTCATTCTCTTCCTCCCCAATAATTGAATTAAGTTGAGCTACTGGGGGTGGGTCTAAATAAGAATTAGGTGGTGACGATTCTGCTCTAAAAATAAGGTGTTCCTTATCATTATCATCAAGAATCGTAACCTCTTTCTTCTTACAATAAATCTTCGCATCATAGTCCGAAAGCCAGTCCATACCGAGGATTATATCAAACTCAATCATAGGTATGACGATGAGATCAGCTGATAAAGAAAATTTATGTGCTCTAATGGGGACTGATTCACAAAACTTTGTTGCAACGATACTTCCCTTAGGAGTTTTAACCGACAACTCCCTTATTAAATCAAATTGGAAATATCTAATTTTCTTAGCAAACTGGGAAGATATGAAACAATGCGATGATCCAGAATCAAATAATGCATTTGCTAAACTTGAGGAAACCATTAAATTACCTGCCACCACGTCTTTCAGAGCTTCTACCTCAGCAGTAGTGATAGCATAAGCCTGGCCTTGATCCCTTGGCCTTTTCTGAGGTAAGTTCTCCTGACGCTTAGGACATGCATTTGCATAATGCCCCATCTCCCTGCAATTGTAGCACTGAACGTTGGTAGCTTCCTTCTTCCCCTTGCAATCATGAGCTTGGTGGCCTTTTTCACCACACTTGTAACAGACTCCCATTCCCTTCAGGCAAGCACCGGGGTGTTTCTTCCCACACTTACCACAAGATGGATATTCAACCTTTCCCTTCTTCCCCTTATTTCCATTCCCAGATTGATCAGCAGGTCTCTTCTTCTCTTGATTTGCTTTAAAGTCATAAGACTTAGAGAATTCCTTTTCGGTCTTGATAGCACATGAGACAATGTCTTCGTACGATGAAAAGGATTGTGAGACTAATGCTCGACGGAGAAATGGTTTTAACCCATCAAAGAAACGATCAATCTTACTTCTTGGGTTGCGAATATAATCACCAGCGTACCTCGCTAACCTTGTAAAGTTAGCCTCATACTTTGTGACATTCTCATCCTCCTTTTGTCTCAGACTCAGAAATTGTCTTTCCATATCTGCTCGATGGTCGCGAGGAAAGTATTTTTCTAAAAACAGATCTTTGAACTCCCTCCATTCCATGTTTGATACTTCATCATCTTCCTTCATGTTTTGAATCAATGACCACCATTGATCAGCATCTCCAGTGAGGCGGTAAACTGCCATGGTAACTTTTTCCTTTTCACTACTCCCCAAAGCCTGAAATATTTTCTCCAGGGAAAATATCCATTGCTCAGCTACTAAGGGATTTGTACTCCCATTGAACGTTGGTGGTTGTTGTCTCATGAATCGATCTAACATTGATCCTCCACGCTGCGGATCAGGGTGCTCCATACGGGTAAGGTTATTATTCATAACCTGAGTAAGTTGTCCCAGTATGGTGATTAGCTGATCAGCACCAGTTGCATCACCAGCCCCACTATAATTATCTTGAGCAGGAGGGCAATCCCTACATGGAGTGCGTACATTGATACGGTTTCCATTTCTTCCACTAGGCGCCATTTCTAAAAAATGGCATAAACTAGATCAGTTTATGCATCAAAATACATAATCCCATACTTATAAAACACTAAACATAAATTGAACTATCTATGGATATAATCCATATTCATAAATATGTTTTCTTTGAGGAAGTATATACTCATAAACCCTTCATAATTATTTGTAAAGAAAGTGAGAGTTATCCTAAGCATATCCCCCGGGAGTGTCGTAACCAAGAGTGCAGCAAGGCCCGTTGTCGTGCACCAGTTCCCGTTCGAGTCTAGCTCAAAGCGGTGTTTTCGGGTTTTACCCCTAGGTACATCTGTGCCAGAGCCGACTCTACCTGCTCGTATCCAGACAGGGATGTATTGCTCGGAAAACTCACAAAGTCTCTACAATACCAAAATTCTAGGAAGTTCTTCTATACTAATCCTCAAAGTTCATCTTAGGTCTATGTGCTCTAATCAGAGTTTATCTAAATCTAGCTTCCAAGGTTTGTACTAAACTTCCTCTGATACCAACTGTAACGCCCCGACCCCAGCTGCCCAGAGTCGGTGCATTACTTCGTAACATAGGCATGATCACAAGAAAGAACAAATCTCGAAAGACCGATTGGTTTAGTAGTCTTGGAAACACTAGATATATTCATAAGTTTTACATTACATCATAAAATGAAAAACTACTACAATAACATAATGTCTCCATAATCCACACTCATATCCCCACATAATATCCCTGCAGGTCATTCATAACCTACTTCTTCACTTCCTGGGAAAAATAAAACATTGAAAAGGGGTGAGCTCAAATGCCCAGTAAGGATAACAATATAGCGGAAACTTTCATAAATAAGAATAAACATTTAAGGCAGTGTATAACTAAAACAAAAGCCTTTTAAATATGAACTTTCAACATGGTATGGCATAAATAAAATGAAATAATGCCATTTACTTATTCACATGGATATTCTACTAATCGAATAATCACATGCAAAAATTAATAACCACTTTCATAATGTTGGAATGCATAATGCCAGACTATCATAACCACATAGCCAAGGCCTCGTGCCAAGACTACAAATAAGATTTTGTCAAGGCCTTGTGCCAAGACACTAGTTTGTCTCATGAGACCTACCGATGCATCGAGGAGCTATAGCGGGCTCCACCCGTCACTTATTAAGTCCAATGCATTCCCATATGAAAAGGTTTAAACATAACATAAACATTCGTATTAAAACTAGCATACGAAATGTCAATACTTTCACAATAAACTATGAATGGTATAAAAATAGCACATCCACAGTCAAACATATCACAAAACCTTCAATACAATATAGAAGTTTTGTATCATAATAAATCAACTTCAAATAATCTTAAAATCTATCAAAGGATGTTGACATAGATGAAATCAAAATTCTTTTTAAAGAAATATCTCCTTTTATTTTGAAATCATTTAAGATCCATATAAAATAAAACATTTTCTTTGAAAATATTCTTATAAGCTTGTAAGGAAAGCTTTGAAGATTTTATAACGGCGTGAAATAACCGCACCCGCCGTATAAGTTAAAAAAAACATTCTTACCTCAATTCTGTCGAAAAGGTTAAAAAGGACCTTGTTTTGAAAATGACGGAAAGATTCCTTTATAAACTTCTTATAAAAAGTCAAACAAGGATATAAATGACTTTTACCCATATTCTTGTAAATAGTAAAAATGTTTTGAAATACATTTTTAAGAAACATGGATGTGGATGATAAAGAGATCCCAGTAGATTATTACATATAAACAACCTCGGATAATGAAGAGATTGTGAAATAACCCTTACCTTGTACTTTTCCTTGGTTGGGGTAGGTTAACCTCCTGTATAATGGTGAAATAATTGTTATTAAATTATACAAGAATCATATATATTAATATGATATCATATATGATCTTTTAACATTGATTTATTAATAATATCTTAGAATTATCATCGTTTCGGGTGTTAACTTACTCATTTTCTTTTATATGTTTTGTTACATAAGCCATGTTTGTTGTATCTTATTCATATCCAGAATGATATAAAGTCCTTAAACATCATTTTTAAATCATAAAATGATAATTATACTTGAATGGTTACGATGGAGAATGAATCTCATCGCGTTCGTGGAGACGGTAGTCCGTACGTACGCACGAGCGACAATATCATTCTTTTGATATTAAAATAATATATAAATGGATAGTATATCATATATACAGAATCATTAACATGTTATATTTATTATTTACATGAGTTACACATCATTATTATACCCATCCAAATAATATTATATTGAATAACAATTACACCACGACGTGGAGACGGTAAGCCGTACGTACGCACGTATGGTGACATGTTATTCAAAGGGTAGATAGAATACTGAATATGATTGTACCATATTTATAATAACATCACAGTATATGTGATATACTGGAGTTATTATTTTAGAATGGTAATAACAAAGGAAGAAGAAGTGGAAGAAGAAATGAACTTGGAGAAGGGTGGTGAAATCATTACCTCTTCTTCGGGTTCTTCCTTTTGATTTGATCAAAAGGGCTCCTTAGGTTGGCTTTCTGATCAAACTAAGGCCTCTAGGTTGTAGTGAGGGATGTTGGGAGAGTATTTGGGCAGAGTTTGGCCGAACCAAAAGGTTTTGAAGGTGTGAAGAAATGATAAGGAGGAGTGCCCTTTTTATAAGAGGGGTGAGGGGCACCTTTGGAAAAGCTAGAAATATTAATTTATAATAAATTCATATTCGGTTTCTAATGGCTCCAAAGCTTATTATTCAAAGGTTAAGGTGGGGATAGGTCGAAAACCACTCAACCAATAGAATTTAGACAGGTTTGGGTACTTATATTAACCTTATCTTTAAGTATTAACTCTAAGTTAATTAGTTTCACTTTTACAATGTCTCTTTGTATTTTTATATAATATGGTTAATAAACTTACTATATACATCCAAGAGACCCCCAAGTGGTCCATTAATGATTAACCTATCATAATATAAGTCTCTTGGCCGAACCTTAGATTTTTAGGAATTTAATATCAATTAATAATATAATATTTGTTTTAAGAACTCTTTTATGTCAATTTTGACACTATTCAATAGTTGATTTTTGTGAAACTCATAACAGATTGATTACTTCGAACAAAGTCCATTAAATCAATCATAATATATCATATTAGCCTAGAAAATTAGTTTAATTCATTAAAAGTTTCATATTATATTTATTTGGGTATTTATAATATCAATTATTTTAATTTTTCACTATTTTAGTAATTACTGCATCATCATTGTGTCATAAATAAAATAAATTATTTAATGTCTAAAAATTATAAATAAAATATCATTATGTAGGAAATACTTTTATCTTTCTAATGAATATTTATAATCTAAAATCCAACATATATAACCCTATGTAAAAATTGTTGTTCTAAAAGATATATGCTTGTGTCATTTTTGTATTCATTTTAACTAAATTAAAATAAAGTGTCATTATCACTTACAAGTGGATCCATGGGGTCCCAAAATTGACACAAAGATGCCCATGGTCGACCATCTATCAACCAATAGGGTTAAGACACGTTTTTAGGGTAATTTAGTATTATTATAATATTATTTTTTTAACCCTTATTTACCGGATTTACCCTTAACCATGGTAAATAAAATATTTACCGCAGTAATTATTCAAAATGTCTAAAAATAAAAGTTACCTATTTACACAATTTGAACATCCTGATTCCAAATATGGAATCCATTTTCCTAAATTCAAAACACAGAAGTGGCAGAAATTAATTTAAAATTAATTTCCGCTGTCAAAACAAAAAGCGTGTTTTTAAGAGATAATAACTATCAAAAGATTGACACTTGTTTATGTTCGGTTTAATTGTAAAATTATGTCCAATGACCAAAATTATATTAAATGGTAAAAATATATTCTAAATATACTTTAAAACTACTAAAATTCATAATTTATCACTATTAATTATTTTGATTAAAAAAGTTGTTTTTAATTAAAATTTAGTAATTTTCACTATTCATCAAAATATGAAAGTTATCCGAAAAGTACCAAAATTTCACCTTAGGCTAAATTCGATATTCCGAGTCCAAAAATGAAGTCCATTTTCAAATATAAAATATATATAATTTCAAAAATTAGGTATTACTATTCACAACGGCTAGTTTAATTAGTTGTGGTGTGTGTTAGAACTCGAGGTTGCGTACAACACACGCTATCGCATTATTCAAAGGGAAACGTACCGTAGAAGCTTGGGGTGTTACATCTCAGGAATAATATTCCTATCGTTCTCGTGCGGTTTCAGGTCGTTCGAAGCACGTTTGCTCCGAATTCGACCGCCGCACGCCGTTTTGGTGTTTTATGGCTCCGGAAACGCGTTTCCGGCCGCCGCGGTCAAACGGCACCTCCGATTGACGTGACGTCTACTCGACCATTTCAAAATTTACGCAACGGATGTTTTCGTGCGGTTTCGTGGCATTCGGAGGTCGTTCAAGTGGTTTTGACCCCCCAACGCGCCATTTCAGCGCGCGCCGAGCTGCTGAAAACGACGTATTCGGTCGTGCCGCGCGCACCGCACGTCCGATGGATGTGTCACCTCCTCCTGCATCTCAGGAATAATATTCCTATTGTTCTCGTGCGGTTTCAGGTCGTTCGAAGCACGTTTTCTCCGAATTCGACCGCCGCACGCCGTTTTGGTGTTTTATGGCTCCGGAAACGCGTTTCCGGCCGCCGCGGTCAAACGACACCTCCGATTGACGTGCCGTCTGCCCGACCATTTTACAATTCACGCAACAGATGTTTTTGTGCGGTTTCGTGGCATTCAGAGGTCGTTCGGGTGGTTTTGACCCCCCAACGCACCATTTCTGTGCACGCCGAGCTGCTGAAAACGACGTATTCGGTCGTGCCGCGCGCACCGCACGTCCGATGGACGTGCTGCCTCCTCCTGCATCTCAGGAATAATATTCCTATCGTTCTCGTGCGGTTTCAGGTCGTTCGAAGCACGTTTGCTCCGAATTCGACCGCCGCACGCCGTTTTGGTGTTTTATGGCTCCGGAAACGCGTTTCCGGCCGCCGCGGTCAAACGGAACCTCCGATTGATGTGCCGTCTGCCCGAACATTTCACAATTCACGCAACGGATGTTGTCGTGTGGTTTCGTGGCATTTGGAGGTCGTTTGGGTGGTTTTGACCCCCCAACGCGCCATTTCAGCGCGCGCCGAGCTGCTGAAAACGACGCATTCGGTCGTGCCGCGCGTACCGCACGTCCGATGGATGTGCCGCCTCATCCTGCATCTCAGGAATAGTATTCCTATCGTTCTCGTGCAGTTTCAGGTCGTTCGAAGCACGTTTGCTCCGAATTCGACCGCCGCACGCCGTTTTGGTGTTTTGTGGCTCCGGAAACGCGTTTCCGGCCGCCGCGGTCAAACGGAACCTCCGATTGATGTGCCGTCTGCCCGAACATTTCTAAATTCACGCAACGGCTGTTGTCGTGCGGTTTCGTGGCATTCGGAGGTCGTTCGGGTGGTTTTGACCCCCCAACGCGCCATTTCAGCGCGCGCCGAGCTGCTGAAAACGACGCATTCGGTCGTGCCGTGCGCACCGCACGTCCGATGGACGTGCCGCCTCCTCCTGCATCTCAGGAATAATATTCCTATCGTTCTCGTGCGGTTTCAGGTTTTTCGAGCACATTTGCTCTGAATTGGACCGCCGCACGCCGTTTTGGTGTTCTATGGCGCCGGAAACGCGTTTCCGGCCGCCGCGGTCAAACGGCACATACGAATGACGTGCTGTCTGCCCGACCATTTCACAATTCACGCACCGGATGTTGTCGTGCGGTTTCGTGGCATTCGGAGGTCGTTCGGGTGGTTTTGACCCCCCAACGCGCCATTTCAGCGCGCGCCGCGCTGCTGAAAACGACACATTCGGTCGTGCCGAGCGCACCGCACGTCCGATGGACGTGCCTCCTCCTCCTGCATCTCAAGAATGATATTTCTATCGTTTTCGTGTGGTTTTAGGTCGTTCGGAGCACGTTTGCTCCGAATTCGACCGCCGCATGCCGTTTTGGTGTTTTTTGGCGCCGGAAACGCGTTTCCGGCCGCTGCGGTCAAACGGCACCTCCGATTGACGTGCCGTCTACCCGACCATTTCAGAATTCACGTAACGGATGTTTTCGTGCGGTTTCGTGGAATTCGGAGGTCGTTCGGGTGGTTTTGACCCCCCAACGCGCCATTTCATCGCGCGCCGCGCTGCTGAAAACGACACATTCGGTCGTGCCGAGTGCACCGCACGTCCGATGGATGTGCCGCCTCCTCCTGCATCTCAGGAATAATATTTTTATCGTTCTCGTGCGGTTTCAGGTCGTTCGGAGCACGTTTGCTCCGAATTCGACCGCCGCACGCCGTTTTGGTGTTTTATGGCGCCGGAAACGCATTTCCGGCCGCCGCGGTCAAACGGCACCTCTGATTGACGTGCTGTCTGCCCGACCATTTCAGAATTCACGTAATGGATGTTGTCATGCGGTTTCGTGGCATTCGGAGGTCGTTCGGGCGGTTTTGACCCCCCAATGCGCCATTTCAGCGCGCGCCGGGGGTGCGGGGGGGGGGGGGGGGGGGCTGTACGGGGGTGCGGGGGGGCTGTACGGGGGTGCGGGGGGCTGTTCGGGGGTGCGGGGGGCTGTCCGGGGGTGCGGGGGGGCTGTCCGGGGGTGCGGGGGGGGGGGGGGGGGGGCTGTCCGGGGGGTGCGAGGGGCTGTACGGGGGTGCGGGGGGGGGGGGGGCTATACGGGGGTGCGGGGGGCTGTACGGGGGTGCGGGGGGGCTGTCCAGGGGTGCGGGGGGGCTGTACGGGGGTGCGGGGGGCTCTACGGGGGGTGTGGTGGGCTGTACGGGGGTGCGGGGGGGCTGTACGGGGGTGCGGGGGGGGGGGGGGGGCTGTACGGGGGTGCGCGGGGGCTGTCCGGGGGTGCGGGGGGGGGGGGGGGGGGGGCTGTACGGGGGTGCGGGGGGCTGTCCAGGGGTGCGGGGGGCTGTACGGGAAGGGGGGGGGGTGCGTGGGGGCTGTCCGGGGGTGCGGGGGGGCTGTCCGGGGGGTGCGGGGGGCTATACCCGGGGTGCGGGGGGGCTGTACGGGGGTGCGGGGGGCTGTACGGGGGTGCGGGGGGGCTGTCCGGTGGTGCGGGGGCTGTCCGGGGGTGCGGGCGGGGCTGTCCGGGGGTGCGGGGGGGCTGTCCGGGGGTGCGGGGGGGGGGGGGGGGGGCTGTACGGGGGTGCGGGGGGCTGTACGGGGGGTGTGGGGGGCTGTACGGGGGTGCAGGGGGGCTGTAAGGGGGTGCGGGGGGGGGGGGGGGCTGTACGGGGGTGCGGGGGGCTGTACGGGGGTGCAGGGGGGGGGGCTGTCCGGGGGTGCAGGGGGGCTGTACGGGGGTGCGGGGGGGCTGTACGGGGGTGCGGGGGGGCTGTACGGGGATGCGGGGGGCTGTACGGGGTGCGGGGGGGCTGTACGGGGGTGCGGGGGGGCTGTACGGGTGTGCGGGGGGGGGGGGGGGGGGGGCTTTCCGGGGGTGCGGGGGGCTGTACGGGGGTGCGGGGGGCTGTACGGGTGTGCGAGGGGGCTGTCTGCGGGTGCGGGGGGCTGTACGGGGGTGCAGGGGGGCTGTACGGGGGTGCAGGGGGACTGTACGGGGGTGCAGGGGGGGCTGTACGGGGGTGCGGGGGGGGGGGGGGGGGCTGTACGGGGGTGTAGGGGCTGTACGGGGGTGCGGGGGGGCTGTTCGGGGGTGCAGGGGGGGGGTTAGAGTTTTTAAATGCACGCCTTAGATAATATTAGCTATCATATAATAAACAAGAAAAGAAAGAAATTATAAGTACACAACCTTCTAATTTAAATTAAATGAATACATACAGTACATCAATGTCAACCCCACCATTAAAAACAAAAAACATATCTCGTGAATATATGATGCGTCACGCGTTGTCATCAATGCTACCTCCTTCTGGTGGGCCAGGGGCCTACAACAAATAAACATTATAAATATTTTAATAATAAAAATAATTTAAATTAAATAAATAAATACAGTATATACCTGCGTCGTATGATCCCCTGCACCATCAGCTCGACGCACATATTCCCGCAGTGCTCTAACCTCAGCTGTCAATTGCGCATTTGCCTTTTCGGAAGCGCACAGCCGTGCCTCAAAATCTGACATCTGCTGTGTCATATGAGCAACAACAGGACCGACAACCGCAGCGCGTGACACTACAGAACGAGGAATCCCTGCTCCATAGGTCAAACTATAGCCATGCCCGTCCCGACCGACAATGCGATGAAAGATCTCATCCCGTCGCATGGGAAGCTGTCGCTGGTCCTCTGGCAGATGTTCTAACTCAGCTTCAAATTGAGCCTGTGAAATATTTAAATATATATAAATATATATATGTTAATATATATATTTATGTAATTATTGGTAAGTACAGACACTTACTATCAATGCTGCAACCTCTGGATCATTGCGATCACGAGTCCTCATCCACACCGACATTTTATCAGTTGCTGCACCTTGCTCTCGCAACTGTATATTAAAAGAATATAAACACAAAACCATATTAATTAATAAATTAAAAAATGAATAATATATACCTCATGTCGGATCTGAGACACGTGACGAGTCCCGAGCCTGTGAGGTGGTCCCTGCAACGCTCGATTCTCAGAATGGCGTGTTGACACCTCCTACATTCAATTCATTCAAATTTCAAACAAATCACTTATTCTTGAAAATATATATACACCAAAATAATTATTATACAAACCGCAACACCCTCAGTAGACCAATATGCAACCAAGTCACGCCACTGAGCCGGGAGGACACCTCTCGGGACTTTTTCCAAAATGTCTAGGGCACCCACATTTGGTACCCAGTGGTCCCTCTTCACTTTGCCTTTATAATCTTTCCACATCTTACGGCATTTGCTCATACACACGGGCCAAAACTCTTCAGGGCATACTTTCAAATTTTGCTATAAAGAAAATAATCAAACATATTAGTATTCTTTATACATAGAAAATAAAGTAAAATGATTTTCTTACCTGAACCTCCCTCCATAGACGATATAATGTGTCCTGAGGGATAGAAGCCCAGTCACACGTGGTCAATGGAAATCGATGTGGGTCACGTATGATATGACCCAGCTGACGAATAAATGCCAGGGCATTCGGTCCCACAGGATGAAAAACCTCATCAAATGAAACATCTATCGTCGTGTCGGAATTCCATGATAATATGCCACGACCAGGGCCTCTCCTGCGAGAGGAAGAAGCAGCCGAGTCTGATCCTGTTGAAAACAATTTTATATATAAATTGACAAATGTTATATATATATATATGTATGTATGTCAATTACATAAAAAATATAGACAATGACATTCAAACATACCTCGACCCTGAGACGTAGATGCCTCAGATAGATGATGTGGATCTTCTGCCTCTTCCCCTGACATGTCTGCAGTCATAGAAAACATCAGTAATGAGTCCAAAGTGTTTAAAAGATAAATTAGATTGTTCTTAAAAAATCAAACTTGTACAACTATTAATCAAACAAAAAATGGATTGAATAATTAGTTGTGAATGAATTTTAAAAAATCAGAAAGTTAACAAAACAGATATACAAATTATGTACAAAACCAGTCAATGCATAGCCAAATTTCAGATAGAACTAATAAAAATTCAAGTAGCACATGAATCAGATGAAGAATACCTCAAAGGGATGATACGTGGACCATAACATCAATAAATCAAGAGTAAAAACAACCTAAATATTTATGATTGAATTAAAACTTACAAAAGTGAGGATTAAAACTTATAAAGATTTATAAAATGATTAGATAATTTATGATATCCTAGGACATTCTACTGAATAGCGGGAAAACAATTATACCTTTCATTAAGCATGCAAATCGACCGTTTCTCCTTCAACAGCCGCTCTGACCCAATAAATATCTTCTTCACGTTGAACTACGGTATGTTGATCAAGTTGTTGGTAAACAAATGGAACAGTCTCGGGTTCATCTTCTTCAAATAAAAACACTCCTCGCCGAGACATTTTGACAACAACTTGCCAAATTAGATCCGAAGGCAAAGTAACGAAGAATACTTGTTCCGCTTGTGATGTCAAAATTAAAGGTTCATTCTCAACTCATTCATTATTTCTGTATAACATATAGTTAAAATTCACCAATGAAAACTGATATTGATCGACTTTACATCCACACACTGGATCAACCCAATTACACTTTAACAATATGTACTTCAAACCGTGTGTGTATACAACTTCAATGATGTCTATCAATTGACCATAGTAATAACCAGAATCGACAAAGGGACAACCGATGCCACTGTTTTGTGTTGCTCGTTTGTCGTCAACATCTTTAATGCGAAATCGAAAACCATTAGCATCAATAGCTTTATAAAGACGAGCCGTTATAGATGGACCCTCAGCCAGTTGGATAAATACTTTAGGTAGCGTGGGGTCCCCTAACTCCCTCAGCTTACGAACCTACATAATTTATAAAAATCAATACTGATATATACAGAAAGAATTAGTATAATACGTCACTCATAATGAAAATCAATTTATACATACATAATCCTTGAACCAATCATGAAATGACGCATAATGAGATTGTTGAATTTGCAACTCAGTCACACGATGCATCGCTTCTTTTATCTCATTAATGTGTTTCCTACAAATGATAACGCGATGTTTAAAAGATCATCTTATGCAAACAAAACATGTAAAATTTATACAAGCACATTGATAAGATACTTACTGCATTAATGGTACAACTGATGGAGTATTGAACAAGATATATCGATGTGATTGTATCCACTCGATGTTGTCCATATCAAATGTGGTTCCTTCTCCAACTGGACCATCATGAATCCGAGAGGGCTTATCTAATTTTGTTTCAACATCCGTAAGATATTCTGCACAAAAGGTAGTACACTCATCCATAAAATAACCATTGGATATTGATGCCTCTGGACGATCTCTGTTGCGTACAAATCTTTTCAATGTACTCAAATACCGTTCAATAGGATACATCCACCTGAATTGCACTGGACCAAAATCCATTACTTCATCAGTTAGGTGCACTGTCAAGTGGACCATAACATCGAAAAAAGAGGGGGGGAAAAGTTTCTCAAAGTGACAAAGCGTAAGTACAATTCGGTCCTGCAAACTTTTTAAATCACTCATTCGTTGATTTCTTAAACAAAGCTGTCTAAAAAAATTAATCATCTCAATCAAGGGATGAACAACATTGGGGGATAAACAATCAAAAATTGCGATTGGAATCAACTGCTTAAGTAATATGTGATTGTCATGACTTTTCAACCCTTGCAATGTCTTGCTCGTCAGATTCACACACTTTGAAATATTAGAAGAATAACCATCAGGCACCTTGACCATCTTCAAAATGGAAAGAAATGTTTCTTTCTCCTCTGTAGTCATCTTATACTGTGCAGCAGGCATATATGCCTTGTTTCCCTCAGCTAACTGTAAATGCAACTATTTCCTTAAACCCATATCTTCCAAATCACGGCGTGCATTAACATGGTCCTTTGATTTTCCAATGACACCTAAAATGGTCCACAATATGTTATCACAAACATTTTTTTCAATGTGCATGACATCCAAATTATGCCTCAACATGTTAGTTTTCCAATACGAAAGACTATAAAAAATACTTTTCTTTTTCCAATTGTGACTGCGCTGCCTACCCGCAGCACGAATATTACGTACTGGAGGAGCCACTAAATCCTGAATTTCATATACCGTGCGGATGTTTTCTTCCTCAATCTGCGATAACATTTCGACTCCTGTCATGATCTTTGGTGCTGGGCTGAACTCTCTGGAACCATCAAATGTCACTCTGTCCTTTCTGAATCTGTGCTGAGGAGGGAGAAAACGCCTGTGACCCATGTATGCCCATTTTTTGGAATGTTTAAGCCATACATATTTTTTACTTTTATTTCAACAAGGGCAAGCAAATTCCCCTTTCGTACTCCAGCCTGATAAATTTGCATAAGCTGGGAAGTCATTGATTGTCCACAATAAAGCATCATGCAGTTTGAACATTTCATTCGTTTCACAGTCATAAGTCATCACACCATCGCCCCAAAATTCATTCAACTCATCAATCAATGGCTGAAGGTAAACATCAATCTTATCCCCTAGACTTTTAGGTCCATCAATAAGAGTGGAAAGTAATATAAATTGTTTCTTAATACAAAGCCACGGAGGAAGATTATATGGAACCAACACCACGGGCCATGTGCTATGAGTTGCACCAACAATAGACTTGAATGGATTGAAACCATCTGCTGCCAATCCCAATCGGACATTATGAACATCTTTAGCAAAGTCGGGATATCTCTTATCAAATTCCTTCCATGCATGAGAGTCTGCCGGGTGGGTTAACATATCACTTTCATGAACTCTTTCTGCATGCCATCTCATTAAATTAGAAACTTTAGATGACATAAAAAATCTTTTCAACCTGGGTTTAAGGGGAAAGTAACGCATTTGCTTTACGACAATCGGTTTCCCCTGTATCGCAATCTGACTTTGATGAGTATTATTTCCTCTGTTCTCTTTCCACCTGGAAGCACCAAAAACCGTACAAATATCCAAATGGGCAGTTTCTTTTCTAAACAACATACAGTTGTTTGCACATGCATCTATGGTCTCATATGTAAAACCTAAGTTCTCTGTCAACTTATGAGCATAGTAATACGACTCAGGAATCTTAGCGTTGACAGGAAGAACTTTTTTCAATAAAACCAAAAGCATGTCGAATGATGTGTATGACCAATTATTCAAAGTCTTCAAATGCAACAACTCCACGATAAACGACAGTTTATTGTAATAAGTACATCCAGGATATAATTCTGTTTTCGCATCATCAAGTGCTTCATAAAACCTCCTCGAATCACGATCTGCACCAGAGCAAAGATTTATCTCACCGGTCTCAAGATTCTAGATGTCAATGCCTTCAGGATCAAACCCACATACCATTTCAGTAAGCATTTCATGCATTGGATCAGTCATCCTTGCATCAACATCCATCTGAGCTGCATCTGTATTTTGACAACGAACATATTCTTCTCCATGACGAGTCCAACACTTATAATTTTTCAGAAATCCATTAAAGAAAAGGTTCTCCCTCACAGTATCTCGTGTGAATTGATATCTGTTAGCACATTTTCAACATGTACAACTAATATAGTCACTTCCAAATCCTCTCGTGAAGTCTATAAACTGCATAATTCCATTGAAATACTCTCTAGAAGTTCGATTTGGAAGATCAATCCAACTCTTATCCATAATAAGATCCCTATAACAAACATTTACATAAGACTTATTACATTTTCATTTTTGATATCAGATATATTTAAAATAAATACTAACTAATTGTTTGTGAACCATTTATAAAATAATAATGTAAGTGAAAGCCCATGTCACACCTGATTACGCTACAAACCTGGAAGGGAGGGGAGCCGACAACGGTGCTTTGAGGGAGAGGAGTGGTGGGGAGCCGGAGCCGGAGCTGGTGCGGCGAGGGAGGGGACGGTGAAGGAGGGGACGGGTGGCGGTGGTGCGGCGAGGGAGGGGACGAAGACGAATGGGACGGGGGTTGGCGGGGTGCAGGGTGTTCGGGGTGCTGGGGGGAGGGACGAGGGGGCGGAGGGCGGAGGCCGGAGGTCGGAGGCCGGAGGGGCTGGAGGCCGAAGGCCGGAGGGCTACCGGAGGGCTCCCGAGGGATTCCGGGCTGCCGGAGGCGGGTGGCGGGAGGCCGCAGGGCGGCCGTAGGGAGGAGGGCAGCCGAAGCCGGAGGGCGGAGGGCGGCCGGGGAGGGCGGGGCCGACGGAGGGCGGCCGGAGGGCTGCCGGAGGCGGGTGGCAGGAGGCTCGAAGGCAGAGGGAGGTCGCAGGGCGGCCGCAGGGCGTAGGGCGGCCAGAGCCGGAGGGCGGAGGACGACCCGAGGAGGGCGGGCCGGCGGAGGGCGGCCGGAGGGCGGGCCGGCGGAGGATGGGGCGCCGGGGAGGGCACGCGGCGGCGGGGCGGCGGGGAGGGCGCGCGGCGGCGGCGGGGGGGGGGGGGGGGGGGGGCGACGGGGGGGAAGGGTTCGGGGGGGGGGGGGGGGCACGATCGAGTGGAGAGGGGGGGGGGGGGGGCTCCGAAGCCCCTTATTTTTTTAAGGAGGCTTAGCGACCGCCAATGGAGGTCGCTATAGGTAACAGGGCTCAAATGCCCTGTTTTCTAGTAGTGATTCATTATTTATCATCTGACCATTAAAATCGGTCCTTAATTCATACACAATATTTACTGGGCCTTGAATAATGATTATTTATTTATTAAAAAAATATAACTGCATTATTCTCCAATAAATTAATAAATATTATATTCACTAAATAACAATTAAATATTTATTAAATATTCCGCACACATTATATTCTCTCGAATAACTGGTAACAAAATATATGTGATCAATTAAATATGAATAATTATTAAATCATGTATGGGAATCATATTTATTCAACTTTTTAAATAATAAATAATAGTAATATTATTCAACTTAGATTCTGGATACACTTAGTGTGCGATCCTCTAGGCCTCTTTCTCAGTGGCATTAGGCGAAACAGCTTAAAGTCCAAGGTTAGCATCCAGCAACATGCCAAGACACACATACAAAAAGAATTTAATGCCGCAACAACATAATATCTCATACAAACCCTTAATGTGTAATATAATATCTTTATCATGATATCTCTAATCAAGAAGGTTTCATACTGGTGCCATCAACCGATATGCTTCATGCCCCTTTCTTTGACTTATTAGAAATTGAACTTGCCTATAGAACACCATGACCATGGATTTATTTAGGCTATATAATTTCCATCAAAGGTCCTAAGATATTAACTTCCATTAAAGAACATAAGGGACAACTACTTTCTTGCATTATTCATTAATGCAATATTACTCATGATGTACCCAACATATCCTACCTCGTTGCGAACATCTTCCTTCACAGTTTTCTTCAATACATCAAAGTACGTGACTCATAATACTCATTAATAATAATAATCTTAAAGTCTAAGGATCAATACACATATCCACAGATTGAAACATCCAATGACACATATAAATGTGGATTTCCTACTGGCGGGTCTCGCTCTCATAATATCCTACACTAGATATTACCAAGGACATACACAATGAGAAGGTGCCTCAAAGTCCTATGAGTCTCCACCCATGATAGCCTATATCATTTGTGTCCCTCAAATGATATCATTCACCTATAGAACATATATTTAAGAATAGTATCGTAACACTTCTAGGTTCTCATCATAGCAGGGAACTGCTATGACCTTTTAGTGTGACAACTACCCTTAGGATATTATCACACACTATGTTATGCAGATGAAAAATCATGATGTGATAAAGATTTTATTAATATTCAAAACTATGAATACAAGTTATCATAAAGTGAACAGAAGTTTGTTCTAGGGCACCAACTCCAATAGACTCCCACTTGCACTAGAGCCAACTACTAACAACCTTCATCCTCTAGCTCTCACATGATACTCATGCTTCTCCTGAGATAGGCCTTTAGTCAAGGAGTCCCCCACATTCTCTTCCATGGGTACTCTTCTCACTACAACTTCACCCCTTTGATAAAAACCCCTCAAGAGGTGATACTTCCAGAGTATATTCTTTGTCCATTGGCGTGACCTTGATTCGTTTACAAGAGCCACCGCTACAGTTTTATCACAATACAATGTGATAGGGTCTTTACTACTAGGCACCACATCAAGATCCTGGAAAAATTTCCATATCCAAATAGATTTCTTGGCTATATCTGAAGCTTCTATATACTTGGACTCCATTGTAGAATTAGCGACAACTGGATTCTTTGAACTCTTTCAGTTCACAGCTCCTCCGTTGAGACAAAAAACATATCCTGATTGCAACTTCAGATCATTCTGATCTATCTAACAACTATCATCAATATAACCCTTGATGACCAGCTCCTCATCTCCTCCATACACCAGGAACATATCCTGAGTTCTTTTTAGATACTTAAGGATAACCTTAATAGAAGACCAATGATTTTCTCTTGGTTCAGCTTGATATCTACCTACCATGCTCAATGCATAGGCAACCTCAAGTCTATTACATAACATGACATGCATGATTTATCATATCGTTAAATCGTATGAGATCTTACTTATTCTCTATTTTCTCATGTTGTTTTTGAGGACATATTTTCTTAGAAATATGTAAACCATATGAAATTGGAACCAATCCCCACTTGGATTATTCCATATTAAATCTATTTAGTATATGGTAAACATATTTACTATGAATTATTCCTATAAGCCTCTTAGATCTATCACGAATGATCTTAATACCTATAATATAAGCTACTTCACCTAAGTCCTTCATGGAGAAACACCTGTTTAACCAGTCCTTAACAAACAGTAAGCCCGATATGTCATTTCCAATATTTAATATGTCATTAACACATACTACTAAGACAATGACCACATTCCCACTAAACCTCTTTTAAATACAAAACTCACATTCATTCTTAATGAAAGCAAATTATTTTATGGATTCATTAAATCGAATGTTCCATGAACTGGATTCTTCATTCAATCCATAAATGGATCTCCACAACTTTAAAATCCTTTTGGCATTACCTGGAGTCACAAATCTTTCTGGTTGTGTCATATAGACATCTTCCTAAAGTTTCACATTAAGGAATGAAATTTTTACATCTATCTTTCAAATATTATAGTCATGGTAAGATGCTATAGTAAGTAGAATTCTAATGGATTTAAACATAGAAACTGGTGAAAATGTTTCATCGTATTCAATTTCTTGACGATGTTTAAAACCTTTTGACACTAGCCTTTCTTTATAGATATTTAATTTACCTTCTATGTCCAGTTTCCTCTTGAATACCCATTTGTATCAAATAGGATTTACATCAACTGGAACATCGACCAGAACCCAAACTTGGTTTTGATACATGGAATCCATTTCAGAATTTATGGCTTCTCTCCATCTTACAGCTTATGATCTCTCTACTACCTCCTTATATGAGAGAGGTTTATCATTGTTAACCGATAATGAGTCACCGTCTTTAGTGACTAGAAAAATATATCTCTCTGGTTCTCTTACCTCTATTACGCTTCTACACAGTACTTGTGTTTCAGGATCACTTATTCCACGAGGACCTATGGAATCTGTTCTTGTACCAACTCTTGTTTATCTTGAGCATTAACTTCATCAAAGTCAATCTTTCTCCCACTATCCTTTTTGAGGATGTGCTCCATTTGAAGAAATACGGTTTGTCTAACGACAATCACTTTCTTGTTTGAGGGGTTGTATAGGTATTATCCCTTTGTTTCCATGGGATTCCCTATAAAGATATACTTTGTGCCCTGAGGTGCTAGTTTTTTTGCCTAAAAAGGCCTTAAAAAATGCATCACAACCCCATACACATGTATGCGAAAAAATGAGTTTCTTTCCAATCCATAACTCAAAGGGAATTACATTTTCTAGTTTAGTTGATACTCAGTTTAATGTATACGCTGAAATTTGTAATTCATATCCCCAAAAGGATAATGGAAGATCTGCATGACTCATTATCAACCTTACCATGTCTAACAAGGTATGGTTCATCCTTTCACTAAAACCATTCCATTATAGTGTGTAAGGTGGAGTGAGTTGAGATAGAATACCAAAATCATGTAGAAATTTGATAAACTTTTGGTTAAGATATTCATCACCTCGATATGATTGAACTTATACCTCATCAAGTAGACATAGCCATATCTACTCAATTCATCAGTAAAAGTTATGAAATAAGAATACCCACCTCTAGCTTCTATTATAAATAGTCTACACACATTAGTGTGTACCAATCCTAGAAGATCTATGTCCCTTTCACCCTTTCCACCAAATGGTGGTTTGATCATTTTTCCTTATAAACAAGCATGATATATTTCAAGTGGTTTTATCACATAAGATTATAAATAACCATCTTGACAGAGCTTTGTTAAATGCTTCTTGTTTAAATGACCAAGATGGTGATGCCATAACTGGGTGTCGTATGAGTCATGTGAATATGATTCGTTATCAATTTCCAATACTTGTTTTTCATAATTTAAAACATAAAGGCCGTTATTTAAATGTGACATACCATAACATATGTTTCCTTTATAAAAGAAACAACTTTTATTTCCAAACTTGAAAATAATCCCATTTTTATCTAGACATGATACACAAATTATGTTCTTGGTAACCGTATGTACATAATAATAATATTTTAAAACTAAAATCATTCCTATTGGCAATGAAAGGTGGTAGTCACCAATGGATAGAGTAGCAAAACTCACACCATTGGAAACTCATAGATCCACCTCTCCTCTAGCAATCTTTCAAAATCTACTTGGTTCCTACATTTGGATATAAATGTGAGTACCAAAATATATATCTAATACCCAATGTGTATATATTGAAAGATTACACTCAATAATGAATGCATTTTTAGCTTCTCCTTGCTTCTTTGTGTAGTTCCTCTTCCAGTGGTCTAGCTTGCCACATGAAAACATACCACCTCCTTTTTTCCTTTCCCTACCTCTAGATCTTTCTCTTCTCGGAAGGATGATGCTCAGAATCTTTAGAATTGTTATAAGTCTTTGGTCCTTTTTCTTTTTCTTCCTTTTATTTTTCACCATAAGGACCACCGATTTATCACACCCCATGCCCTTATCCACTTGGTGAATCAAAGTAAGAAGTTCTGAAAGAATCTTCCAATTATTTCTCATATTGTAATTAACAATAAAACTGGATAAGGTCTTGGGATGTGATGAAAGTTTGAGATCTATATGCAAATCATCTGGTAATTTAATCCCTAAGATGCCTAAGTGTTCAATTTAGCCAATAAGCTTGACTATATGGGGCCCAATTGGCGTAGACTATCCAAGCTTAGTTACAAACAAAGCATTGAAGATCTCATACCTCTATCACCCCTCATTCTCTTGATAGAGATCCTGAAGGTGAGAAGTCATGTTATAAGAATCCATGTCCTCATATTGCTTCAAAAGATCATTGGAAATGGATGATAACATGAAACATTGAACATCTGTGGAATTTTTCAAATGTTTCTCATAGAGCAATAACTTCTCATCACTTAACTCATTACCAGGTGCATCGGGAATAGGTTCTTCCATCACATACAATTTCTTTTCATGATGATGGAAAATGTATAAGTGCCTTTGCCACTCTTGGAAATCTGTACTAGTGAGAAGGTTATCCTCATCATGTATAGATCATAATGATATGTTGGAAGTCAATTTAATTTTTTTTCTAAAAAATAAGATGATCATAATTTTAGTACTTTATCTGATAAAATTTATACAAATAAATAAATATTATATTTATTAATCTCCCACTATTTTATTGAAATCCAATATCCCTCAACATTGTCTTTAGAATATCCTATTTCTTAGACATTCTAGTGTCAAGGATCTATATTCTCATTATCATAACCCCAACTTTAGTTGGTCAAGCAAATCAAATGGTTTTAGGTAGGTATTCCAAATGCCAATAACATTATCTCACAATCCCTTGATCTGTTGAGTGGACTCCCCAATCCTAAAATCCTTAAATTGGATTTCCTTAAATTTTTCCTCTCAGTTACACTAAGTCCTAGTTTGGCAGTCAATCCTCGATGTGAACTAAGTTAAATCAACCCAAAAATTCAAGTTAGAATTACCCGATAATTGAAATCACTCTAACTTTGGCTGGTCAAGCACTTTGAACTATGGTTCGATTTTAACTGAAGTTGTGGAAGGCTATACCAACTTCATATATATAATTTGAGGGATTTTATTATTTTATGCATAAATTTCCAATTATTATCTTTATTTCAAACTTGTTAATATTAATTATATTTAATTAAGTGATTAATAATGTATTAGATAATATTTATGCATACACTAATTTATTTTAGTTCCATATTGCATGCTCATTAATTTTATTAATTCATGTGATCGCGAAAAAACATCCATAATGAAATAACCATGCAACTTGACAAAAATAAAATAATAAAGTGGTATAATCATGAAATTTTATGAAGGGTTAGTTTATCTAGTGGTTGATAAACTAACCGTTGACCTAGGGAAAAAACAACTTGAACCAATTAAGGTTTGTGTTACAACTTTACACATGTTCACTTATGTATATCTCTTGGATTGGTTTCACCTAGGCTCCAAACTTGAACCAACTCCACTATCTTGGAAGCTCCATCCATTACATATGCCTTTACTCACATGCAAGTGAGGGGAAAAGGGTTTACATAAAAGAAACCATGGGTACGAAGACCCTTACATAATAAGAGGAAAGAAGGTACACATGCCAAAAATTTAATTTAATAATAAATTAACTAAAACCAATCTCATACAAAGGTTTAGTCTATGCTCATGATCATCCACATACATATAAAAAATTACGAATTTAATAAAACTAGCATTAAATTCTTAATCATTCTTATTTAAGATAAATCATGCTAGAATCAATTAATTATTATCTTTAATTAATCAATTATTTTATCTTAATCATCATCTAAATTTCCTTATGATTCTCATCCATTATAATTTTAAACAAATTAAATAAATTTATTTAAAATTAAATATATACATAAATGTACCTTGGAGGAAACACGATGAATACCCATACAAATCAAACTAACATGTATTATACTCATATACAATTTACTCTTGTGACATATGGCATACACAAATTATCACATACTTTCATGATGTGTACTATCAACTTAATGATTACACAAATTACATGATTTTTTGTCATGTGTTATGCTTAAATGCACATAGAGTAACAACTATTAATATGAATCATACATGATATACAGATCTGAACATTATTAAGATATTAATTAAACACACATACACACATATATGTATTAAAACCTATCACATTTCATGTCCTATCAACTTAATGACCACATGAAAGCACATATCGATAAGGTTTACATAGTATAATAAATAAATTTTAAATCTGCATAATTTGGTGTAAGTACACAATGTGTATAGACGAGCTACACAGCATGTAAATCTCTCATCGTTCATATGAGGTACACACCTAGGGAATCGGTGCATAAACCATGACTTGGAAAATTGGAGTACAGGGTGTGTATAAGTGACTACACAACGTGCGGTCTCTTTGTTACACGATCACCAGTCAGGTAGGCCGTGTATGGTAATACACGGCCCATCTGTGACTCAAAGGGACTACACGTCATGTACATGGGTGTCACAACCCCCTCGCTCCAAAGATGACCCTCTTGGGCTGGCAATGGAGAAAGGGAGATAATGACCCCCGAGTCTCACCTCCAGTAGGCCTCGGGTTGGCGACCAACACCAAGGGTGTACAAATCTCACAATATGAGAGGCATTACCTTTTTTTTAAACAAGATCGAGAGATATGATGGATCATCAAAAAAAAATCCAAGACATATATGAAAGAAATCCAAACACTATTCCACATGCATGTTTCAAAATAGAAATTAAGAAAACAAAATAAAGTCTCCAAAGTGAGGTACTAAAAAGAAATCTAAAACAACAACTTAAAAACTATCCCAAGCTTGATCTAGTAGGTCTAGCACAGTATGTGAAATCCTCTTGGAAACGTGAAAATAGTTTTATATATTTAGGGTGATCATATAGGTATACTTAGTAAGAAAACTGAAGTCTCTCATGCACATGTGAAGGAAGTATACTAATGCCCCTGTGAGAAAAAAAATAGAACCAAACAACACCTAGTAGGTATACTAACCATCCCAACTTCACCAAGGCACGCTCAACAAATAACACAATAAAAGTAACATAATATAATGCACATCGATGATAGGGTACCCTGCACCACTTTACCACTGATTGGCTACTCTTGCCTAATAGAAAACGTCCTCGCGCTACCACCCCTTCTGAAAGTACCACATCACAACCCACCCATAGACACCTAGGCCTCAAAAACCACACCACATCCGCCCACAGACACTTGGGAAACAAACCACATCACATCCATCCTACAGACACCCAGGCCAAAAACCACATCACATCCTGCCCACAAACACCTGGGCCAAAAACCACATCACATCCTTCCCACAAACACCTGTGCCACAAACCACACCACATCCCACCCACAGACACCTATGCCACAAACCACACACCTCATCCCAAAGACACCTAAGAAATCATAACACATCTTATCCCGAAGACACCTAGGAAAGAAAAACTTGCCCTCACAAACCACAACTTTCCCAAAGAATCTTGGGATATCACCACCTAGATGAGGGAGCAGGGAAGAGCGGGTGGCCAACCATCCATCCTTCCACCAGGATGTTTGGGAAAGACACCCTCCCCCATGAAAATGGGGGTGGTCGGCACATAGTGCTCAACTAGGGTGGGGTGCGTATAGAAATCACAAGTAAAATACAAGTATATACATATATGATACCAAACACTCAAGCCCAACATATGGATTCTCATACAAAACACCAACTCGCAACACTACCAACTTTACTACTACCTATAAATGCACAACACCACATATCAAGACACAAAACCATTTCATATTCCCAACAAAATTTAATTAACCATTTGCATCATATTATCCAAACCAACCCAATCCATTCCAGGATTCATTAATCAATTAGTTATTTATTTTCATCACTACCCAGGAAAATAACAAGCACAACCCACAACAAGCAACACAGAAATAGTTAACACGATTTTATAAAGGTGAAGATCCCTAATAAAAGAAGTTGGTTTCACATTAAAGACACATCATTCCACAGACTCCATGTTTAACACCTATTCATGATATAACACATATCAATCTCTAGATACGAGGTGAATCTTTCTGCATGTTACTCATAGAGAAACTCTAGGTGAATTACCCATACCAATCTTTAACGTCCTTATTAAAACTCACCCCTCTCAGGTAACATACCAATAGAACCAACCCCAAACTCACAACCCCAACTGATAACACATTACTACACAACCAGTTTTGCAGCCTCACTACACAACACTTCTCATCCATTCCATAATTAATAAATCTCTAAACCTGATATTCCATTACACCACCCAATCCATCACACAACACATAACCATGCTCACAACCCTACTACAACACAACTAGATAAAACCCACACATCACATAGCCCCATTTACTAAGGAAAAACATGATTTCTATATTTGACAAGGCATCCATTATTTAATTCCACTTGTTTAATTCAGGGGTTATCACATGACTGTATGATCATGGGGAATCCATTCATTAGCCAGATATATTTGATTAACCAATTTTCATTTTTTGGTGATACCAAACAATCTTGATCAAGTAACAACCACAACACACATACCCAGCACAAGAAAATCCAATAGTGACCACAATTTTCAGTGGGGAGTTTAGTTCGTATAATCAAAATATCACAATCAACATCCAGCTATAAAAGCATGTGAAAATGAATCCCTCTACCCTTTAATTTCAATTAACTAATTCTTTATATTCAATTAGACTGGCACAATCATAACCCATAGGTGAACAAAAGTAGGTACCTCCCACATGGTGCACAAATGAAGGGAAACAAAAGAAATACTACCTCAAAAGGGTGTCAATGATCCTTTCACAAGAACATATCATGTAAAGGACCTCCGATTACCTATCCTACAAGATCTGTATCCACTCGAGGATGCCGCAACACCACCGCATCAACAACAACCAAAGAGAACCCCAATAGAACTAGAGGAGAACATTCTACATCACATAGAAAGAAGAAATGAGAGTATAAGGATACCAAACTGAAAGAAACTACAAGAATGGAGTAAAAAAATACCTTAGATCGAAGATGGATCACTACAGATCGAAGGAGGGAAGTTAGGAATCAATCATTGGCATAGTAATCCTTAAAATGATGAAGAGGGGTTTCTAATTCTCCTAGGGCTGAGGAAGGGTCACTGTATCCGTATGTTTTGACAACTAGAGAAACTAAAAAAACACTTAAAAGTTACAGTAGTAGGGTATTACATGATGTGTAATACCCTTTCATGCTGTGTAATTCCCCGCAATCGACTTCCACTAAAAAACCCGTCACCTTTCGATTTTTTTTATTTTTTATACTCCAAATCATTTCATGCCATGAAATAGCCTTGGAAAAGTTGTGAAACTGACTTTCACATCATGTAATACCATTACATGATGTGTAACTCCTACAACAACTTTTCTACACCCCCAAAATCTTGAGAAAACTCCTAGAATATCCTCCAAACACTTTCAATGACCAAAAATGGGAAAAGTAACGGACTAGAAAGGCACATACTATTACATCAGATACCTCTCAAATGATTCTCATCCTTGAGAATCCAAAACGAAGCCCAAAAGAAAAGGGGTCTGAACAACCACCCCGTGAGATACCACTCAAGGATCTCATCATACCTCAGACGCTACCACCAGCTAAACACACCAAACCAAATGAATGTAACCACACTACACAACCTCACCACTGTAACAACAATCATCTACTCTCTCATAACCACACTGCTACACAACCACCACACAACCATCTCAACCTCTTTACAACCTAAACCAACAACTGCTACGACCAATGAACTGCACTGTCCCGAACACATGAATCAGGGAATTATTTCCTTCATGTCAAGATACTATCTGCTATAGTGGCACTAACTCACCTGAATGGGTTTAATCACATCACAGTTAATGCATATCAATTAGGAATCTGGTCCCCCCTCTTTTTATATCAAAAATTTATCACATACCACACCACACACACCTCAAAACCAAAGGAAAAAAATATTCTCTAATAAAACAAGGTTCAGACATTAAATTTCAAACAAAACGGAGTAAGAAAAAACACAAAACAACTCCAGGTACTGGGTATGCATATGTGTTTATTGATTCCAAGTACCCTCATCATGACCACCATGTCTCCACAACACACAAAACAAGGGAATGGTCTACCCATGAAACACCTTCTTTTGACAATCCCGGATTTCCACTAGCCGCTCCATAAACATCGCATTGTCCATGATATCCATATCTACCCATTCAAGAACATGGGAGTCATTGTGTAGATACCAAAAAATCTAAGAGATGTGGACGAAGTCATGGATTCTCTCCAACTGTGGTGGAAACACCAACTGGTATGCCACCTCACCAACTCCTCCCAACACCTCAAAGGGTCCAACAAACCTGGGAGAAAGCTTAATCCCTCTTCTAAATATCTGCTTCCCATGTCGAGGGGAAACCTTCAAGAACATGTTGTCCCCAACCTCAAACTATAAGGACCTCCTCTTCCAATTAGAATATGACTTATTCCGGTCCTGCACTTCTTTTATCTTCTCACGAAAAAGCTTAACCTTCTCTGTCATGTTCTTCACTACCTCGGGACCAAGAACAGCTATCTCCCCAACCTTCGTCTAACACAATAGTAAACAAAAAGGTCTTCCATAAAAATATTCAAATGGAGACATGACAATGTAAGAGTGATAGCTATTATTATAAGAAAACTCTACCAAGGGTAGGTATCATACCCAAGATCCACCAAAGTCCAAGATGCATGCTCGCAACATATCCTCCAATGTATGGATAGTCTGCTCTATCTAACCATCTGTCTGGGGGTGGAAAGCAGTGCCGATGTGTAATTAGGTTCCAAAATCATGCTGTAATCCCCTCCAAAATTGTAAGGTAAAGCATGTGTCCCGATCTGAGAAAATGGATATCAGAACTCCATGTAGCCACACCACTTCATCCAAATACCTTTTTAACAAGGTATCCACTACATCTGACTCCTTGATCACTAAGAAATGATCCAAATTCATCAGTCGATACACTACTACCAAGATAACATCATAGCCTCCCTAAGTTCTAGGTAACTCTATGACAAAATCCATCGATATGTCATCCCACTTCCACTCGGAAACATCTAAGGGATGCAATAAAACATTGGGAACACAATGCTCAGATTTTACCTACTGGAAGACCAAACACTTTGCCATAAACTCCGCCATTACCCACTTCACCCCATTCCACCAAAACTACATCCTCAAACCACGATGCATCTTAGAAACTCCCAGGTGTACCGCTAAATGTGATCTATGAAACTCATGAAGGACTCCCACATGAATTGCCACTAGAACAAAAAAATTCCCACAGAACAACATCTAATTTTGACCATCCTACAATCATCCCTCTAGAGCATCACCATGGATAACATGACCATGAAACACCTCTACCTATAAGTCTCACCATTGATATTATTCTACCTAATACATCAAATAAGACTGCAATATCATCTGAAACAAACATCCCCTACCTCCATTCACTCCTGCATCCAAGTGAAAAGATTCCAACTCCTCCATCACTCTCCAAGAATCCATAGATTTCTGAAAAACCTCATGCGACTTCCTGCTTAAAGCATCGGCCACAAAATTTCCCTTTCCCGAAGTCTAGGAGATCTCAAAATCACAGTCCTGAAGAAACTCCATCCACCTTCGCTATCTCAAGTTCAAATATCACTGGGAAAATATATACCTCAAACTCTTGTAATCTATGAAGACCAAAAAGTGCTCCCAATAAGGTAGTTCCACCACAACTTCATCAAAAACACGATCGCCGCTAGCTTAAAATCATGGATTGAATAGTTACTCTTATGGGGACGTAACTCCCTGAACCCATAAGATATCACTACTTGATACTTCATCAAGATAAATTTCAATCCCAAATGGGAAGCATCACAAAACACCTCAAATATCATCCATTCCTTAGGCATCTGAAGCATTGGAGAACTAAAAAACTTCCACTTTAGGTAGCCTAAAACTTCCTGACACTTCTTACTCTACAAAAATCTTGTTATTTCCAGGTTAAAGCTATCAACAAGGTTGTAACTTGAGAGAAATCGGGTAAAAACCTCCGATAATAACCTGTAAGACCAAGGAAACTTCAAAACTATACCTTGTTCTTGGGTGCTTCCCAAGAAAAAACTATTTCAACCGTCAACAAGACTACTTATACATATTGCTGAGACACCACATACCCAAGGAAATTCACCTCTTGTGTCCAGAACTTACACCTGGATAACTTTCCATAGATTTGGTGGCATTGAAGAACCTGTAAGATAGTTTTGAGATGCTCAGCGTGCTCCTCCTCTAACTTCATGTAGTTTAAGATATCATCGATGAAAAAAATGACAAAATTATCCAGGAACTCATGGAATACAGAGTTCATAAGCCCCATGAACACAACTGATGCATTCGTAACACTGAACGACATGACTACAAACTTGAAGTTCCCATACCTGCACCTAAAGCCAGTATTTAGTATATCACTATCCTTAAACCTCAACTGGTGATATCCATATTTTAGATTGATCTTAGAAAACTAAATCAATCCTCTTAACTAGTCAAAATGATTGTCTATCCTTGGAAGAGGGTAATAGTTCTTGACCGTTACTTGATTCAACCTCTGATAGTCTATACACAGCCTTAGAATACCATCCACCTTCTTGGAGAACAACACTAGAGCACCCCTCGGTGACATAATGGGATAGATAAAACCCTTATTAATAAAATCATATTTCTGAATCCTCAGCTGTTGCACCTCAGAAGGTTCCATCCGATAATGAGCCATCGAAATTGGAGAAGCACCAGGCTGCAAATCTATCCTGAACTCAACATCACATCGAGGGGGTAGCATCAAAACCTCCTCAGAAAAAATTTACAAGAACTACCCAATGACCCTGGGAACCTATACCATATCATCTTCCATTAATTCCACTGATATCTTATCCAACAAGAAATAAAGAGGCTCCACACACTGACTTCCCACTTGAGAGCTCCACTCTAAAAAAAAACTGTACACTTTCCATCTACATTTGAAAACATGACTCTCCTTTAGAAATAGTCAATAAAGGAATGCATGAAATACAAACAATAGATGTTGAGGATGAAATAATATATTTTAATTTATAGCAATAAGAGATCCCCATGGTACTGATGCGGTCCCATCATCAGTCTAAATCCCCAACACACATCAAACAAATTAGTTTGCACTCCGACTAGATTACTCAACACCAGAGGCATGAGAAGCCTATCTATGTCTAGTCCCAGGGCATGAGATAGATATGGTGAAACAAAGGAGTGTAAAGATTCTGAATCAAACAAATCACAATAAAGGTTACTAAAAAAACTGATCATAACTTTAACTATCTATGGCCATGCTAGAACTGCTGCCTCTGTTGTGTGCAACTGACCACGCCTGACTCCTATGCCTCTATGTTGATGAAATCCTCCATGTTCATGCCTAGGTCAAGGCCCATGAACACAAGGAACATCCCCAGTCTTGTCTCTGTCTGCTCCATATCTCTATGGAAGAGAAAAATACTACTTCTGAAACGGTCTCACCGATAACTGCTACTGAGGCTGGTGCTGAACCTGTCCACCTCTTCCATACTGAGCTCGAACAACTGTTGGAAACTAGTTATGAATATGGATACAAACTCCATAAAAGAAACACCTTGTACCCAATCCCAGAGGAATGGCATGAAGACCAGAAGGTCGAAAAGGGAACTCTTGAGGTTGACTCCCTACTGGTTGAAACCTCAAAGGTCTTGGTGCCCGATACCTACCACTGGTAACCCTGCCTCTTGAAGAACTCTACCAACTCCCCTCTCACAGTAGACCCCCTCATGAGTGAATCCTATCAATTTCCACTACCTTCTTCTGAACCTCCACGTATGTTGTCAATGTAAAAGGAGTAACCGTATACTAGATCTAAGGATGGAGCACCTCCTCAAGGAATCTTTCATGAGACTCCTCATTCAAAAAGAGATTTGGGAAAAAATGAAAGAGGTCCTTGAACTTGATCCCAAGATCCCACACTGACATACTCCCCTGCTGAAGGGAGAGTAGCTCCCACCTTTTCTCAGACTTAATGGTCTATGAAAGGAACTCTTCTTGAAATTACTTCTCAAGATTGAACCAAAAAATGCCTACTTCCTTGTTCTCCCCTAGATAAAGCATCCATCACTGACACACAACTCCTCACATCTGGATGATAGGAAAAGGAACCTAGTACTCTGTTAGGACCCAGATCAAATATAAGGTGATCTCAATATCCTCAATCCATCTCTCTATCTCCATGTTTGAAACACTTCTCTCATAATTTCCCAAAGCCTGCTACTAGAAAGCACGCAACATCCTCTGCCACTGGTCATCCTTCTTAACTAGATCAACCCTCCATTGATTAACTAGACCAGTCTGTTGAGACTCAACTACCTGATCCACATGAAGATGATGACCATGATCCATAGCATAAAGGAAAACAAGGATTTCCTATGCTCGAGTAGTATAAATTTTTATTAAAATTTATTTTAGTTTATTTTAATCTTTTTCCCTTCCATTTTAACTTTCCCAAAACAACCCAATTAAAACAAGAAAACAAGTCATTATGATGCATGTACCTTTCCTAGGGTCTTTACTCTATAAATGGTGTATCCTCACTTGGTAGTTTGGTAGGTTTAGATTCCTTGCATCAGATCATGGGGGACCCTAAAAATCCCGTGTCTTAGCTAGTCTTCCCTAGCCTATGTCACGCACCAAGATAAACAGACATTATTTCCCTAACAACCCATGAAATCCTCACAGTGTATACCCCAAACTCCATCATATCTCTCAACCATCACCTCTGATACTATTTTTCATGACCCCTCCCTCCAAAGATGACTCTCCTGGGCTGGAAATAGAGAAAGGGAGATAATGAACCTGAGTCTTGCCTTCAATAGGCCCTGGGTTGGCGACTAGAACCAAGGGTATACAGATCTCACAAAATGGGAGGCATTACCCTTTTTTTGAAACAAGATCAAAAGATATGATGGATCATCCACAAAACAACTCTAATACATATATGAAGGAAATCCAAAAACCATCCCACATGCATGTTTCAAAGTAAAAATAAAGCGAACACAATAAAGTCTCCAAAGTGAATTACCCAAAAGCAAGCTAAAGTAGAAACTCATAAACTATCCCGAGCCTAAACTAGTAAGGTCCAGCACGGTCCGTGAAATTATCTTGGAAACCTAATTTTTTTTTATATATGTAGGGTGAGCATACATGTATACTCAGTAAGAAAACTGAAGTCTCTCGTGCACATGTAAAGGAAGCATACTAATTCCCTTATGAAAAAAAAATAAAACCAAACAAAACCTAGAAGGTATACTAACCATCCCAACCTCACCAAGACATGATAAAAAAATAAAAAAATTCAAGTAACATAATATAATGCACATTGATTCTAGGGAACATGAACCACTTTCCCACTGACTAACCACTCTTTACTTATGACAAACATCCTCACACTCCCAACCCTTCTGAAAGTACCACATCACAACCAGACCGTAGACACCCGGGCCTCACAATCTACACTACATCCCACCCACAGACACCTAGGCCACAAACCACATCACATCCCACCCACAAACACCTGGACAACAAACCACATCACATCCCACCCGCAGAAACTTGGGCCAAAAACCACATTACATCCCACCCACAGACACCTAGGACACAAATCTCATCACATCCCACCCAAAAACACATGGTACACAAACCACAACTCATCCTGAAGACACATGGGAAAACACAAAAAATATCATCCTGAAGACACTTGGGAAAGAAAAACTCATATGCACACACCTGGGCCTCACAAACCACAACATGCTTGAATAATCACGCATTATCACCACCTAGAAGAGGGAGTTGGGAAGATCTGGTGGCTAGCCATCCATCCTCCCACCAAGATGTTTGGGAAAGACACCCTTCCCCATGATGATGGGGGAATTCAGTACATAGTTCTCAACTAGGGTGAGGTGCATATAGAAATCACAAGGAAAATACAAGTATATACATATATGATACCAAAAACTCAAGCCCAACCTATGGATTCTCATAAAAACCACAAAATTGCAACACTACCAACTTTGCAGCTACCTCTAATTCCACAACACAACACATCATTCCACAAAACCATTTCATATTCCCAAACAAATTTAATTAACTATTTCCATCCTATTATCCAAACCAACCCAATCCATTCTAGGCTTCATTAATCAGTTATATATTTATTTTCATCACTACCTGAGAAACTACCAAGCACAACCCACAACAAGAAATACAGAAATAGTTAACATAGTTTTCATAAGGTGAAGATCCCTGATAAAAGAAGGCGACTTCACATTAAATACACATCATTAAATGGAATCCAAATTTAACACCCATTAATGATATAACATATATCAATCATTAGATATGGATTGAAGCTTTCTACATGTTACTCATGGAGAAACTCTGGGATAATTATCCATACCAGTCACTACCATCCTTCTTCAAACTCATCCTGCTCAGGTCACATACCAATAGAACCAACCCCCAACTCACAACCCCAACCAATAACACATTACTATACAACCATTTTTTCAGCCCCACTACACAAAAATTCTCATCCATTCCATAATCAATCAATCTCTCAACCTGTGATTCCATTATACCACCCAAGCCATCCCATAACACACATCAGTGCTCAAAACCCTACTATAGCACAACCAGAGCAAACCCACACATCACATCACCCCATGTACCAAGGAAAAACACACTTTCCAAATTTGACAAGGCATACCTTATTTAATTCCGCTTGTTTAATTTAGGGGTTATCATAGAACTGTATGATCATGAGGCATCCATTTATTATCCAGATATACGTGATTAATTGATTTCCATATTTGGGTGATACCAAACAATCTTGATCAAGAAATAACCACAACACACATACCCAACACAAGAAAATACAACAACAACCATAATTTTCAGTGGGGTGTTTATCCCATATAATCAAAATACCACAATCAACATCCAACTATAAAAGCATGCAAAAATAAATCCCTCTACCCCTTAATTTCAATTAACTAATTATTTATCTTCAATTAGATTGTCACAATCATGACCCATAGGTGAAAAAAGTAGATCCCTCCCACATGATTCAAAAATTAAGGGAAAAAAGTAAATCCTACATCAAAAGGGTGTCAACGATCCTCGCATAAGAACAGATCACATAAAGGACCTCTTATTACCTCTCCCGCAAGATCTGCATCCACCTGAGGATTCCATGGAACCACCACATAAAAAAAACTAAAGAGAACCCCATTAGAACCAAACGATAACATTCTCCATCACATGGAAATAATAAATAGGAGGGTAAGGAGACAAAACTATAAGAAACCACAATAATGGAGGAAGAAAACACCTTAGATCAAAGATGGATCACTACAGATCGAAGGAGGGAAGCTAGGATTCAATCCTTGGAGTAAGAATCCTCAAAATGTTGAAGAGGGGTCACTGGGTTGCCTGGGGTCAAGGAAGGGTCACTGCATCCATAGGGTTTGACAACCCAAGTGGCTGGAAAAGCACTTAAAAGTTATAGCAGTGGGGTATTACATGAAATGTAATGCCATGTGGTCAACTTCCATCGAAAAACCCATCAACTTTAGATTTCTTTTATTTTCAAAACCCGAATCATTTCACTCTATTAAATAACCTTGGACAAGTTGTGAAACTATTGGGAAAAAATCCCTCAAGGTATCATTAAAGCATTTTTGAGGTGATTGTGTTTGTTGACAAAGTGAACATCTGAGTGGTGATTGTTGACAAAGAAAAACGATGACATACAAATTTGTTGACAAAGAGGATTTCATGGTGGAATGTCAAGTTCAAGAGCTATGGTCAACGATCCATGTTTTATTCAAGAACGTCGACAAAGGAATGGATGATCGGGAGGCGGCATAAAAAGAATAGATACAAGGTGGCGCCGTTTTCTAGTGTTTTCCAAATTTTTGGGCCTGAAAATTGACAAATGAAGAAAAGTGGTTTTTGACAAAGGGACTTGCGCGCCGTGTATATGAAGGCTTGGAAACTTGCGCGCCACATGTTTTTCATGATCAGATCATCAAAATATGGAAAAGGGATAAGTTTCGTGCAAGTATTGGTGGTGTCGCACTGGTGACTTGCACACCGTGAAGAGACTTGCGCACCGATGCCTTGGAAGCTTGAGAACTTGCGCAACTATGGTTTTTTCAAGATCAGAAGATCAAAATATGGAAAAGGAAATTGGTTCAAACAAGTTTGGAAGTGGTTCGCTCAAGTGACTTACAGGGGAAGAGACCTGCGCACCGAGACTTGCGCGCCGAGGGTTGACTTGCGCGCCGTCGTGCAGGGGTGACCAAATGCCTATAAATACTGGACCAACCCTCTTCATTATTCACTATAGTTCAACACTTTGAGAAATCAGATCTCTCGTCACGCAGGTGTGGTGGTCGCGCAAGTGGTGTGTGGTCGCGCAGGTGGGACTTGCGCGCCAAGGTGATAGTTGCGCGCCAGTGCTTGAAGCTGCGCGCCCGTGTGGAGTTGCGCGCCAATATTGGATTGGGTGTAAAAGGAAGTGTGTCGCGCATGTTTGGAGTTGAAGAATCTTGTGTCGCGCAAGTGTGTGAGGTGGACTTGCACGCCAGTTGTGACTTGCACGCCGATACTTGCGCGTCGAGATAGACTTGCGCGCCAAGTAAGGTTTATTTCCAGTAGTGATTTTCGGGCTGCGAGGAAGCTGTAAGTTTTCCCGATACATTCGGTGTAAAGAGAGATTCATCTACGGGTGAAAGTTGGACTTCAAAAGAGCATCTATATACAGAGAAATATGCATTCCTTCATGCAAATGAAGAGACCTACAGGTCTATAAACTGTGAGTGAGTCCTTTCCGACGCAGTGAGCAAAGGAAGCGGAAGAAGGTGATCCTCTCCACCGGCAGTGAGCTAGAGAGAGAGAAACAGGGAGTGACCCTTGGGAAAGCAGTGAGCTGACCCTAAATCTTGTAAAGGAAGTGAGCCTGGGACAAAGTGACTATACCCGAACCTTGTAATCCACAACTAGTGAAGTTTAGTGAAATTTGGTATGACCGAAAACCTGTCGGCGTATGCTCCTTGGACGTAGCCCATAGCGGTGAACCAAGTAAAATTGATGTGTCCTGTGCATGCTTTACTTTCTGTTTATATTGTGCAACAGGAAAGAGAGAGAAGATTGTTTTTCTTAATAGTGAAACAAGATCAGAACGAGCTTTAATTTGAAATTAGTGATACCCTGATTCACCCCCCCTCTCAGGGTATTCAGCCTTGTGGACATAACAGAAACCAACTTGCATGTTCTGTAATATAGTTACACAACATGTAACTCCTGTAGCTGCTTTGTTGCACCCCCAGGTCCTACGAAAACTCCCAGAACCTCTTCCTAACACTTCCAACAACCAAAAACTAGAAAAGTAATAGAATAGAAAGGCATGGATCATTACAATGGGCTACATGGTGTGTACTCTAATTGATTGTTAGCCACCTTGGTCTAGTTAACATATAGTGTAGGAAATAAGTACCCCATGTGTCATTAATGCACATGATTTGAAGTAATTTATGAATTAATTCCTGATGCATTGAATACAAGTACACAACATGTAACATAGGTTACACGATGTGTAATACTATGTTATCTATCCAAAATTATTGGCACCTCCATATGAGTTCTCTGATTTTATTTTATTTATAAAATTAAACTCATTGATTAGATCTATGAGAAATGGAGGAAGAAGTAGATCTCACAATTCAGATTAAAAGAATGATTAAACTTTAATTGAAAACTAAATAAAAAATGTGTAAATAAATAAAATTCTTTAAATAATTATAAATAATTATGTGACCACTTTGATACCACTTGAAGGTTCTGAACACAACAGAAGAATGTGATGTGTCATGCCCAACTTTGATTTTTTCCATGGTCGATGATCAATATGATATTTACGCAGTGATAAACATCATGATATATGGAATTGAATAAAATAATATAAAAAGGGATAGAATTTCAGGACTAGATATATAGGATCATCACATATTATTTATTATTAATTTAATTAATTAAGAATTACCTTATTGGAATTCTTACTTTGTTGATGGATCTGACAACAGATCTACATTGTACTATTATTGTGTTGTAGGAATCAAGAGAATATTCCCTCTAGTAGTGATCCACACGTGTTCCATAATTATCCAAATTTCATCATAGGAATCTCTGGGTGCTAGTACAATAGCTCTTATCACCCGCGTCATCCTTCTTTGATCACCTCGAGAACCGTTTCCAAAGTATTCTCCCCGATCTATCTTGACTTGAGAGTGAGAGGTAGAGAAAGATCGCTCTCCGTTATTGGGGGTGTTATTGGATAAGGGAACTCCATAGGGCTTGAGATTATTCTCCAAATCTGTTATTCATAACCAAACAAATGAATTAGCATTATTAGAAAATAATATAATTGGGTTTATATACTGCTAGGGTTAAATAAAATAATCGCACAAGTGACCTTTATTATTTATTAAACCCATAGAGAACCCCATGTCAAATAATAATAATAATAATAATAATAATAATAATAATAATAATAATAATAATAATAATAATATTTTTTGACGTGTGCTTAACTTGCGAATTAAATTAAATATTATTTAATCAAATAATATTCAATATTTATTATTTATCACTGGACCATTAAACTCGGCCCACCATTCCTCCACAATGTTTATTGGGCCTTGAATAATGAATATTTATTTATTAAATAAATATCACTTAATTATTCACCAATAAATAAATAAATATTATATTCACTAAATAAAAAATAAATATTTATTAAATATTTTTCACATATTATATTATCTCAAATAACTGGTAAAAGAATATATGTTATCAATTAAATATGAATAATTATTAAAAAACTTGTGGGAGTAATATTTATTCAAATTTTTTAAATAAATAATAATAATAATAATATTTAACTGAGATTCTGGATACACTTAATGTGTGCCCCTCTAGTATGTTTTCTCAGTGGCATTAGGCGAAACAGGCTAAAGTCCAAGGTTAGAATTTAGAAATATGCTAAGGCACCCATAGAGAAAGAAGTTAATGCCGCAATGATATAATACCTTATATAGATGCTTATTGTGTAATATAATCCCTTTATCATGATATCTCTAATCAATCAGGTTATAAGCTGGTGCCATCAACCTATATGCTCAATGAATCTTTCTTTGACTTCCATAAAATTGAAATTGCCTATAGAACAGAATGGAAATGGATTTATTTAGGATATATCACTTCCATCAAAGGGCCTGAGATATTAACTTCAACTAAAGAATAGAAGGGACAAATCCTTTCTCACATTATTTATTAATGCAAATATTAATCATGACACACCCAACATATCCTACCTCGCTACGAACATCTTTCGTCATGGTTTTCATCAATACATCAAATTAAATGAATCATAATGATCATTAATAGTAATTTTAAAGTGTAAGGATAAATAAACATAAGCACCAATAGGAATATCCAATGATACATATAAATGTGGATTTCCTATTGAAGAGTCTCATTATCATAATATCTTACACTAGATATTACCAAGGACGTACACCATGAGAATGTGCCTCAAAGTCCTGTGAGTCTCCACCCATGATATCCTATATCATTTGTGTCCCTCAGATGATATCATCTGACTATAGAACATATATTTAAGAATATTGTCACAACACATCTAGGTTCTCATTATAGAAGGGAACTGCTATGACCTTTTAGTGCGACAATTACTCTTAGGATATTATCACAAACTATGTTATGTAGAATAATAATCATGATGTTATAAAGATTTTATTAATATTAAAAACTATGAATACACGTTATCATAAAGTACATAGAAGTTAGTTCTAGGGCACCAACTCCAACAGGTTTCTCGCACGAAGAGTTTATGGTTTCCATGCTATGCGATCAAAGGAATTCTAAAAACTATAAGACCAGTTTGTGAACTGGATGAGAAACTAGTGCTATGTGGCCATGCATGATATATGGTAAATATTTCATGAGAACCAATTTCTTAGTGATGAGTGCTTTGTGGTGAGTCTTTGTGGTGAAGAAATGGAAGTTGTTATGTGGACATGATGCTTTGTAGTGAGAATGAAAGTATGTAGATTTTTTATAAAATGATACATAGAGATGATATGTGGAGATGCTATACAGAGATGAATAAAAAATTTATGTGGAGGAAAGTACATTCTGCAATGATAAGTGACATATTATTTTAGTTTTTCATACAATTGAACTGCTTTAAACTACTTACCACATTTGAAGAATTAGCGTACGATAACTGCTTCAATAACTAGTGAATTATTGTCTATAAATATTGGGTTGATTCCTAGATTAAGTGTGTGTGAGTGAGAGTGCTAAAGTTCTGCAGATTTTATAATAAAATTATTTGTCATTCGTATTTTTGATATCAGTCCACAAAGCAATATAATTTTGTACAGAGAGTATGTTGCAGCATAAATATGTTATGAAATAATTATTTTATGAACATAATGATCATTTTTATACTATATGAGCAATATATATTTAAGAATTAAAAATTAAGAAATTAAGAAAGAACCATTTTAGTTATATTCTTCAGAAAGTGATCATATGATTTCTTATTTATCGTGAAGGATCAAAAATAAATATCTTCATCAATTATTGTAGACGTATCCAATATTCAGAATTTATCTTTTATTATGTTGTTTACAATCATTTTTGTAACAGGTAGTGTGAAACTGTTGTTCGAGTGGGACTCTAGAAAGTTTATTGGGACTCTATACTAGTGAAGAAATGTATGTTATAACTTCTTGTAATTATAGTGGAGAATATGTGATTGTGGAGTCCAACCAATCACAGTAAGAAGTAGGCTCATATTGAAACTGAACCTTGTAAAAATATTTTTATTCAATGCTATTTATTTTTACTACATTCAGGAGAGGTCGAGTAATCACAAGAGTGGATCAAATCCTAATAGGTCAAAAAAGGTTAATTTCAAATGAAAGAAAAATTATAAAAATCACCAATGATTCACCCCCCTTATCAGTGGTGATACACCTACCTGGTCACTTCAATTGGTATCAATGCAAGGTTCCCTAGATTATCCTATCAATAACAGGGGTGTTCATACTTTTTATGGTGAGAACTATCATATCTAGAAGAATAAAATGTTTCCCTATCTTCTATTTCATGGAATTGAAGTTAAAGATGCAGTTATTGTTGGATCCCCACCCATAACTGAATACAGTCTTATGAATTTTAAAAATAAGAGAAATATGGAAGTTGATTTCAAAGATCAAAATTCCATTTTGATGTCTCCTTCAAAAAAATATCACACAAAGGTTATGGGAATCAAAAATGCCAAGGAAATGTAAAAGTTAAGGAGGACAAATTGAAAATCTAGAGGATGAAATTTGAAGATATCAAGATGGGTGAAGATGAAAATTTTGATGAATACTTCATAAGATTTAATGAAATTGTCAAAAATATTCAGGGATTTGGTAAAAAATGGACGATTCAACCATTTTCAAAAAAATGATGAGAATTTTTTCTGATAAGTTTGATCCTAAAGTTTCATATTTGTAAGATAGATATGATCTTACTCTAAATGAATTACATAACATACTCATTTTACATGAAATGTGAAAGATCCCAGTCTTCAAGAAAGAAGATCAAAGATGATATGGCTTTTAAGGCAATGAGAAATATCAAAATCAAAGACGATGAAATGTTAGAGTCAATTGAATCTGATGATGAAAATGAAGATGAATATTATAACAAAATAATTTCTATTATATAAAAAATATTAAATAAGGGAAAGTTTAAGGGTTAAGGTAAATTAACACCAAGGTTATACAACTTTAATTAAATTGGAAATTTGGAAGTAAATTGTTCTGAAAAGAAGACTATGGAACCTAAGACAGATGATGAAAAACCACAAAAAAAAAGAAATGGGGGAAGAGGTCAAAAGGAAAAACCAAATTTGATGGAAGTAAGAAGAAATTATTTAAAAGTAAAAGAATAAGTTTAGTGATAAAGGAATATAAATCTAACTCTAACTCAAGTATCCAATTAGAATATGAAATTTACTTCATGGTTCATGTGGAAAAAGGTTTTGACACCTCTGGAAGTAAGATGATGAAAATGAACGAACAAAGAAAGAGCACATGTTGAAGAATGAATTAGAATACTATCTAGAGAAAAACAAAAATTTCAATAAGGAAAAGAGGCTATTGTTGAAAGAAAAATAAAATACAACTAAGGAAAAGGAATAATGTTCAAATAAAGTTATTTTTCACATTGAAGAAATAAAAAGACACAATCTGAAAGTGGATGAAATGGAAAAGATGGAAAAGGAACAAGTATAAGAACTTGTTGTTAAAGAAGAAGAAAAGTCAAAGACTCAATATAATTTTCATGAAGCATATAATAACTTGAAAAGGATTTGAGAATATTTCATCAAGGTTGTTAAGATCAAGGTAGAATCATTACAAACTAGTGAAAAGAGGGGTTCAAAGAAGTAGGTTAATTCATCACTCTACAAATCTCAAAATAAATCTGTTATCTCTAACAATGCAGGTACAAAAATAATTTTTGGGCAAGTATAGAGCATGAAAAATAGTGGTAAATCATCTTTTTATTCAAATGAAGAAATAAATTTTTGAAGAATATTTCCCTAAAAAAGCAGAGACAATCTCAGTATATGGAAAGAAAAAAACAATCCTCAAGACAAGGCTATTATCAGTTGGTAAGATCAAGGTTCAGAGGTCATTGTTGGTGTTGTGGAGTGTTTGGGCACAAATCATATTTATAATGGCATAACACGTCCCTACTAGATATGAGATATGAACCAAGGGAGATATATTTTGAGAAAATAAGAGCAAATTTTCAAAGTAATCAATTAGTTATTAGGAATTCATTCTATCTTCCAACACAAAAAATTTGATTGTTCAGAAGATATATATGGAATAGATGATCAGTAAGCCCATATTTATGAAAAATGAATGATTATCATCCCTAAACAAACATTTAACATTGATAAAGGAAAGGTAGTTCAAAAAATTAATGAATAAATATCATGTTTTTCTAAAGTTTCTTTGAAATCTAGTAGAAAAACCAAGTCATGGATTGTAACGCCCCAAACCTAGATGCTCGGAGCTGGTGCATTTTATTATATTATCATGATTAAAAGGAATAAAATCCTGAAATAATGATAAATTTATTAGTCTTGAAGAACTAGATACATAAATTATTCCCTTATTATATTAGTAAAACATAAAACATAACAAAGGAAAATAATTTTCATCCTTGAAGTCATTCAAAAATTTCATCTTCATTACCTAGGGGAAAAAATAAAAGGGTGGGTTCAAATTATCAGTAAGGGAAAGTAAAGAGGAATAAATAATTAATTGAGGAGAATAAATCAACATGGAAAGGTAAATAACTGATAACACATGCCATTCAAATAACTAGATAAGGCATAATCAATATGGAAAGACAAATAACTGAAACACATGCCATTTAATTGATGAATTGAGAATGAAATGAATCCATAAATATGTCAATAAAAAATATAATGGATAAATAATAACTTAAATGAATGTAATTATTAATTATTGGACATCATTTATTTGACACATGAACCACTACCATCAAGACCTTTTACAAGATGGTTTAATTTTGTGGGTAGAAACCTGTATATTTTGCTTGGAAACAAACTTGAGGGGTTTTTCACCAACTGATTTCATCTCATGAGACTATCAATTCATATAGGGTATTTAATTAACCGGTCCCCAACCCATGTCTTACATGTCCAAATCATTCCTCATATATTAAATAATCAATTTTAAAAGATATTTTTAAATCAAAGTGTCGCATACCACTTTGAAATATTTGAATCATAATCCCTATAAAATTAAATAATTATCAAATGAAACATTTAATATCATGAATATAAATAGATTCATGATATGATATACCAAAATGGGCAGTAGATACACCACATAAAAGAAGTAAGTGGTGAATATGACATTTATCTCAAAGATGTAAAAAATGAGATGAAAATCCCTTACCTCACACTTCCTTTTAAGTTGTAAGTGCTTTAAAATCCTGTATAATGGTTTAAAGCAAGTTCATAATTTATATAAAAACCTTATTAATATTTATTATATCATATATTATCTTATTGTATTATTTTATCACACTTTTGTTAATAATCTTTCAACATTTTCACTATTTTGAGTGTTAATTGCCTAGTTTCTTGAGTATGTTTTGACTTTTTATTTTTCATTCCAATTACTTAGATCATGATTTAATCATCTTAATAATATAAACCATGATTTAAATATAATATATATTCAGTATATATATATATATATATTTATAAAAACTCACAAAATTTTGAGATAAGAAATGAAATTCACCGTTTATGGAGATGGCATACCATACGTACGCATGAATACTACTTTCATTTCTTTTTCGTATTAAAATAATGAAATGTAAATGATATATGTGTATATTAAAATTCCAATATCACATATCACTATAAAAAGGGTAATTAGTAGTGGTCTAAACCATCACCTTTGGGTTTATAGGCGGTTATAAAACCCGCCGCATATTGCACGATCGCTAGTCATTTAGCGATAGTTTTAATTATTTCACAGTGGTTTTGTAAAGTGTTATTTTCGAAGAATTTAGTAGTGGTTACCTATTTATTTTGTAGTGATTTTTTAATTTTAAAAAATATCTAGGTAAAATATGAATAAAATATAAGAAAATTCCACTAAACATTTTTTACATAATTTATTTATCAGTGGTTACATAAAACCGCTGCTAAATCGACTCGAATGGATCGAAGGCCTTTTTTATTGATTTTTTGATAACCCCCCATTCAAGGGATGAGGGGGAACCCTTACAAGGCCCGTAGGCTCAGAGATTTCATGGCCCATAGTCTTATGAGATTACATGATCTGAAGGTCTTATGGAATTCAACCAGACTATCTACAAGGTACTGCCCCTCCCCAGCATTTACATCATGATAGTATCTCTCCACCTTTGCATGACCATCTGGATAGGATTTCCATGCAAGCACAGGCTGGTCCCGATGGAATATCCATACCCTCTTATTCTGAAAAATCCATTTAAATCTGCTATGGTGAGTGCACCTGCTCTAAATCCTCTTCTGGGGCTACTCCTTTTTTTTATAGTGTGTCTTGGGAAACTGCATGTGGCTCGAAGGCCTTGAGGTGGCCCGAAGGCCTTAAAGGTGGCCCAAAATCCCTACTGATCCAAAGGCCTGGGTGGCCCGAAATCCTTAAGGACTCCAAGCCCAAACCGGTGGCCCAATTTGAATAGTTCCAACTGCTACAGTACCGAACAGTACCTACTACAGTAACTGCTACAGTACCACACAATGTACAGTCTTCTACAGTGGCTATACAGTGTACAGTCTACTACAACACCCGCATAGTGTACATCACTGCTACAGTATTTCTATAGTGCCTGCTACAGTACAAAAAATATGCCTCTACCTAGTTTTGAACCTAGGTCTTGTGGATACACTTAAGGATACCTCACAAACTGGGCTGAGGCTCATGTGCAAAAACCACCGCTAAATTGAATTTATTTATTTTTTAATAAAAATTTATTAAAAAACTATAAATATAAAAAAATGACATATAATAAACTAAAACATAAATATATAATAAACTCATCATACATCCAAAGTCAAATACAAACATCCCGTTATAATAACCTCAATCTAAGTCAACCCATACATCTGTCAATATACATATAAAATATGTCCAAAAACAACCAAGGCCTAATATATATGCACATAATGACCTCCAACAAATCTTTTTTCTTCTACATCATGTCATAAACTGAAACTGTCCATGCCATCTCATCAACTGTAACAAAAAAGTAAACAAAAATTAAAACTACACATAATAAATCAAAATTACAGTAGAATAATTGATAAAATTTTAACATATCACAGGAACTAAGAATCATAACGAATTCCTTATAAAGAATTTCATGGATTGGAATGATCAACATCCTACCTACTTCTGACATCTTCCACCTACAATAAAAACTAGAACATTTAAGAAAAGAAATGTGAAAGAGAAGAGACACAAAATATATTCAGAATGCTACACATAAAATTTGTTATTTTTTTAATCAAACATAATAAATTTTAATAAAAAAAAAATAATATATAATGAAAAAAACTTTGAAAATATAAAAATACCTATTTAAGATAAGATTAAACACATGAAACTGAAAAGGAATAAGTAAATATTCTAATTTATTTTTAAAGCGATGTGCGGGGTGCTTGAAATTTATTTAATATATTTTTTAAATATTTTGATATCATAGCGTGTCCTATATTTAAAAAAAAACTAAGTGGTGATTGTCCCATAATTTCAAAAAAATCTAAGGTCGTTTTCTATTGTTTTGACCATTCCACGCATGTTTTCGTGTTTTAAAATACTAAAAACACGTTTACGACCATAATGGGAAAACCATCATTCAAAATGACGTGTCATCCATTCCTATATTTCCCAATTAAATATACAGTGGTTATTCTCTTATTTTAAGACAATATAACATAATTTTCCTATTTTTTACCATTCCATGCACATTTTAGTGGGTTGAAACACTAAAAATGCATTTATGAGCATAATGGGAAAACCATCATTAAAAATTATGTGTCGTCAGTTCCTACATTTCACAATTAAATTTATAGTGGTTTTCCCCTAACTTCAAGACAATTCAACATTGTTTTATGGTTTTGACCATTCTAGGAAAGTTTTTGTGTTTTAACACACTAAAAAAACATTTACAACCATAAAAAAAATAGTCATTCAGAATGAAGTGTCGTCAGTTACTACATTTCAAAATTAAATATACAGTGGTTTTACCCTAATTTCAGGAAAATCTGACATCATTTTCATAGTTTTGACAATTTCACGCACATTTTAGTGTTTTAAAACACTAAAAACATGTTTACGACCATAACAGGAAAACCGTCATTCAGAATGAATTTCTGTTAGTTCCTATATTTCACAATTAAATATATGGTAACATTCCCCTAATTTTAGGATAATTTGATGTCATTTCTCTGATTTTGACCATTCCATGCAAGTTTATTGCTTTAAAACACTAAAAAAACGATTAAGTCCATAGTGATCAAAACCTCATTCAAAATAATGTGACGTTAGTTCCTATATTTCAAAATTAAATATATGGTGGTTTTAACCATATTTCAAGACAATCTATCATCGTTTGTCTGGTTTTTACTGTTCCACACACGTTTTAGTGTTTTAAAACACTAAAAACTTGTTTATAAGAATAACAGAAAAACCGTCATTTGGAATGATGTGTCGTTAGTTCCTACATTTCACAATTAAATCTAAAGTGGTTGTCCCATGATTTCAGGAAAATCCAATATCGTTTTTCTAGTTTTGATTGTTCCACGCATGTTTTAGTGTTTTAAAACACTAAAAACGCGTTTACGACCATAATAGGAAAACTTTCATTCGTAATGATGTGATATTAGTCCCTAAATTTCACAATTAAATCTATGGTTGTTGTCCCATGATTTTAGGACAATTCTATTTTGTTTTTTTGGTTTTGACCATTCTATGCATGTTTTAATGTTTGAAAACACTAAAAATGCATTTACAATCATAACAGGAAAAACGTCATTCAGAATGACGTGCCATCGGTTCCTACATTTCACAATTAAATATATGGTAGTTTTATCTTAATTTCAGGATAATATGACATTTTTATCTTGTTTTGACCATTCCATGCATGTTTTAGTGTTTTAAAAAACTAAAAACGTGTTTATGACCATAATAGGAAAACCGTCATTTGGAATGATGTGTTTTCGGTTCCTAAATTTCAAAATTAAATCTACAGTAATTTTCCCTTAGTTTCAGAACAATCCTATGTTGTTTGTTTGGTTTTGACCGTTCCATAATCATTTTAGTGTTTTAAAACACTAAAAATGTGTTTACTTCCATAACGGGAAAACCTTCATTCGGAATGATATTATATTGGTTTCTACATTTCAAAATTAAATCTATGGAAATTTTACCCCGATTAAAGGACAATACAACATCATTTTTCTAGTTTTGATTGTTCCACACATGTTTTAGTGCTTTAAAACACTAAAAACACATTTACAACCATAACAGGGAAACCGTCATTTGGAATGATGTTCTGTCGGTTCCTATATTTCTAAATTAAATCTAAGGTTGGTTTACCTTGATTTAAGTACAATATGAAATAATTTGTCTAGTTTTAACCGTTCCACAGATGTTTTAGTGTTTAAAAACACTAAAAACACGTTTACGACCATAACAGGAAAATCGTTATTCGAAATGACGTTTCATTAGTTCCTAAATTTCAAAATTAAATATATAATGGTTTTCCTCTTATTTAATGATAATAAAATGTCTCTTGTCTAGTTTTGACCATTCCATGCACATTTTAGTGTTTTAAAACACTAAAAACATGTTTATGACCATAATGGGAAAACCGTTATTCAGAATGATGTGTCATCAGTTCCTACATTTCATAATTAAATATACAATCATTGTACCCTAAATTTAGGATAATCAATTATCATTTTCCAAGTTTTAACCATTCCATGCATGTTTTAGTGTTTTAAAATCCTAAAAAAACTTTTACTAAAATAACGGGAAAACCATCATTCATAATGATTTTCCATCAATTCCAATATTTAAAAATTTAATCTATGTTTTTTACCTTGATTTCAGGATAATATGGAATTATTTTCCTAGTTTTTACTGTTTCATGCACGTTTTAGTGCTTTACAACACTAAAAATGTGTTTACGACCATAATAGGGAAAACCATCATTTTGAATGATGTACCATTAGTTCCTACATTTCATAATTAAATATATGACCTTTGTACTATGATTTCAGGACAATCCAATGTTATTTTCCTAGTTTTGACTGTTCCATGCATGTTTTAGTGCTTTAAAACACTAAAAAAATGTTTTCAGTCATAACAGAAAAGCTATCATTTAGAATGATGTTCCATTGGTTACTAAATTTTAAAATTAAATCTACACTCATTTCCCCCTAATTTCAGGACAATCTAAAATCTTTTGGATGGTTCTGACTGTTCCACACATGTTTTAGTGCTTTAAAACACTAAAAATGCATTTATGACCATAAAAGGTAGACCGAAATTCAGAATGATGTGTTGTCAATTCCTAAATTTAAAAATTAAATATACGGTCATTGTACTATGATTTCAGGGAAATCTGATGTCTTTTTCTTGGTTTTTACCCCTTGACACATGTTTCTAAAACTTTGATATCTTTTAAAATTTATTATTAAGACATTAAAAGCACACCGCATGTTTAATAGGCATGTTTTTTTGCTTGTACATGTCATAAATAATTCAATACTAGGTTTTCTATAATTTCACATTAATACGAGATTATTTGTTATTTTTTTGATCATTAAACATGCATTTTAGTGTTTTAAAACACTAAAAATGTATTTACAGGCATTATAAGAAAACCATAACTCGGATTGATGTGGCGTCGATTCCTATATTTCACAAATCAATACGTGGTTGTTGTATTATAATAATTTTTTTAATAATTAAATATTTTTTTAAAATTATATTTTTTATAAATAATATATTATTAATAAAATCAATAAATTTTCACTATTTATAATAATAGCTTAATTAATTACTAAAATGTAGATTGGTTATTTTATATCTTTTAGTGCTCGAATTTGATTAAAGAAAGAAAATTTTATTTTCTAAACTGCTATGTATTTCATGGTCAATAATCATTTAGTGGAAATTTTTATAGTTGAGTGGTAGGTTTTATATGTGTTGTTTTTTGGGTACTTAGTAGTGGGTTTTTATTTATCAGGCAAGATTTTTTTAACAAAAAACAACAAAAAACAACATAGGAAAAGATAATATAACAATTTCTAAATTATTTAGAGGTGGTTATCAGGAACAATCACTAAATAGATAAAATACTTTTTTTCTACTGATGATTATCAGAAATTGAAACTACAGAGATTATGGATATTGTATATGTTCTTTACAAATGTGTGAATGATATATTGAATTTAGAATTTTCCTCACTAGGAAAATCTATAAGGTTGAAAATTTATTTGGGGATCATGTTGGTCATCCACTGAAATACAAAAACTAAATAATTTTGTATTTGTGACCACCGCCGATCTTCTGTTTTCCTATAATAATATTGTTCTTGCACCTTTTCTTTTAATATTGAAATTTCTCTTTGTGATTCTTAATCAAAGACACTACTAGAACCCCCACTAGGTGTAGTAGTTATAGATGATGCTTCCCTACCAAAGAAAGCTGAAGGAGTAGGCCCAAAACCTATCCCCCGTACACGTTCGGGATACTCCTTCCCTAAAACTATTCCAACTGCATTGTTTTGAGAAACTAATGCTGATTGTGAAGGGTTCTCATCCCAGGCTTCATGAATTTTAACATGTTAATACAAAAAATATTAACAATGTTTTTTTTAAAATATCTGAACTTCATAATGTTATCTAATTAATAAAAATTTCATTAGTATTTATTGTTATTTCAAAACTATAAAAACAAAAGATTGAAAATTATATTATAACAATAAAAAAGCCTTAAAACCAATTAATTGGGCCTGACTAGAAGTATCAAACGATGCCAAATTTACATTTTTTGATCCATGTAGTTGGCCCCATTTAATTGGGTTTAAGGATTGTTAGTTGTTATAATATATTTTTTATTGTTACGTTTTTATCGTAATGAAATAATAAAAAGTACTTACTCTAATGTATTTGGTAGGGTCATTTACAAAACTACCATCTGGTTTCCTATACACATCAAACCACATCTCTGTTCAACCAATAAATAGACCTAATTGATTATCCTTTATAAAAAAATTAAACAAGTTTGAAAAAACCTTGAGTTATAATAAAATGATATAAATAACATTGAATAAAATACAATCCAAAATTGTTCTTTTTCTCAAAAATCTCTGAGAACCTGCAATGTGAGGAATGACTTTCTTATCACGATTCATATATATTTTTTGATAATTACTAAAAAAATAGCAACATTAATAAAAATTAAAATTTTATTGTGTTTATGTTAATAAGATACTATAAAATATGAAATTAACTCATGAGATGAATCTCTATTGATATCAAAAAAGAGCTTCCATTGATCATGAGAAATGCCTTCAGACACTTTATCATACATTTTTCATGAGATCAAAGAATATTCATTAAACTCATGCCTTAATATCCATTTAAAATCTCTCCATTTATTACCCAAAATTTTCAAAGTCTATGGGCATGAAACGGAGTCAGGGAGATCAAGATGAAAAAACACCTAGAAATAAAAAACATAACACTTTATCAATATATGAAAAAATTGTACTCATGTAATTTAAATTAGTTGTTAAGGAATATTAAATTAATATTACCTTTACTTGTGTATCAAAGACCTCGTTTTTACAAGCTGTAGGAATATGCCTCTAATATTTATAATTAATGGGAAATATCAACGTCTCACAAGCAAGCTGCCCAATAATCTACATGTAGATTTTGGAAGAAGCACCAGTAGGCACCCCAAAGTCATCAAATGGAATGATAATATTGAATTCCTTTAGGTACCATACATCTTATGTGTTCAAACTTATATGCCTTATACGGTTGTCTTCATCAGTTTTACAAATTCTTTAAACAATTAATAAAATATAATTTATTTTTGAAAAATGACATACATACCAGAAATGGTAACTCATAAAATCCCCTATATGGATGGGTGAATAACTAATCCATCACCAAATGTGAATTAGGTGGTGGGATACCAACGAAATCTGGGAAAACGGATAGCTCTCTAGAAGTCTCTGGCACAACATATTCATTAGCATCCAAAAAAGATGATGGTAGTGGTGGTGTACTCCAAGATGTTGATCGGTTAGGATCCTGATTTTTTTCTTGTAATTCCCGAATTTCAAATGATTAAAGACCATATTATTAAAAAGTTATGTTATATAAAATTGATCAAAATGATTGGAAAATTTTTTGTTTAAAAAATGAATGTTTTTTATAAACCATTTTTAATAGAGTTTTGATGGATTCTCATAGAATTGTGAAGTATAAAAAAGAATCTTTAAAGAACTTTATTACTTGTGTGAAATTGATAAATATTCAAAAAAATGGGTGAATCATATAGTACGAATCACTATTATATTTCAATATATTATTTTAATATTATATATATCGAACACAACATTATAATCATAACTGAATTCTAGGGTATTTATTAGAGTCCTATATCATATCATACAATAGATCTGTGATATAGTTTATGTAATATAATATTGAAATTCATATTTCCATATTAGTTATTATTCCAATATTAATCATTATAATGATTCATATATTTATTAATAACAAATATATAATCATAAGAATTTTTATAAATTATTATATAAAAACATCCATAAATTTTGGTTTCTACAAATTAGATGCATCTCTTAGGAAATGTTATTTAATGAAGTAATTTAAAATAAATAATGTGATCCATATATGTTTGTAGCTACCGAACCTATCTGATGCAATTAGAATAAAACCCATCTCACTGGTTTCACTCTTGGTCTGGTGGTGTGCTAACTGTTCTAGCCCAAGCCCACCTAAAATAGGATAGGGGTTGATGACTAGAACCAATAAGGAAAATATATATAAGAGACCTTAACCTATAGAAACCTATAGCTAATAAGAAACAAAAATACAAAATACAAAATCAACAACCACCATCAATAAATAGGTAACCAATTTTATAACAAATTTATGCATGCAAAAATAATTATTGAATACAATGACACATATACAACCACCCAAGTAAAATATATATGGATAATGAAATGTTACTGGATATTATAGAATTAAAAAATTTAATGATACCAATTTAATACAAATTTACTACCAAGGAGGGGAACCGATCTGGGGTGAGGGAGGTTGGAGGGGGTGGGTTCCTATCACCGATGATCCATCTAGAGAGGATGTTAGAGGGGGGAGGTCCACATGGGGGGTGGGTGGGTTCTCATTGCCGACGAGCCGACCAGAGAGGTGGTCATAGGAGGGGGGGTCATAGAGGTCGGAGGTCATGGGCTTGGGGTCACCACCAATGAGAGGATAGGAGGGGGGGGGGTGGAGGGAAAGGGGTTCGTAGGCTCGGGATCTCCACCAGGGAGAGGAGGAGGGGTGTTGGGAAAGGGGTTCACAGGCTCAGGGTCGCCACTAGCGAGAGGAGAGGAGGTCGAGGGAGCTGGGGGGAGTTCAGGGTCGCACAAAGGGAGTAGGGGAGGGTGAGGGATTAGGGTTTTTTTAAACCTTTATCAGAGGTTTAATTAAAACCACTTATAATTGAAAACATAAAAAATATCATGGAAATTTCATGAAACCACCACAATATTATATATTTTTTAAACTGGTTTTATTTTGCGGTGGTTACTCGAACCGCCGTGAATAAACCGCTGCGAATAAACCACCCCTAACAATATCTTTTCTTATAGTGTGTATTTAATATATAACATATATGTTTATTAAAACCATCCTTTATAATTTCTATGTATAGTGTGAATGAATCACATCGCTTTGAGGAGGCGGTAGTCTATACTTTCATAAATGATGTTATCGTATTTAAAAAAAAGGAAAGCATGAAGATATGTGATATATAAAAATTCAAGAAGAATTAAAATAACATAAATATCATATATATCATATAAAAATAGTGTATCAATCATAATTAACAACCATGAGAAGTGGTAAAGGAAAAATGAATAACATTGTTTCATGAGGCGGTAGTTCACTTTACACGAACGGTAAATTTGTTACCCATTTGATGGAAGTGTGTGTAGGTGTAGGTAAAGCCCTTAACATAAACAAATCTTGTTATATTTAGGATATTGATGTTATTATATAATCATGGAATAATAAGAAACGATGGAGTAAGAAAATAAATAAAACTAAAGTGACCATTGAAGATTGTTACCTCTTATTTGGGCAATTCCTTTTGGTTTATACGAAAATTCTTCCTTGGTTTATTTTCTTCCCAAATAGAGGTTTCTAGGATGAGGGGAGGGAAGTTAGGAGCTTATTTGGATATTTTTTGGCCAATTTATAAGGTTAAAAGTGGTGTGTGGAAGTGAGGGAATATGTGACCTTTTATAATTGAGGTAATGGACACTTTTGGAAACTCTCAAAATATTAAATTAATATTAAATTAATTTTAAATTAAAAATGGATCCAAAATGATTTATTTAGAAGATAAGATGAGTATGGGTTGAAATACTTATAATAAATATTTTTTAGACATGTTTAGGTCACATTATTACCCTTATATTTTAGCTTTAACCCTTAGTTAAACCCTTTAACTCTTATTATGAAAAACTTGGTTTTTACACTTAAGGGTTAATATAGTTATTATAAGATGCCAAACAAACCGTAAACGAGTCATGAAAGAAAATTTAAACTTTATATAAATAAGTTGGTTTAAGTTTATATTTTTATGAATTTTATATCATTTAATATAATATTATTTATTTTAGAATATCATTAATGTCAATTTTGACACTATTAATTTCTTGACTTTTTAAAAAATATCAATACAAAATATTACTTAAAAAAAAACCTTTAATACATCATTAATATGTATAGGTCATATATATAAGTTGTGGAGGTCATTAATTATATCAAATTATATTTATTATAATATTTTTAATAACATTTATTTGATATTCCCATTAATTAAACAGTTACTGCATCATTATTTTGAAAGACTTTAATCTAATTATTTTTCCCCTAAAACTTAAAAAAATTATCATTATGAATATAAATATTTTATCTTTACAATAATTATTTATAATCAAAAATATCACCTATATAACCATATATTAAAAATATTTCACTTGATAAAAATAAGTGTGACAAAATTGACTTTTCTTTGAATATAATATTATAAATGTCATACTCTCATCCAAGTGGATTCCAAATGTTATAATTTTAGCCCAAGGATTATTTTGGTAAGAAAAACTCATCCAATGAAATTAGGACAAGTGTTAGTTCAATTTTATAGTCTTTATAATATTATTTTTATCCATAATTACCTGATTTACCCTTAACTGTGGTAATTAAAATATTACTAATTTTACTATTCATATACCCAAAAATAAAATAAAAATATTTACATAATTTTTACCCACTGATTTCAAATGTGGATTCTATATTTAAAAATTAAAATCCTAGAATTTTCATTAATTAATTTAAAATTAATGTCATTGACAGAACGAGAAAATGAGTTTTTAAAGTGAAAACGTTCAAAGATTGAAAATTTTTTATATCCAAATTCAATGTAAAATTGATTCCAATGATCTAAATTAGATTAAATTATAAAAAATTGATATAATTATACTTTAAAACCCATCAAAAATATAATTTATCACTGTTAATTATTTATATGAAAAAAGTTATTTTCAATTAAAATACAATATTTTATTATTATTCATTAAAACAAGAAACTTATCAGAAAAATAGAAAAAATTCAACCAAAGTAAATTTTTATATTCCTATTTAAAATAAGAATTTTATTTTTTCAAATAAAATATATAAAAGTGTCAAATTTTTTATTTTAAATAGATTCTCTATTAAAAGGTGGTAAAACTACCATTAAAAAAATATAGCATTTTAGTGCATAAATTTGGATTCATTCTTATCTTATGCCTATAAAATCATTTGAATGAATGTAATTTTTTTTATTAAATATATAATATATAAATTTTATAACATGGTTAATATTATTTATTCCTTCCAATTTAACAACTAGGTTAAAATTTCATTTTAAATAATAATATTTATAGTATATTTTTTTGGTTTAAAGATATTTTCCCTAGAGTTTAAGAATTCATTTACTTCATAGAATAAGAACATAAGAAAACATACTTACTTAACAGGTAGATTTTCATCCTTTAATCTATTTCCACCACAAATTCATATTTTTCTCCAAACCATGAGTATTTGAGATGAAATTTTCATGCCATAATATTTCAAATCAAATTATACAAATAAAAAAAATCCATATAAGTATAACTATATATTCCTTCCGTCTTTATACATTAACCAAAACCAAAATGGTTAGGATAAGATAAGATAATTCCCTAAAAATAATCTTTAAAATTCATAAGTAAAACCCAAAATTTCAATATAGATCATTTATAAAATAACTATCCTTCCAAAAAAAATATTCTAGACTAATATTGAAACCCAAATATCAGAAGGATTTTATCGTATAGTCTTCCAAATAACATCAATCACTCTTAATATCTTATACCAAAAATTTAATTCCCTAAATCTCATAATCTCCAAGGTTTGAGAATCATTTCCATAAATAACCTGAATCACCATAAGTCCATAATAAAATCATATTTTACTCCAAAATATAATTTCTTATGTTTACCTTAATCTTATAGGATTTAAAAAATAGTGAACTTCTTCCAAAATTACACTAATTACTTAATCACTAAATCATTTTACAATCCTAATGTTTTCTATTTAATAAAAAAAATTCCCCTAAAATCAAAATAACCTTATCTATTATATATTTTAACTAACTAAATAAAATTCATGTTAACTAGGACTTAATGTAGGCCAGTGGTATGAGTTTCACCCTTGTTTCCCTTTGTTTGTGGGTTCAAACCCCATGTCCTTTCCAGATGCAATGAGTTGTCACTCATTCTGTAGGTTTTCCTTTTTTATAAAACTATATTAATATAACTTCCAAAATAAATTTGATATAAATCCTTAAAATAAATCTAATTACTAAATATTCTTTTAACTAAAGTTTTTAATACAACCCCAGTACATAAATACTTCATCCATTTATTTCCACGTAGGCCCTTCCTTGGTCTAGAGTTTATCCTATAAAAGAGGCAATTTCCTAAAACCAAAAACCATAGTGTGATCATCAATTATCATATTGAAGAAACCATATAATAATTTTTATGATGTATAAATATCGACACATTATTTTCAATATAAGTCACCTCAGGTTTAACCTAGGCCATTCATTGTCATTATCTATTAAAATCCCTCATAATAGTTTGTAAGAAAAATGTGAATTATCCTAAGAATATCCCTAGGGAATGTCAAATTAGGTGCATAGTAAGGCCTGTTGTAGTGTACCAAGTTATGCTAAGTCCGACCTGACGAACCTTTTTAGAGTTGTTACCCCTAGGTACATATGTGCTATGTAACGACCCGAAATTTTGAATAAATCTTGTTTCCTAATTTTTGTGTGTTATTTTATTTTTGATACTCAAAAAAACTGTTTCATTTGATTACATGAGTATAATTAAAATGAGACCGTTGGGTTTTGACTGTTATATGACCATTGGTCAATGTGACCGCTGTAAACTAAACGTTTCGATTATTGTCTCTAAATACAAGTAATCTTGGTTAATTAATATAGAAAGAAGATTCGATGGCCTCACCCAGTAGTCTTGGACCGATCAAAGCCCATCTAACAGAACTTGGGAAGGAGGTAGCACCACTGGGCTTTTCTCTGGACCAAACCCAAGCTGAACTTCATCGTGTAAAGCTAGAACGGGATTGCCTCCACGAGAAGTTCAAACTGATAGAAATGACTACCCGTGCGATGTTGGCCGAGCCTCCCTCAGATTCTCTCACCTTAGCACACCTTACACTTAGGTCCTATGCTGGTGTGATAAGGGGCTATGTAAGGAGACCATAACTACCTTGTGTAATCCTTTGTTCTAAATAAAAAATTGGGATTTCTTCTTATGATGAAGTTTATGAATTTTCAAATGACCGGATAAATATAGTATGCATATTTTTGATGAATTTTAGAAAAAAGAGATTTTAAAAATGTTTATGTAAACCTTAAATAATTAAAAATGTGTAATGATTTTCAAAAAATGGTCTTCTACAATTATGTTCATTACGAAATTTAGAGTCTAATAAGATCAACTTGATTTTTGATGAATAGTAAATTATGAATAGTGATTTTACGCTTAGGATTAGTAATGTGGCCAAATGGATTAGTAATTTCACACAAAGAAAGTTTTAATATAATTTAGACACCTTAATTAAGTAATGAGATTCAATAAAATGGGTAAATAATGGTTTCATAAATTATTAGTCAAGTATTAGTTTTTTTAAGGTGAATAGTTTTTTTAATTAAAAATTTAATTAAAAATAATTAGAAAATTATTTTTATAAAATGGACTTTATTTTTGAACTCAGAGCATTGATATTATGTTATGGTAATTTTTGGGGATTTTTCTAAAAAAAATGAATTCTCGATGAATAGTGATTTTATTTAAAAATTAAATTAAAAATATTTAGAAAATTATTTTTATAAAATAGAGTTCATAAATGTAATTAGAGCATCTATATTTGGTTAAGGTGAGATTTTGGGTTTTTTCTGAGAGAGATGAATTTTCAGTGAATAGTAAAAAAAGCAGTTTTAGGGTTTCAGTATGTTTAATGACATCATAGCTGTGTCATGATGATTTCATGAGATATTTTAAGGGTTGGCCGGCCAAAGGTGATGAATTATTGTATTGGGGGCCCCATGTGGCCTAAATCCATGGTAAATTCCATGGGAGAGCACATGGTTTTGAGAAAAGAACTTGTGAGGTGTCCCTTGGCCATTAATGCCTTGTCCCCTCACTTTTCCTATAAATACCCACCCTTTCCTCCTTTAGTTTTCACTCCCAACTCCCCCCCAACGAAGTTATGGTCTCTTTACCTCCCAAGGAGTACTCCCAAGGTGCCCCCAAGTCCTCAAGGTCCAAACCTTTGAGTTTTAAGAGTTACGTTTTAAGGTAAGGGATCCGACCCTCTCTCTTTCTTTTCAGGTAATCTCTTTTATGTCATTCCTTTTATGCTCCATGTTCTTATGTGGGAGGATGTTCTTTTATATTCCTCTTACTGCCCTTTTAATTTTTATATGATGAGAGATCCCCTCTTACTCTCATCATTTCGTTTTATGAAAGTTTAAGTGACGCCGTTAGGCTGCCGAGTTTTTAAGGGATTCTTTCACCATTCTCATTTTTCAAGTTCTATTTTCATGTAAAGTCTTTCAAGTTCCTTTTTATTATGTTGGGGTATGATCTCTATATCTATCATACTAATCTCTTATTATCATATGATGAGAGACCCTATTTTATCTTTTCAAATCATTTTTATTGAAGTTTAAGTGACGCCGTTAGGCTGCCGAATTTTTTATAAGAGAAATCTTATTTTTGTCTTACTTTCATGTTCTTCATTTCATATGGTAAATCTTTCAAATTTCATTACCATGTTCATATATCCTTCATATTATGTCCCTATACTGTTTTATGGGTCATTTATGAATGTTTGACCCATGTCCCCTCTCTTTTCAATGTTTTCTAAAACCCCGAAACGTAGCCGTTATGCTTCAGAATTTTCGTCTCAAAATGCCTCTCTCTTTTTTCAAAATTATTTTATGTTATTAAGTGAATAGTCAAAGCTATTATTTCTACTGGGATATTCAAATATATATCAAAATGTTCTATTTTAAATTCTGGGATTTACATACATGAAACTCACTTTCCCTTTCCGTGGGTTTAAAGTGACATAAAGATCATGTCTTTAAAGTAGTTTTTAAAATGTTATGATTATGAAATGAAACCCATTTCTTTTATGCTATATGGGTTGTTTATGAAATGATTTATGATGATATATGTGGCTCAAATGATAATAAATACATGTAAAGGGTGTGCCCAGATAGCACTCCAATGCATTGGGTAAAGACTTAATCTCTAGAGATGACTTTTTAGACTGATACCTTGGTGAATAACCTTGGTAATTTTTAATGACACCTTGGGGATGAACCTTGGTGAAACGAAATGATTGTCAATATTAAATGTTTCAGCCACACCTTCAAGTTATGAAAAATGTTATTTTTTTATGAAATTCCTCATGATTTATTTCTCATGCCTTAAAGTTCTTTTCATGACCTTATTGAAGTATCTCAAGTTCACATGTAAAATGTTTCTCTTGTTTCCCTTACTGGGCCTTCTGATCACCCTTTCTTTTGATGTATTTCCCCAGGTTATGAGATGCAGTAATGAACCTAGGATGAACTTAAAGATAATCCTTTCAAGTGTTTAAGAAGAATGTTTTATGTTGTTTTCATTTATTATGTTCCTAGTTTCCAAGACACTAAACCTTAAAGATCCTCAGTTTGGTGTAATGTAATGAAAGTTTATGTTATAAAAAGACGAGATGCTATAGTTGGTATCAGAGGATGGTTTAGTTATTTGTGGAAATTAGGATATGAAAACTTTAGGAAGAAACCTATAGAAAAGTTTAAGTATAGAAAATATTCCTGGTATTTTGGTGAGTATTGAGTAAGGGGTTTCCAAGCAAATACATCCCTGTCTAGATATGAGCAGGTAGAGGTGGCTCTGGCACAGATGTACATAGGGGTAAAACCCGAAAACACCGCTTTGAGCTAGAATCGAACGGGAACTGGTACACGACAACGGGCCTTGCTTCACTCTTGGTTACGAAACTCCTGGGGGATATGCTTTGGTAAATTCATAAGCTTAGTATGAACCATATTAAAGGAACAAAGATAAAATAAAATAAAGATTTACATAAGGATATATGATCATGGATAACCTAGTTTGAAACCTAGGGGATCACAAGTTAGGGTATACTTTTCTTCTACAAGTTATCCTTATATGATTTATGTTCCTTTTCATGATTATTGGCTAAGTATTTAAGGCCCTAATTATACGTTCTTTTCTTAGTTAATGGCGGGAAATGAAAGAGCATGTCCCAACAACCAATGTGATAGGAAATGTGACGATTTCCCTATTAATGTGATAGAGATGATGAGAGATCAAGTTGAACATATTGTGATTTTGGTAAACCAGCTATCAAAAATCACAATTAATAATTGGTACCTAGTTGAATGCCCAAATTCATCAAGGAAGAAGAAGACAAAGTCTCGAGGATGTTAATCTGATAAAGTTGATAAGGGAAAGAAGACCCAATTTATTTTTTGAAAAAAGTGTGGGAAGAGTCACCAAGGAGAATGTCACAATGTAACCGGGAGATGTTTTGAGTGCGGGAAGATATGGCATAAAGTATCCAATTGCTTTAAAAAAATGGATAATGTGATGAATGAAGATAAGGTTCGATCTAATGTACCTTATACATTTCGATGTCATAAATGTGGAGAAGTTAGACATTATCCAAGGCAATTATCTCTTGTAATGGGTGAGAAGCATGATGAGCATCAACAATCTTAGAGGAAAAGGGAACAATGCAAGTCCTATGCTGAGATGGATCATGATGACTGAAGTACATGTAACTTCTTCTCAATAATTGTCTATGTCATGTTGAATTTCAGTTCGTGCTCTATGAGCATATCTTTTATGTTTTCTAAGATCATCGTGTCACTACCTAAGATGATTTCATATCATTAAGGAAGACATCTATTGTTATGTACCACATGTTTATATAGTGAAGCTGTTCTTCTTAAAAAAAGGGGGTGATTAGGGGATTAAAAGATGATTATTATTTTGGAAGACGTTCACTATTTTGGGAACCCTATTTGATCGAGGTAAATAGATTACTACGGTGTTTTCTTTGAGGAGTAATGGTTGACTTATATTTTTAAGAATCAATGAATTTAAGGTGAACTTATGGTATTATAGGTTACTTATGGAAATGATTGACCTATCTTGGGGGAATATATGTTTAGGTTAGTTACTTTTGTTATAAGATGTTAGGAGTAGTTTATGTTGTTTGGAGATGAATGATGAAGTTTATTTTGGAAGACTATGTAATCAAGTATTTGGGTTTCAATCTTAGTTTGGTTTATTTTGATGAATTTTAAGGACCGTTATTTATGGAATAGTCTATGATGAACTCTGGTTAGTACCGTGTAACTTTGAAGATTTAAAAGTAGTTTCACTTCCTATGGGATTCTTTCTTTTTGAAGAGTTGTTTTATATTACCCTTTATATTTTTGGGATAATGTTTAAAGATAGAAGAAATTTATAGTTAATCTTTTGTGGATTACGTGACTCTCTAGAAGATGATTCTTGTGCTTTTGATGAGACCAAGTGTTTTTGAATTCTCATCATTTTGGGAAAATATTAGTTTTGATAGAGGATTATTAAAGGATGAAACTATACTTGAAGGTAGGTATATTTTCTTATGTTTTTGTTCTATGTAGTAAATGAATTCCTCAAAATTATGAAAATGAACGTAAAACAAAAACTTTGTTGGTTTACGTTTCCTACTAGGTAATCAAAGACCGTTTACACACATCGTAAGTTTGGGATTTTCTTATGGTTAACTTTCTCCTAATCATGTTTTCTATCAATCTCTCCCAGAACTTGACCCTTTGTTTTTTTTCTTCCATATCCATGTTTTCCTCCATGGAATCCTAGTATGGGTTAACTCGGGTGACCTTTGTACTTCCCTTTCTTTCTTTTAAAGTAATAGTTTTTCTGACTCCTTTTCTGATGTGAGAATTTAAATGAAATTTCAAAACCCAATTTTTAAAAATTGCGAGGACGCAATTTCATAAGGGGGGAAGATTGTAACGACCTGAAATTTTGAATAAATCTTGTTTCCTAATTTTTGTGTGTTATTTTATTTTTGATACTCAACAAAACTATTTCATTTGATAACATGAGTATAATTAAAATGAGACCGTTGGGTTTTGACTGTTATATGACCATTGGTCAATGTGACCGCTGTAAAGTAAACGTTTGGATTATTGTCTCTAAATACAAGTAATATTGGTTAATTAATATAGAAATAAGATTCGATGGCCTCACCCAGTAGTCTTGGACCGATCTAAGCCCATCTAACAGAACTTGGGAAGGAGGTAGCACCACTGGGCTTTGCTCTGGACCAAACCCAAGCTGAACTTCATCGTGTGAAGCTAGAACAGGATCGCCTCCACGAGAAGTTCAAACTGATAGAAATTACTACCCGTGCGATGTTGGCCGATCCTCCCACAGATTCTCTCGCCTTAGCACACCTTACACTTAGGTCCTATGCTGGTGTGATAAGGGGCTATGTAAGGAGACCGTAACTTCCTTGTGTAATCCTTTTTTCTAAATAAAAAATTGGGATTTCTTCTTATGATGAAGTTTATGAATTTTCAAATGACCGGATAAATATAGTATGCATATTTTTGATGAATTTTAGAAAAAAAGAGATTTTAAAAATGTTTATGTAAAACTTAAATAATTAAAAATGTGTAATGATTTTTAAAAAATGGTCTTCTACAATTATGTTCAGTACGAAATTTAGAGTCTAATAAGATCAACTTGATTTTTGATGAATAGTAAATTATGAATAGTGATTTTATGCTTAGGATTAGTAATGTGACCAAATGGATTAGTAATTTCACTCAAAGAAAGTTTTAATATAATTTAGACACCTTGATTAAGTAATGAGATTCAATAAAATGGGTAAATAACGGTTTCATAAATTATTAGTCAAGTATTAGTTTTTTTCAGGTGAATAGTTTTTTTAATTAAAAATATAATTAAAAATAATTAGAAAATTATTTTTATAAAATGGACTTTATTTTTGAACTCAGAGCATCGATATTATGTTATGGTAATTTTTGGGGATTTTTCTAAAAAAAATGAATTCTCGATGAATAGTGCTTTTATTTAAAAATTAAATTAAAAATATTTAGAAAATTATTTTTATAAAATAGAGTTCATAAATGTAATTATAGCATCGATATTTGGCTAAGGTGAGATTTTGGGTTTTTTCTGAGAGAGATGAATTTTCAGTGAATAGTAAAAAAAGCAGTTTTAGGGTTTCAGTATGTTTAATGACATCATAGCTATGTCATGATGATGTCATGAGATATTTTATGGATTGGACGGACAAAGGTGATGAATTATTGTATTGGGGGCCCCATGTGGCCTAACTCCATGGTAAATGCCATGGGAGAGCACATGGTTTTGAGAAAAACACTTGTGAGGTGTCCCTTGGCCATTAATGCCTTGTCCCCTCACTTTCCCTATAAATACCCACCCTTTCCTCCTTTAGTTTTCAATCCCAACTCTCCCCCAACGAAGTTCTGGTCTCCTTATCTCCCAAGGAGTCCTCCCAAGGTGCCCCCAAGCCCTCAAGGTCCAAACCTTTGAGTTTTAAGAGTTATGTTTTAAGGTAAGGGATCCGACCCTCTCTCTTTCTTTTCAAGTAATCTCTTTTATGTCATTCCTTTTATGCTCCATGTTCTTATGTGGGAGGATGTTATTTTATATTCCTCTTACTTCCCTTTTCATTTTTATATGATGAGAGATCCCCTCTTACTCTCATCATTTCGTTTTATGAATGTTTAAGTGATGCCGTTAGGCTCTCGAATTTTTAAGGGATTCTTTCACCCTTCTCATTTTTCAAGTTCTATTTTCATGTCAAGTATTTCAATTTCCTCTTTATTATGTTGGGGTATGATCTCTATATATATCATACTGATCTCTTATGATCATATTATGAGAGACCCTATTTGATCTTGTCAAATCATTTTTATTGAAGTTTAAGTGACGCCGTTAGGCTGCCGAATTTTTTATAAGAGAAATCTTATTTTTGTCTTACTTTCATGTTCTTCATTTCATATGGTACATATTTAAAATTTCATTACCATGTTCATATATCCTTCATATTTTTTTCCTATACTGTTTTATGGGTCATTTATGAATGTTTGACCCATGTCCCCTCTCTTTTCAAAGTTTTCTAAAACCCCGAAACGTAGCCGTTGTGCTGCAGAATTTTCGTCTCAAAATGCCTCTCTCTTTTCTCAAAATTATTTTATGTTATTAAGTGAATACTCAAAGATATTATTTCTACAGGGGTATTCACATATATATCAAAATGTTCTATTTTAAATTCTGGGATTTACATACATGAAACTCACTTTCCCTTTCCGTGGGTTTAAAGTGACATAAAGATCATGTCTTTAAAGCAGTTTTTAAAACGTTATGATTATGAAATGAAACCCATTTCTTTTATGCTATATGGGTTGTTTATGAAATGATTTATGATGATATATATGGCTCACATGATGATAAAGACATGTCAAGGGTGCTCCCAGATAGCACTCCAATGCATTGGGTAAAGACTTAATCTCTAGAGATGACTTTTTAGACTAATACCTTGGTGAATAACCTTGGTAATTTTTAATGACACCTTGGGGATGGACCTTGGTGAAACGAAATGATTTTCAATATTAAATGTTGCAGCCACACCTTCAAGTTATGAAAAATGTTATTTTTATTATGAAATTCCTCATGATTTCTTTCTCATTCCTTAAAGTTCTTTTCGTGACCTTATTGAAGTATCTCAATTTCACATGTAAAATGTTTCTCTTGTTTCCCTTACTGGGCCTTCTGCTCACCCTTTCTTTTGATGTATGTCCCCAGGTTATGAGATGCAGTAATGAACCTAGTATGAACTTAAGGAGAAGCCTTTCAAGTGTTTAAGAAGAATGTTTTATGTTGTTTTCATGTATTATGTTCCTGGTTTCCAAGACACTAAACCTTAAGGATCCTCCGTTTTGTGTAATGTAATGAAAGTTTATGTTATAAAAATACGGGATGCTATATGCTATTACTAAACCCACTTGTAGTATCCAGACATAGATATATTGTTAGGAAAACCACACAATATCTATCTAACTGAAATATTAGGATGTTCTTTTATTCTTATCCTAAAAGTATACATCAGGGTTATGTTCCCTAATATAAATTTTATAAATATAGTTTCCAAAGTTTCTACTAAACTTCCTCTCATACTAACTGTAATGCCTCGACCCTAGAAGCCTGGATCCAGTGCATTATTTTATTACATTATAATTATTGAAAACGATAAAATCTTAAAGGACTGATTAGTTTAGTATTCTTAAAGAACTAGATACATAAATGGTTCCCATATTATATTGGTAAAACATAAAACATAACAAAGGAAAATAATTTTCATCCTTGAACTCATTTAAAATTTTTATCTTCATAACCTAGGGAAAATAAAAAAATAAAAGGGTGAGATAAAATGCTCAATAAGGGTAAGTAAAGTAGAATAAATAATTAATTAAAGAGAATAAATCAACATGGAAAGGTAAAAAACTGATGACACACGCCATTCAAATAACTAGATATGGAAAAATTAATATGGAAAGGAAAATGACTGAAACACATGCCATTTAGTTAATGAAATTAGAATGAAATGCATCCATAAATATGTCAACACAAAATATCATGGATAAATAATAAATTAAAATAAGGCAATTCTTAATTATTGGACATCATATATTTGGCACATGAACCACTACTATTGAGACCTTTCACAAGATGGTTTAATTATATGGGTAGAAACCCATATATTCATCTTGGAAACAAACTCAAAGGGTTTTTTTCCAATTGATTTCATCTTCTGAGACTACCGATACATCGAGGTGATTTCATCAACTAGTCCCCAAAACATGTTTTACATGTCCAAAGCATTCCTCATATATTGAATAATCAATTTAAAAAGATATTTTTTAAATCAAAGTGTCCTATACCACTTTGAAATATTTGAATTATAAGCCCCATAAGATTAAATAATTATCAAATGAAAAATTGAATACCATGAAAAAAATAGATTCATGATGTGATATATCAAAAGGTTCAGTATATACACCACACAAAATAATTAAGTGGTGAATATGACATTTATCTCATAGATGTAAAAAGTGAGATGAAAATCCTTTACCTCACACTTTCTTTTTAGTTGTACATGATTTAACCTCATGTATAATGGTTCAAATAATATTATTAATTCATATCATATCTTTATTAATATTTATTATATCATATATGATATTGTTGTATTATTTTATCACCTGTTTGTTAACAATCTTTCAATATTTTCACTATTTTGAGTGTTAATTGCCTTGTTTCTCGAGCATGTTTTGACTTTTTATTTGTTGTTCCTATTACTTAGATCATGATTTAATCATCTAAAGAATATAAAAAACAATTTAAATATCATATATATTCATTAAATATATATATATTTATAATAATCCATAAAATATGGATATAGGAAATGAAATGCACCGTTCATGGAGACGATAAGACGTACGTACGCATGAACGCTACTTTTATTTCTTTTTCATATTAAAAGAATGAAAAGTAAATGATATATATGTATATTATAATTAAATTATCAGATATATATGTCATATATATCACATATTTTTATTAAAACCATCCTTTATATGTTCCATGTATAGTGTGAACAAATTACATCGCTTTGAGGAGGCGGAAGCCCACACTTCCATAAACAATGTTATCGTATTTACACAAAATGGAAAGCATAAAGATATGTGTTATATAAAAATTCAATAAGTATGAAGATAACATAAATATAATAAATATAATATAAAAATATCATGTCAATCATAATTACCAACCATGAAAAGTGGTAAAGGAAAAACAAACGACATCATTTTGCGATGCGGTAGTTCGCCATACACGAATGGTAAATTCATTACCCATTTGATGGAAGTGTGTGTAGGTTTAGGTTGAAACCTTAACATAAAAATATATCAATATATTTATGATACTAGTGTTATTATATAAGCATGGATTAATAATAAATGAAGGAATGGGAAAAGAAATAAAACTAAAGTGACCGCTGAAGAACATTACATATTATTTGAGCAATTCCTGTTGGTTTATACCAAAATCATTCTTTGATTAGATTTATTCCAAAATTTAGGCTTCTAAGATGAGTGTAGGGAATTTTTAAGCTTATTTAGTTTGGGTTTGGTTGAGATAGAAGGCTTAAAGTGGTGTGAGGAAGTGAGGGAGGAGGTGGCCTTTTATATTGATGTAAGGGGCACTTTTGGAAACTATCAAAATATTAAATTAATATAAATTAATTTTCCTTAAAAAATGGATAAAAATTAATTTATTTAAAATTTAAGATGATTATGGGAAGAAATAATCTCAACCAATATTTTTTAGACATGTTTAGGTCACATTATTACCCTTGTCTTTTATCTTTAACCCTTAATTAAACCCTTTAACTCTTACCGTGACAACTTGGTTTTTACACTTGAAGGGTTAATATAGTTAATAAAAGATACAAAAATAACCATAAATTATTCATGGATTAAAATTTGAACTTCATCCCGATCATTTGCACAAATTTTTATATTTTTATGAATTTTGTATCATTTAATAAAATATTATTTATTTCAGATTATCATTAATGTCAATTTTGAAACTATTCATTTCTTGAATTTTTAAAACTATTTAAATAATTTTTAATCACTAATTCAAAAAGTTTAATCCCTTTTCAAAATTAAAAACATAGAAGTTGTAGTAATTAATTTAAAATTAATCCCATTGACAGAATGTGAAAACGAGTTTTTAAAGTGAAAACCTTCAAAAGATTGAAATGTTTTTATATCCAAATTCATTATGAAATTGATTACAGTGACCTAAATTAGATTAAGTGATAAAAATTGATCTAATTATACTTTAAAACCAATCAAAAATATAATTTGACACTTGTTGAGCCCTCTGGAAGATTTTTGATTTCTTCATATGATTGCAGTTTTAATAATCACAAATCATCATTACTTAATCCGGTTAGATTTCTCATATACATAATCACAATCTTTTAGTGAATCTGTTTATATCGGTTGGATCATGTTTTTATCTGTGCTTGTTATTGATTTACAAGTATTCTGGAAGTCTTCTGGATCAAACAGACACTTTGTGTTCTGTTAAGTGAACGGTCGTACCGATCCATATCAAAAGTGAACGGTCGCACCGATCCATATCAAAAGTGAACGGTCGCACCGATCCATATCAAAAGACAACAGTCGCACCGATCCATATCAAAAGACAACGGTCGCACCAATGCTGATCATATGAGTCACCGAAGATGTCTCACCGATGCTGATCATTTGAATCGCCGAAGATGTCTCACCGATGCTGATCAAATGAGTCACCAAATATGTCTCACCGATGCTGATCAAATGAGTCACCGATCATGAAACACCGATGCTGATCAAATGAGTCACCGATCATGACACACCGATGCTGAACATATGAGTCACCGAAGATGTCTCACCGATGCTGATCAAATGAGTCACCGATCATGACACACCGATGCTGATCATCTGAGTCACCGAAGATGTCTCACCGATGCTGATCAAATGAGTCACTGATCATGACACACCGATGCTGACCATCTGAGTCACCGAAGATGTCTCACCTATGCTGATCAAATGAGTCACCGATCATGACACACCGATGCTGACCATATGAGTCACCGAAGATGTCTCACCGATGCTGATGCTGATGACCTACCGATCACTTGACTCACCGATAGTCATAAACAGCTGTTTGAATTTATTTATCTTTATTTAATCTAACCAGTGGTCATATTAGGTATATTTTAATGCTCTTTCATTTATTTAATGAAGGTTGTTGGATGTCAGGGAACCGTACCTCGTACCTGCAAAAATAAATCATTTCTTTTGCTGGAGCTCGTGCCATAAATACAAGAAGTACCTGTTGGTGCAAAGAGACGATGAGACACATATGAGTGCAAAGAGTGGTGGATGAGATAGTTGTGGAAGACACGAGAAGATCTCATACGAATATACATGCATGAACAAGAAGACACAGAAGCTCATACACACTCAAGATTACTCAAGAAGAGTTCTGTACATTCATGAGGACATTGAAGAACTTCATCGACTACATTTTTCACTATCTCTGAACCTAGATGCCAAGCAGACGACACTCTGTTTTTCAGAAAAAAACTAGAAGAGGACTCAGAACCATTTCTGATGAAACTCAAGGAGTCCAAAGCTTCACTGTAATCACTAGATCCATTTCTAAACTCTACATGTCTACTCTGTGATTCATTATTTTACATTTCGATCAGTGTGTATTATCTGCTATATTTAACACACACACTGTCTCCTGTACTTTAACTGGAGGATCTGTAAATCCTCAGAAAACTCTTTACATCTTTCATTTCCCACTGTAATAGTGGTAGAGGTCGTTTGTGACATGGACAACTGGTTGCTGTTGTTTTGTTTCCCACGAATAACAGTGGTAGAGGTCTTGGACCTGGACAGTTGTAAACTATTGTGAACCCCGATCCAGGGTGTGGATCAAATTTATATAAATTGTTGAGTGGACTAAGTCTCAGCTTGAGACTAAACCTCTTGGTTATATCTGTTGTGCTATTTCTTTAAAAGTTATTTTTTTATTCCGCTGCTAATTACTTTGAAACCAAAAATGTTTTAAAGTCACTTTGATAATTAAACTCGCAAGTGTTTATATTAGTTGTAAATCAGTAAGTTAGTTTCGAAAGTTAATCAACTCTTCTGTTTTGATTAACTGGGAAATAATAAATCCCTTGAGAACCCAACAGAACCTTTACTTTGATATAAATTCACTACAGTTTAATTCAGTATTTTATTTGGGGGGTTTTAAGACAAAGTTTTTAAACAGAAATTTTAATTAGAACTAAATTCACCCCCCTATTGAGTATCCACTCTGACCAACATTTGGTATCAGAGGATTTAAAATATTTTCTAAAGTACTATCTTTTTTAACTGTGATTTTAGTTGTATTTTAAAGTTCTTAAATTTTTTGTTATTTTTAAATTTTTATCTCTTTAAAATATTTGCTTTTAGTAAGCTATCATGGATAATAGACTTGAAGGTGTTGCTACCAATAGACCACTATTTTTCAATGGCACTAACTATTCTCAGTGGAAAATCAAGATGAAAATTCATGTAGAGAGCATGAGTTTTGATATTTGGACTGCTATAGAATCAGAATACAAAATTCCTACTACTGTTAGATCTACTTGGAATGAAGCTACTAAGGCTGACTACAATAATAATTGAAAAGCTATGAATTCCTTGTACTGTGCTTTAGGAGATGAGGAATTTAATATAATATCTGCCTTTAAAACTACTTATGAAATTTGGGATACCTTAGCCTTTTCTCATGAAGGAACAACTAATGTTAAGGAAATGAGATTGAATACTTATACTATTAAGTATGATAATTTTAAGATGAAGCCCGATGAACCCATTTCTGACATGTATCTCAGGTTTAATGAAATTTTCAACACAATGACTTCTCTGGGAAAGGATGTTCCATCAAAGGAACAAATTATGAGAATTCTGAGATGTCTACCTGAAAGATGGAGAGGAACTTCTGTCTCAATTAGAGAATCATGTGATATTTGTAAACTTCCAGTCAAGGAACTAATTGGAAAGTTGATGATGTATGAAGAGGAACTCAAGGTTAACAAATAAGAATAAGATGAACCTAGAAGGAAGTCTGTTTCTTTCAAGACTTCAACTTCAAAGAACAAGGATAAGGAGAAGCTCCAAGCTATAAATGAAAGTTCAAGATGTGAAGACAGTGAAAGTGCTTCTAATAGTGATGCTGAGATGGATCACATTGCCAGAAGGTTTAAGAAGTTTTATAGTAAGAAGAAGTTTTTCAGAAAATCAAATTATAAAGGTAAGTATGACAACAAGGGACATTGGAAAAAGGATTGGAAGAAATCTGACAAATAAGATGAAGTTGTCTGCTATGAGTGCAAAAGAAAGGGACACATAAAAACAGACTATCCAAAGTTGAAATACAAGAAGAAGTATGAATACAAGGACAATAAGTTTAAGAAATCCATGAAGGATACTTGGAGTGCTTCTGAGGATAGCTCCACTGAATCTGAAGTTTCTGAAACTGAACACAGAAATAAGGCAAACATGTGTTTTATGATAAACACTTCTGAGGTAACAGCTGAAACTCCTGCTTTAAATTATTATTATTCTGAAGATGATACTGACTCTGATAACATGTCAAAATATGAACTATTTGAATATTGTGATATGTTAGAAGAAACCTGTAATGAGCTGAAAGACAAATACAAAGGTTTAAAGAAACAATATGCTTTAACTGTTAAACATAAATCTGATCTTGATATTGAAATGGAAAAGAATGCTCAGTTGCTTAAAGAAAACACTGAACTGAAATTATCTAATGATCAACTCAAGAAAGACTTATAGAAATTTACCAATGGAAAAGATACTCTTACTCAGATGCTAGGTAAGCAAATATCACCTAGATACACTACTGGTATAGGATACCAACCTAGACAAAGGAAAATTACCAAAACTAAATTCATTCCTAAATCTGGACAGAATGTAGCTAGTTCTGGAACTTCATATGCTTCAACTAGTTATATTCATAGTTATGGATCCAATAAGGTTTATCTTTCAAAATATGTTGACTCTAGAAATCTTATGAGACCCATTAGACAAATATGGATACCTAAAGTTTTATTGGATAACCTGTCTGGACCCAAGAAGATCTGGGTACCAAAATCATTTCCTATCTAAATTTGTTTTGTAAGGAACCTTCTTAAAGAGATCCTGTAGAAAGACTTGGTATTTGGACAGTGGATGTTCAAGACATATGTCAGGATACTTCTCATGCTTTAAGAGTTTAGTAAAAGTTGATGGAGGCTTTGTCACTTTTGGTGATAACTCAAAAGGAAAAATCATCAACTTAGGCCAAATTGGTAACACTGACTCAATATTAATTTCTAAAGTTTTATTTGTTGATGGACTTAAATAAAAATTGTTAATTATTTCTCAGTTATGTGATGATGGTTTTTATGTTAAATTTGAAAATGATTCTTGCAATGTTTTTAATTTTAAAAATGTTTTAGTGTTTTCTGCTTTAAGAAATGAAAATGTTTATGCTGTTGATTTAAATTATTTAGCTAAGAAGAATATTAATTGTTTAAATGCTTTTCATAAAGAGTCTTGGCTTTAGCACAGAAGATTATGAAACTACAATGTGCATTCACTTAGAAAAATTTCTAGGAAGAACTTAGTTAGAGACCTACCCAAACTTGAATTTCCAGCAGACAAAGTTTGTAATCCCTGTCAAAAGGGAAAGCAACATAAAGTTTCTTTTAAATCAAAGAAAGAAGTTTCAACTTCTCAACCTCTCGAGTTGGTTCACATGGATTTATTTGGACCTTCTAGAGATTCTAGTTTAAATGGGAAGCACTATGTTTATGTTCTTGTAGATGACTTTTCTAGATATACTTGGGTATATTTTCTAGCTCACAAAAGTGAAGCTTGTTCTTGCTTTGTAAAATATTCCAAGTCTGTAGAGAACCTTAGTGGACTTAAAATTAAAACCCTGAGAAGTGATCATGACCGTGAGTTTGAAAATCATGAGTTTGAATCTTACTACTCACACAGTGGCTATAGTCACAATTTCTCTGCCCCTAGGACACCCCAACAGAATGGTGTAGTAGAAAGAAGGAATAGAACCCTGCAAGAAATTTCTAGGACTATGCTTAATGAGTATGACCTACCTATTTATTTTTGGGCTGAAGCTATAAATACAGCTTGTTATGTTATTAATAGAGTCTTGATCAGACCTATTCTTAAGAGGACCCCTTACAAGTTGTGGAACCATAGGAAACCTAAGGTTAACTACTTCAGAGTTTTTGGCTGCAAAGTCTTTATTCTTAATACTAAAGACAATCTTGACAAATTTTCATCCAAGAGTGATGAAGGAATTTTCCTAGGTTACTCTATTTCCAGTAAAGCCTATAGAGTTTTCAATAAGAGAACCAAATGTGTGAAAGAATCTGTTCACATCAAATTTGATGAAACTAATCCACATGAACCTAAGACCTCTATTGAAAATCTTGAAGATGATCTCTCTATTTTGAACCTTAATGATAAAGACAATGGACCTGTAGTTAAAACATCTAGTTCTGGAAATTTTCCAGAACCTTCTTCTGTTGAACCTCAACCTGTATATGAATCTGAAATCTCTATACCTACCTTTTCTAGACCAACTATAATTCTAAAGAACCATCCTTTAGATGCTGTTGTAGGTAATCTAGATAGAGGAACACAGACTAGAGCTTCTCTAAGAAATCAGGTTGAACATCAATCTTTTCTTTCACAGTTAGAACCTAAAAATATCAATGATGCTATCAATGATAAATTTTGGGTAATGGCTATGAAAGAAGAACTAAATCAATTTGAAAGAAAAAAAGTTTGGAAATTAGTAGAAAGACCTAAGGATACTATAACCATAGGCACAAAATGGGTGTTTAGAAACAAAGATGATGAATCTGGAAACATCATTAGAAACAAAGCTAGGCTAGTTGCACAAGGTTACAATCAAGAATAAAGAATTGACTATGAGGAAACCTTTGCACCTGTAGCTATATTAGAGGCTATTAGGATCTTACTTTCCTATTCATCACATCTGAATTTCAGGTTATATCAAATGGATGTGAAAAGTGCTTTTTCAAATGGTTTTATTGTTGAAGATGTTTTTGTAGAACAACTACCTGGTTTATCAAATCCTCATTTTCAAAATCATGTTTTTAAACTTTCTAAATCTTTATATGGTTTAAAACAAGCTCCAAGAGCTTGGTATGAAAGACTTTCAAACTTTCTTATTTCAAAAGTATTTACAAAAAAATAGCTGATCCCACTGTTTTTATAAAAAGGATTTCAAAAGATGTTTTAATAGTATAAATCTATGTTGATGATATTATTTTTGGATCTTCTAAAAATTCTTTATGTACTAATTTTTCAAAGGTTATGCAAAATGAGTTTGAAATGAGCTTAATGGGAGAGTTTAAGTATTTTCTTGGATTTCAAATATTTCAAACTAAAGATGGTATTATTCTAAATCAAAGTAAATATGCTAAGGATTTATTAAAACGTTTTGGTTTGGATAATATTAAGGAAAGTGATATACCTATGAGTACTACCTGTAAATTGGATGTTGATGAAACTGGGAAACCAGTTGATCAAACCAATTACAGAGGTATGATTGGGAGTTTACTTTATCTTAATGCTAGTCGAACAGATATTATGTTTAGTGTGTGTATGTGTGCTATATTTCAAGCTAATCCTAAAGAATCACACTTACTGCCTGTTAAAAGTATTTTTAAATATCTTAAGTATACTGCGAATTTAGGTTTGTTTTATCCAAAAGGACAATCATTTGACCTAACTAGTTATTCAGATGCTGACTTTGCTGGATGTAAGTTAGATAGGAAGAGCACATCTGGAACATGTCATTTACTTGGAAAGTCCCTAGTATCATGGTGTAGTAAGAAACAGAACTCAGTTGCATTGTCTACTGCTGAAGCAGAATATATAGCTGTTGGTAGTTGCTGTGCACAGATTCTGTGGATGAAACACAATTTATTGGACTATGGATTTGATTTTAAACACGTTTCAATTAACTGTGACAACACTAGTGCGATCAACATATCTAAGAACCCTGTGTCTCACTCTAGGACTAAGCACATTGATGTCAGACATCACTTTCTAAGAGATCATTATCAGAAAGGTGATATTTCTCTAGAATTTATTAGTTCTGAACATCAATTAGCTGATATTTTTACAAAGCCTTTATGCTCTGAAAGAATGAATTTTATTAAACAAGAGTTGTGTATGATCGATCTGTGAAACCGATCTGTGAAACCGATATGTGAAACTGATATGTGAAACCGATCTGTGAAACCGATCTGTAAAACCGATCTGTGAAACCGATCTGTGAAACCGATCTGTGAAACCGATCTGTGAAACCGATCTGTGAAACCAATATGTGAAACCGATCTGTGAAACCGATCTGTGAAACCGATCTGTGAAACTGATCAGTCAAACCAATCTATCTTTCTATTACTTTTTATTATGTTGTAATTAATTAATTACTTTTATCTTTATTATGGGAACCCTAAATGATGAAATAAATGATACGCGGCTATTTCTATTCCCCAAACCATCGACCTTTCATTTCCCGCCAAGCCTTATATCCTCTCTTCTCCTCTACTTCGAACCTTCAAACTCCTTCATTCCCCAGAATCTTCAAATGGCTAAGCAAAAGAGACCAAGAAAATGATCAGACAGTCATGTACCTTCAAATCATGCTCGAGGTGAGTCGAGTAGTACCACTCAAAGATCAGTAAATCCGAACCTAGAAACTCGGATTGTTTCTGTAGAAAAGGAAGTCAGTTCTGTCTGGCTTTTGACAAGTAAGTCGCTGTTGTTACAAGTTTTAGAATCACAAGGATGGAAAGCCTGGTTCTCAGATAACACTCGTGTATACTACCCAAATCTAGTGCATGAGTTTTATATAAATCTGAAAGTTACTTTAGATGGTGTAGAGGCTGCCAGAATGTCTTCTGTAGTGAAAGGAAAGAAAATATCTTTTTCATCTAAACAATGGGTTGAATGTTTAAATGTACCCCATGAGGGTCGGTATGAGGATTATGATGGAAACATTCCTCCAACCACTAAATACTTCTCTTATGAGTTATCTTTAGATCTTTTGACTGGAAACAGAGAGTCAAGGATAATCACATCCTCAGAGTTGGATGGTGAATGTAGACTTCTCTTTAAGTTTATTCAGCACCAAATTTTCCCTAGGAAAAGATATTTTGCTGCTGTAAAATTCCAGGATGTTTTTATATTGTTTTTACTAAAGACCCATGAGAAGATCAATTTGTGTATATATCTAATGGTGCACATAGCTGGAATGGTGAAACCTTCTAAGAAATCCACTACCCTGTTCTATTCCAAAATGATCTCTGCTATGTTAAAGAATCTGGAATGTGTTGATGAAGCTGATGAGATAGCTGAATCTGATAGTGCTTTTTGTGTTAACAAATAAATTTGTAAAAGGATGAAAATAAATTGGAACCCATGGAAAAAATGCTAGGTTGCTGATGAGGACAAGTTGTATAAATCCTACAATCCCACTGATCATGGAAAGAGGCTGAAGGGTTTGAGAGACCCTGGTTTGAAATCAGATGAGGAGCCAATTTATTCTAATGATGAGGAAGAAGTAGATGTTGAAAGGAATAAGGAAACTGAAGAGTCTGGTAAACAAGGGATGGAAGAATCTGAAACAGAAGAAAGAAGTATGTCACCTCCTGATGATAGGAGTGATCCTGATACTGTGAGCCCTAAGAGAAGAATGAACTTTGGACCTACCAGTCCACCTTTAGCCTTACCTGAATCAGAACCAGTTCTTGGTGATGAAGAAGCTATTGACACTGAAGTATCGGACCGTGAAGATTCTATGAATAATGGAAATGGGAATAGAGATGATGATGATGATGATGATGATGGTGATGACCGAACAGTGGATGGTCTTGCTGTACCTCCAATAGAACCACATCAAACTGTGCAAGAAACAAATACCAGTGGCAAGAGATATTCTCTAGAAATCAGTGGAAAAGAAAGTTATGATAAACTGAAATATACTCTGTGTGCTGCTGTCTGGGATGATTACCCTGGTTTTGATGTTTTGGGTTTAGAGTATTCTAAAGAAGAAGAGGAAGAATCAGAATCTACTGCGGTTCTGAAGGAAAGCCAACCAGTTGAGGCAAGGTCTTCTCATGTTATTGATGCTGCAGATGTTCATCTACCTAGTTCTACTGTCTCTCAGTCTGATTTTGATAAGTTCAAAATTGAGTTGATTTCTGCTGTGAGAGATACAGTCAGAGAAGAAATTTCAAATGCTCTTACTCAAGCTTCTTTGCAAGTTTCTGAAGATTCTTTGGAATCCTTTTCAACAAGAGTATAAAATGTTATTAGACTAGACCTGACCAATACTGGTGAGTTTATTGGCAGACACATAGCCTCTCTAAATTAGACTCTGAAGGATCTACAATCTGACTTAGTTTCTTTATCAAACGAAGTTAGATCAACCATCTCTGGTATGATGGAAGTGTTGAGGAATCTGATTGAACATCTTAATAAGTCTGATCTGAGGAAGTTGAAAGCTGAGATAACTCAGATAGTTGCTCAAGCCAGTGCAGCCAAAGTAACCAAGATCACTACTCATAAGCTAGAGGCTCTAAGGTAGATTGTGCATGATGAATTGGCCGCCATTGGAAAAGTTCTTGATTTGGACTCGTTGAGGAAGATGAAGGAGCACAGTGATCACATTCATAAGATGGTAAAAGTATATTCAGCAGATGCCAATAAAGCTCAGAAAGAGATCAAGGAAAAGGTTGATCATTACTTTTCAAAGATTTATACCAAGCATGAGATGACCGCAAATTTCAAAGTGTTGGATGATAATCTGAAACTACCTCCAGTCACTCAAGCTTTCAAGACTCAAGTTCGTCAGTTGCAAGATTTTACTCCTACCTTGGAACGGTTCATGGAGAATAATGATGATTTTGAGAAGGCTATGCAGTATGGTGCAGAAGTTATTCAGGATTTCATAAATCTTTTGAAGCCTTATCTGAATGAACAAGCCACCGCCATTGTGCTTCCTACTACTGAACCTCTCAGTGCCTCTGATGTTGCTCCAAATCAGATCTCCGTTGCTCAAGCTCTATCTCAAATACAACCAGTTCTTCAGCAATCTTCTCAACCAGCTACTACTTCTCAACAGCAAATCTCCATGGCATCCTCTCCTCCACCTTCCAGGGTCATCTTACCACCTTTTCAAATTCGCCCAGTTTACCCTGCCTCCAAGACTTCCAACTTACCAACCATTGATCCTTCTAACAAAGGAAAATCCCCGTTACATCCCAAGAAATAGTTGTTTCTTGTTGTTGATAGGGTGAACAGTGTTCTGTTTGTACTCTGATGTACTTTACAAACATTTTTTTCTCTCTCTCTATTCTCTATGATGCCTTATTTTAATCTCTTCTTTATATGTTTTCCCTCCTTTTTGATTATCCCAAAGGAGAAGATTTATATCTATGGGGGAGAAACATACTATGGCAGGGGGAGAAATGTTTACATAAATATACAAAGGCATAAATTCAGGGGGAGATTTATATCTCATTGTGTTTTTATTCTTATTATGCCTTGTCACTATTATTGATGATATATTATTTTTATTTATGACTAAGATTTGTTATTATCAAAAAGGGAGAGATTGTTGAGCCCTCTGGAAGATTTTTTAATTCTTCCTATGATTGCTGTTTTAATAATCACAAATCATCGTTACTTAATCCGGTTAGATTTATCATATACATAATCACAATCTTTTAGTGAATCTGTTTATATCGGTTGGATCATGTTTTTATCTGTGATTTTTATTGATTTACAAGTATTCTGGAAGTCTTCTGGATCAAACAGACACTTTGTGTTCTGTTAAGTGAACAGTCGCACCGATCCATATCAAAAGTGAATGGTCGCACTGATCCATATCAAAAGTGAACGGTCGCACCGATCCATATCAAAAGACAAAGGTCACACCGATCCATATCAAAAGACAACGGTTGCACTGATCCATATCAAAAGTGAATGGTCGCACCGATCCATATCAAAAGACAACGGTCACACCGATGCTGATCATCCGAGTCACCGAAGATGTCTCATCGATGCTGATCATCTGAGTCACCAAAGATGTCTCACCGATACTGATCAAATGAGTCACCGAAGATGTCTCACCGATGCTGATCAAATGAGTCACCGATCATGACACACCGATGCTGATCAAATGAGTCACCGATCATGACACACCGATGATGACCATCTGAGTCACCAAAGATGTCTCACCAATGCTGATCAAATGAGTCACCGATCATGGCACACCGATGCTGATCATCCGAGTCACCAAAGATGTCTCACCGATGATGATCAAATGAGTCACCGATCATGACACACCGATGCTGACCATCTGAGTCACCGAAGATGTATCACCGATGCTGATCAAATGAGTCACCGATCATGACACACCGATGCTGACCATCTGAGTCACCGAAGATGTCTCACTGATGCGGATGCTGATGACCTACCGATCACTTGACTCACCAATAGTCATAAACAGCTGTTTGAATTTCTTTATCTTTATTTAATCTAACCAACAGTCATATTAGGTATATTTTAATGCTCTGTCATTTATTTAATGAAGGTTGTTGGATGTCAGGGAACCGTACCTCGTACCTGCAAAAAGAAATCATTTCTTTTACTGGAGCTCATGCCATAAATACAAGAAGTCCCTGTTGGTGCAAAGAGACGATGAGACACATATGAGTGCAAAGAGTGGTGGATGAGATAGTTGTGGAAGACACGAGAAGATCTCATACAGATATACATGCACGAACAAGAAGACACAGAAGCTCATACACACTCAAGTTTACTCAAGAAGAGTTCTGTACATTCATGAGGACATTGAAGAACTTCATCGACTACATTTTTTCACTATCTCTGAACCTGGATGCCAAGAAGACGACACTCTATTTTTCAGAAAAAAACCATAAGAGGACTCAGAACCATTTCTGATCAAACTCAAGGAGTCCAAAGCTTCACTGCAATCACTAGAGCCATTTCTAAACTCTACATCTCTACTATGTGATTCATTGTTTTACATTTCGAGCAGTGTGTGTTATCTGCTGTATTTAGCACACACACCGTCTCCTGTACTTTAACTAGAGGATCTATAAATCCTCAGAAAACTCTTTACATATTTCATTTCCCACTGTAATAGTGGTAGAGGTCGTGTGTGACCTGGACAACTGGTTGCTGTTGTTTTGTTTCCAACGAATAACAGTGGTAGAGGTCTTGGACCCGGACAGTTGTAAACTATTGTGAACCCCGATCTAGGGTGTGGATCAAATTTATATAAATTGTTGAGAGGACTAAGTCTTGGCTTGAGACTGAACCTCTTGGTTATATCTACTGTGCTATTTCTTTAAAGTTATTTTTTTATTCCGCTGCTAATTACTTTGAAACCAAAACAGTTTTAAAGTCACTTTGATAATTAAACTCGAAAGTGTTTATATTAGTTGTAAATCAGTAAGTTAGTTTCAAAAGTTAATCAACTCTTCTATTTTGATTAACTGGGAAATAATAAATCCCTTGAGAACCCAACAGAACCTTTACTTTGATATAAATTCACTACAGTTTAATTCAGTATTTTATTTGGGGGTTTTTAAGTCAAAGTTTTTAAACAGAAATTTTAAGTGGAACTCAATTCACCCCCATCTTGAGTATCCACTCTGACCAACAACACTATAAATTATTTAGATGAAAAATACGTTTTCAATTAAAATATAGTATTTTATTACTATTCATCAAAACATGAAACTTATCAGAAAAATACCAAAAATTTAGCCAAAGTAAAATTATATATTCCAATTTAAAGTAAGTAGTTTATTTTTAAAAATATAATATATAAAAGTGTCAAAAATTGTATTTAAAATAGGTTCTCTATTAAAAGGTGGTAAAACTATTGTTAGAAAATTATAGCCTTTTACTGCATAAATTTGGATTCATTATTATCTTATGCCTATAAAATCATTTGGATGAATGTAAAAAAATTCTATTAAATATATAATATATAATTTTCATAATTTGGATAATACTATTCATTACTTCTAATTTAATATCTAGGTTATATTTTCATTTTAAATAATAATATTTATAGTATATTGTGGTTCGTGTAAGCTCAGTGTTGCATGCAATGTAAGATATAAAATTAATTGAATTTATTTAAGAAGATACATATAATAAAATTTTGGGTTGTTACATGGATTATTAATAGTTCATGTTTATCACACATGACTGGTGACACAAAAATTTGGACCAATATTGAGAATTATGAAGGAGGAACAATAACCTTTAGAAGTGCATGTTCCCTAAAAATTAATGGAGTTGGAAAAGTAGAGATTGAATCCCAAAATATTAAATCTAATAATGTGTTATTTTTTGAAAGGATAAAGCACAATTTTATTAGTTTCAACCAACTTTGTGATGAATAACATGAGGTTTTGTTCAAAAATGATTCATATATCATCAAAAGCACAAAGGATGGAAGAATTATCACTCAAGGAAAAATAACCAATAGTAATCTATTTCAAATAGGCGATTTTAACGATTCATATTACTTGAGTTCCAAAGATAAATAAAACCTATGGAATATAAGTCTTTGACATCTTGGTCAAAGGAGTATAAGTAGAATTTTGAATCATGATATTGTGAGTGATTTTCCCAAGCTAAAGAGAGAAAGGGAGAAAATCTGTGAAACATATCAAAAAGGTAAATTAGATCAAATTTCAAATAAAGGGGTGGATATTATACCCTAAAGACCCCTTGAACTTATTCATACTAAATTATATGGCCCAATGAGACAAAATTATACCATAGGTGATATATATTTCATTATATTTATTATTTATTATACTCAGTTGACTAATTTCATTTTTATCAAACATAAGTCACAGGAAATTAAAATGTTTAAAATTTTTAGAAGACAAGACGAGAAGGATACATGTCTCTATTTTTTTTTTGAAAGTTGACATGAATTGGTTTCCCAGTTCTTGTCAATCAAATTTATTAAATCAAAAAGGGGGATACATGGAAATCTCGAGGTGTAACGCACTTACACCCTCTGAAAGTTAAATAAACCAATAAAAAAAATACATTGAAAACCAAAGAGAAATGAAGATAGACAACCCTGCTGAAGACCTGAAGAGAGCAGCCCTGCTGAAATGCATTGATCTTTCAGTCCTTCTGCAAGTATGTCAAGAATCCATGGGATAGGCAGGCAGTTCTGTATCTGAGGGAGTGTCTGATCAGTAGACCTAAAGATCTTCACTACAGGTGATAAAGGATGATCCAACCTTGTTGAAGACATCATAAACCTTTATAGAGCGGAATAACAGTTCACAAAACCACATATCTCAATCTCATGGAAAACCAAATAGAAACAGTCCATCTGGAAGTCGAACCATAATAAAAGAGATCCAACTAAACAAATAATAAAATGAGAAAGCTTCTCAATCAGTCTTCACAAAAGACAGATCATCCAGCCATGAAAAAACATTCAAGAAAAATCTCAGGGTATCCTTCTCAGACCAAGATCCAATTTTTTTTTGCGAAACTATCCAGAAGCCAATCTGGACAGAGCAGGGAAACCAAACCAAAGGCAGAGGGGACCAGCTAAACATGATGCAAACAGAAGTATAACAACTCTAATATTCTCAAATATAGACAGAAAAGAAAACTCTGAAACAGATTCAAAATCCATTAACTAATCAAGAAAGCCAAATCATTAATACAGTCAAAGTCATCAAGCACCAGTAAAAATAAAATCATCTGCAGAAATTAGAAAAAACGAAAGCCTGCAATGCAGAGGCCGAAAAAACATAAAAGATGAATTAATGAGTTTTTTGAAACTTCCTCTTCAATCTTTCATTAAATATATCCTACTTAACAGCAAGGTAAGCATTCTTTGAGATCTCCCATTTTTGAAAATATTTATATAATATTTGATCTCAGAGCTTCTCTGAAGATTCAGGGTCTTGACAACAAGGTACATCCTACTTTTCTACCCCTCCATGCTGTTGTGGGACCTCAACATGTTGAGATGTGTCAGGGGCTGAAATCACTTCAAGTGACATTTCACTAAGAGGTTTAACTTGAGTAGATTCATTGGTTTCCCTTCTAGAAGGATCAAAAGAAACTTCCCTTATTGAAACATATAAGGATCAAGTAACTATAGTTCTTTCAACTTGGGAATAATCCCTACGTTTCCTCTTTTTTTTGGGATTGGGGGTAATGAACCCATCTGCATCCACTATTGTCTTTTTTACCTTTCCTAGCCATGGTTATCAGATAATCTGCCTCAATGTGAGTAGATTTGTCTTCCTCTTCATTTTGTGAATCATTACTTTCAGAATCATTGCACCTCTCATTATCAGCATCCTCCCGAGTGTTCTCATTCATTTGCACATTCGACACTACCTCAAAAAGAGTGGAGAGACTGTGATGAATACTAGAAACCACAACTATGGGTGAAGTCTTTTTGGTAAGATGCTCACCTTTTTCCATAGGAGTATTATCTTCCCCCCTAGGAAGCAAATTGTCCCTAAGTGATGATATCTCATTAGAAGTCCTAGGGACATCCATGGTTTTTGTCAAGGTGTCATCAACAGGACCTGATTTAAGAGAATATGAGATCCTTTTTGAAATAGATTTTTGCACCCAAACTGATTTGAAAAGAGGTTGAGGGGGTTCCAATATTTGAGAATCACATTCATCAATCGAATGGCCAATTTTATAGCATCACTTACAGTAGGGAGAAACATTTTCAAATACCACTTCTTGAATGAATCCTTTCTCTCCATTTTGAAGCCAGAATTGGGATGACAGATCACGCGAGATGTCAACCTCAGTGAAAATCCTTGCTACTAAGGGTCAAGATAGATTTAAGGTAGCAGTGTCTAATCTAATCAGAGTTTCAAAAAGACTAGAAATTTCCGAAAGATCACGTTTCTTGAACAAATGTATAGGTAACCCGGGGAACCTGATCCAGATAGGAACAATAGGGGGCTCAGATCCAATTTTAAAATCTGGAGACCACTTATAGACCTTCATAAAAGACCCCCAAAGGACCAGGAGCCTCGAATCCAAAATATATAATAATCATAATCCTAGGTAAAGCAAAAACATAACATGCAAAGAATTTAGAAGCCCAATGTGAAAGTTTGTAAAGCCAATGTTCTCAAGAGTTTTGCGTAAGAAGAACAGAGAAGGGAGATTTTTGATAAAATGACCTACAAGAACAAATCGGAGGTCCGAAATGAGATCTAGTACCTCATATTTGGAGAAAGAAATTGACGATAGACCTATGTGTCTATATGATTTTGGAGCAAGGTTGCTGGAGGCCTTCGAGTCCGCACAAGGAATTCTACCCGCGACCACATCTGTGAATTTTCTCTCATCTTGGAAACCTTGATTGGCAGTGTTAGGGTTTGCTTTACTTTCTCCTGAGAGCAGCATCACACCCAAGCCCTCCTTTTGGGTGTTTGGTGTCAAGGATACATGTATCTATATCAAGAAAATGATATCATATAATGGTAAGGAGTTTACTTGTGATGCTTTTGAAATTTATCTTTCCAAATATGGAATAAATCATCATTACATCGCATCATATACTCTATAGAAAAATGGGGTAGCTGAAAAAATAAAAAAAAGTATAGTTGAGATGGGTAGGAATATGTTATCCAAACACAAAATCTTGAAGTATTTTTGGATAGAAGATATATATACTACCATACATATATATAATAGATGTTTACTAAGTCTAGAGACCCAAAATACATCATAAGATTTTTTTTACAAAAAAATCCAATATTTAAATACTTTGGAATCCCTTTTATTATAAATATAAAAAAAATTAAACTAGAAAATTATGAAGAAAATATAGAGGAAGGAATTTTCATGGGAAACCTATCTAATGGTAGTGGATGCAGATATTGGAATAGATGAATTCACAAGTTAGTTGAGTGTAGTAATGTCAAAATGATTAAAAAAAAGAAAAAAATCAGATATCTAAGTTGATATATATTTAGAATATTTGAAAGAAAATGGTATGAAAATGGAACAACAGAATGATGAAGTTTTTGATAAAGAGAAAAAATTGCTAATATTGATTCTGAACATACCAGTGATGAATATGAAGTTGATGTAAATAAGAGAAAGTGATACAAAAAATTGAAGAAACATGTTGAGACTGAAAATATCATTGGTAGTCAAAATTCTTCAGTTAAAACTAGAAGAATATTGAGAATTTAAGATCAAACTACAATTATTTCTCAAATTGAACCTCATATAGTGGTAGAAGTAGTTGAGCATGAGGAATGGATACAAGCTATAAATGAGGTACTTAATCAGATTGAGAATAACTCCACTTGGTATCTTATATCAAGACTTAAAATTAAAAATTTAATAAGAACCAAGTGGGTTTTTAGAAATAATAAAAATAAGAAAGGTGAAGTATTAAGAAACAAATCTAGAGAGGCATGAAAAGGATATTCTTAAATGGAAGGAATTGAATTTGAATAAACTTTTTCACCTGTAGTAATACTGAAAACTATTAGAATATTCTTGGTAGTAGAAGCACAAAAACATTATAAAGTTTACCAAATGGATGTGGAAACTGCCTTTATAAGTGGTGATCTTGAAGAAAATTTCTTTATTGAATAACCTGATGGTTTATATTAGAAAATGATAACATCATGGTATCTATATTGAGGAAATAATTTTATAGTTTGAAACACGCCACAAGATCTTGTTATTACAAATAGGGTTGTTATTTCAGTGATATGAAGTTTATAAAAGGTAAAGTTGATAGTCACCTTTATGTGAGATAAATTTACAAAGGTACTCTCATAGTCATTGTATATATGGATTACATCATATTTTTTGGTGACAAAGAATGTCTATGTGAAGATTTTGATGAGAAAATGAAAATAATTTTTGAGATATCCATGCTTGGTTAGATGACATATTTTCTAGTATTTCAAATTAATTAGAAACCAAATTCCATATTTCTATCATAAGAAATGTATACTAGGGAATTGATGAAAATTTTTGGAATATAAAATAAAAAATAAGTTTCAACTCTCATTTTAGTTGGAACCAAATTATGCAAGGATGAAGCTATAATCCATGTTAACTGGAAAGAATTAAGAAAAATCATTTGAAGTTTGATTTATCTAAAAATATCAAGGTTATATATAAATTATGTAGTGACACTATGTACTAGATTTTAGAGTGACCCTAAAGAGTCTCACTTGTTGGATGCTAATAGAATTCTGAAACATGTGAAAGGAACTCTAAACTGTGGGCTTATATACAGACACAATGTGGATTTAAAATTGATGGGTTTTATAGATCACTACTACAAAACACGCCTTTAACAGAACTGGTAATTATCAGAATATAACAAAACACTGATAAATGGCATATTTATCAGTGCTAAATATAGCGCCGATAAATTTAACCTTTTATCAGTGCGTCATTTTTAGCACTGATAAAGAAAACCTTTATGAGTGCTTTATTTTTAGCACTGATAAAGGTATTATTTATCAACACATTACTTCTAGCACTGATAAATGGTATCCTTTATTAGTTCTTTATTTTTAACACTGATATAGGGTTTCCTTTATCAACGCTATAATTTTATCACTGATATAGAGTATCCTTTATCAGTGCTTTATTTTTAATGCTGATTAATATTTATATAAATAAAATGAAATAATTAAATAAATTAAAAATTAAAAATATGTTTATTAAAAAAAAATATTACAAATTTTAATAATTAAATAATTATAAATAGAAATGAATAGTTTGATTATACATTATCAATTATTAAACATTTTATTAATTATATAATTATGATAATTAATGTTATTAAATTGTATATATTAAATAAATAAATAAATATATTAATATATTTAAATATTATTTATATATTACAAAATATTTATACGCTTTACATGAAATAGTCATATGTTTATTGAATAATGGTTTATAATTCAAAATTAATACGAATTAAAAATATTGACTATAATTGCATAGTACTTGACATATTATTGAATGTTGTTTGATTTTTGAATTTAACATAGATCAAATGTGTGTTATATTGATTTTACATATATGTAATTAATTTTTTATTTATATTTATAACTATAAATCCTTTAACAATGCTTCATTAATAAGCACTGATAAAAGAATCTTTATCAGCATGGAAAAAGCACTGATAAAGATGAGGTTTTATCAGTGCTAAATAAAGCACTGATAAAATGAAGATTTATCAGTGCTCTAATTTTAGTACTGATAAATATTGGTTTTATCAGCAATTTTTTAGCACCGATAAAGATAGATCGTTATCAGCGCTAAAAGAGTGCTGATAAATATTCCTTTTATCAATGTTTATGTTATAAGTGCTGATAAAAGGTCTATTTATCAGTGCTTATTTATAGGCGCTGATAAAAGTGTCTCAATCTATTTTAAAAACCCTAACTATTTGCGAACTCATCGTGATATCAGGATATTTCCACAAAATTCACCCATTTCTGGCACTTCTACTTGGTGAATCGAAGCTTGAATCACACCACTTGACTATTGTCGGTGCTCCAATTGCATGAACATCTCATCTGACATCCGATTTTCGATTGAAGTTGCGATGCGAGTGGCGTTTCGCATCACTTTCGGGCAGTTTCTTCACTTGAGGTAGGTGGTTCCATACCCTAACAATTTTATATAATTTAATTTGCTCTCTTGGTTAATTTTCACATCCTCTATAGTTTATTTTGGCGGTGCGAACATGTTTTATAATTCTTTGACATGCATTTTTGTTGAAAATAAATTGTCTAAAGAGAAATTTTTATGTTTCTATATAGGTCTTATTGAGAAAAATCAGTGAAAGTGTTCAATTAATTGTTTGAGTAGTGAGAAATATGTTTTTGTGGGTGCTTAAGGTGCGCTTGTGTTGAAAAAGGTTTTTTGATGGGAGATGGATCATTTTGGGCATGTTAGTCTTATTTTGTGCTTTTGAGTATGAGTTATGAGGTGTTTAAATAATGAAGAATTTGTTTTAGAAATGAAATTTGAGATGTAGAAATGGTTTATTAAATGGCGTGAGTGATGAAAAATGTGTTTTCAAAGGGTTTAGCATACTTTGTGTTGGGTTTGGGTTTTGTAATAGAAAATGGCTATGCTGTGTGTGTGTGTTTTAGTGTGGTGTTCCATGGAAGGGTTTTATGGGTTGTTTGAAAGGTGATAATCATTTTTTCAAAGGCGTATAAATGCGGATAGGTTTGGAAGTAAGTTCTTAAAGGAAATTGACATACTTTTCCATGTTGAACATGTTGTACCATTTTTTTAATGTGAATTATAAATTGCTTTAAAGGGTGGAGGACATGTTTTGAAAATGATTTTGGGTTGTGTACAAATTTGTAAAAAAGGGACTTACTATGGAATTGGTTGCATATTGGTTTAAACTATGGTTTTGTTAATTAGATGTTTTTTTATAAATTAGTTAATATATTTATTAAATTATATAAGTGTTGAAAATTATGTTCTATGCAGTTATGAGGTGTGTTTGATTTTAAAAGTAGAATTTTCATGTGAATTTGGGTGTGTTTTTAATGTAAATCTTTACAGTGCCGCCTAGGTTTATTTTACAAAACTTTTTAAATGAATTATTAACATACATAATAGGTGTGATACATGCTTGTGAAATGATTTGGTGTGCATATGTTTTCAAATGGGGTTTGGGTGTGCAAGTAGTGTCACCCTATGTGTACTTTGTTTGGCATGACTTGTGTTTGTAAATGCGATGTGTTAGTGACATGTGAACGTGAAACTTGATTGAGCATAGATAAAAGGGAATCCTAGGTAATTGGGTAACTTGATTGTGCTATGTTAGGGATTTTTTATTTTTTATAGTAAAATCATTGTCCATATAATTAATGTATTGTATCGTATTTAAGTTTAATTCATTTATTTTCTATATTACTCACATAATAATTATTTTCTTATACAGGTGGATTCTTTTGTTCGAGTTGGGGTGCTCTATCCAACTTTCATACTTCTTCTCTCTTAAAATATTTTCACCCACACAGTGGTGCATTTATCACTTTCTTTCAAGTTACCGCCACTTCCTTTACAGGAAGAGAAATTACACCACCTCTACTCAATAAAAGAGGTAATCTTGATGTTTTCATAGTAAAATCATTGTTCATAAAAATAAATTTATTGTTTAATATTTATGTTTAATTAATTTATTTTTATATTACTCACATAATAATTTTTTTATACAGGTGGATTCTTTTGTTTGATTTGGGGTGTTCTATCCAACTTTCATGCTCCTTCTCCCTTAAAATATTTTCACCCATACAGTGGTGCATTTGTCACTTTCTTTCAAGTTACCTCCATTGCCTTTTCTAGAAGAGAAAATACACCACCTCTTCTCAATCGCAGATGTAATCTTAATGTTTACACAAAAAATAATTGTCCATAGAATTATTGTATTGTTTCATATTTATGTTTAATTCATTTCTTTTTATCATTACTAACATAATAATTGTTTTCTTATATAGGTGGATTATTTTGTTTGAGTTGGGGTTCTATGTCCAACTTTCATTCTTCTTCTCCCTTAAAATCTTTTCACCCATGAAGTGGTGAATTTATCACTTTATTTCAAGTTAACTCCACTTCCTTAGCAGGTAGAGAAATGATTATTTCTCTGCTCAATCACAGAGGTAATCTTGATGTCAACACAAAAAAATTATTATCCATATAATTAATGTATTGTTTCATATTTATGTTTAATTTATTTCTTCTTAGTATTACTCATATAATAATTGTTTTCTTATATAGTTTGATTCTTTTGTTTGAGTTTATGTGGTTTGTTCAAAGATTCTCATGCAGTGTTGGCAGTTCGAAAAAGAAAGTCAATGGAAATCATGTTAACATTGACATTTAGGTTTGTTTTTGAATGTATGCAATAATTTGTATTTATTTAATTTTATAAAAAAATGTTTTAAATGTCTATAATATAGTGTTTTTTCTGTTATTTGATTTGTAAATTTCATTTAAACTAAATTCTGTATTGGTACTTGTTTTTATTGATATATCTGGTGTGTTTCTAGTGCTTCTGGTGCTGCGGTGTGCTGTAACAGCACACTACAGTGGTGCTACAGTGTGCTGTTACAATAGACCGTAGTATATTTTTTTAAAAAAAGGTGGAGCCTTGGTCAAAATACCAAATGAAGATTTATTAAAAAGAAAATAGACCGTAGTATGTATTTTTATTAGTGATTTAAAAATCACTCATAAAGAAATCATTTATCAGCACTTCTATAGCACTGATAAATAAATATTCTAATGGTGCTTTAAGAAGCTTTGATAAATGTGATTTTTATCAGTGCTTTCTAAAGCGCATATAAAGGTGACATTTATCAGCGCCTTTTTAGTGATGATAAAAGTCCTTGGCTTTTAACATCGCTCATGTAATTATCACTTTTCTAGCACTAATAAAGTACATTTCTAGCACTATTAAAGGCTTGTTTTGTAGTAGTGGATATTGATTGGGCCAGTGATTATACAGACAAAAGATCAACTTTAGGTGGAACCTTATTTTTGGGAGAAGGTTGTTTCAGTTGGTATTGCAAGAAGAATAATTTAGCAACAATGAGCATGACTGAGGAAAAATATATTGAAACTACACATGCTTGTACACAAATTATTAGGATGCAAGTTCAGTTTACATATTTGAAAATTGAGATTGAGAGACCACTGATACTTTCATGTGATAATAAAAGTGAGATTGGGTGGTCTAAAAATCTTGTACAACATTCAAGATCCAAAAATATTGATATCAAGTATTATGTTATTAAAGAAAAGGTTGCAGGTGGAGATATCAATCTAGAATACATTTCTACAAAAGGCCAGGTTATAGATATTTTCAACAAAGTAATGCCAAAAGAGAGGTTTGTTGAGTTAAGGATGAAACTTCTTGTTCATCCTTCTACCCTCACTTGAATAATATCAAGAGGTATATCCTTATTCCCTATTATTTTATGTGTATTTTTCTAAAAAGAAGGTAATTGAAGGAGAAGTTTTGTTCATCATTGATCTCAATTAATTCCATGATGATACAAGTGATTACATATCTTCAAGGGGAGCCATAATAATTTTTTCGTAAGCCAACCAAACTCTCATATCTCATTATAAATTTTATTTATTAAAGGAGAGTGATTAATTTATAAAATTATTAGAAAAAGGGGGAATTATTTTTGTACACCCAAACTTTTTGATGTGTTTTTAATGTGTGTGGAAGATTGTGTATTTCATTTGAAACATTCTGAGATTGATTTCACATGTTTGGATACTTAAAAGACAACTTAGATACCATTGGTTATATATCTCTTGTTTTCTACACCGAGTACACCCACATAGACTTAGAGGTGATTAAATAAAGTCTTCTTGCCAAGTATCATGTGATATCACTCTTTAAAACCAAGAAAAGAGTCTCTTAAGAAGAAAGATGATATGATAAAACCCCACTTACCTTTGAATTTGATTTTAATTAAGGCTGAGCAATAAATATTTAATTTTATGTGAAGGGATACTTAAAACAAAATAAAAGGGGGAGATTTTTGAACCTGAGTGTTTCATTTATTGTTACAGTTATATTAGTATGTGTTTTGTGAGTCTGGATGAAGTGGTGATGCTGGGAGAATTGTTATGGATCCATCTAATAGAATGTGATGTCACACTTGGAAAATTATCTCTGGTCAAAATCTGATGATTGTTTGAAGTGATCATCAGTTCCAAGACCCGTGTTAGTGATGACACTACTTTCTAAAAGATAAATAATAAGGCTATGCTTACACAAATTTTTATTAATAAGATAAAGTGTTATTGGTTTGGAATATTATTTGAGGATTCTTTTATGGTTATATGAGGTGGTTTGTACACTTAGATAAGTGTTTGTTATTTTTTTTTGATCCAACAAAACAAGCCCCCTTGGATATCCCTCAACCATACTTAGGGGGACTAAAGGGGTCAAACCCCATGAGAGAGTATACAAGGGAGGACACATGGAGGTTAATATGTAAGTGGGGTAGGTATATGCCCACATAATCCACCCCCTTGAATAAGGGGCTTAGGATATGTCAGAAAAACCATATAGAAGGCCCGCAGAGTGCACGCCTGAGGGCACACATAGGTTGGGCTAGTAGCCTATGCGGGCCAAATCCCATGTGGTGTGTGAATAGTGAGATAAGTGCTGATCTTTAGTAGGAAGCTTGAATTATCCACAATAACTAATTATCTTATAAAGAGGAGTAAATTAGATTTGAGTTTTCAATATGGGACAAGCCTCTATACAAGGAAATATTCATCGCATTAATGATACGTATAAAATTTTTCCTGTTCGATCTGATTCATCATTTGAATATTAGTCATCTGATCAAGGTGGGAGCTCTTTTTCTTCCTTCTGTGTGCGATCCTTCATGAATGAGTGTTTGAAGACTGAGCAAATGAAAATGACTTCTTATTACTTGCAAGATTATCCTACCATGATGTGGGTTTAAAAATTCCCTATGTATGAATGTTCACAAAGCATAAAAATGATTTGTGATGATGAATTTGTAGATGATGATGATTCCATGTGAAGGATGTTTTGTATGCAGAAGACATATTCCAGATAATGGAATTCTATGCGAAGCTGCACATCACAAACAATGCTATGCACACTACTGTTGTGAAGTTGAGTTTTTAGATTGGGATTTACAGTACATGATGCATGAAAATGTTTTCAAGATGCCATGCGAACCCATTACTATATAGAAAATGGTTTATTTTTTATATTGAATATCCTATGAAAGCTACATAGAAAATAAAATGCTATATAGGAATGGAAGGTTGCTTGTGTGAAGAGTTTGTGGATGTCATGATATGAAATCAAAATAATTCTACAAACTGTTAGATTAGTTTGAAAACTGGATGAGAACCTAATGTTATAAAATCATGCATGATATTCAGTTAATATTCCATGTGAGCCAAGTGCTTAATGACAAGTGCTTTGAGATGAGTGTTTGCATTCAAGAAATGGAAGTTTCTATGAAAAAATGATGCTTTGTAGTAAGAATTATAGTATGCATATGGGTTATAAAATAATATAGAGTGATACTATGAAGAGATGAATAAAAAATTATATTTAGAGGCCAATAAATTATGTGGTGATATGCGACATATTTTTTGGTTTTACATACAATTGAACCACTTTAAATTTCTTACCATGTTTAAAAAATTATTATGCAATAAATTATTCAATAAATGGTGAATTTTTGTAAATAAAAAATGGTTTGATTCCTATATTAGGTGTGTGTGGGTGAGAGAACTAAATTTTAGAGAATACTTTTTAAGAAAATTATTTATCTCTCATAGTACAAATATTAGTTCGCAAAGCAGTATAATTTTGTGCAGAAAGTATGGTGTAGTATAAATGTGCTATGAAATAATTATTTTATGCACTTAATGATCATTTTTCATACTATATGAGTAGAATATATTTGAGAAGTAAAAATTTAGATATTTAGGAATAAAAAGTTCATTCATGTTCTTCAAAAAATGAGCATATTCTATCTTATTTATCTTAAAGGATAAAAAATAAAGATCTTCATCAATCACTGTCGTAGCATCCAATATTCAGAATTGATCTTTTATTGTGTTGTTTAAAATCATTTTTGTATTAGAAAGTGTGAAACTGTTGTTCTAATTAGACTATGTAAAGCATAATGGGACTCTATTCTAGTGAAGATATGTATGTTGTAACCTCTTGTGATTATAGTAAAGAATCCATGATTGGGGTGTCTAACCAATCAAAACAAGGTGTAGGATCATATTGAGACTGAACATTGTAAAAGTATCATGTTCCTATTATATTAAATTTTACTACATTCAGGAGAGGTTGAGTAATCATAAGAGTGGATCAGATCCTAATAGGTCAACATAGGTTAATTTTAGAAGAAAGAAAAATTGTAAAAATCACCACTGATTAACCCCCCTATCAGTGGTTATACACCTCCATTGGAAATTAAATTTAAAACATTGGTTTGTGAAATTACATTAGTAAGTTAAATTTATCACAAACATTAAAAAACGTTAATGTTTCACAGTCTTTGGCCCCAAACCCCTCTCAAAAGAGCCTGATCATGCTATCAGTTTCTGAACAACCCACCCTAACTCGAGCATAATAAATCACCTATATTAGAAAAAAATTATTATTTTATTAATACTATAAATAAATAAATTAAACACAAACATGAAACACTATATTAATAAAATGTCATTTTTAAACTAAAACCACAAATTTTGAGTAATGTCAGCCACATCGTTTATTGGGTTGAGGTGGGATGATTACAACATATCACAAATGACTTATGGATCATTGTTATAAAGTGTACAAAAATATGATTGTGTTTTCTATGTTTTGAGTATTTCATGTGTGTTCTGGACTAAAATGTCAATTTTAAACTAAAAACATACATTACAAGTCATACTGGGCACACTGTGTATCATATTAAGGTGCAATTGACTCCTATATATCACAAATGACTTATGAATCATTTTTTGATGTATCAAAACAATATAATTTTTTTCTTGGTTTTGAGTATGTGACATGTGTTTTGAATTAAATTTTCAATTTTAAATAAAAAACACTTTGAGTTATACCGGACATACCTTGTGTCAAATTAATACAAGGGTGATTGGTACATGTCATAAATGACATGAAGTCCGTTTTACTAAAGTATCAGGACAATTCAAGTGTGTTTTCTAGGATTTTTGTGAGAAGAACACATTTTTAACTAAAATTTCATCTCTAAAATGAAAACATGCGCTTTGAGTCATACCATTCATATTGTGTATTGGATTGATGTGTGGTTGATTTCTATATGCCATAAATGACTTATGGATTATTTTCTAAAGTATAAAAACAATTTTTAATGTGTTTTATCAGTTATGAGTATGTGATGTGTGTTTTGAACTAAAATTTCAATTTTAAACTAAAAACAAACATTTCAACTCATATCGATCACACTATGTATCAAATTAAGGTGAGGATAATTTTTATACATCAAAAATGACTTACGAATCATTTTACAAAATTATCAAAACAATATTATTGTATTTTCTCAGTTTAGATCATGTCATGCATGTTTTGAACTAAAATTTCAATTTAAAACTTAACACATACACTTTGAGTCATACCAGGAACATTGTGTATCAAATTGATGTACGGATAAATGCTATATTCAAAAAATGACTAGTAGATCACTATACTAAAGTATAAAAACAATCTGAATGATTTTTCTTAGTTTTTAGTATGTGATGTGTGTTTTGAACTAAAATTTCAATTTTAAATCGAAAGTACACATTTAAAGTCATACCAATAACATTGAGTATCTGATTGAGGTGTGGCACATTCATACATGTCACAAATTAATTATGGAGTTTTTTCCTAAAGTATCAAAACAATTTGAATGTGTTTTCTTGGTTTTGTGTATGTTGCATGTGTTTTGAACTAAAATGTTAATTATAAACTAAAAACATACACTTTAAGTCATACTGAGAACACCATGTATTAGATTGTGGTGTGGATAAGTCCTAAACATAAAAAATGACTTATAGATCATTTTTCTAAAGTATCAAAACAATTTGATTGTGTTTGCTCTATTTTGAGTATGTGATGTGTGTTGTGAACTAAAATGTAAATTTTAAACTAAAAACACACATTATAAATGACTTATAGATAATTTCCTAAATAATTAAAACAATTTGAATGTGTTTACTTGGTTTTGATTATGTGACATTTGTTTTGAACAAAAGTGTTAATTTTAAACTAAAAACAAACACTTTGAGTCATATTGGGGAAACCATGTATCAGATTGAGGTTTAACTAATTAATACACTTCACAAATGACTTATGAATTATTAGTCTAATGTATCAAAGAAATATTAATGCATTTTTCTTATTTTTTAGCATGTGATGTGAGTTTTGAACTAAAATTTCAATTTTAAAATAAAAACATATGCGTAGAGTCATATTAGGAAAACTGTGTATCATATTAAGGTGAGGTTGATTCCTACACATCATGCAATTTATTACTATTCTCAAAATTAGGTGATCTTTAATCGGCTCACATCTATGGTGATAAGAAACTCTCACCACAGATATGATCAAATTCAAGAGCTCCTACTTTTGAGAACAAAAAGACTTCACCTGCCACACCCTTTATTTTTTTCTTCAAAAATAATATCTATAAAAATTAACTAAATAAGTATTGGAAAAAATTGATAATGAAATTAATTAAAAAATAGTATATAAAATGATATAAAAATAACTAATTTTTTAGTAGGACGTCGCCTTTTGATGATGTTTATATACATTCTGATACCATGCATTTTTCCCATTCATTTCTAAACAAATATATTTAATATTTTGAATATGAGGACTATTGATAGTCCTAGTAGCACTGAAAAAATATAAATAAAAAATTTTGAATAAATATTTTAAATGAAATTTTAATTATCATCAGAAAGGCCTCTATGAGTATTCTAGTTTATTGATAGAATATGATATCTTTCTTAAATTTCCAAATGTAATAACCAAAAACTTTATCATTTTTTTTATACATTGTAAAAAAATTGATAAAAATAAGTAATTTGTTTTGATATATGTTTTGATAGTGAAATATTATTATATATACCCTAATACTTATCCACTTATAGAAGTCGATAGGCTTATTGTGCTCATGGACTATCCTCATGACATGATTTTGACGATATATAAACACCACCTTATCATATAAAAACTTCCATTAAAACATAATATAAAATATATAACTTGAATTTTATTTATAAAATATTTCATGTAGTGTATTAAAAAATTGATAAAATTCATCACGTTTGGTAACTTTTTTGGGTATCCATACATTGAATCTAGAAAATAAATATTTGGAGTATCTAAATTGATTGAAATAAGAAACCAATGATACCTAAAAAAGAAAAAATCAATAAGTAATGAAAGGAATGAAAATATATTTGGTATGATTAAATTATAGATTTTTACCCCTACATCATTGGTATTAATAAGATTCTATCATTTATAATTTTGTTTTCAAACATTACGACTAGATTTTCTACAATTACTAAGTATTATTATTCTTTTGATGAACTTTTTTTTATAGAAGTGATATACAGATTAATGATTCCATTTTTTTTCATAGTGTTTTCCATTTAAATAATACTGATCTATATTCCTAAAAAAATAATGAATGGTATTTAACTATAATTAACATAGTAGACTAGCTTCTGGACAAAACAATTATGAACACACACCTCATTTATTCTTTTATAACCGAGACACCTATCCATTCATTCTTGAGGATTTCATCTACATTATTTGGACCAAGAAATTATGTAATGGACTCTCCAATTTTTTTTTATTAAAATTCAATGATAATTGTATCACCATTTTTTAACTTTGTATCCTCATGAGCTTCTCATATTTGTAAATACAGAAGTTGAACTAGTGGGGTAAAGGTACTTTCTGAAGGTATTTTTGATCAATTGGTTGATACTTTAAATTGTTTTGATTCAACCTTCCATTTCAACCCTTCCCTTTCTCTATCTATAATAACATTTATTGGTTCATGCCTTTTTTCAATAATTGTTAAATGTTTTTCATAAAAAAAAATTTATAAAGGAATCCTCCTTATCAACATGTATTTTTAGAAGATCTAATGACCATAATATGAAAGTTCCAATAGAAAGCTCAATGATATGAACATCTAAATAATTAAGGGGAACATGTAGCTTGGTGATAATACCATGATCAATGTGAATCCCCAATCTCACATGGACTCTGGGAAGTTGTTTGTTGCATAGAATATATCCTTGGATATTGTGCATTATACCCCTAACAACAAGGCAATGAGTGGGTGTTAATATATATATAAATCACTCTCATTTTCACCCTATCAAATATTTATATAGGAAAGGTATTAATGTTTTCTAGATTCATATTTCATATATATAGTTATGATAAAATTTATTACCATTGATAAGGCTAAAATTTAAGGGGAATGGATTGCCTCAAATATAGTGGGGGTGAGGGAGATTCATATAGTGGTTGTTATTGTGTTATTTTTTCTCTTTGATGTATTCCCATAAAATTATCTAAAAACTCAAAATTCCAATTAAAATTTTCTTCTAGAGAAGCTATTCTTGTTTTTATATCATATATTTTCTTATATTTATCTACCTATGAATTTGTTTCTCAAAAATTTTTCAAGGTGAAACCCTAAAAACCCACACATTTGACACAACCATTTTGTTTTGGCCACTTTAAGGGCACTGATAGTAATCATTCATCAGGTACAATTGATGATGATTATTATACCTAAACCAAATAAAAATTATAATTAAATAACTAATTATTGTTATATATTACTTATTTAAATCAGAATTTTTTTTTATCATGTCACACTTACACATGTTTCCCATAATTTTTGCGTGTTTTCATCTATTAGTATCCAGCCTTTATTTACACCAGCCTCCTTCCATAGCATATGGCATGGGATAGAAGTGGATTTAGATTTTGATTCATCAATACATATATAAACAAATAAACATAAATATTTCCTTGTTTCATGCCACATAAATGTAGTACTATAGATTTAAAATAAATACCTTTTTTTTCAAGTGAAGTGTACCTCATCCTTACTTTATAGTAGGGATACATTGGTTTTTCTATACAATGCTTATTTTAAGCACTCAGTTACTGTTTCTTAAATTAAAAATTCTTAATCAAAGTTACGAATATGCATATTGTTATGTAATTTATTACCAATCACAATATACCTAAAAAGATGTCTCCTCATGAAAACCAATAAATGCATTCCATGTTTCTTGTTTTATCATGTGTTCATACATCTATGGTGGGTGTAGGTTTAATTTACCTTTAACATCCTTGAGATGATGCTTTATAATAATTATTCAAAAGTTTCATGAACTAACCCACCATTTCCTGAGAAGTGAGTACCCCAAGAACACCTCCAATAAGACAGGGGTTGGAGACCAGCTCCGAGTAGACATATCACACACATGGAAGGCATTAGCCTATGATAAAAATATGAATGCACCCAAAAATTTCTATATGAAACATTTCATAAATAATAAAAACTAAAATAGAAATTCATGCATAAGTCTATCCCACAATTAGAGTAAAATAAAAGTACTAAAAATGAAAAGGAAAAAAATACAAGCTCACCAAAAACTACAAAATAGTCTAACCTGCTTAGAAGGAGGGGACTACTGTCAAATGAAACCACTAAAACACACCTCGATATATTTGGATATCTATGCTCCACCCTCTAAGTCCTATTGGGACTCCATCTAAAGGCCTATCATCTTTACAAGACATGAGATGGGTGGGAAAATTTTGTGTATGGGTGAGTATAACAATACCCAGTAGATGCCCTAAAAACCCAAAATAAAAGGAATAAACTAAAAGGAAATAGTCCGATCGACCAAATATAGAGGGAAACCGAGAGAGAGAGAGATAAGAAACTCAATCTCAACCACTACTCAGCTATACATGACTAGTCATCTCATCTCCACATGGTTTGTTAGTCAACATATGTGATAAAACCACAAGGAATCCCAAAACAAACTCAGATATACTTGTCTCAGAATCCAAATCTCATGAGGTCCCGACCTCATCACCAAACACAAGATTCTACTTAAGGATCTAAGGTAACACTCATCTGGGATAATTTCACTCCATGAGCCCTACCATCCTAGCTGAAACTCATATGAGAGACATTCTCCATCTAGAATAACTCTCTAGGTCCAGCTTTAGTGCCCAACACTAGAGATTCTATCACCACTGTCATGTTCCTCGCATAAGATCATAGTAACCTAAGCGGAGAGGCCCTCCCCTCACCAATGTATACAGTTGAGGGAGAAATAATTCAAAAAATGCACCACTTTCACCCTATCAATAGAGAGAGCGAGGAAGGACTCACACCTCACTACTGCCTCACAACTGAGGGAGTACTAACTTTTAACCATCCCATGACACCTATAAAGTACCTGCAGGGTGAGGCCCACACCTCACCATGTTGAGGGGGAACTATCTCTTAACTTCGTGTCATACATGATGAGTGGAAGGGCCCACTCCTCAACAAATGCACTCAGTTGGGGGAGCTCCAACTCTCGTGGAGGACCCACTCCCCACTGCTACTCAAAGATGGGGGAGTAACACTCCATTGATAAAGGGCCTTCACCAAGTGTGTAAGAGAGTTATGTATCTACCTATATAATCACAATGGGGGACCCACTCCCTGACACAAAAGGGGAGTACTCACCCCGGAATAGAGGACCTACACCCTAGTATGACAGGGTAGTACCGACTATAGAAGAACATCATGTATAGAGGAATTGTGCCCTGTTACAACATGGAAGTACCAAATCTATAGATAAAGGACCTTAAACACAAAAAAACAGGGCAGTACCAAATCTATCTTCCAATGAGTATGGAGACCCCACACCCTCATACGACTAGGGAGCTCCATCTCCATACTCAAATGATATGGGGGACCCTAACTTTATTCCAATAGGGAAGTACCAACCCCGAGAGAGATACTCTATGGGAAAATGACCCACACCCACTATGAGTGATTTCCTTATCTACTGATATGATATGAAAGGGAAACCCGTACTCTGATATGACTAGGGACTTCCAGTCCCAGAACCTCTCTGATAATTCAGAGCAATCTACAACATTAGTCAAGCATTGCTGAAAGGAGTTCCATTCTCATCAAACCTCACATCGAAACATTGAAAAGGTTAGGGGACCCACTCCCTAATAGTATGGAAGCACCACTTTACTAGACTAAAGAGTCTATGGGACCTACATCCTAATGCAATAGAGAAGGGTACTAACCCCTAAATCTCACTAGTGATCCACTCCGATCAATTCCCATAATCAAGCATCATTACTACAATGTAATTCTTAAATCACACCACATCATATCTCACAATCCACCATGAAGTATACCATTGCGTTCTAAGTGTAAAACTGCTCAAGATAGGCTACTCGTCAGCCTGAATCTCAGTCATGAAGAAGGATATACGCTAGGAAGAAGTTACCAAGAGTAGTACATGACATGTACTGGGGACCACATGATGTGTGACCTTTCCTGAACACCTACTGATGTACCTTACTATATGGCCTAACATTCCATGTTATCCTACACATAATGTACATGGTGTACACAATGTTTCTTGCCTCGCCCAATCCCTAGCTATGTCCTTCCCCACACGGCTCGATCAACAGTGTCTTCTACATTATGTGTACTCCCGGTAAAATGTGTGTTCTGGATAACTGGACCCTTGGCCATTTCCTCATTCTGTGCCATTGTACATAACCCCATGTCCATGTACCTAGCCATTTAAATCTAAATGATCATGTCCCTTGATGTGACTAACCTGGCCATGTCCCTTGGTTATACGACCTGGATGTACTACATGGTGTGTACCCCAAATACACGCTATGTAGTCCCAACAGTTCATCTTCCCTGAATAGGAATAACACATCGTGTGTGATCCTGCACACCACATCGTTTGATTGGGAATTTTGAACATGAATTCCCTACGAGCCACCTAAAACACCCTGATTTCACCTAAAACCCACAGATCTACCCCCAGGGGATATCTAACAATCATAATAGGGCTCTAAAACCTTAAAAAATGCATCAAATGGGTATCGGGATATAAATTTCATAAATATGCATACCTTGTGAAAAAATACCGAACTTTGGGTCCAAAACAATGCTTAAAATCCATTGCAGCATGATCTGGTTATGATCAACATAAAAAATAGAAATAAGTAGCACCTCCTCTCATTGGTTCAACCTCAGGTCATCCATCACACAAGGGGGAACCTCCTATACTGCCACAGATGAGTCCTCAATTGGGGGAGGGGTTATTAATTTAATTTTATTAAATCAATAACACTCTATTTAACAACTCACCAACTCACCCTCAATCGAGCACACAAAATTGAAAAAACTTATGTCACGCCTAGGAAAAAACTGAGATTCTGAACTCAATCACATTATTTTATTCCTGATCCAATAATCATCTTGAGAGTTATTACACATTCATAAAGAAATATCATGCCCCTAATAAAATATATTTAATAATTTTAATATCACTACACTGAGGCTCTTAGAGACCTGAAATCTTGTGCCGACTTAGTGTATGGCTTTGAAAATATTCCTAGAAATATTCTAAAGTCCCAAATAGAAAAACTAGAGTCATTAAACTCTCCCCACCTTAAGTATTTTCATCCTTGAAAAGTAAAATCCTTAGCACAAGGGAAAAAACTACCTATCAACTAGGGCTCCCATGCCAGTGAGCTCCCCAAAAAGGGTTCATGTGATTTCTTTTAACATGCACTCAGGGGAGCATCAAAGGTCACTAATCCCACTATCCAAATCAAACTAGGTCAACATCATGTAAAAAATCATGCACATGTCCCCTCAACTGTGATTAATGGTGAGCACCAAGCACCTAGTTCATCTGCGTCATAGGTTCTAGTGGCACACCACCTTGATAACCCATCACAGATGGAAACATAACCCATCCATTATCATCCTCCACTAGATGAACTTCACCATTACATCATCAATATTATCACATAAAACATTGACACCGAGCATACAAGGGTACTAACGAACAACACAGGGCTGCCCAGCTATACAAACTGGGTCTTACCAAGACCTCTTTCTATAAATATCAATCTATACCTCATCTCACGAAGCTCTAAATGAGTCGCACTATAAATATGATAAAAGGATGTATCTTCCCAAACATGTGATTTTCCTACTTGGCCTAAGATCACTCCTCTAAAAAGGAAGAAACACTTTGTCCCACAAGTTGAAAACACTTACACACTCTCTAGCGGAAAACATCTGAGCATGGATGGTAGGAAACCAATAAATACCGATGAAGATCAGAATAGGGCCTCACTGTATTACTACAAAAATATCATATGAAATAAATATCTTTCCAAAGTCAGGACACATTATTGATTGAAGTTTGTGGCCACTAATTCTATTTGTAGGAACCTCCAATATATGGGTCAAGCATAAATGTTCCACTAGAAACTCTAGGGTCTTCTCTAGAAAACCAACATGTAACCCCAACCGAACACACCGGTCAAAGGAACTCATCCACCAACCTTGAAACTATCCAATTTTGGTAGAACTTACTCACCCACACAGTTTTTATCACGTCACAAGAACATATCTCAGTGGGGGAAATACCCCTCTTTCACATGAGTCTAAATCCACATCAAACATCACAATCACAGGGACATACCAATTCCCCTAATCACTATGTATAATCCTCGATGAAGAAAGGGAAATAATAGAGTACCTAATAATAGTGCATAACAATACTACTGAAAAAGTATAAAGGACACATATCATACCTCTAATAATTTTCAGAGCCTTCGGGTTATAGGCCTCTGTGGCTGCCAATTTTCCTCTCCCCTATCCTCTAACTCTATGAGCCTTGTGTGGACCTCATGAGGGTGGTGGTGGAAACATATCAAACCATTTGACACCTCCCACTACTCTCCCCACTCCTATACCAAGTCCTCCATCATGAAAAACTCTATGCGCCAAATGCTACCTCTACTAGGGTGGTCCACCAACCATCTCCATCTCAATAGCATGTTGGGTAGGACAATCTCACATAAGATGTCCCTATCCATCACAAGCGTAACATAGAATCTACTACAGTTGACCATATCCCTGATGCAAATCCAGCACTACAGACCCACATGTTTGAGTATAGGCATGGGCATGCCTCCTTCATAGTGATCCTATCAACCAAAGTTTTTTAGCTTCTGTAGATGAATCATCTCCACGATCACCACTGTCGACTATGTTTTCCCAACTGTAACACCCGAGACTTTTATGTTATATAAATCATCAAAGGAATCTTTTTCTACACAACACTTGCTTGGCTTGCTTTACACGCAATCGCGACCTTCCTCGATAGCTTGCGTCGTACGCAATACCGAGTTTCACTAAACAACAATATGCTATTAAAACTAGCCGTTATGAATAGTAATAACCATTTTTTTTAAATTTTATAAATTTTATTTTTCAAAATGGACTTCATTTTTGGACTCAGAATATCGAAATTAGCCTAGGGTGAAATTTTGGTATTTTTCTGAAAACTTTCAATTTTTGATGAATAGTGAAACCACTAAGTGGTAGGTTAAAAACTGAATTTTGCATAAAACTTAATTTTACCGCTTCTGTGAATGGAATTTCAAAAATCCGAGAGACACGGTTAATATCAAGGACTAAAATGTGGTTCAATGAGATGAAAATAATTTTTTGGTGAATAGTAACTTTTTACTATTTTTACCGCGGTTAATAGTAAATAGGGTAACTAAGGGTAAATATGATATCAATATTACCCTAACACATGTCCTAATTATATTGGACAAGTGTAATTCGACCAAAAACAAACTTAGGAGTAAAATATGACCATTTAGGCCCACTTGGATTAGATTAGGACATTTATTATTAATTTATTTAAAGAAGGGTTAAAATAGTTAAAATCAAAGTTTAATAAGTAAATCATTTTTAATATGGGGTTATACATAAGATAAATTCGATTGTAAATATTCATTAGAAAGATAAAAGGATTTCCTACATGATGGTATTTTATTTGTAATTTTTAGACATCAAATAATTTAATTTATTTATGACACAAAGATGATGCAGTAATTATCTTATTAATGAAATATTGACAAAATTGATAATATAAATACCAAAATAAATGTAATTTGAGACTTTTTATGAATTACACTAATTTTATAGGTTACTATGATATATTAGTGTTGATTTAATCAACTTGGTTCGAACATATAATTCTGTTATGACTTTCACAAAAATCATATATCAAATAGTGTCAAAATTGACACAAAATAGTTTTTAAATCAAATAGTATATTATTAATTGTTATTTTATTCCTAAAAATCTAAGGTTCGGCCAAATGACTTAGATAAGGATATATATATTAATAATAAACAATTTGGGGTTCGTTTGGCATGTTATAGTAAGTGTATTAACCATATAGTGAAAGAAAACAAAAAGACACGGTAAAAGTTAAATTAATTAACTTAGAGTTAAATCTAATTGATAAGGTTAAAATAATACCCTAAACTTGTCTAAATCCTATTGGTTGATAGGATTGCGACCCATCCCCACTTTAGCTTCGAAATAAGACCCTTTGGAACCATTATAAACCGATTTTGACTTTAATATAAAATAATATTTTGAGATATTCCTAAGGTGCCCCTCTCCTCCCTTATAAAAGGGCACCTCCTCCCCCTCCTCGTCACACCAATTTGAGCACTCAAGCTCGGCCAACCCCTGCCATTTTCTCCTCTACACTTTCCTAGAATAATCCTAGAGGTCCTGGTCTTCTCCAAAGACCAATCTTAGTTCCTTAAGTGGAGGATTCAAAGAGGCGTTCCAAAGAAGAGGTAATATCCATTACCGATCTTTTCAATTTCGTTCTTCTTCAACTTCTTCTTCTTTAGTTGTTTCATGATAAAGTAATAACATCAGTATTACTTAAATACTGATATGTTATTATAAATATGAAACAACCCTAGTTCACCTTCTATCCATCCTACGGAAAAATGAAATCACCGTGCGTGCGTACGTACGGAATACCGTCTCCACGCCGTGGTGTAATCTATTTTCCACCATCACCTTACAAGGATGGGTATAATGGTGTAATGAGTAACTATATATGATTATTATTAAGTAATATTGATACTGAAATAATATATATATATACTCCAATACAATTCCACGATCATAGGAACGATATCATCACTCGTGCGTACGTACGGAATACCGTTTCCACGATGTGATGCGACTCGTTCTACATGATCTTAATTTCATAATGATTATATAAATGAATTGAATGAATGAATATGGTATATACTACACTAATACCATTCTGGAAATGAATTATCTATAACCTAAAGATAAGAATAAGAATTTATTCAACAAAACACGCATAAGAACAAAAAGTTATAAAGACCCGAGTAACAAGTAACAATGAAATATTACTAACAAGAAGCTAATAATATGACCATATATGATATCATATCAATATGTATGATTCTGGAATAAGTCAATAACATTATTTAAACCATTATACAGGAGCTTCGGACACGAACAAAGCAAATCGGACCTAAGGTAAGGGAAATATCACAATCTCATTTTTATCCGAGATTGTTTATTCGTAAGTATTTACTGGGGTGTATTTTATCATCCACATCCATGTTTACTCAATATGTAATATTATTTCCATCCACCTAAAATGTTTAAATCCATTTTTACCCTTCGGTGAGTTTTTAGTAATACGTATGAAAGGAATCTTTTGTCGTTTTTCGTACGAGGTACTTTTTGACTTTTCCGACAAAAGTACGAAGAATGTTTTTTTTAACTTATACGGCACGAACGGATTTCTACTGTTTTATAAAGCCTTATTTTCATGAAGCTTCCTCTAAAAGATTTCATGAATATTTTCAATAAAATCTCTTTCTTTTAAAAATTGCATGATGTTTTGTGAAAAGAAATTGATTTTGAAGAAGAAAGGATATTTTCCTCAAGAATTAAATTCAAGTGTTTTATCAAAATTATTTTCCATCTAAGATAATAAAGGGTTCTGTTTCTATCCATATTTTTTACATTGATTTGACTATGTTGTGATGGAATTATGTTTATGAATTCCTTTATCTTATATGAATTGATTTATGATGTCATGATGTTTCAAGAATCCCATTTTTGTTACATGTGTTATGCGATGATGTATGTTTTATGATTATGTGGCACACATAAGAAAGGATTCATTATAAGATGGGTGGGACCTATATCTCCCTCCAATGCATTGGGTAATGATTTTATATCTCATGAGATAGACATGGCTGGAACGGAAGGTTATTTCGGTTCAGTGATACAGGACTGAAACGAGGAGTGAACTCGGTTCAGAAAGGGACTTTGTCCACTAAGATAGTCTTGGCAATGAGTCATGACTAACAAGAAATGATTTTCCATGATTATGTGTGCATGCCACAAAGTTTCAAGTTTTATTTTATGATTATGGGGATCTCATTTTCACTTCTATGATTTATTCCATGTTAAGATATTATGATCTCTTTTGCAGGTTTTGATTTTCATAAAGATATGATATGATTTTTATTTCCTTTATTTGCCCTTGCTGAGCATTTGAGCTCACCCTTTTATGTTTTCTTTTCCCCAGGTCAGGAAGATGGATATTAAGTAGAATATGCTAAAAGGGACCCTAGATATGATGAAATAAATGGGAGACACTGTATAAGATTTATGAACCAGTTGTTTATGTTTCCCAGTTTCTAAAGACACTATACCTATATGGTCCATTGTGGTTTTGTCATATGTTGTAATAAGTGTGCTTCAATTTTGAAGTATTAACAATGTATGTAAAGTGTGGGTCGTTATAGTTGGTATCAGAGGAAAGGTATAGTCAACCTTTGGAAACTAGGATGTGAAAGCCTTAGTAAGAACCCTAAGGATAAGTCTAAGCATAGAACACAATATTAGAAATTGCCATGAATAACCTAGGATAAGACCATAAGCATGAAAATTTTTTTTTTCTTGAATTATGTGGTTTCCTATTATAATTAGTGTTGCTCACACTATTCTTCTTGGTTTTAGTCAATGGCTGGAACCCGAAGGAACCGTGTTAATGCGGAATGCGATGGGAAATGCAATGATTGTCCCCCTGAGCAACCAAACGATATGGGAGCTGGAATGCAAAATCTTGTAGCCATGCTCACACAACTTTCTCAAGCTATGAATCATGCAGGATTTCCAAACGAACAAAGGAGGGAGCAACATTCTGTTGAATCCTTCATGAGGCAGTGTCCACCTTCTTTCAGCGGGTCTACTGATCCATTAGTTGCTGAACAATGGATTAGTACTACTGAAAAGATATTTTCAGTTCTTCAATGTTCTGAGCATGATAAAGTCATCCTAGCAGTGTATCGTTTGGAAGGAGATGCGGATCAATGGTGGAATCTTGTTAAGAATACGAGGCAAAGGGTTGAAATTGAGTCTATGGAATGGGACGAGTTCAAGAACTTATTTTTCAATAAGTACTTCCCTCGTATTCTCCGAACAAAGATGGAGAAAGAGTTCCTTGAACTGAAGCAAAGGGATGATGAATCTGTTGGTACCTATGAAGCAAATTTTACCAGACTTTCAAGGTACGCTTCTGGTATTATTATCCAACCTGAGAGTAAGATCGATCGATTCTTTAGTGGCTTAAAACCAAGTCTTCGAAGGGCGTTAGCCATAAGGGACTTCAATAGCTACGAGGAAATCGTTCGATGTGCTCTCAAAGTCGAGATGGAGATTGGAGTAACCCATCAGTCACATGGGTTTGATAAGAAGAGGAAGATGGAATTCAAAGAAAAATCTAAAGAGCACACGGAAAAGAAGATGAGCTTTTCCTTATGCTCAAAGTGTGGAAAGAAACATGGAGGGAGTTGTCTTAAAGGGACAAGTAAATGTTTTAAATGTGGAAAAGAAGGTCATCGGGCATTTTAATGCCGTGATAATGGGAAGAAGATGTCTAATGACGCAAACAAAGGAAGGGATACACAGAATGAACCTACTACACTTCAATGTTTCAAGTGCAAGGAGATGGGGCATTATGCCAATCAATGCCCAAATCCAAGGGTTGATGATGATGGTCGACGTCAACAAACTCTTAAGGCTAAAGACAAAGGAAAGTCACATGCAATTTCTATCAGCGATGTGGAGTACGATAACGATGTGGTGAAAGGTACACTTACCATCCACTCTAAAGTAGCAAATGTTTTATTTGATTCTGGATCCACCCACTCTTTTATTTCTGAAAAATTTTCTAAGGGTATCACCATATTACCTCAACAATTAGATGTTGAGTTAGCTGTGACAACACCTAATGGCACATCAATCGCATCAAAAGTTTATAATTCTTCTCCGATCGAAGTTTGTGGGAAAGTGCTTCCTGCAAATCTTGTGATCCTTCCTTTAGTGGAATTTGATGTGATTCTTGGCATGGATTGGCTTTCTCTACATGGAGCTCATATCAATTGCCAAAGAAGGGAAGTCACATTTCATATTCCAGATCAATCTACGATCGTATACCAATGCAAGGATGAACATAACCTTCCAGTGGAAATTTCTTCCATCTTATGGGTATTGATTCCACTAAATGAAGGTTATTTATCTCAAATGGTTGGTGAGAAACTCACGATTAAGAATATGCCCATTGTACGAGAGTTTGATGATGTCTTTCCGGAGGAATTGCCGGGTCTTCCACCAAATCGTGAAGTTGAGTTTTCAATAGAACTCGTACCGGGTGCTTTGCCTATTTCAAAGACACCTTATAGAATGGCCCCAATTGAGTTGCAAGAATTGAAGAAGCAACTCCAAGAGAATCTTGATAAGGGATTCATACGCCCTAGTGCGTCACCTTGGGGAGCACCTGTTCTATTTGTTAAGAAGAAAGATGGATCAATGAGACTCTGCATTGATTATCGAGAACTTAACAAGATCACTATCAAGAACAAATATCCTCTCCCACGCATTGATGACTTATTTGACCAACTACGCGGAGCTCAATACTTTTCCAAGATTGATCTTCATTCAGGGTATCATCAATTAAGGGTCAAAAGGGAGGATATACCAAAGACGGCTTTCCGTACAAGGTATGGACACTATGAATTTATAGTGATGCCATTTGGTCTTACTAATTCCCCTGCTATCTTCATGGATCTAATGAATAGAGTCTTTAGAGACTATCTTGATCAATTTGTGGTAGTCTTTATAGACGATATTCTTGTCTATTCAAAGAGCAAGGAAGAGCATGAAGATCACTTGAGAATTATATTGAAGACCCTGAGAAAGGAGAAGCTTTATGCCAAATTTACCAAGTGTGAATTTTGGCTTCAAAAAGTTGCATTTTTGGGTCACATAATCTCGAAAGAGGGGATATCTGTGGATCCAGCAAAAACAGAGGTTATCGAAAGATGGTCAAGACCAACAACAGTAACTGAGATCCGAAGTTTTCTTGGTTTGGCTGGTTATTATCGACGTTTTGTAAAAGATTTTTCATGATTATCTAATCCACTCACCAAGTTGACTCGGAAAGGAGTTAAGTTTGTCTGGATAGAGGAATGTGAAGAGAATTTCAAGGAGTTGAAAAGAAGGTTATCCAGTGCACCTGTGCTCACACTGCCTTGTAGTGGAGAAAGGTTTGTGATCTACAGTGATGCATCCAAGAAGGGATTGGGGTGTGTTCTTATGCAAAATGATATGGTGATAGCTTATGCCTCACGACAGTTGAAAATCCATGAGCAAAATTACCCAACACATGATTTGGAGTTGGCTGCGGTAATCTTTGCATTAAAGATTTGGAGGCATTACCTTTATGGTGAAAGGTGTGATATTTATACTGATCATAAAAGTTTAAAGTATATTTTCACACAAAAGGAGCTGAATATGCGCCAAAGAAGATGGTTGGAGCTGATTAAGGATTATGACTGCTCAATCCATTACCACCCTGGGAAAGCAAACAAGGTGGAAGATGCATTAAGTCGACAAGACCATGCTAGTTTATCCATGATGAGGATCACAAAAGATCCAATATTTATGGATTTACAAAGGATGGATCTTGGAATTATAATGGAAGGGGAAAAATCTTATCTTTCTCAAATGAATGTTCAACCATCTATACATGTGAAGATTAAAGAGGCATAGAAAGAAGATGTCGAGTTACAAAAGAAGGTGAGAAATGTTCCTGAATTCAACCTTGATTGTGATGGGATAATAAAGTTCAGGAATCGGGTTTGCGTTCCTCCCATCCCCGAATTAAAGAAAGAGCTGCTGGATGAGGCTCATAGTTCTTCATTCTCTATTCATCCTGGAAGCACGAAGATGTATAGGAACCTGAAAGAGTACTTCTGGTGGGATGGCATGAAAAGAGATGTTGCTGAATATGTCTCTCGATGCTTGGTTTGTCAACAAGTTAAAGCTGAGAGACAGAAGTCTAAGGGGATGTTACAACCATTACCCATACCCGAATGGAAATGGGAAAACATCACTATGGACTTTGTCACAGGACTTCCTAAAACATCCAAAGGCAATAATGCTATCTGGGTCATAGTTGATCGTCTTACAAAGTCTGCACACTTCATTGCTATTAGAGAGGATTTCTCTCTAGATCAGCTTGCCAGGATATATATAAAGGAAGTGGTAAGATTGCATGAAGTACCACTTTCTATTATATCTGATCGAGATCCGAGATTTTCCTCGAAGTTCTGGCGAAGTCTTCAGCATACTCTGGATACAGAGTTGAGTTTCAGCACTGCTTATCATCCCCATACAGACGGTCAGTCTGAGAGAACAATTCAAACCCTAGAAGATATGTTGAGAGCTTGCTCTATGGATTTCAAAGGAGGTTGGGATCAACACCTACCTTTGGTGGAATTTTCTTATAATAATAGCTTTCACTCCAGTATTCAGATGGCTCCTTATGAAGCTCTCTATGGAAAGAAATGCAGGACTCCAACTTGCTGGGATGAAGTTGGGGAAAGAAAGCTATTAGGACCTGATCTCGTTGATGAAATGGCAGAAAAGGTTAGATCTATTCAACAACACATAAGAGCAGCTCAGAGTCGACAGAAAAGTTATGCCGACAACCGAAGAAAAGACCTAGAGTTTGAAGTGGGCGATAAAGTGTTCTTACGAATATCTCCCTGGAAGAGGGTTATGAGATTTGGAAAGAAGGGGAAGTTGAGCCCTAGATATATCGGTCCTTTTGAAATACTGGATCGTGTTGGGAAGGTAGCTTATCGATTGGCGCTTCCACCGAATCTCTCTCAAGTTCACGATGTGTTCCACGTATCTCTCTTGAGAAAGTACATACCAGATCCTTCACATGTACTCAGCTCAGAAGTTGTACCGCTGGAGCAAGATCTTTCTTATGAAGAACAGCCGATAGAGATTCTGGATCATAGCGAAAAAGTCCTACGAAACAAGACCACTCTCTTGGTGAAAGTTTTATGGAGGAACCACCAACTTGAAGAAGCTACATGGGAGCTTGAGGATATGATGAGGGAGAAGTATCCTCATTTTTTTGTTACAAAGTGACGAATTTCGAGGGCGAAATTCTTTTTAAGGGGGGTAGAATGTAACACCCGAGACTTTTATGTTATATAAATCATCAAAGGAATCTTTTTCTACACAACACTTGCTTGGCTTGCTTTACACGCAATCACGACCTTCCTCGATAGCTTGCGTCGTACGCAATACCGAGTTTCACTAAACAACAATATGCTATTAAAACTAGCCGTTATGAATAGTAATAACCATTTTTTTTAAATTTTATAAATTTTATTTTTCAAAATGGACTTCATTTTTGGACTCAGAATATCGAAATTAGCCTAGGGTGAAATTTTGGTATTTTTCTAAAAACTTTCAATTTTTGATGAATAGTGAAACCACTAAGTGGTAGGTTAAAAACTGAATTTTGCATAAAACATAATTTTACCGCTTCTGTGAATGGAATTTCAAAAATCCGAGAGACACGGTTAATATCAAGGACTAAAATGTGGTTCAATGAGATGAAAATAATTTTTTGGTGAATAGTAACTTTTTACTATTTTTACCGCGGTTAATAGTAAATAGGGTAACTAAGGGTAAATATGATATCAATATTACCCTAACACATGTCCTAATTCTATTGGAAAAGTGTAATTCGACCAAAAACAAACTTAGGAATAAAATATGACCATTTAGGCCCACTTGGATTAGATTAGGACATTTATTATTAATTTATTTAAAGAAGGGTTAAAATAGTTAAAATCAAAGTTTAATAAGTAAATCATTTTTAATATGGGGTTATACATAAGATAAATTAGATTTTAAATATTCATTAGAAAGCTAAAAAGATTTCCTACATGATGGTATTTTATTTGTAATTTTTAGACATCAAATAATTTAATTTATTTATGACACAAAGATGATGCAGTAATTATCTTATTAATGAAATATTGACAAAATTGATAATATAAATACCAAAATAAATGTAATTTGAGACTTTTTATGAATTCCACTAATTTTATAGGTTACTATGATATATTAGTGTTTATTTAATAAACTTGGTTCTAACATATAATTCTGTTATGACTTTCACAAAAATCATATATCAAATAGTGTCAAAATTGACACAAAATAGTTTTTAAATCAAATAGTATACTATTAATTGTTATTTTATTCCTAAAAATCTATGGTTCGGCCAAATGACTTAGATAAGGATATATATATTAATAATAAACAATTTGGGGTTCGTTTGGCATGTTATAGTAAGTGTATTAACCATATAGTGAAAGAAAACAAAAAGACACGGTAAAAGTTAAATTAATTAACTTAGAGTTAAATCTAATTGATAAGGTTAAAATAATACCCTAAACTTGTCTAAATCCTATTGGTTGATAGGATTTCGACCCATCCCCACTTTAGCTTCGAAATAAGACCCTTTGGAACCATTATAAACCGATTTTGACTTTAATATAAAATAATATTTTGAGATATTCCTAAGGTGCCCCTCTCCTCCCTTATAAAAGGGCACCTCCTCCCCCTCCTCCTCACACCAATTTGAGCACTCAAGCTCGGCCAACCCCTGCCATTTTCTCCTCTCCACTTCCCTAGAATAATCCTAGAGGTCCTGGTCTTCTCCAAAGACCAATCTTAGTTCCTTAAGTGGAGGATTCAAAGAGGCGTTCCAAAGAAGAGGTAATATCCATTACCGATCTTTTCAATTTCGTTCTTCTTCAACTTCTTCTTCTTTAGTTGTTTCATGATAAAGTAATAACATCAGTATTACTTACATACTGATATGTTATTATAAATATGAAACAACCCTAGTTCACCTTCTATCCATCCTACGGAAAAATGAAATCACCGCGCGTGCGTACGTACGGAATACCGTCTCCACGCCGTGGTGTAATCTATTTTCCACCATAACCTTACAAGGATGGGTATAATGGTGTAATGAGTAACTATATATGATTATTATTAAGTAATATTGATACTGAAATAATATATATATATACTCCAATACAATTCCACGATCATAGGAACGATATCATCACTCGTGCGTACGTACGGAATACCGTTTCCACGATGTGATGCGACTCGTTCTACATGATCTTCATTTCATAATGATTATATAAATGAATTGAATTAATTAATATGGTATATACTACACTAATACCATTCTGGAAATGAATTATCTATAACCTAAAGATAAGAATAAGAATTTATTCAACAAAACACGCATAAGAACAAAAAGTTATAAAGACCCGAGTAACAAGTAACAATGAAATATTACTAACAAGAAGCTAATAATATGACCATATATGATATCATATCAATATGTATGATTCTGGAATAAGTCAATAACATTATTTAAACCATTATACAGGAGATTCGGACACGAACAAAGCAAATCGGACCTAAGGTAAGGGAAATATCACAATCTCATTTTTATCCGAGATTGTTTATTCGTAAGTATTTACTGGGGTGTATTTTATCATCCACATCCATGTTTACTCAATATGTAATATTATTTCCATCCACCTAAAATGTTTAAATCCATTTTTACCCTTCGGTGAGTTTTTAGTAATACGTATGAAAGGAATCTTTTGTCGTTTTTCGTACGAGGTACTTTTTGACTTTTCCGACAAAAGTACGAAGAATGTTTTTTTTAACTTATACGGCACGAACGGATTTCTACTGTTTTATAAAGCCTTATTTTCATGAAGCTTCCTCTAAAAGATTTCATGAATATTTTCAATAAAATCTCTTTCTTTTAAAAATTGCATGATGTTTTGTGAAAAGAAATTGATTTTGAAGAAGAAAGGATATTTTCCTCAAGAATTCAATTCAAGTGTTTTATCAAAATTATTTTCCATCTAAGATAATAAAGGGTTCTGTTTCTATCCATATTTTTACATTGATTTGACTATGTTGTGATGGAATTATGTTTATGAATTCCTTTATCTTATATGAATTGATTTATGATGTCATGATGTTTCAAGAATCCCATTTTTGTTACATGTGTTATGCGATGATGTATGTTTTATGATTATGTGGCACACATAAGAAAGGATTCATTATAAGATGGGTGGGACCTATATCTCCCTACAATGCATTGGGTAATGATTTTATATCTCATGAGATAGACATGGCTGGAACGGAAGGTTATTTCGGTTCAGTGATACAGGACTGAAACGAGGAGTGAACTCGGTTCAGAAAGGGACTTTGTCCACTAAGATAGTCTTGGCAATGAGTCATGACTAACAAGAAATGATTTTCCATGATTATGTGTGCATGCCACAAAGTTTCAAGTTTTATGTTATGATTATGGGGATCTCATTTTCACTTCTATGATTTATTCCATGTTAAGATATTATGATCTCTTTTGCAGGTTTTGATTTTCATAAAGATATGATATGATTTTTATTTCCTTTATTTGCCCTTGCTGAGCATTTGAGCTCACCCTTTTATGTTTTCTTTTCCCCAGGTCAGGAAGATGGATATTAAGTAGAATATGCTAAAAGGGACCCTATATATGATGAAATAAATGGGAGACACTGTAGAAGATTTATGAACCAGTTGTTTATGTTTCCCAGTTTCTAAAGACACTATACCTATACGGTCCATTGTGGTTTTGTCATATGTTGTAATAAGTGTGCTTCAATTTTGAAGTATTAACAATGTATGTAAAGTGTGGGTCGTTATACCAACCCTCCGCCAAGAATCTATCAATCACCAGAGCTCTCTCTTCTACCCCTCCATAAGAGGGAGGGAACAAGGAGACTACACCTACTTAGATGTCTCTGAGGAGGTCCTTTTAAAAGAACTTTATCCAAAAAATAGATCTCGAACCATATCCACAGAGTATTGAGAAAGGTTTTTGAACCTTACCGAGTACTCTACCATAGACATGCTACCTTTCCAAAGATACAGAAGCTCCAGGATATGAATTATTCTCCACATTTCTAGGTAAAACTCATCCCTTAATAATTGATCAAACTCTATCTAGGTGAGAGTCATCTCATAGTGGGTCTATGTCACAAGACTCTACCATTGGCTGATCAAGCCCCATAGAAGAATCACTACCAGGACCACTATATTATCAGGAGGTGTTCTCACAAGGTGGAAAACATGAATGACTACGTCAATCCAATCATCATCTTTCTAGGGGTCTGGATCACCCTGATACCTAGGAGGTATCTTCCTTTGAAACTCATGCAACACACTCAGCCTGTGTGCATTCTCATCATAAAATTTCGGCTTAACTTACTACTCAACGGCTGGTGGCTCAGCTGGAAGACCACCTGAAGGTACTACTTTAAGGAAAGTTCCCTATACTGAAGCCTTATAACTAGGAGGATCATTGTCATAATCCCTTCATGGAACCCTATCTAGATTTCATCATGGTGGAATCCTAAAATAGAGTCAAGTCATGCCATGATCAAAGAGTATATCTAGGGATACGATTGATGATGAACATGAAATCCACAACCCAGTCCTATATGATACATGTACCTAAGTTTCCATCCAACTAGTGAATAAATGTACCAAGTAAAATATAAGTTAATTAGATTATTGGTGAATGGATACATAAGCTCGCTACACCAACACTAGTCTCTAGCCTAAAATCCAAACATGAAATCCATGAACACTGTCGCTATAAAACCCAAACCAAAATCACAAAATTCAGTTATAAGGTAGAACCAACTACCTTTGATACCACTATGTTAGGACCTGACACATTGGGGCCCAATAAGAGTCTTCCCCAAGACCACCTCTAATAGGCTAGGGGATTAAGATTAGTGCCGAGTAGGCATATCACACACGTGGGAGGACTTATCCTATGATTCCAATATGTACACACCCATAAACATCTCCACGCAACAATACATAAATATTAAAAACTAAAAAAAAAATTCATTCATACATCTATCCCACAATCTGAGTATAGAAAAATTAATGAAAGTGAAAATGGAAAAATATAATCCCATCAAAATTTGTAAAAGAGTCCAACCTTCTTCGAAGGAGGGGAATGCTATCAAATGAAACCAATAGAACACACCTTGGTCTGTCTAACACTCTAAGATCCACCTACTCCGGGTCATCCAAGGACTCTATTGAAAGACCTGTAATCTACACAAGACATGACACATGTGGGAAAATCCCATGCATGAGTGAGTATAACAATACCCATCAGGCACCCCAAAAACCCAAATTAAAAGTGAGAAAATAAAAGGAAATAGTTTGATCGACCCAAGCTAGAGGGAAACCAATAGAGAGATATAAAAAACTCCATCTTGAACAATCCTTGTCTATACATGACTTTTTATATCACCTCCACATGGTGTTTTAGTCAAAATTTGTGACAACTCTACAAGGAATCCTAGAAAAAACCCAGATATACTCATCTTAGACTCAAAATATCATGAGTTCCCAACCTTATTTACAACCACATGATTCCACTTGAGGATCTTAGGTAACATTCATCTGGGAAAATTTCACCCCATGAACCCTTTCATATCATATGGAACTCATCCGAGAGATATGCTCCATTGGGAACAACTCTATAGGTCTAACTCTAGTTCCCAACACCAAAGGTCATATCACTGTTGTCATGCAACTTACACAAGATCATACGAACCCAATTGGAGAGGCCCTCCCCTCACCACTGCACATAGTTGAGGGAGAAATACTCCAAACCATGCATAAAGTAAATCCTCTATAAAGAGAGAGTGAGGAGGGACCCACACCTCACTACTTTGCCACAACCGAGGAAGTAATAATTCTTAACCATCCTGCGAAACCTATGAAGTACCCTTAGGGAGAACCCCACACCACACCACATCAAGGGGGAACTATCTCCTAACCAGGTGTCACACATGAAAAGTGGAGGGGCTTGATCCTTGTAACTACACTCGGTCAAGGGAGATCTAACTCTTATGGAGGACTCGCTCCCCATTTCTACTTGAAGACAGCAGAGTACCACTCCATAAATAGAGGACCTGCACCCTGTGTGTAGGGTAGTTCCATCTATACCTGTACGGTCACAATGGGAGACCTTCACCCAAACACAGAAGGGGAGTACTGACCTTGGAATAGGATACTCACACCCTGGTATGACAGGGAAGTATCGACTCATCCAAAATATTATGCATAGAGGACCCATGTACTGGTACGATAAGGGAGTACCGACTCCATGGATATAGGCCATGTACCCTAGCATAAAATGGGAGTATCGACTCTATTTATATGAAGACTATGGAGGTCCAATTCCCTGACATGTTAAAGGATGTTCGTCTCTATTTAATGAAAAGATGTGGGGACCCAGACCCTGGTTCAAAAGGGGAGTACCAACCCCAGGAGAGATACTCTATGGGTAGAGGAACCACATCTACTGTAGAGGAGTTCTATATATTCTGATTTGAGAGGTAAGGGAAAACTGTGCCCTGATATGAAAATGGAGTACTAGTCCTAGTATCTCTCTAATAAACCAAAACAATCTCCAACATCATTCAAGAGTCATGCTTGTCACACCTCATATCACAACACTACCGTGGGTAGGGAACCCACACCTTGATAGAAGGGGATCACCACTCTACCATCCTAAAGAGTCTAGATGACCTACATGTTGACATGACATGGAAGGGTATTGAACCTAAAATCTCACCAGTGATCTACTTCGATTAGTTCCCACAATCAAGCACTACTACTGCAACATCATTCTGGAATCATTCCACATCATATATCACAATCCACCACAAAGTCTACCATCATATTCTATATGGAAAACAACTAAAGATAGGATACTCATAGGCCTAGATCTGAGTTTTGAATAAGGAGATACATTAGGTAGAAGTTCCCAAGAGCAGTACACACTGTGTTAATACTACAAAATAGGCCTTCAACAGTGATACAAATAACCTTTATCAGTACTAGAGACATGATAACTACCGAAGCATGATTAAAAGTCAAAATATTTTATCAGAATTAGAAAAGTGATGATAAAGGACCCCATTTATCAGCGCTTTTTATTTTCCATCGACAAAGGATCAATTTATCAGTGCTTTTAAAATGGATAATAAAGGACCCCTTTATCAGTGCTTTTAGTAGCTCTGATAAAGTGTCATACTGCAGTGTGCTGTAACAACACACTACAACACCATAAATAGCATCAGAAAGAATCAGAATAAATTACCCCTATAGAATTTAAATGAAATAAAATTTTCCACAAAAATACAAGAAAAAAACAATATATTATATACATTTGAAACATTGGTTTATATAATTACATGAGTAAGTATAGATTATTACATATATTCAAAAACATCAATGTTCCATTATCTTTTTCCTCTGACCCCAAATCATGCTATTGCCAAACAAACTACACCAACTCAAGAAAAAGAACTCACCCATATAAGAAAACTAATATTATGTTAGTAATAACATAAAGAAATAAATTAAATAGAAAGCGTCAATTTTAAACTAAACTTTGATCCATACCATGAACAATGTGTATCAGATTGAGTTGATGTTGATTCTTATAGGTCACACGATTTATTATTCATCATCATGAATTATCTCTATAAAAATTAACTAAATAAGTATAAGATAAAAATAACGAGGAAATTAATTAAGTAATAGCAGATGGAATGATGAGAAAACAATCTAAGATCATTTTCTCAGTTTTGGCGATGTGATGTGTGTTTTAAACTAAAATGAAACTTACTAAATAAAAATATACACTTAGACTAATATTAGTCACAAAATCCATCATATTGATGTGAGTTTGATTCCTACACATCTCAAATGACTTCTAGATCATTTTCATAAAGTATCAAAATAATCCAAATACATTTTCTCAGTTTTGAGTATACCACTTATCTTTTGTACTAAAATGTCATTTTAAACTGGGAACACACACTTTGGGTCATACCAGTCACATAGTGTGTCAATTTTATGTGAGACTAATTATTACAAGTCAAAAATTACTTATGAATCATTTTCCTAAATTATCAAGACAATCTAAGTATGTTTACTCGATTTTTAGTGAGTAACACATTTTGAACTAAAATGTTAATTTTAAACCGATAACATCACTACCACAAAACCGGGTTTCCGCAGTGCCACCCTTTATCAGTGATAAAAAAGAGCTAATATAGGGAACTTTTAACAGTGCTAAAAAAGTGTTGTTAAAAGTGACCCTTTTTTAGTACTTTTTTTAGCGTTGATAAAGGGGAACCCTTTATCAGCGCTTTTTTAGTGGCACTGATAAAGGGGGGCTTTATCAGCGCTTTTTCCTGGTACTGATAAAGTCTATATTTCTAAAAAAATAATGAAAAATAATATATTGATATATAAGTATATTTATATTAATATAAATATAATATATATTTTTTAAATATGTTTTAGATAAGTATAAATATTATATTACATTTAATATATAAGAAATTTAGTAAAAATGGAATTAAAATATTTTAAAGAATATTATTAATTAATAATTTTCTAATTATCATTGACTAATAATAATTTAATAATAATTCGAAGATAAAAAAAATAAAAAATTAATAAAAGATCTAAAATAAGTTGAAAACGCAACTCAAACTTCAAAACTGAGTTTTTAGTCAGGATACCCCATTTTTTTAACATTCAAACTGATATAACTTCTAATCTAAATGTCCTCTAGGCCTGTACTACATATCATATCGAATATTTTTTTGTTTTCTTCAATTTGACTTGTTGTAGAGTTAAAAAAAATTCTGGATTAGAAGTTATGGTCGTTTTAACATTCTATAGATTTTCAAATACACATATATATGTATTTATTCGTAAATATATATATATATATATATATGTGTGTGTGTGTGTGTGTGTGTGTGTGTGTGTATCTATGTTTGTGTGTGTTGTATATATGTATGTATGCATTTATTTATTCATTTATTTATAAACACAAAAAAAAATATATTTTATAAATGTATTTAAAACTAATATTATAAATATATATTAATATACAAATAAATATATAGATAAAAAATTATAACTAAATAAATATATATATATATTAATATATATATATATATATATATATATTAATATATGAATAAATATATATGTATTAATATAACTAAATATATTTATATTAATATGAATCTATATTAATATACGAATAAATATAACTATATATATATATATATATAAATAAATAGATATATCATTAAATGGATAAAAAAACTAAATTTCTTAGTGGTAAACGTATAGTCACGCGAGGGGGGAGGTCTTGGGTTCGAGTTCTAGTGGAAGCAGGGGCACGTGGGCAAGTGGGAGGTGGTTGTGCGGGCAAGTGCAACGTGCGGTGAGAGGGAGGGGGCTCCACCTAGCACTGATAGAGGGGGGGGGGGGGGGGGTCAAGCACTATTAAAAGCATATCCCCAGGGCATTATATGTTATTTTTAATTATTTTTAATTATTTTTACTTTTACGAACGCTTAAAAAATGCACTGATAAAAGGTATCTTTTATCGGCGCTAAAAAAAGCACTAATAAAGGACCTTTTTATTAGCGTTTTTCTGAGCACTGATAAAAGGGACCCCCTTTATCTTCTTCTCGATTAACAATGATTTTATAGCATTGTTAATGCCCTTTTCTAGTGCTGATAAAGGTCATATTTGTAGTAGTGCATGTAACACCTTGAGATTTTTGTGAAATATTTTTTTTCAAATTAATTTATATTTTTAATATTTTTCATTTCACATTACTATAGAAAAAATTCTTATATATATATATATATTAAAAACACTAAGTCAAACATTCCATTAACACGTAATACCAAGTTTTCTTGCACTACATGCAATACTAATATCACTTATGCTACATGCAATATCGACTTGGATTGGGATACATGAAATGTCAACTTTTCATGCACTACAAGCAATACTAACTTATGTTACATGAAATACCGATATGGATTTCTCTACCCGCAACACCGATTTGGCGTGCATTACACACAACACTGATGTTTTCTACGAAACATCATATTATTATTAAAATTATTTAATTGAGACAATTATAACCTAGATGTTAAGTTGATGGATATGAATATTATTAAATAAATTATGAAAATATGTGGTTTACATAAATATAAGATGAATTCATAGGTTACCAATTAATTATAAATGAATATGAAAACCGATTGAATATAAAGAAGAACATTATTATAGTCACAAAGCCATTTTAGCCTAGTAAATTAAATTAATTACAATTGTTAAGTGATATTAAAGTAATAAATATGTTATATATTCAATGAAATATTTTTTATATTCATAAAATATATTTTATATACATAAGATAATAACAAACACAATTTTATGCATAAAAACCTATTTTTATAAAGGTATTTTTACCGTCTTTTAATGGAGAACCCATTTCAAATCCAAATTTTTGAACTTTTATTGATTTAATATGTCAAAATAAACTTCATCTTTAGAAGCGATACATAAAAATTAGGTTAGGATAAATTTTTGGTATTTTTTCATAAGGTTTCATTTTTTAATGAAAGAGGTCTTTTCTTTAAATAATAATTGAGGCTTCGGCCCCAACCTTTAAAAAAATGAATAGTTAAAATACTGGATTTTAATTCAAAAATTTTTTTTGATCTAATTTGTTTATAAGGTTAAATTATATTTTTAATTGGTTTAATAGTTTATTTAGATAATATTTTTATCAATTAATCTAATGTAGGTCATTTTAACCAATTTTATATTAAAATTGGATATAAAATCTTAGCAAACTGTTGGACGTTTTTACCTTAACAATCCACAGTATCACCCCATCAGCAGGATTAATATTAAATTAATTTATGACACTTATGTGATTAGAGTTTGAAAAAATAGATTCCATATTTAGAATCAGAATAATTTATAATTTCTAATAGGGTCAACTTTTTTTGACCAAAAGGATTAGTGAAAGTGATTAAAATTAATTACACTAGTTAAGAGAAAAATAAGGTTAATAAAGTACTAAACCATAAATATAAGATGCAAAATGACATGGAAACTTGTCCAAAACCCATTTTATGGCCATTAATAGTCCATTAACCTTTCATTATCGAGTTTGGTGGGTTTGGTATGACTTTTTTTAGGTAAAAGTAACTTGTTTTAAAAAATGCCAAGTGTGTACTTTCCCTTCCTTATAAAATGACACCACCTCTACACACTTCCTTACACCTCTAAAACCTCTTAGATTCATAAAATATATGCCCAATAAACTTCCCAACATCCCACTCTTCCTTATATAAGACTTATTTTGGGTATAATACAATCCAAGAAATCATATTGGAACAAACCAAAAGATGTTACCTGATTAAGAGGAAGCTTGTACGAGTACTAAGAGAGTCAAGAAACAAGGTAAGGGGATTTCATCTAACTTTTTATTTTTATAATATACATTCTATGTTCTACACTATTTCCTTTTGTTTGGTGTATGTAATGCCCATGATTTTTTTTGTGTATCTTATACTTAAATTTATGGGTATTCACTTATCCATTTTATGATCCTTATTTCATGGGGTTATGTTTCAAATGTTACCAAATCAGTAAAATAGTTTTGTCTCAATTTTCCTTCTTTGAGACTCATGTTTTTATGCACCTAAAATCTTTCTTTGAGGTGTATATACTTCTATTTTACATGTAACATCATGAATCTCAATCTTTTAATGATATTTTAAGCTTTATGTAATTTTATTTTTGACATGGAGAGTATAATCCCAAGTTACCAAGTTATAAGAGTTTATTGAGACAATATCATCTCTTTTATAGATTGTTTATGTTTATGTTTACTTCGATGAAATATTATGATAAATATATCAATAAAATTCATTAATTTTATTCTATTATGGTTATTTAATATTTATTCATATATTAGTACTATTTATTCTACTCTTTGGTATATAAGATAGTTAAGAATGTGTTTTTAAGAAAGCCTGACTTTACCCTATCTTTGGTCAGAAATCTATGTTCTTTCAAAACATGTTTTCTGAAAAGGGTTTATAAGAATATTATATCATTATCCTATAATATTTAAAATACATTTTTATCCATTTTTATTTTATTAATATCTTCAAAGGAATCCTCTTTTCGCTTTCTAAACAAGGCATTTTTATAAACTTTTTACCATGAAAAAGGTATTTTCTTTTTACCTTGTACGATATGTCAGGATTTATCTTCCATCATTTATTTGATGCTTCATTTTAATTTTTTTAAATGGTTAATTTTTAAGAAAATGTTTTTTAAAAGTAAATTTCAAGGATTTTTTTTTTTCAAAATGTTTTCAACCATTTTTTATAAGTTTTCAAGGAAAATTGTTTTCAAAACATTTTCGAGCCTTATTTATAAGTTTTTAAAGTATTTTTAAAGAAATGGTTTTAAATTTTTTTTAATATTTCTTTATAATTTTTCAAAGTGTTTTCAAAGAATAAGGTTTTTAAAAATTTTTAGATCTTATTTTATATGTTTTCTAGGAAAAAGGTTTTCAAAATGATTACTAGTCTTATTTATAACTTTCCAAGTTATTTTTTAAGAAAATGATTTTTAAATGGTTTTATGTATTAAAAATACCTTTTCAAAGAAGAAAGTATATTTTATCAATAAATGTTTTTGAAAGATATTTAAAAATTATTTTCCATCTAAGATGACATCTGTTGATGTTACTCATGCCCTTATAGGAAATGATCTAAAGTTTCCATTCATGTAGTTTTTATTAAAGGGTTATGCTTAATGTCATGACCGTTATGAAACCTGTTTCTCTTTTACGGGTTATATGTTTATGAAGTTCATTTCTCTTCCATGGGTTATATGTTTTTGAAAGATGCTTCTTTTCACGGGTTATTCTTTGATGAAATGATTGTGAAACATATATATTTTCCATAGGTTATGATATGATGAAATGTTATTGATACCCATTTCAGATTGTGGCTTATGATTTGATGTTTATAAAACCCATTTCTTTTTTTGGTTCATTATATGTTGAAAGTTTTAATTTTTTTGTGGAATATGTATGAATTATTTTATTATGAGATGTGTGGGACCTATATCTCCCTCCAATTTATTTGGTAATGATGGATACCTCATGAGTATAAATGTTATCTGCGAGCCAGATTACATGTTCACAATTTTATGTATAGACCTGGTTGCATGTCCATAAGTTTATGTGTGAACCTTATTACATGTTCAAAATGTTATGATTGAACCTTATTAGCCATTCACAATGTTATAAATGGACTAGATTTCATGTCCATAAGTTCATACATGAACCTGATTACATGTTTACAATGTTATGAGTGAACCTTATTACGTGATCACAATATTATGCATGGACCTGGTTTCATGTCCATAAGTTTATGTGTGAATATGATAACATGTTCACAATGTTATGTGTGAACCTGATTACATGTTCACAATGTTATACATGGAACTGGTTTCATGTTTATAAGTTTATTCATGAAACTAATTAAGTATTCACAATGTTATGCGTGAGCCTGATTACATATTCACAATGTTATGCGTGAACCTGATTACATGTTCACAATTTTATGCATGGCCCTAGTTTCATGTCCATAAGGTTATGCATGAACTTGATTACAAATTCAAATTGTTATGCATGGTACTGTTTACATGTCCATAAGTTGATTCAAGGGCCCAATTTCATGTCCTTAACTTAATGAGTGAACCTGTTTCTACTTATACATGTTCACAACATTATAAACCAATGTGAATGCAAAAAATTCTATATCTTATTAATATGTAATTATGTCATGACTTATGATATTAATCCTCTTATGATATATGTCTTATGAACTTCCAATATTTATTATAGTCTCTAATATACAAGGTATGATATTCAAATGTTATGCTCAAGTTCCATACCCTTTTGTTTCACGTTATGCTTACACATTTCCTTTACTTACCCATACTGGGCATCTGAGCTCACCCATTTCTTATATTTACATTCCCTAGGTTATGAAGAAAGGTTTTAGGTAGAAGTACTAAAGGTTGAGATATTTATGGGAGATTTTTAAGATCTTTCACTAGGATAGAATATTTTGTTTCCAAGTTTCCAAATACACTAAACTATTAAGGTCCTCGGGCATGTATTTTTATAATGTACTGATTATTCATCTAAAATGATGCAATATGCATGTATATTAAGTTTGGGTTGCTATAGTTGGTATCAAAGGAAAGTTTTAGACAACCTTTGGAAACTAGGATGATAAAAATTTTGTGAGATCCCTAGGTATATTTCTAAGGATATGTCTAGGGATGTCCCTAAGGATAAGTATTAGGATGAGTTAACGTTTAGGTAAATTTATTAGAATTTTGGTAAAGGATAGAGTGAGTGGTTTTCTATAAATACATCCCTATCTAGATAATACAAGTGGATGGAGCTCTGAAAAAAATTTACCTAAGATTAACAACTCTGACAAGATGTTACAGGCCTGACTCGGGGTAATCTGTTATATGACAATGGGCCTTGCTGCACACCTGGTTTGAAACTCCCAGGGGATATGCTTTGGGAATTCACAAAATCTTCAGGAACCATAATAAAGGATTTACATAGAAGTTGTTTTTGAATAACTTATGATAATCCTAAGGTGTCAATGATTAAAGGTAGGTGACATGATTTATACATCTTATAAGTAAATTTTCAAGATTATGTGGTTTTCTTCTAAGATATATGTTTCTCACCCTATGTTTCTTGGTTTTAGTCAATAGATAGAACTAAAATAAACATGGTTAATAATGAATATTTTGAATGTGGAAATTATGGGCATTATAAAAATCAATTTCCAAAGTTGAAATCTCATAAATAGAATCATGAAGGTGGTATGAGTATGGGTTTTACTTATGAAGATAAAGAGAGCACAAATGACATGTGAAAGGTATGTGATGTTCTTCCATGTTTTGTTTACATTAATCATAAGAATCATTATTAGATTAAGGTTTAGGAACCTTAATACATGATTCATATTTCATATTATTGGAAAGAAGTATTAAGGAATACGTTGATGAAGAATGATTAATGGTTTAAGAATAAAATTTGGATGAACGAAGTTCTTATGTTTTGGAATTCAAAGATTATGTTATATGAATCCTGAAATATATAAGTATTTTCAGTATAAGTTTTCATTAAGGATTAAAAATGATATGTTTAATGGTTATTAATACTTAGAAAAGTGATATTTTGATTAAGGGAAGGTAAACCTTAATGTGATCAGGATGTTGAGAAAATTGTGTTTCTCTTGGATAAGGAGATGATTGATTTGGATAAAGTAAATTGGATAGCAGTGATTAACCTAGATCTGATTATTGATTAGTTGAAAAAGTGGTCTATGTCATCATGGATGAAGTTTAAAACTTATTGAATTTAAGGAATATATCTAGTAACCTTTTGAATTTTCCAAAAGGATTTATGGTAATTAAGGTTATTACCATGTTTTAAGGGAATATAAAAAGAGGGTATTCACATGTTTGGAATGTGACAACCAAGTGGTACTTTGTGATATATCTAGGATCAATATTATGTAGATTTCATGACACTGTTTATAAATCTTTGAATTTTAATATTTCATAAGGATTATAAGGTTAACCATTTATGGAAATTTTAATTTAAACAATAGATTAAGTTAGTAAGATTAAAGTGTTATCTCTCCATATGAGGATTTATGCATATTGGACAGCCTGTTCAAACTACATTGTGTTGATGGTAACTTAAGATAGATGGGTTGATTTATCATGTATCTCATGATCTGTTAGTACTTTAGTAATAAAAAAATAATTCTCAATCATTTCTTAGAGTAAGAGATGAAGTGTAAATCTATCAATGCATAACCAAAGTCCATTATTGTGTATAAGTAAGGGAATATAACCAATTAAGTATAGTTACTTATATTCTCGGTCAATAAAAAGAATTACTCAGTGATATCATAATGATAAAAAATGTGTTGTCATAATAACTTAATTTATATTCAACCAATGACATTTTAAATCATCACAGATTGATGAATTTGAGGCCATTAACTTTTTTTTGATCATTTACTTGTTTGTGATTGATCGTCTCAATTACCACCTATAAATATTTACATTTTCCCTCCATGTCCAATCTTCACTCCCAACCAATGTTCTCTTATGAGGAAACCTAGTTATGTGTTCATTTGTGTAAGCATTATGGTTCCAACTTTTCATTTTCATTTTTACGATGTGGGTTTATAAGAATGAAACATTCAAGTATTAAACCTTGGATAAACTAGATGAATTTTGAGGGTGAAATTCATTTTAAGGGGGTTAGAATGTAACACCCTAAGATTTTTTGAAATATTTTTTTTCAAATTAATTTATATTTTTGATATTTTTCATTTCATGTAACTCTGGAAATAGTTCTTATATATATATTAAGAAAACTAATTCAAACATTCGTTTCACACGCAATACTGACTTTTCTTGCGCTACACACAATACCGACTTGGCTAGCGCAACACGCAATACCAACTTGGATTGTGATACATGAAATACTGACTTGGATTGTGCTATATTCAATATTGGAATATGTTAAATTCTATACCAACCTGGATTTTACTACCCACAACACCGACTTGGCATATGTTACTCGCAACACCGATATTTTCTGTGAAATATCATTTTATTGTTAAAATTATTTAATCGAGATAATTATAACCTATAAGTTAAGTTGATGGATATAAATATTATTAACTAAATTATGAAAATATATGGTTTACAAAATATAATATGAATTCATAGGATACCAATTAATTAGAAATGAATATGAAAACTGATTGAATATAAAAGAAAATATTATTATAGTCACAAAGCTATTTTAACCTAGTAAATTAAATTAATTAAAATTTGTAAGTGATATTAATGTAATAAATATGTTATATATTCAATAAAATATTTTTTATATCCATCCGATAGATTCAATATACATAATATAAGAATAAACACAATTCTTTGCATAAAAACCTATTTTTTTATAAAGGCAGTTTTAACGTCTTTTAATAGACAATCCATTTGAAATAGAATTTTTCTAACTTTTATAGATTTAATATGTCAAAATAAACTCCATATTTAGAAGTGATGCATAAAAATTTGGTTAGGATATTTTTTTTTATTTTTTCATAAGGTTTCATTTTTTAAATGAATAGTTAAAAATAATGGATTTTAATTCAAAATTTCTTTTTTCATTTAACTTTTTTATAGGGTTAAATTATATTTTAATTGGTTTAATAGTTTAGTTAGATAATATTTTTATCAATTAATACAATGTAGTAAATTGGAACCAATTTCACATTGAAATTGGATATAAAGACTTAGAAATGTTTTGGATGTTTTTACATTAAAAACATTCAATGTCGTCCCATCAATGGGATATATTTTAAATTAATTTATGCCACTTATGTGATTAGAATTTGGAAATATGGATTCCAAATTTTGATTCAGAATAATTTATAATGTATAATAAGTTCAACTTTGTTTTTGGACAAAAATATTTATGAATGTGATTATATTTAATTACATCGATTAAGAAAAAAATAAGATTAATAAATAACTAAACCATACATATAAGACCCAAAACAACCTATAAACTTTTCCAAAACCCATTAGATAGACATTATTAGGCCATGAAGCTTCCATTTTTTGAGTTTGGTTTGTTTGGTATGACTTTTTCTAGGTAAAAACATGGGTATACCTAACTTGTTTTCAAAAATGCCAAGTGTGTGCTTTCCCTTCCCAATAAAAGGTCACCAGTTCTACCCACTTTCTCACACCTCTCAAAACCTATTAGGTTCAGCCAATATTTGACCAGTACACATCCCAACATCCCTCCCTTCCTCTTATAATCCTTCTCTTGGTAATAATTCAATCCTAGGAATCCTTTTTGTCACAAACCAAAAGGAGTTACCCCATTAAGAGGAAGCTTGTACGAGTACAAAGAGAGTCAAGACACATGGTAAGGGGATTTCATATCACTTTTTATTTTCATGAGATAAATGCTATGTTATCCTATCTTTCCTTTTGTGTGGTGTATATAGTTCCCTTGATTGTATTTTGTATATCTTATACTTAAATTTATGGGTATTCACATATCCATTATATGATCCTTCTTTCACGGGGTTTAAGTTTCAAAAGTTATGAAATCAGTAAAATAGTTTTGTCTTAATTTTCCTTCTTTGAGACTCATGCTTTGTTATGCATAACAAAATTATAAGATTATGTATAAGAAATTAAGTAACACCAAGTAAGTATATTTCCTTATATTCCTGGTCAATAAAAATAATTTCTCAATGATAGGATAATGATAAAAAATGTGTTGTCCTAATACCTTAATTTATGTTGAACTGATGGAATTTTAAATCATCACAGATTTATGACTTCGAGGCCATTAACTTTTATTTGATCATTCACTTGTTTGTTACTGATGACCTCAATGACTCCCTATAAATATTTATGTTTTTCCTCCATGTCCAATATTCACTCCTAACCAACGTTCTCCTATGATGAAACCTAGTTATATCTTAGTTTGGTTAACCGTTATGGTTCCAACTTTCCCTTTTATAGGTAAGTTTAAGTATTCATTTTTATGATGTGGGTTTCTTTGAATGAAAATTTCAAGTATTAAACCTTTGATTACCTAGATGAATTTCAAGGGTGAAATTCATTTAAAGGGGTAGATTGTAACACCTTGAGATTTTTTGCAATATTTTTTTTTCTAATTAATTTATATTTTTAATATTTTTCATTTCATGTGACACTAGAAATAATTATTATATATATATATATATCAAAAACACTAAGTCAAACATTCCTTTCACACAAAATACTGACTTAGCTTGCGCTACACGCAATACCGACTTGACTTGTGCTACACGCAATACCGAATTGGTCTGTGATACATGAAATAATGACTTAGCTTGAACTACATGAAATACCAACTTATGTTACATGCAATATCAACCTGGATTTTGTTTCCCACAATACCGACTTGGTGTATGTTATATGTAACACCTATGTTTTTTATGAAACACCATCTTATTATCAAAAATATTTAATTAAGATAATTATAACCTATATATTAAGTTGATGTATATGAATATTATTTACTAAATTATAAAAATATGTGGTTTACACAAATATAAGATGAATTAATAGGTTACCAATTAATTAGAAATGCATACAAAAACCGATTGAATATAAAGGAAAATATTATTATAATCACAAATGTATTTATCCTAGTAAATTAAATTAATTACAATTGGTAAGTAATATTAACGCAATAAATTTGTTATTTATTAAATAAAATATTTTTTATATTCATTCAATAGATTCTATAGACATAATATAAGAATAAACAAAATTTTATGTATAAAAACATATTTTTTTATAAAGGTAGTTTTACTGCCTTTTAACGGCGAACCCATTTCAAATTCAAATTTTGAAACTTTTATATATTTAATATTTCAAAATAAAATTAATCTTTTTAAGTGAGATATAAAAATTAGGTTAGGATAAATTTTTGGTATTTTTCTGTAAGGTTTAATTTTTAAATGAATAGTAAAAAATAGTAGATTTTAATTCAAAACTGCCTTTTTATCTAATTTGTTTATAAGGTTAAATTATATTTTTAATTTTTTCAATAGTTTAATTTGACAATATGTTTATCAATTAATCCAATTTAGATCATTAGAACCAATTTCACATTGAAATTGGATATAAAGACATAGCAAACTTTTAGACAATTTTACGTTAAAAACCCTCAGTGTCGTCCCATCACTAGTATTAATTTTAAATTAATTTCTGCCACTTCTATGATTATAATTTAAAAAAATGGATCCCATATTTGTAATCAGAATAATTTATAATTTCTAATAATGTAAAATTTGTTTTTGATCAAAAATATTAGTGAAAGTGATTAAAATTAATTATATCGGTTAAGAGAAAAATAAGGTTAATAAAGTACTAAACCATAAATATTAGAACCAAAACGACCTAAAAAGTTATCTAACACCTTTTTTCTAGAAATTATTTGGCCATGAAACTTCTATTTTTGATTTTAGTTGGTTTGGTATGAATTTTTTAAGGTAAAAACACGCGTACACCTAACTTGTTTTCAAAAATGCCAAGTGTGTCCTTTACCTTCCCTATAAAAGGACACCACCTCTATCCACTTCCTCACACATCTCAAGTCTCTTAAGTTCAGCCGAACTCTTCCCAATACACTTAAAAACATCCCTGAAATCATCTTATAAGCCTTCCCTTTGTAATAAAGAAATCCAAATAATCCTTTTTACACAATCCAAAAGAAGTTACCCGATTAAGAGGAAGTTTGTACGAGTATGAAGAGAGTCAATACATAAGGTATGAGGATTTAATTTCACTTTTTATTTTAATGAGATACATGATACGATATCCAATATTTACTTTTGTGTGATTTATGTACTACCCATGATTGTATTCTATGTATATTATACTTAAATTTATTAGTTTTCACATATCCATTCTATGGTCCTTCTTTCATGGGGTTTAAGTTTCAAAAGTTACCAAATCAGTAAAATAGTTTTGTCTCAATTTACCTTCTTTGAGACTCATGTTTTTTATGCACCTAAACTCTTTATTAGAGGTTTATATACTTCCATTTTACATGTTATATCACTAATCTAAATATTTTCATGATATTTTAAGCTTTATGTAATTTTATTTCTTACATAGAGAGTATAATCCCAAGTTACCAAGTTATAAGTGTTTATTGAGACAATCTCATCACTTTTTAAGGTTGTTTATGTTTATGATTACTTTGATGAAATATTATGATCCATATCTCAAGAAAATTCATGAATTTTATTCTCCATTTGTTATTCAAGATTTATTCATATACTAGGACCATTTATTCCACTCTTTGGTACATAGAATTGTTAAGAAAATGTTTTAATGGAAGACCGACTTTACCCTTTCTTCAGTCGTGAAATGCCCAGAATAGTGCAAGATCACTAAGAGAGGAGGGGTGAATCAATGATCTCCTTTTTAAATTTTATTTTCCCTTTTTATGAATTGCCTACTTTGTCAATTCATCCTATGTGGCTAGTTAAGGCCTCGATCCACTCTTCAAATAATGTAGTAAAACAAAAGTACATGACACAAGGATTTACAAGGTTCGATACAAAGAACTACTCCTTGACGTGTTGGTTATTCTCCCTAAAATGATTTCTTCACTATATTAGAATATGAATACAAATAGTAATTGGTTAGACCCCCCAATTACAAGTTGGTTGAACCCCCTAACTTCTCTGTACCTTCTTATTTCTTCTAGAAACTGGTTATTCTCCCCAGTTTCAAATTCTTTCTCCGAATGGATTGATAGAATTCCTTCTATTCAAGTAGCTTCAACAAACTATGGTTAAATCTGTCGGTCTTGCTCAAATTTCTTGATTACCGATAAGAATTAGCTGTCTTAGTGCAACAAATGATCGGGCTAAGATTTCTTCCTTGCAACTGAAGTCTCAGCCTCATTCACTTTATGTTTATATCATGTATAGATTTATTATCTTTAAAATCCTCTCCACCTTAGGTTAATGGAACACACAATCACTTCTTATAAGTTTAAGTTTCCTATGCATGTGCATGCAACCATTTGCATACAAATGGTGTGAGTGGGTTCTTCTTCTTCTCAAAGGGCAGTGTATCTTTACACTGTCCTACTTCTTTACACGTTCTCACACAAGGCCTTGGGCTCTTAAATCATGCAAGTGATTTTCATGTGCATCATACATGTGCACTGCCTCAGTTTGGGATTCTCCTTATCATGAAAATAGAAGAATCCTCCTTCACAAACCAGGGAGGTGTGTGGTCTTAGTGCACCACGCGAACCAGGGAGGTTTGCGGTCTTGCTCCGTGCAAACCAGAGAGGTCCACAAGATTCTCCTTCGCAAAAAGGTTGCGAATGCTTCCTTCTTTTGGTAGGCAGTGAGATACGTGGGATTATCCTTCGCGTAGTGCTCTATTTCTCAAAGAAACGAGCAATTTCTCTCAATGTTTTCAACAACAGAGCCTCGGTTGAGGGTTCTATATTTATAAGAAAGGATCATTGTTTCCCCACATTCAAATACCATGAGACAGGATGCAGGATTTAACTATTTAAATTAATGATATCTTCAGTATTGAAAAATTCAAACGCGGGTGAGATATCCTGCAAATCTCAGTTGTTTTCTTTTCAACTACGGGTTCCTTCTTTTTTGGTGAGCATTATCCTCTCGTGCATGCATTTTTGAAAACAGTAAAATAATATCCTGAATGCGTTGAGCCTCCTATCATGGACTCACACCTTCGGTTTCTTTATCCTTAGTAGTTTCCTCATTTCAATCGCATGCATGAAAATTTTAATGCATGCATCCATTTGGTTCGTACGAACGATCACCATTCACTACATTTGAGCTTCAACAGAGGCATAGAGATCGATCTCGGTGGATCAGTTTCATTTGAGGAGAGCAGTGGGGTCGGGATGGATAGAGGTTGAAGATGACATTAGGTTCTCTTCTCGGCCATTGGATCAGCTCGGATCGACCACATACGACCTTGATTAGAAGGCATAGCACGGATACCTCGTGCAGTTGAGATCTTGCGCATGATCAGATGGATGACATGGATGCGCAGGATCAAACTCGTGATTGATCGGATGGTATAATGCGTATCTGCGATGCATTGGACGGATGATATCACCTCCCAAAATTTTTTGGTTATCCCACATTGAAACAGGCTGCAGTTTTCTTATTGTTTAAATATCAATCTGTGGTGGCTTCGGCTCAGATTACTCCTACTCCCTCCATGGTACCACCCCATACCATGTTCCTCCTACGGACACACTCTTAGCACCCACTCTGCTCCTCGAGCACGCACCTAGCACCCACATTGCATAGGTTCATCACTGTACGACCCCTGAAGGGTTATACACGGCCTATATATGCCTCTTGCAGGCTGGCTTCGAGGTCTTCCCCTTGGGCGCGGTAGACCCTCTGGTCCCGCATATGCCTTTGGTGAGGGCTTCATCTAGCCTTCAAGATTGGGCCCAATTTTTTTGGTAAATGAAATTACCAAGTAGTTGGTATAAAAACCAAGTATGAATTCCTCTTAAAATTTCCATCCCATCCTTGACATGTTATTGACAACAAATGCAATCATTGGGATCAACAATCCCCCCCTTTGAATTTTTTTGTCAATATATCCTAAGCACACTCTGGTATAATATGTGTTCTATGATGTTTTCTCCCCATTATTGGAAAACAAATGCAAAGGTATAATAGCACATAGTTCCTTTAACAAAGAGCCTATAGTTAATCAACACTAAGTCTACGTGGGCTAACCCGATGTAGAAAACAAAAGAGACATAACCAAGGTTTTCAATACGATTAAGACACCACCATACATGTGAAATCATGCTCAGAATGAATCAACTCATCTCCAATGGGTTGTAAATGAAAAAAAATTTCATTGAACTGCAAAAAAAAAAAAAAAAAATCTTGAAAAAACTTTCAACAAACAATGCTCCCCCTCAAGGGATAAATTAATCTCATTGAATTCCCTATAGATTAGTGCAAACACATGTATATAGAATTAAGGAATAAGGAAAAATCTATTTTTGGTATTCAAGTGAGAGGATAAGGATGAGCATAATGTTTCAGCCTTATCTCAACAAACCTCTCTACCGACATTGCTTTAGTGAAAATATCTACAATTTGATCTTGAGTAGAGATGTATTCATGATTGATGTCTCCACTTGCCACCTTTTCTTTAATAAAATGATATCTGATATAAATATTCTTGGATATTTAATGTTGTATGGGATTCTTAGATAATCCAATGGAACTTTTATTATCACACAAGATCTTTAGAGGCTTCTCAATTTCAATTCTCAAGTCTGCTAGCTGCACTTACATACAAATCATCTGTGTACATGCATGTGTGGCTGCCACATACTCTGTCTCATATGTGCTCAAAGTTACAGAGTTTTATTTCTTACTGTACCAACTAACACATCATTCTCTCAAGAATAAGGCTCCACCGGAGGTGGATCTCCTATCTTTACAATCACCATCCCAATCAGCATCTATAAATGCCAACAGCTTCATGTCTCCACTGTGTTTGTATAACATCCCATAGTTCATATTTCCTTTTACATATCTCAAAATTCTCTTAGCTTCTGATAAGTGAGATTCTTTTGGATCACTCTGATATTTGGAACATAGAGTTACTGCATAAGTGATATCTGACCTTGATGATGTAAGATAAAGTAGGCTCCCAATGATTCTTCTGAAATATTTCTGATCAAAACTGTTTCCATTTTCATCCTTGCATAATTTGGTTCCAACTAAAATGGGATTTGAAACTTAATTTTCATTTTCCATTCCAAAATTTTTCACTAATTCCCTTGAATACTTCTCTTGTGATAGAAATATGGAATTTTGTTTTTGTTCAACCTGAAATCCCAGAAAATATGTCATTTGACCAAGCACAGACATTTTAAAGGTTCTCTTCATCTCCTCATCAAATTCTTCACATAAAATTTCATTGTTTCCAGAAAAGATGATGGCATCCACATATATAATGACAATGAGAGTACCAATGGCCATTTCTATAACATAAATATTATTGTCAACTGCACCCTTGAGAAACTTCATATCCCTTATACAACCATCCAATTTTAAGTAATAGGCTCTAGGGGCCCATTTTAAACCATATAGTGCTTTTCTCAAACTGCATACCATGCTTCCATATTTTTCTAGAATAAAACCATTTGTTTGTTCGATATATACCTATTCTTCAAGATCTCCATTTATAGATGAAGATTTCACATCCATTTGATAAACCTTATAATGCTTGTGTGATGCAACTGATAAGAAAATTCTAATGGTTTCTAGTATTGCTACTTGTGCAAAAGTTTCTTCAAAGTCAACTACTTCCATTTGTGAATATCCCTTACATACTAGTCTAGCATTGTTTCTTGAAACTTCCCCTTTCTCATTTAGCTTATTTTTGAAAACCCACTTGGTTCCAATAACATTTTTATTCTTTGGTCTTGACACAGGATCCCAAGTGAAGTTCTCCTCAATATGATCAAGCTCCTTGTGCATAGCTTGTGTCTATTCCTCATGTTCAACTACCTCAGCCACTGTATGAGGTTCAACTTGAGAAATGAGTGCAGTTTGATCTTCAATTCTCAATATTCTTCTTGTCTACACTGGATATTGTAGATTACCAATTATTTTTTTCCTTAACACGTTTCTTTAATTTTTTATACCATTTTATGTTATTTGCATCAAATTTTTCTTTATCGCTGGTATGTTCAGAATTGATGTCAACATTGTCTTGTTCTGTCCCAGCTGATTCATCATTATTTTGTTCCATAGTCATGTCCTTTTCTTCCATATATTCTGAATCATCATTCTTAGAAATATTTGATTTGATATTATTTTCAATAATTCTGACGTCACTACAATCAACCAACTTTTTCACTATTTTTTTCCAACATCTGTATCCTTTACCATCAGGTAGGTAGCCCATGAAGATCCCTTCCTCTATCTTTTCTTCAAATTTTCCCAAATTAATGTTCTTAATATTTATGTTGTAGGGACTTCCAAAAACTCTGAAGTATTTAACAGTTGGTTTTCTATTATACCACATTTCATAATTTGTCATTTGTGTTTCTGGTCTGTATATATATGGCAGTGCAGAAAGCTTCTCTCTAGAAAAACTTCGAGATGTTATGTTCATCCAACATAGTTCTTCCCATTTCAACTAAGCTTCTGTTCTTTCTTTCAGCTACTCTATTTTGCTTTGGAGTATAGGGTGTGCTGTATTGATTCTTGATTCCATGCTTGTAGATATATCTTTCAAAATAATCAAAAGTATACTCTTTACCATGGTCTGATCTCACTTTCTTGATACAAATACCCAATTCCTTCTCAGCTTTCCTTCTATTTTTTTTGAACATTGTGGTTTCCTTTGACTTGTGTTTAATAAACATGACATTAGTCATTAGAGTTTAATCATCAATAAAAGTTATGAAATACAGATCACCTTTTGTAGACTTTTGTCTCATTGGCCCACATATGTTTATATGAATAAGTTCAAGGGGCCTAGTGGATAGGATATCCACTCCTTTGTGTGAATTTTGAGTCAATTTTTCTTTCTGACATGTTTCAAAAACTTCATCCCTTTCTATTTCCAATTTGGGAATATCTCTCACAATGTCATACTTTAGAATTTTTCATACAATACTTTGACAAATATGGCCAAGTATTCTGCTCCAGATGTTTTTTTCATCCTTGGAACTAAAATAACATGAATTAATAGAATCACCAATTTGAAATATATTTCTAGTGGTTCTTTTTCCCTAAGTGTTGATTCTTCCATTCTTTAAGATTTTGATGACACATGAATCATTTTTGACCAACACCTCATGTCCATCATCACATAGTTTTCGCACACTAAGAAAATTGTGTTTTAAACCTTCAACAAATAACACATCATTGGATTTCATATTTTTGGCTTCAATCATATCTTTTCCAACTCCCTTGATTTTTAGAGAACAATAATTTCCAAAGATTAATGCTCCTCCCTCATGAATTTCTATGTTTCTTAAGATTTTTGTATCACCAGTAACGTGTGATGAACATCCACTATCAAGAATCAATGAATTGGTTTTACTATTGGATTTCAAAGGAACTTCAGAAAAACATGAGTTTTCTTCATTTATTTTTTGAATTCATTTTCATTTCATGACTTTGAGGTCCTTCTCAAGAAGAATAGTCAAACACTTTTTAGCATTATGACCTTGATGATCATATATTCTACAAGCTTCTTCTATGAAATTAGATTTGTTCTAAGTTGGTAGATTAGATGATTTCTGCATTGACCTTTTTTTTATCATAGCTCCCCCTTGATTCATTCCTTACTTGAGGTAGAGACATGTTATACTAGCATAAATATGTTTTGTGCCAAAAAAATCCACAACACCAACAGTATCCTCTAAACCTTGATCTTCCCCATTTATAATAGTTTTGTCTAGAATATTGTTGTTGTTTTCTTTTCAGAACCTGAGTAAATCTTCCTGAAGGATTTCTCTCTTCTGTTAGATTAGAAGAGGATTTTTCACAAGACGTTGTGCTCCAAACTTGTCTCAATTTTTTTTGAACCTACATTGTTAGAAATAACAGATGTATTTTGAGATTTTATTAGTGTTTAATTGACCTTCTTCTTTTCACCAGTGTGTGGTGATTCTCCCTTAACCTCATCAGCCTTGTTGAAATATTCTTTGATCTTATCCAAGATGTTCTATGCTTCAAGACACTTATAATGAGTCATTGGTTTCTCTTATTCTTTGAGGTGAAGTTTCTCCTCAAGGTATTTTACCATATTTTCCATTTCAGCTACCTTTAGTTTGTGTCTTTTTATTTATTCAATGTAAAATGTTTCTTTCTTTATACACTCTTCTTTTTATTTATTAATCCTTTATGTTTCTTTTAGTAACAACCTCTTATCTTTCTTGATCTTTCTGTTTTTCTCAAGACATGCTTCTAATTTATTTTTCAACATGTGTTGAAGATCTATCTGTTCTCTTTCATCATCTTCTCTACTAGAAGTATCAAACCCTTTTTCAAAATGAGCCTTGAAATTAGTTTCATGTTCTGGTTGGCTATCTGATATGGAATCAACATATTCTTCTTTACTCACATAGCTTCTTCTTTCACCTAGAAAGAACTTTTTCTTTATTGTACCAAATTTGATTGAGTCTTTTGAGTTTCTACCCCATTTCTTTGTTTGTGGTTTTTCTTCTCCTGTCTTAGGTGCAACAAACCTTTTCTTAGGAAAATTAACAACAAAGTGTCCAATGTTATTTTAGTTGTAACACCTTGGTGGTAGTTTTCCTTTTCCCTTAAAATTTTCTTCCTTAAATATTTTTAATATAAGAGCATTGATTTTGTTATATTCTTTATCTTTATCTTCATCATTATATTCACTTTATTCTAAAGCTTCATCATCTTTGATTTGGTGTTTTCTCATAGCCTCAAAAGCTATATCATCTTTGATATTCTTTTTAAAGACCAGGATCTTTCACATTTTATATGCAATGAGAGTGTTATGTAATTCATCCAGAGAAAGATCATCTCCATCTTCAAGAATTGAAACTTAGGGATCAAACCTATCAAGAAAATTTTTCATTAGTTTTTTTGACAATAGTTGAATCATCCAACTTCTCTCCAAAGCCCCGAATATTAATGACAATCTCATTGACTCTTGTGAAATAATCCTCCATATTTTCTTCTTCTCCAATATTGATATCTTCGAATTTGCTACTCCAAATTTGTAATTTGGCTTCCTTGACTTTCATGTTTCCTTTATAGATGCTTTCCAATTTGTCCCAAATTTATTTGTCATTTTTAAGCCCCATAACCTTTGTGTACACTTTTTCTAAAAGAGACATTAATATGACATTTTGATCTTTGCCGTCGACTTCCATATTTCTTTTCTCAGTGAAATTCATAACAGTTTCATCAGTAATAGGAGGGAATCTAAATGTAGAAGCATCTCCAACTTCAAGGCTGAGAGATAGAAGATAGGGTTACATCCTATTATTCCAAATGTGAAAATTCTTTCCATAGAAGGTGGGAACACCCCTACTATTGACAGAATTCAGAGTGTCCATATTCTCAAATTATTATATCCTTATAGAGGGAACCTAGCTATGATACCACTTGAAATACCCAGAATAGTGCAAGATCACTAAGAGGGGATGGGTGAATCAACGATTTCCTTTTTAAATTTTATTTTTCCTTTTTATGAATTGCCTCTTTGTCAATTCAACCTCTATGATTGGTTAAGTCCTTGATACACTCTTCAAATGATGCAGTAAAACAAAAGCACGATACATAGAGATCTACAAGGTTTAGTACAAATACCTTCTCTTTGCCGTGTTGGTTATTATCCCCAACACAGTTTATTCACTATATCAGAAGATGAATAAAAATAGTAATTCGTTATACTCCCTAATTACAAGTTGGTTAAACCCCCCAAATTCTCTGCACCTTCTTCTTTCTTTCAAAAACTGGTTATTCCCCCCAGTTTCAAATTCTTCCTTCGAATATATTTATAGTCTTCCTTCTGTTCAAGTAGTTTCAACAAACTTTGGTTAATTCTATCGGTCTTGCTCAAATTTCTTGATTACCAATAAGAATTAGTTGTCTCAGTGAAAAAAATGCTTGAGCTAAGATTTATTCCTTTCAACTGAAGTCATAACCTCATTCACTTTATGTTTATATCATGTATAGATTTCTTATCTTTCAAATCCCATCCACCTTAGGTTCTTGTCACACACAATCACTTCTTATAAGTTTAAGTTTTCTATGAATATGCAAGAAACCATTTTCATACAAATGGTGTGAGTGGGTTATTCTTCTTATCAAAGGGCAGTGTATCTTTACACTATCCTACTTCTTTACATGTTCTCATAGAAGGGCTCGGGCTCTTAAATCATGCACGTGATTTGCATGTGCATCATGCATGTGAACTGCCTCAGTTTGGGATTCTCCTTATCATGCAAACAGAAGCATCCTCCTTTGCAAACCAGGGAGGTGTTTGGTCTCAGTGCACCACACAAACCAGGGAGGTTCGCGGTCTTGCTCCGCGTGAACTAGATAGATTCCCAGGATTCTACTTCTCATAGAGGGTGTGGATTCTTCCTTCTCCACGTAGGCAGTGAGCTACGTGGGATTATCCTTCACGCAGTGCTCTATTTCTCAAAGAAACGAGCGCTTTATCTCAAATTTTTCAACAATAGAGCCTCGGTTGAGGGCTCATTTATAGGAAAGGATCAGTGTTTCCCCATGTTCAAATCCCATGAGATATGATACGACACTCAACTCTTTAAATAACCTAGATATTTATTATTGAAAACTTAAAATGTGGGTGATATATCCCGTAAATCTCGGTTGGTTCCTTTTCAACCGCTGGTTCCTTCTTTGTCGGTGAGCATTATCCTCTCGTGCATGAATTTTCAAACACATGAAAATTATCTCCCAAATGTGTCAAGCCTCCTGTCATGGCCTCGAACCTTTGGTTTCTTCAACCTTAGTAGATTATTCATCTCAATCGCATGCATGATACTTTTAATGCATGCATGTGTTTGGTTCATCCGAACGATCACCATGCAATACATTTGAGCTTCAATGGAGGCCGAGAGCTCGATCTTGATGGATTTGTTTCATCTATGATGAGAAGCGTGGTCGAGATGGCTAGAGGTTGAAGATCACCTTGTGTTCTCTCCTTGGCCATTACATCAGATCTGATAGACCACAGACGACGTTGATTAGAAGGCATGGCGCAGATACGGCGTGCAGTTGAGATCTGCACATGATCAGATAGATGATATGGATGTGCGGGATCAATCTCGTGATTGATTGGATGGTAGACTATGTATCTACACTTGATTGGATGGTTGAGATCACTTCCCTAGAATTTTTGGACGTCCCACATAGAAATGGCCCATAGTTGTCTCACGGTTTAAATATCAATCTACTATGGATTCGGCTCAGATTACTCCTCCTCCCTCCACAGTACCACCCCGTACCATGTTCTCCCTACAGGAATGCTCTTAGCACCCACTCTTCTCCTCGGGAATGCACTTAGCACCCAAACTGCATGGGTTCATCATCGTGCGGCCCTTGCACACTTATACATGGCCCGCATGCACCTCTTACGAGCTGGATTTGGGGCCTTACCCTTGGGCACAGTAGAACCTCAGGTCCCACATATTCCTTGGGTGAGGGCTTCAGTTGGCCTTCAATATTGGCCCTAATTTTTTTGGTAAAGGAAACTACTAAGTAGTTGGTATAAAAACCAAGTATGAATTACTCCTTAAAATTCCAACCCATCCTTCCTCATTCAAAACCCAAGCATGCCTCATTTATTATACTTCAACTTCAAGCATCATCCATTCTTTTCTTTTTAGATCATAAATTCCAAATGATCTTCAATATGTTGTTTCGATCTAATCATTGATGATGCATGGATCATTTGTTAATTAATCATGCATTAAGGCATAATGCATGGTTTCTCCTTGTTATGAGAGATGTGTTCACATATATTCTTCATTGAGGATCAACACAAATAGTCATCTGCTATTATTCACAACCTTCATCCAATTAGGAGTCATTGGATGTATATTCTTTCTCCTCATGCAATTGATTATTATATGGTCTTCTTCAAGTGTTGTAACAATGTATCACCTTGATACAAGTCTTGTAACTTAAGACCAGTTCAACAATAATCAGATTTAGTATGCTCCAATATTCATTGCTTCAATCATTCAATCACCAGGCACACATTGTCATGTTGTTGATAATACATGAAATCACTGGGCTCAACAGGTCGGAAATCTATGTTCCTTCAAAACATGTTTTCTAAAAAGGGTTTCCAAGAATATTATACCATTATCCTATAATATTTAAAATAAATTTTTACCCTTTTTTCTTTTACTAATACCATCAAAGGAATATTCTTATTGCTTTTCAAACAAGGAATTTTTATAACCTTTTTACCATGAAAAAGGAATGTTCTTTTTAACTCATAATATATGTCTGGATTTATCCACTGTCATTTATTTGATGCTTCCTTTTCATTTTTTTATAAGGTTAATTTTATAGAAATTTTTTTTAAAAGTAAATTCCAAGGAAAATTTTATTCATAATATTTTAAATGTTTTTTATTGGTTTTCAAGGATTTTTTTTTCAAAATGTTTTTTAGATTTATTTATAAGTTTTCAAAGTATTTTTGAAGAAATTGTTTTCAAAACATTTTCAATATTTATTTATATGTTTCCAAAGTGTTTTCAAAGAAAAAGTTTTTTAAAAAGTTTTGAATATTATTTTATAATTTTTAATGGAAGAAGGTTTTAAAAATGACTACAAGTCTACTTTATAAGTTTTCAATGTATTTTATAAGAAAATTATTTTTAAATGGTTTTATTTATTAAAAATCATTTTTTCAAAGAAGAAATGATATTTTCCTTAAGAAATTTTTTTGAAAGATATTTCAAGATTATTTTCCATCTAAGATGACATTTGTTGATGTTACTCATTCCCTTTTAGAAAATGATCTAAAGGTTCCATTCATATAATTTCTATTAATGGGTTATTCTTAATGTCATGGTCCTTATGAAACCCATTTCCCTTTCACGGGTTATAGGTTTATGAAATCTATTTCTCTTCTAAGGGTTATATGATTTTGAAACCCTCTTCTTTTCATGGGTTATTCTTGGATGAAATGATTATGTAACCTATCTATTTTCCATAGGTTATGATGTGATGAAATGTTATTGATTCCCATTTAATTTATTGGGTTATGATTTGATATTTATAAAACCCATTTCTTTTTATGGGTCATGATATAAAGAATGTTTTAATTTTCTTATAGCACATGTATGAAGTATTTTATTATGAGATGGGTGGGACCTATATCTCCCTCTAATGAATTGGGTAATGATGGATGACTCATGAATATAAATGTTATGTGTGAGATTTATTACATGTTAAAAATGGTATACATGGACCTAGTTGTTTGTCCAAAAGTTTAGGCGTGATCCTAATTACATGTTCACGATATTATGAGTGAACCTTGCTACATGTTTACAATTTTATGCATAGACCTGGTTGCATGTCCATAAGTTTATGCGTGAACCTGATTATACGTTCAAAATGTTATGAGTGAACCTTATTATGTTTTCCCAATGTTATGAATGGACTTGGTTTCATGTCTATAAGTTTATGTGTGAACCTGATTACATGTTCAAAATGTTAATGTGTGAACCTGATTAAATGTTCACAATGTTATGCATGTACCTAGTTTCATGTCCATAAGCTTATTCGTGAACCTAATTGCATGTTCACAATGTTATGCATGAACCTGATTACTTGTTTACAATGTTATGAATGGACCTAGTTTCATGTCCATAAGTTTATGCGCAAACCTGATTACACGTTCACATGATTATGCATGGACTTGGTTGCATGTCCATAAATTGATGTGGGGGCCTGATTTCATGTCCTTAAATTAATGAGTGAACCTGTTTCTACTTATACATGTTCACAAAATTATACACTAATGTGCATGCCACAAATTCAATGTCTTATTAATATGTTATTCTTTCATGAATTGTGCTCTTAATCCTCTTATGATCTATGTCTTATGAACTCCCAATCTTTTTTATGATATCTAATATGCATGGTATGATCTTTAAATGTTATGATCGAGTTACAAAACCTTTTGTTTCACATTATTCTAACAAATTTACTTTATTTACCCTTATTGATCATTTGAGCTCACCCCTTTCTTATGTTTCCTTTCCCCAAGTTATGAAGAAAGTTTTTAGATATATGTACTAATGGTTGAGATATTTATGGGATATGTTGAAGATATTTCACCAGGATAAAAGATTTTTTTTCCAAGTATCCAAATACACTAAACTATTATGGTCCTCAGGCATGTATTTTTGTAATGTATTGAGTATTCATCTAAAATGATGTAATATCCATATATGTTAAGCTTGGGTCACTATATAACAGTCACTTTGAGTCATACCGAGAATATCGTGTATCAGATTGAGTTTTTACTAATTACAACACATCAAAAATTACTTATGGATATTTTTCCTAAATTATTAAAAAAATTCAATTTCCTTTTCTCGTTTTTGAGTATATCAGTTGTCCTTTTACTAAAATTAATGTCAATTTTAAATAAAAATATTCACTTGGAGTCATACATGTCACATCGTGCATTGGATTAAGGTGAGTCTGATTCCTACACATCCCTAATGACTTATGTAATTTTTTTTACTAAAGTATCAAAATAATATGAATTATTTTTCATGGTTTTGAGTATATCACTTTTCTTTTTTACAAAAATGTCATTTTAAACTAGAAACACACACTTTGAGACATATCAGTCACATCATGTGACAGTTTTATGCGATATTTATTTATACATATAACAAATGACTTACAAATAATTTAATAAATTATCAATACAATCTGAGTGTATTTTCTTGATTTTTAGTGAGTGAAACTTTTCAAACTAAAATGTCAATTTTAAATTGATAACGAACACTTTGTGTCATTCCTAGAACATCGCATATCATATTTAGGTGAGGATGATTCTTACACATCAGAAATGACTTATGAAACATTTTAATAAAGTATCAAAATGATCCGAACACATTTTATCGATTTTGAGTATGTCATCTGTCCTTTTTACAAATAATTAATGGAAATTTTAAATAAAAAGATGCACTTGGAGCCATACCAATCATACCGTGCATCAGATTAAGGTGCAGATAATTCCTCCACATTCCAAATAACTTATGGATCATTGTAATAAAGTATCAAAACAACATGAATGAATTTTCTAGGTTTTGAGTACATAACTTATCTTTTTTTACTAACCTATCATTTTAAACTAAAAACACGTACTTTGAAGCATACTGGTCACATCATGTGTCGGTTTTATGTTATAACGATTCTACACATCAAAAATGACTTATGAACCATTTTCCAAAATTATCAATATAATACAAGAATGTTTTCTTATTTTTCAGTGAGAGAAAATTTTTAAACTAAAATGTCTATTTTAAATTGATAACAAACACTTTGAGTCATACCTAACACATAGTGTATCATATTGAGATTCAGATGATTCCAACAAATTAAAAATGACTAATGGATAATTGTTTTCTCAGTTTTGAGTATATAGGTTTTCTTTTTTACTAAAATGAATGTAAATTTTAAATAAAAGTATGCACTTGGATTCATACCTATCAAACTGCATGTCATATTGTAATGCGAAAAATTCCTACACATCCTAAATAACTTATGAATCATTATCCTAAATAATCAAAAAAATATAAACGTGTTTTCTCAATTTTGAGTATGACACTTCTTTTTTTTACTAAAGTATCATTTTAAACTAGAAATAGATACTTTGAGTCATATCGGTCACATAGTATGTCATTTTGACATGATATTGGTTTCTATATGTCAAAAATGAATAATGAATCATTTTAATTAACTATCAATATAATTAGAGTGTGGTTTCTTGGTTTTCAGTGAGTGATGATTTTTGAACTAAAAGGTCAATTTTAAACTGATAATGGACACTTTGAGTCATATTGGGACCATCATGTATCAGATTGAGGTTCGGTTGATTCCTTCTTGTCAAAAATAAATTATGGACAGTTTTCCTAAAGTATCAAAAAAAAAATACAAATTTATTTTCTCAGTTTTGAGTTAGCTGTATTTTTTACTAAAATTAACGACAATTTTAAATAAAATGATGCACTTGGAGTCATATCAGTTAGATCTTGTGTCATATTATGGTGAAGATAATTCTTACATGACCCAAAATATAAAAATAATCCGAACTAAAAACATTACCATGATTTACATTATATTTATTTGTATAACTTCTTACACTACATATTGAGTCGATGTGATTAGCTGATAAAGAATGTAAAAAGAAAGTGTGGTAACCTTGAAGTAAAGGAACATGTTATCTCTTTTTTGGCTATTGTAGATAGTGGAAAGAAAAATATGACTTCCCGAAAGATCTATGAAAAAAACTAAATAAGTATTAGATAAAAATTATAAGGGAATTTACTTACAAATAGTAGATAAAATGATGTCAAAATTAATTGAAAAATTAGTAGGAATTCAAATTTTCATGATAATTGTGTATATTGTTGACCCATTTCCTTTTTTTCATTATCTTAGTTGCATCCTCGAAGTCCAATCTATCACAAGCATGATCATATTCAAACAAACCACCCCAACTTGAACAAAATAATCTAACTATATAATAAAACAATATTTATGTGAGTAAAACTAAAAAGAAAACATAAATATGAACCAATAAATTAATTCTATAGACAATTATTTTACTGTGAAAACATCAATATCTTGTACTTTATCAACCAATTTATCAACCATTAGTGGAGATAGTGTTGTACCTTGTTTGATATTCCCATCAAATGCTATCATCCAAGATCAATATTTATGTCATTGAGGTAAAAATTTTCAATTCCCTAAAAACACAGTCTTAGAGGGATGTTTCAATTGAACTGAGTGTGTGAATTCTTCACAAATAGGACACCCTAATATTCCTTTAATGCTATAGATTGGTAAATTTACATAATCATGAAATCCATTTATTATCCCCTAAAACATGGACCTCAATGTGAATTCTTCACTTCTATGAGAATCATACATTGTAACACCTATATCCCAAATGAATTTTAGATATTTGATCAATGGATCCAAATAAACATCAATATCATTACTAGGTTTCTTTGGTCTAGATATCAGAAGATACAATATAATTTATTTTTACTTCATGTATAACTATGGAGGAAAGTTATAATTTACCAACATGATAGACCATGTACTGTGAGTACTTTTCTATACACCAAAATGATTTATTCCATCTATATATAATGAAAGAAAAAAGTTTCTCGGCTCATCTTCAAATTCAGGATACTTTTAATCAATTTTATTATACTGAGGAGAATATGATGGATGATGCAGGTTCCCATATTTAATTATTATATCAGCATGCCATGTCAATTGTATCATGGTTTCGTAACATCAATATATTATTCATTATCACCATCGAGTAAATTTTTATTAAAATAAATAGGAACAAAGGCCTCAAGAAAGCAAGGCTCACGGGGGCCTGAAGTAGTGAAGACCGAGGGCATCCCCTCAGATCAAATTGACCCCTTAGGGTTTTAAGGACATCGCATTGTGGAGGACTAGAGGGTTCGGGTCAATAACATTAAAGTAAGCAAGAAAGTATGATGCTTGGTTTCCCTCTCTCCAAGTGTGTATCACTTTGGTATTTCTATCGAGCACACCCCTGCATTTTCTGATGATGTAAATAATTGACCATGGAGAGGGGATAGGGTCCAACAAATAATTGTATAGGATCTTGGAGTCAGTTTCAACCTTAGATAACTCAATATTCTTCTGGTGGAATAGAAAAATACCCCCGAGCATAGATTTGGCCTCTGCTTGAAGGGAAGATCCACAACCAAGGCGGTAGGATAAAGAAAGTATCACATAACCCTTATTGTCTTGGACCACACTTGCACCGCGAAGGACCCCCATGCAGTAGGAACCATCAGAGTTAAGATTGAGACTCCTAGGGGTGGGGGGGGGGCCATCAGACCCAATGACCTCTAGCGGTGCTTGTTTCTGGCTGGGTTTCAAGGGAATTATTTTGAATAAAATGAAGGGATGGTGATTCCCACTAGTTTTTGAAGCTACATGACAAATCTAGTAGTAGGTTTTTGGTATGAATGATGATGGTTCCACCGGATGAGGATACCCCATCGTTCCTTGCCCTGTTTCAATATATTATTCTAAACCATGGAATGATAGAAAATTACTATATATATTTTGAAGGACTTAATTAAGTTTTATTATATTGATCTACACCACACTTAGGGAATTTTATGAGTGATTCATGGTCATTGAGAAACAATATACAATCATTTGGACAAGCATGTATTTTTTTAGATATCATACCTATTGAACATAGTATTCATTTAGTATCATATGTTCAACATGGAAGTTCAGTTTTTTGCAGCATATCATTTAGGAGACCAAATAGTTCTTTAAAGATGGTGTTACTCTATCCGCTACCAGCTTTAAAATTATGTATCTTCAATAAAACTAACAATTTTGTGTATTTAGTACAACTAATATACAATTGTCTCTTATAAAAACTATTTAACTTCTCAAACAACTTAGGATAATCATAAAGGTCATCTTCAATTTCTATTTTCATTTCTTCCATGTGATCTCCATCATCATCTAAACTGGTATTCATATCAAATGATCTATCAATCACAGTATCATCCAAATCGATGTACACATTCAGTTTTCCCCATTTTTAGTCTAGAATTTATTAATTTGATCTATTTTGTGACAAATCAAATGTTTTTGAAACTATTCCCGACTAATTTATTTTGAAAAACAATAATGTAAAGATGAACAAAGGATTCGAGAAGGGTCGTATGCATGCTCTATGGTAAACTTGATGAACACTTAAATTCCACATTTATACTCTTTTGTCAACAGATCAAAATGAATCCATTTTAGATTCATATCCATATTATTAATTTCATAAAATATTCATTTTGTATAATAAATAAATTAATACACATAAGATATTCATTATCAAAGATAAAAGTTATAGATAATTATAATAAGGGGAACCCAAAATTTGATTGTTTCAAATAATTTCAGTATGCATTGAAAGAAATGGGTAATTGAATTTAAGAAAATAATTAATACACTATGGTAGGTGTTCTCCTCTAAATTCATCCAAAGGTAAAATTTATAGACAACTTTCATCCTCATAAGCTCCATCTCCCTAAACAATTATTATTGCATTTTGTTGGTTGAGACTCATGCTCCATCTCTGGTGGATGTGAACACATGTTTCTTACACTAATCTAAGTAGTAGTCATCCATGTGATGACTACTTCTCAAAGTAATTCAAGAAAAATAAAAGAGATGGGCTATGAGTATCAATAAAAAAATTGAAATAATAATTATTCAAGAGATGACACTGATGAGGATGACATTTATACTCAATTGTGTTCTTTAAAAGGTGCATTACCTCCCATTTGTGAGAATTACACCATTGGAACTAGTTATTAACTCATGGCCTATTTAAGGTGAGATTTCTGGGGGAATACACATTCTTTTATGTGATTCAAGGGGTCTTGGTGGGGACATGTTATGATATATGAATCCATGGGGCCTCTAGGAATTCTATATTTATAAGAGAAATACCAGTTTTAATGCTTTGAATCTTATAACTAAGGAGTAATAGAAAACAAAAATATGATAAAAAAGAATAATAAACTGTCATTTTATCAACTAGAAGATATAAAAATGTTTTCATAAAAAATTTAATAACTAAAGAGTTATTAAATATACATGGATGGTAATTTGAGATTCCTAGGGGTGGAACTAATACACATATACCTAAAATGATGAATACCTAATTTTTTTTTCTAATAATTATTCCAAAATATATGGAATTTGATAACCTCCATTCTATGTTTTGGAACAAGTGATGTAAAAACCTAAGAAATTATTACATTTAATATTAATTGTATATCAAATATCATTAATCTATTTAAATTATCTTAATAAATATATTCAAATTAATAACTGATATTTCATTTAATGAATATACTTATAGACTTTGTAAATATTCTAGGGTTCTTGAATAAGCCTCTTTATAACTACAATCATGAAGAATAATATATAATAATATAATGAAACATTATTCTGAAAAATAAATAAATCAATATAACCAAATAAAAAATATAAAAAATCAGACACATTATATAATGGATTAATATTAAATGTGGAGTGAGTAAAAAATAATATACATGTAAAAAATAGTAAATTAAGTATATATAATATTGGGAAATTCCAAAACATCCTGTGAGGTGAATCTGGATATACTTGGGTTGGAGACACTTATAATCACGATGACGAGTTCCTATGTTTATAACCTACCAGAGACCCACAATTAGCCTACATTGTTGGACTCCCATATGAACTTTAATACAACTGGGGACCCATATAATATAATAGGTACTACATTTTAACTATCTCTAATCCCTTAGTAAGATGAATATGATCCCTATTATGATAGTAATGGTAGGTATGGTTTCCTTTTTAGAAAACACATCAATCGACAATCAACATAACCCAAACATGTCTATTTAAACAACCCTACAACACCCATCAATATGATATCTAAATTTAAAAGAAAAAAACTTTCCTCATAAAAACTAATGTAGAAATAATCTATATATGGTGATAAATTTTAATAAAAACCATTTCATGGTCCCAATAAGGCCATAACACTTGATACTACTACTAATTTGCAATGAAAAACTCATTTCTTTCAATATTATTCAAAATAACAAAGTGAGAATCAAATTAATTTTAAAAATTTCCAAACATGACTCAAAGTTATAATTAAAAAACACACACAATAATATTCTCTCTTGGAATGCATTTTTGAAACTAAGAAAAAAATTATTGTCTTATTTATTGAATGAATCCTATCCATATTTCATAAGACTACATACTTACATATATAGATGAAATAATGTGTTTATATATATATATATATATGTAGATTTCAAAATAAACGCACACACAAACACATATATATGGATTTTAATATAGGATATCAATAAAAAAAGAGAGATAAAATTCAGAACATAAAATAAAAATATCCAGGTATTACCACTGAAGCTTCAAAATAGAAAAAACCCAAAAAACCGCACCTCAAATTCAAAAAATCATTACATGAAATCCACTTCAATTTGTTAAATAAAAATCAGGGGTTTCATTTTAACAAACACTTTTTGATTGTTATTTCCATGGAAGTAAGTTCAAAAAATTTAAACTTAATATGCTACAAGGATGAAATCGGTGTGTGTAATTCTTAATATGCTACACAACAACAAGAAAATCTTATAAAGGGTCAATAAAAACCAAAAATCATAGAAACCCCCATTTAGAAATTCATTCTAGAAGGTAAATAAATGATGAATAATTAATATCAAGAGATAATTAACAAAAAAATTCAAAAAGATATTTCTAAATAAGTAATCAATTAGTGAGGAGGAGGAGAAAATAACATGGATTGGATTGTAGATTTGAATTGTCCGAGATAAAGTAGAGATATTACCAAAACTTGGAGTCTTTTGAGCTTGGATTAATTCGAACTTTGAACCATTTGATCCCTAGATTTGAGCCTTGATTAGAGCTTGGATTCGACGAGGAGTGCCAGTAATAGGTGGCTTCCATGGAAAGCTTCGTATATCAAGACTGGTTAGGGTTCTTTAAATAGATTGGGGACACTTTTATCACAACTTCCAAAAAAGCACTAATAAAGAAAAATTTTATTAATACTAAATTAATAGGAGCTGATAAAAGGAATCTTTATCAGTGTTAATGTTTTAGCATTGATAAATATGGCTTTTGTTAGTGCTTTTTTGTTCCGATAAAGATAGAGATTTATCATCTCTAAAAAAGTGTTGATAAAAGACATCTTTATGAGCGCTAAAACTTTAGCGCTGATAAAAGATTTATAATTATAATTATAAACATTTTCTTTCTAAATATATTTATATAATTATATATATTTATTTACTACATATATATAATTATAAATTTTTTAAATATATTTATTATAATTTTATAATTATGTAAATACACAATTTTTTATTCATAATTATATAAATACATTTTTTTAAATAATATTTATATATTTATATATTTATATCATTATATATATTTATATAATTATATATATATATATTTAAAAAATATAAATAAATATAAATATAAATATAAATAGAGTAAATATATTCAATATTTAAAGAAATTTATTATAATTTTATAATTATTTATTTATAATTATATAATTATTTTTTTAAAATATTAATTTATTTATAATTATAAATATATAAATGTATTTTTTTAAAAGAATATGAGTCCTTGCCCAAAAAATCAAGGCCCCCTTTATTAAAATAAAAAATAGGACTTACATGATCCTAAAAATAGGAGATCTATCCAAATCCCTTTTCAAGAGGGGAAAAAAACATCCAGAAGCTTGTCATACCAAATGAAGTCAGCACCTTCAGCTCCTTTGTTAGCAAGTCCATCTGCAACAGAATTAGCTTCCCTGTAGACATGAGTAATAATATGATTCACAAAATGAAGGGAGTCTAAGAAATTAATCCACCGATTTTGAAGCTTCCAGGAAAGATGACATGAACCATCCCTAATGGCAGAGACAATCCTAGTCGAATCACTCTCTAGCCAGAGATTATTCCAACCATAATTTTTGGCCTGTTCCACTGCAACAATAATACCCATCATCTCAGCTTCAATTGAGGAGACAATACCACAAGAGCCATGAAAGCAACCAATCACCCGTCCCTTATGATCTCTGAACAGGGCGCCATATCCAGAAGGACCGGGATTTCCTTTCGATTCACCATCTGAATTAATTTTCAACTAACCAACAATAGGCTATTGATAGAGAACTTAAAAAGTACCAACTAGAGGTTTGAAATTACCTTTGATACCAATTCGATCAAGAATAGTGAAATCATGAATGGAATTGGCGCAATAATGCTTCTTAGGCAGGCCATCCGCATGCATCTCAGCAAGTATAGAGAAGAGGTGACCGAGAAGGATTTATTCTCATGGAGAATCTGATTCCTAGAGAACCAGAAAAAAAGCAGCAATTCAGAAGCAGCAACCTGAAATAAATCCAGCAGTTTTGAGGAAAGACCAAGATAGTTCCATCTTCGAATAAAGTCCACAATGGAGGACGTCATAGGAAGTGAGATCTCAAAGAAATCCGCTAAAGCCTTCCACATTGAGGCCGCAGTGGCACAACAAATGAATAAATGATCAGAATCCTCTCTGTGTTGATGACAGAAAACACAATAAGAACATAAATATATACCAAAATGTTGAAGATAATAATCAGTTGGAATCTTGCAATGGGAAATTCTCCAAACCAAATTGGAGGGAGATGATCTGATAAAATTTTTATGCAAGTTCCCCATCCATTTGGCGCCAAAGCTGGGATTCAAGGAGAACTCATAAAAATTCTTTGAAGTGAGAATACCACTAGCCGTAAGCTACCAATCCCAAAAATCCTTCTTGTTTGAGAAACAATAATTGTTGACAATGCTAACAATGTTACTTGGAAGTTCTTCCAAGTCTTCAAGCTGATCCTTGATGGTAATATCCATATCAATGTTTGTTTCATCCATCACCAACTCTATAAGGGGATTATCATTCAATTTGGTTTTCCAGAAATTAAGAGATGAATCCTTCGAGACTAACCATCTAGAATGAGCATCAATTGAGGAAAAGAGGTATTTGAAAGCAGGCCAAACAGAGGAATCAAGATGATTAAAAGACCCCATCTTCAGCCTGTTCATGAATTTTTCCCAAATGAAGTGTAAACTATCAGAGCTGCTGTTAAAAAGTCTCCACTTGAATGAAGCCTGCAATGAATCATTAAAGAGCACAAGATTTTTTATACCCAAACCCCCAGCATCATATGGTTTGTAACAATCAGACCAAGGGACCGTAGCCAACTTTTTTTTAAGATACTGCCACTCAAAATAAAATTCCTAAGATAGGAATTGATACTTTTTATAAGAAAAATAGGCCATTTTTAGACCATAAAGGAGAAGACCAGTTTGGAGAAAATGACATATTTCACCAAACAAACCCTGCCAGCCATGGAGAGAGACTTTCCTTTCCAGGTAGAGAGACTCCTTATAACCTTACTGAAAATCTCTGTGAAATAACAAGATTTCGGCTTCCCCAAAAACAAGGGAACCCCTAGATAATTGAAGGGAAGAGCTCCTTCCTTAACATTAAGTTCATGAACAATAAAATTTTTCCTTCGCTCACTGATGTTCTTACCAAAGTAAACAGAAAATTTCCCCCAGCTGATATCTTGACCAGAGACAGAAGCATAGTTCAAAAGAGCCCTTTTGATGTTCTTTATGTTTCTCTTATCACCCAGAGTGAAAATGATGATATCATCTGCATATAAAAGATGAGTGGGAGCAATGATACCTCTACTAGCATTAATAGACTTCATCCTACCATTTCCATCCATGATAGAAAGTAGTCTACTCAAATAATCCTCTACTATAGAGAAAATTATTTCAGAAAGGGTATCACCTTCTCTAACCCCTCTAAAGAAATCAAAGAAACCACGAGGGGATCCATTAATAAGAATTGAAATCTGAGTAGAGCATAAGATGGTCTTGATCCAAGTAATGAAAACCTCATTAAACCCAAACATAATAAGAACTTTGCAAATAAAACCCCAATTCATAGTATCAAAGGCCTTTTTGACATCAAGCTTGAGGGAAATATTACCACCTCGTGTAGGTTTCTTAAGCAAATTAACACATTCTGAGGCAGTAATGAGACAATCTTGAATAGATCTTCCCTTAATAAAACCAAATTGATTATGGGAAACAATCCTACTAGCAATTGCTGTGAGTCTTGTGGAAATGATTTTACAAATGATTTTGTAAATGGTGTTGACTAAAGCAACAGGTCTGAACAAATGCATTTCGTTAGCATTATCAGTCTTTGGGATAAGAACAAGGAACTGAGCATTTATTCCATAAGGAAGGTCCCCACCTTTAAAGAAACGAGTCACAATCTTACAAACATCAGATTGGATAATGTCCCAGTAAGTTTGAAAGAAGAAGGTACCAAAACCATCTGGACCAAGGGAGATTTCAGATTTGAGGCTGAAGACAGCCTCTTTAATTTCAATACTCAAAGGAATAGAAGTGAGATTGATATTATCCTAATGACTGACCAATTTGGGGATGATACCCTCCATCGACTCATTCATTGAAGTAGGGAAATTAAAGATATCCTTGAAATAAGAAATGACATGTTCTGAAAGATCCCTATCATTGTCAATAACTTGATCCCCATTCTTGATCATCGAGAGAGGTTTAGAAATCTTCCTGATTCGCTGTAGAGAATTGAAGAATTTTGTGTTCCTGTCTCCATCCTTCAACCATTTAGCCTTAAAAATGTCCCTTTGAAAAGCATCTTTCATATTCAAGAGGTTATTGAGCTTTTAAACAATCTCAGAATCCTCCTGGAGCCCAGTGGAAAAATTATTCAATGTATTCTGAACCTACAAATGCTGAAGATTATCTTCAAGAGATGAGATATCCCGATCAATAAAGCTAAATTTCTCTTTGCTCCATGTTATCAGATATCTTTTAAGGGATTTTAGTTTGTCAATGCAAACAAACACATTATGACCAGAGCTGATATAATTCCAATTATTTTGAACTATAGAAGCACAGTCAGGATGATTAACCCAGGCTTTGTTGAATGAGAAGGGAAGAGGAGGTCTAGATTCCTTACCACTCAGATTTACAAGTATTAGATAATGATCAGAGTTAATCCTAGGAAGAGTTATGTAGGAAATGGATCCCTAGTGATCAAGAGAAGCTTCATTAATAAAGGCTCTGTCAATTCTGCTAGCAACAACTCTATTTAAAAAACTCCTGTACCAAGTAAATTTTTCCTCAACTAAATTAATCTCATGCAAATCATTGGAATCAATGCAAGGCTTAAATTCCCTGGAGGAGATATCATTAAACATTTCAACCAACTTTTAATCCGGATGAATAATTGAATTAAAGTCCCCAAGAATAATCCAAGGATCAGAAATGACAGAGCTAAGTACATCAATGTCCATCCATAGTCTCCTTCGATCTTGATAACTGGTATTGGCATAAACAAAAGAGCAATAGTGCTGGAGACCAGAGACTTTAAAGGAACAAGTCACATGTTGTCCACCATTATCAACTAGAGACATGTAAAATAAAGATGAGTGAGCCAAAAACCAGAGACTTTTGACTTCAGAGAAACAGATATTATAGTCCACTAAGTGAAATCCAAGAGAGTCCAAACTAGAAATGTTTGGAGAGAAAATACTTTTGGGTTCAGAAATCCCAATAAGAAGAGGTTTGTGTTGTAAAAAAAAAGATTTCAGGGATCTCATGGTGTTTTAATTGGAAAATACCTGATAGATCCAATACAAGATCTTCATTTAAACATAATTCCAGGGTTAGAACCCCTTTTTTTGTGACATTCTCTTTGGTTTTGATTGCCTTAGAGAGTCTTCCTACTTTCCTTTTGGGAGTTTCTGAGCCTTTAACATCTTAAAGAAGATAATCAATATTTGAGACCTCGATATTGTCTTTATCTTGAGATTTAGGGGACATCTTATCATTGAAACTTTTGTCCTGCCCATTAATGATGTTACTTTGTTCATCACCAAAAGAAGTCAAAATAGAAACAGGATCATTTCTATTACCCGAAATGGACAAGGAGATCGCAGATTCATGTAATAATTGACTAGAAGCACCCTTGACATCTAGTGTATTAGAGGGAATCAAAGTGTTAATAGAAGGATCTGAACAAGTTTGAACAGCAACAGACTGATCAGAAGAGTGTGCCCCCAAACTTGTAGATGAAGCGATTTCCAAAAGATTATCAGCTATACTAGGAGCTGTAATTGCATCCAAAGTACTGTGTGCTGTGGGAGACATGGTTGTCATGTCTGACTTGGGGATGAAAACAACAGATTTCAGTTGAGTGTCTCCAAAAGCACTGAGAACAGGATCTAGATCAGCAGAAATTCAATCCTGCCTAGCAGCCACTTTAGAAAGAGATTCATCGCTGATACATACAATATCAGATTTAAGGATTCCAGCCTCCTTACTATCCTGCAAGGATACCACAAGAACAAAAATATCTTTATAAAAGTCTTGAAAGAGTTGGTTCTCCTCCTCTTCCTTCCGTGAGGTTGCAACAAGATTATAAATATAATAAATATACATTTATAAATATATTTATTTACAAATATTTTTAATTAAAAATATTTATTTACAACTATATTTTTAACATTATTAATAAATATATAATCTTAAATGAATGGATGTTAAAAATGAGTGAAATCGAATAATTAAAAATGAGTACACTTTAACAATATTAAAAAAATGGATAAGTTTTACGGATTAAATATAAATTTAATAAAAAATATGGATATATATTGAAATAAAGATGAATACACAATTAAATTATTAAAAAATAGTAATTAAATATATAAAAATAAATAATAGAAAATGATTAAATTCCCTAAAAAATAAAAAATATTAAAAATGAATTAATACCTAACTGTAATAATATTAAAAATAAATAAATAAAGTTTACCAATTAAATACATAATATATATTTAACATATCATGTTATAATGAAATTATAAAATGAATACTAAAATTTGAATAAATTGCATAAATATTACGTGTAAGTGTTTCTATATAATATCACATTAATTACAAAAATATTTGTGTGTGTGTTAAATGAATTAATTACGTATATGTAGGTGAAATCAATGTCACACGCCTTTAATATATGTTAAATTGAAAAATCAAACGACATTCAATTATGTCCATTACTCGATGTAATTAGTTAGTATTTTTAATTAATATTAATTTTTTTATTATAACGACCCAAGACTTTTACATATAACATTACACGATTTTAATCATAATTATACATCAGAGTACAAGCCAAGTAATCATTATGTCTAGTGTCTTAGAAGGAAAGGTACATAAAACATAAAACATAGGGCTAAAAAAACTTCTTTATTTAATCTCCATAAATAGATCCTAACTTCCTTTGAGCCCTTACATATACATAGGGAACCCTGGGGAACACATGAACAAAAGGATGAGCTAAAAAACCCAGTAAGGGAATGAACATAAGGATACATCTTAAGCACATGAGTTAGGAGGAATGACATAATGATGTCCAAAGCATGGAACACATGAAATCATATCATATAAGCATGGTATCATATAAACATGGAATCATATAAATGTGGTAGGATCATAAAATATTTCCATTGTATGGATCAAGGATAATATCCAATCCTATTTCCCATTTTAGTACGGGTTAAGGCTAACCACCAATCTCATTTCCTATTTTAGTACGGGTCAAGGATAACCGCCAATCCCATTTCCCATCGCATCTCATGAGACATAACTTTACCCAATGCATTGAAGCTCTATTTTGGTGAAACCATCTCAAAATTTTCATGAATATTCTTGCCACATAAATAATCATACACAATCAACCATACATAAACATAAGGATACCCATGGAAAGAATTGTGTACCACAATCATGACATAAATAATAAACAATGAGCGTATCATGAAAATGTATATGAAAGAAAGGTAATAGAACATACATGGATGTTAATAAGGTAAAATAGGAATATAACATGGTAGGTGGTGTCAAATAGAAGTGAAAATATATAAGAAATGTATTTGAGAAACATTAGCCTTAAAAGTTTTTTGTGTGGTTTTAAGGAAAATACTATAGAGCTTTTAAAATAGGAAAGAGAAAAAACTTTTATATAAAACCAGAATTGAACAAAAAAGGTTTTAATAATAAAAATACTTATTTTATAAAGACAATGGTGGCTTAAAACATAGGATAGAGTGCACTTTAAAGTGAGTAAAAATTCAGGAAGTTCCCTTAAAACAAGTTTTCTTATCGAAAAGTTTTAAGGAGGAAATCTTTGAAAACCATGTATATCCCAGAAAGAGAGTGATAAAAGGGTCTTAATAGATGAATTTTTTAAAACTAAACATCATTAATAATATTTAAATAAACAGATAAGATAACTCCACTTTGATATAAAGAAAGATAAGGCAACCTGAATGAACAAAAATGGTTTGGGTAGAATTCATTATGGTTTATTGGCATGGTATCGGGTGTACCCAAGAGGATTTATGAGAGAGAAAAGATGTTTCTCATCACTTATACATCATGAGGAAAGTATGGGGGAGGTTCATAACTATACCCCATCATTAGGGATTACACATAAGAAGGCATGACATAGAGGACAATATTGATTTAAAAGTGAAATAGAGAGGATCCCTTACCTTAAATATGTTGGTGTTCTCCACATGTTATTAAAGACATTAATAAACAAATTAGGTTTTTTAATTAATAATTATATAACCTCTTATATATTTAATTGTTTTAGTATAATCATTTTAATTTCATTTATAACCATTTTTATTGGTTATGAGGTTCAATTTCATTGTTCGGGCTCGTTTATTTACTTGGTTTTAATGACTGGTTCACTTATATTCATGTTTGGATAAACATGTAAGATGAAAGTGGTTGTCCAAAATTGAAGTTATATTATATTAGTGAACATAAATGAGATTATATGGATTTAAATTTAATTTGGTTACTTAGAGTGAAGTCAACTTATTATATAAAACGATAGTGATAACCGTTTTTGTTAATTAGTGGGTTTGATTACAAAGGACATGTTTTGCTTTATAACTTAATAGAATTTGTACAAAAGGATTACAGAAAAAATAAGATATATTGCATATATAATAATCTGGTTCAACCATAACATAAATGGTTTCATGACCAGAATTAAATATGATAATAGAAATTTATAAACTGTTGTCCTTGAATGTGCTAAATTAGCCCATCTCAAATGCTGCTTTCATTTCTTTAAAATAAAAGATGGGGAAAGGGGAGAAGATAACGAAGTATCCCATCAACATAGTAGCATTACATTAAATCTATGTTACTGGAGTTATCATACCACTTGTGTGAAGGTAGGTGAAGAAATAAACAAAAAGAAAATAACTTAAAAGAAATGAAGGAATTGGAAAGAGGAATTTACCTCTTGAGACTCCCTCCTTTGAGAACCTCTTAAGGGGAGAGTTTTTGGTATAATGAAGAGACTAGAGGCCTTTGGACGTGGGGGAGGATCTTGGGGAGATATTTGGGCCGAATATTGGCAAGGAAAAAGGCTTGAGAGGAGTGAAGAGAAGAGGTAAGAATGGGTGGTATTTATAGTGGAGGGGAGGAGGGTTTTCATAATATTATAATCATCAATTTATTATTTATTAACTAGAAAAGGAATAATAAGTATTCCAAGACCAAGAATAGTAATAAATGCATGTGAGTTGGAGATTTGGTTACTTACATCTCTTGTGATGTCAGAAATAGTTGATTTTTACTATAGTGTATTTATACGGTAAATTAATGTATTTTACTATTCACTAAAAATTCAAGTATTTCAGAAAAATCTCAAAAAATAACCCTAAACATTTTTCAATGTGTAGTATCCAAAAATGAAATCCATTTTTCAAAAATAATTATCTAAATATAATTATGTTAATATTTAATTAAAATCATAATTTATTATCAAAAACCAGTTTTAAAACATTCATTTACTTATTCTAAAATATCAGTATATCATACTTTCAAATTAAATATTATTTATATATTATCACAGGTAAAGTTACTATTCATTAGGGTATATCACTATTCATAAGGGTATGTTAATATTCATAAGGGTAGGTTACTATTCACCAAAAATTAAGTTTTTCTTATCGGACTCCAAATAACTTATTGATTGCAACCATATATGTTAGATTTTTGAAATTTCAAAAAAAGAAGGGACAAAATTATGTTTAAAGGTCACTTAGCACTTAATAGTTCATTATTTTGTGTTTTCATGCAATTTTATGACATATTAATAATAAGGGAATTTCTATTGAAAAACATTGGGTCGTTACATTTATTATAAATCGTTGTTCACTAAATATATGAATTCAATATTTTTTATTATATAAATTATATTTTTGGAAATTAATATGAATATGTTTATATATTAAATGTATTAATGAATAATTATTTATAAAACCATTAAAAATGAAAATGACATTAATTAGATTTTAATTATTAGATTTTATTCATTTTCTATTTTTTTATTTAATATATATTACTTATTACTATTTATAATTAATATATATATATATATATATTAAACTTATTCATTTTTTTTATTAATAATTTTTTCATAAATATTTTTTTAATAATTTTCTAATTTATTCATTTTTAATTTTTTGTTTAATTATTTCAATTTATTCATTTTTATTTTTTTAGTTATTTAAATTTATTCATGTTTTAATTATTGTTCAATTATTACAATTTATTCATTTCACATATCTATATTTAATATACAATTTATTAATATTTTTAATCTATATATACATATTAAATTTATTCATTTTTATCAATAATTATTTAATTAATAAAATGTTTAATATTTTTCTCAATTTACTAGTTTTTAATTTTTAATTTTTAATTATTTCATTTTATTAATTTTACATATATATATTTAATATATACTATTTATTAGTATATATAATATATATATATATATATATTAAATTTATTCATTTTTAGTAATAATTATTTTATTAACAGAATTTTTAATACTTTTTTTAATTTAATCATTTTTAAGTTTTATTTATTTAATCTTTTCATTTTATCCGGGACTTTTATCACCGCTAAAAAACACTGATAAAAGGTATCGTTTATCGACTTAAAAAAAGAGATGATAAAATGTCCCCTTTATGTGTGCTTTTTTAAGCACTGATAAAGACCAGTGCTGTTAAAGAACTATTTTGCAGTAGTGTATATTTGGTTCCTCACGACATGTGACCCCACTTGAACACCTAGTTTCCCCCCTGCCACATGGCTTGGATGGCCACGTGATCTTACACGATGTGTACATGGTGTATATGACGTGTCTCACCTCACCTGGGTCCTGGTCGTGTCCTTCCCCACATAACTCAGCCGACAATGTCTTCTATATAGCATATACCCTTGGTAATCAACGTGTTCTTTCTAACCAGACTCTTGGTCATGTCTTCATACCGTGCCCATGTATGACACCACATGTTGTGTACCTGGCCGTGTACATCCACACAACCATGTCTCTCGACATGGCTAACCTACCCATGTCCCTCAGCCACACAACTTGGGTGCACTAATCAGCATGTTCCCCCAATACACAATGTGTAGTCTCCAAATTTCATCTTTCTCTAATGGTAAGAACACACAATGTGTGGTCCTGCACTACACACCATGTGACAAGGAATTCCAAATGGGAATTCTCTGTGAGTTACCAAAACACCCCGACTTCTCCTGAAGCCCACATATCTACCCCTAGGGTATCTCTTGTAGTCATAATAAGGATCTAAAACCATAAAATAAAATATAAAATTGGGATTGAGATGTAAATATCAAAAATACACCTACTTCATGGAGAAATTCCGAAGCTTCAGGTCCAAATCAATGCTCGGAAGCTGCTGCAGCACGATCCGATGACGATCTATGTCAATAACGGAAATCAATGGCACCTCCTCTCCTCAGTTTGACCTCGAGTCATTTGGAGCACAAGGGGGATCCTACTATACTTTTGTTCATGATAACCAAATGGGGGGGGGGTTATTAATTTAATTTTATTAAATTGATAACTCTCTATTTAACACCCCACCAACTCACCCTCAACCGAGCACCTATCATAGGAAAACCTTATGTCACACATAGGGTAAAAACCACATTCTGAACTCAACCAAAGTCTCAGATTCTTGATATGAGACTCCTCTTGGTATTTATCCCACATTTATAAGGAAACCAAACACATATAATAAAATATATTTAATATTTTTTATATCATTGAACCAAGGCTCTTTGGGCCTAAGAATCCTACGCTGACTCAGCACCTAGCTTTAGAAATAGTTCCATAAATATTCCAAATCATATAAAGAAAAACTAGAGATTCTATAAAAATCCTATATAAAAATTTATTGTGATAATTAATCCAAATTTCATTCGGCATTCTTCTTGTATAAATGTACCATATAAGGGATAATGAAGTGTAAATCAATATTTCATTATTTTTATTTTTAGTAAAATAAAGAAATTATATCATAATATTGTATTAATATCTTTAAATATTGGTGACTTAAGTATTTTAAAAAAATTGTGTCACATATATACATCAACCAGTATGTGCATTCAAGTGGTGATCCCAATGTAACTAATGAACATAGACTTTTTGGGGTTAATATGCTAGTTGTATGCATTCAATCGAGCCTCAAATTTGATGATTCTGCTTCTCGCCTCAATAATTTTTGTTAACACCATCACACTATTATGCTCATATTTTTTATGGGGCAAAGGTTTTTCACCTTTTAACATTTTATTGGCTTCAACACCATCAATATATTGTTCCTCAGGATTGGTAGCATCGACATGTGTAGAAAATTGTCGTTCCTTTACATTGGGATCATATTCATGTTGATAAACCTATTGTTTCCCAAGATTGGGATCTTAAATATGTGTAAAATCCATTATCTATATAAATGGAAGAACATTTAATTTATATTAAAAAATTAATAAATTAATAGACAACAATATGAGGTATGTGATTTATATTACAAAAAAATATAACTTGATTATTGAACTCTCTTCTTTCTTTAAAGGTTGAAGGGGTTTTACCCCTATATTGAGTATCCAAATATTCTCATAATAGTATCCTATAACATAAAATACATCATCTACATTGGGAACACCATGAATTTATTGCGTCTCCCTAATCAAAGGATGATCCTTAGTTGAATTGACATCTAACCCTTATGTGTTTTGGGTTGATAACAGAACAATTGACCACTTTCTATTTGTAGAATTTGGAACATAAAATAATTATAAAACTTGTGATTACATTATAAATGGTTTTATATATACCCTTATTTATTGAAATACCCTTTTATGAATCCCAATTCTTTGATTTTAACTACACTCATGTTATCAACCCACTTGCATTGAAAAATCGGCACTTGGAAAGCTGTGTAATCCAACTACCATATTTTTTTAATGATGGAAAAGTATGACATATTTTTATATATTGGATTTATTTCTTTGGTACTAGATACATTAATAGATACATCCACAATTGTAACTCCAATATTTTTCATGGTACTACATTCATAATGTTCCTTGGTATAGTAATTACATAACCATTAGAAGATAATACATGTTCACTTGGTCCTCTAGATATCCCTCAAAGTTGTTCTGAAATTGAATTTGGATTTGCAGTTGACTACTTAAAATGATGGTCTCAAAATCATCCTATAAAATATCTATTATGTGAAATTGATATCCAAATTTTAGCACATGATGGATTCAAATGCCTAATAATTACCTGTAAGGTTTCAACATATGGTTAAACCTCTAAACTATTATGAAAAACATAAAGGAGATCCTACCCTCACTCTATAATAGTAACTATAAAAACACATATTATATAAATTTCTTTACCCACAAGCTTCTCATTGTGGTGAGATTTTGGTATTATAATGCTATCCACATCAAGAAGGTAGTCTGTATAGAATTCAACAGCTTCTTTAATAATATCTCTCTCCATAATGAAACCTACTAGCCGAAATCAATTTTTGACATACTATTTCAAAATATTCATATAAAATTCAATAAGGGTACATAAATCTATAATGTATATGAATACATAACTGAATATATCTAACCAAGTGAACCATTAAGTGAACCATCATATCAATGAATGCTGATAAGATAAAAATCTCTAATTCACATAATATGATAGAAATTTATGTTTCCATAGTTGGAAATTTATGTAGGTCTATAAATTTATTCCATATAGCTTTAAAAAGGAAACTAAGATTGGTTAATGTATGATAGGAATATTTGAAAAAAATTCAACATAAAGTTATATGCATTAGATCTTGCATCAAAACATAAAATTTATGTGATTTTAGGCCCTTTAACTTTAAATCTGTCATTGAAATGATATTCATGATATTTGATGAATACCCTTCTGGAACCTTTACAACATTCAATAATTTTCAAAACTGATATATATCTTTCCTAGAAAGACTCTAACAAGATGGAGGAAGAAATGTTTTCTTTTTACCCTTTAATGGCACCAACTCTTCCCATGTCCCCATGTCAATAATTTCTAATATATGCATAGTTCCATCATTCATTTTTCTGGATTTATTTAGTAATGTTCTAATGATATTAGAACATGTATTTTTTCCACATGCATGACATGAAGAAAATTCTTAATGTACAAACAATTCCAGTATGATAATTAAATTTTTTATCACTTTTTCAAATTTGTTATTTTAAGTTTTTTTGAAGAAGTTTTTCCAAAAGAAATGTTAATATCATTTACTTTATAAAATAGTTTTTTACCTATTAGGGGAGATGGTGTTTTATCTTCTTTTAGACTCCCATCAAATGATTCTATCCAAGAAAATTATTTTTTTTACTGGGTTATAGATCTATGATTTCATAGAAACATAGTCTTTAATGAACATTTCGACCTAACTAAGTGTGTACCTTTTAAAAAATGGGATGCCCCAAAGTCCCTTTAATTCTATATCATAAAAAAATTCCATAAGAAGGAAAATTATTTATCATCCCACACAATATGGATCTCAATGTGAAATATTAATTTCTATAAGCATCACATGTAACACCTAAATCCCACATTAATTTTAAATCTTTGATCAGTTTTGATAAATAAATAAAAATATCAATAACTAGTTGTTTTGGTCCTGATATAAGAAAAAATATATATTTTCTTTCAATTCATGAATAACCATGGTGGAAAGTTATAATTTACCTACATAACTATCCATATACTGTGAGTTTTTATTTGAAAACCATAAGGATTCACTCCATTTATAGATAGAATAAGTTGAAGGTTTCTTGGATTGTTTATAAATTCTAGATAATCATAATTAAGTTTCTTCCAATAGAGAGAGTCTACTAGGTGATAAAGTTTCCCATATTTATTTCTTACATTTGTATATCATGTCAATTGTCTTATATTATCCTTGCTTCTATATATACATCCAAACCTTGTAATAATTTGGAAGTAGCATATAATATTTAAATTAATTGATTCATCTTTCTTGTATCGACGCACACCAAAAATTGGGCATTTTTCAATTGATTAATAGTCTTTATGAAATAGTATATAGTCATTTAGACAGACATATATTCTTTAAGATATTATACCCATTGAACTTATATTTCATTTAGCACCACATGTTTGACGAGGAAGCACATTATGTTTCGGGAGAATATCATTCAAGAGAGAAAGTAGTTCAGTAAAGCTGGTGTCTATCTATCCATTTCTATATTTTACATTATATATCTTCAGTATGGCTAACAATGCTATATATTTAGTATAACCAACATGAAATGATTTATTTTCACAACTATTTAACTTCTGAAATAGTTTTGGACAATCATGAAGTTCATATTCAACTGTCATTGTCATTTCATCAATGTGATCATCATAATCATCATTTATAACTATATTCATATCCTCGACATGGTCTTCATCATTATTCACACTTGTAATCATATTATATGATCCATAAAACATAGTGTTATCCTTGTAAATAGCCATATTCAGTTTTAACTATGTTTAGTCAAACATTTATTACTTCGTTCTATTCTGTGATAGATCATGTGTTATTTTAACTCTTCTAGACTAATTAGTGTTGAATAAAAATAGTGTAAACATGGAAAAAGGATTTTATAAGGGTCATATGCACGATCTATTGAAATTTTATGAACTCCTTCACCCCATTATCATACTCTTTTTTCATACGATTGGAATCCATCCATTTTCAGTTCATATCCTTCCTATTTGATTTAGTAATATTAATATTTAATAGAACAAATAAATATATAGAAAGTATGACCTTAGAACCCTAAAAGGCCATTCTTAAAGAGTAGTTTAAGCTATATGAATTCATTTTAAAAACATAATAAGCGTAAAATGATGTGTATTGAGATTATTTTGTAGTGGTGTAAATCATTGAAGGAAGGGAATGTATGTTTTCTATAAATTTATAAATAATCTAATTAAATTTTAATCTATATTAAAACACACATACCAAGGATAGTTTCTGTAAATTTTCTAGATGGGAGTACAAAAAGAGGGAGGAGTTTTTGTTTATCTATTTCTTTACTTGGTACATGGCAGTCCAGATAGTGTTTTAGTGACAAGATGATTAGGATTCAATGTTTATCTTTTTTCAGATGATGAAAATGTTGATAGGTCCTAATGACCAAGTCTTGAGAACCTAGTGTTTGAAGAAACTCTTGAATTTAAGTGAGGTTTGACAAATGATTTTATTTTAAACAATTTATATACTGGGATGAAGCCTCAAAGGACAATAATGAAAATTATTATTAGCAATGAAAAGAATAATAAACTTAAATACAAGCTAAAGATGTGTCCAAGTGGGATAACTAGTAACCCTCATCTCAAACTAATGATTAGAGTATAATCCCAACTACTTGGGATCAATTGAAAAAAAATTCAGCCTTAGTGGAACCAATAAAGAGAATCAACTCTAGAAAAATGTTAGCATGGAAATTGAGAGTAAGGTTTAAACAAGACAGAAGAAAATATGTATAATTTTAATAATTTTCATGATTCCAATTTTAAAAGTGTTTAAAATAAAAAACATTTGTCACATGATCAAACCAAGAAAAAGTGATCAAATTGACATGAAATTTTCTTTTTGTGACTGTTGATTTATATGAGACATTTAGGAATGTACAAGGTATAAAACTTGATGTGAATATGACATATGAATTCAATTTAAATTCCGTTAAACAATATTTATTTTGACTTATTTTGGATGAAGAAAGGGTTGGAGAAGCCTTGGGTTCATTTTTTGAGTTAGAGGGTCTATATGGTGGAAATTTACCATTTAGATGAGGTTTGATGTAGCTTCTTGGTTTTGAGAGGGATAGATCATCATTGATTTAGTTTTGATTTGAAATTCTACAGTGAAAAAAACTAAATTGTCTATAGATAAAACAAAACGTAGGAAGTGATGAACCTCAATCCATTGAATGAGTTTTGATGAACATGTGATGATGAATGGAGATGAACCAGACAAGTTTATATATGAAGATAGCGATGAATGGTGAGGAGATGTACAAAATCTCCTCGATCTTGAATTCTCAAAATTGGATGGGGAGTGTCTGATGGCAGATTAAATCTTGGTACACTGATTTTTTACTTACATAATTGATGAAAATAATAAAACATCACATATCAAACAAATAGAATCACATACCTTAGATTTTGAGAGGGTTGATTTATCTGAGAAGTTCGAGGGGGAGTGGCGGAAGAGGTCGACATTCATGAGATAGCTTGAATGGCGTGAAGAAGTGAGTTCTCTTAGGGTTGAATTCATAATGTCAAGAATGGTTTTTTTCCATTCTTTCCAAAAAAGTGCTGATAAAAATAGATTTTATGAGCACTAAAATACAAAACGTTGATAAAACCTATTTTTATCGTCGCAAAATTTAGTACTGATAAAGATACACCTTTATCAGCACTGATAAAACCTATCTTTATCCGTTCTTTTATTTTATTGCTGATAAATATTGGTTTTATCATTGCTTTACTTTTAGTATTGGAAAAATCTATTTTAATCAGCTATTTTTGGAAAGCGCTGATAAAACTATTTAAAATAAAATGCACAAATATTACACTAATATATATTAAAAATGAATTAATTATAAAAAAGTTAAAAATAATTAACATTATTAATGAATATAAAATCTTAAATGCATGAATGTTAAAAATGAGTGAAATTGAATAATTAAAAAATATTGAAAAAATGGATACATTTTATTAATTATGTAAATTATTAAAAAAAATAACAATGAATATACATTTAAATGAAGATGAATACATATTGAAAATACTAAAAGATAATAAACAAATAAGAAAAAACTAAAATTTTAAGATTAATTACATGAATTGTAAATACATACAAAAATAAAGAAAATATTAAAAAATGCATTTAAATAAATAAATTATATAGATTTCAAACATTTTAAAAATAATATTACAACTTAATAAATAAAATTGAGTGAATATTAATTATATAAATTAAAGACATATTAAGAATATTAAAATTTAGTAAATAATTATTTATAATTTAAAATATTAATTACATTAACTGTAAATATGTACAAAAGTGAAGAGAATGTTAAGAAAAAAATTTAAATGAATTAATTATATACATTTCAAACATTTTAAAAATATTATATCTTAATAAATAAAATTGAATAAATATGAATCATATGAATTAAAAACATATTAATAATATCAAAACATTGTAAATAATTATGTACAAATAAATATTAAAAATTGAATAAATTCTAAAAATATTAAAAATTAATAAATATTACAAATAAAGAATAGTATTAAATGATATAATATTAAAAATGAATAAATAAAATTAATATTTTAAAAAGTGAATTCGTAAAATTAATTACAAGAATTAAAAACACATAAAAAATGAATAAAAATGAATAAATAAATTATTTTAATTATATAAATAACAAAAAATTATTAAAAATGAATTATATTGACTATAAAAAAATATTAACAATTAAATTAAATAAAACTAAATTAAATGCATACACATATATTCATAATAAATAAATTAAAATAAATATGATTACATGATTTGGCTAAGTAAGTGAAAAATATGAAGAATTATTTAAATAATATTTACCTTTCATATATTAAAATATGAATATAATATAATAACATAATTAACTACATAAGCACTAAAATGGTGTTATAGATGATGTACATTGGGGTTCAATTTCATGCCAAAATGGCGTGGGTTGGAGATGGTCTTATATGAAATAATTATATAAATTTTAAAAATATTAAAAATATTAAAACTTAATAAATAAAAATGAATAAATTTTAATCATATAAATTAAAAACATATTTAAAATATTGAAACTTAGTAAATAAATATATATAAACTTTTAAAAAGGAATAAATTAATTTCTAAAAAATTTAATAAATATAAAAAATGAAAAAAATAATATTTAATGAAATAATATTAAAAATGATAAAATAAAATAAAATAGATTACAAAAATATTTTTAAAGTAGATAATTCATAATATTAATTACATGAATTGAAAACACATAAACATGAATAAAAATGAATAAATAAATAATAATATTATTGCTAATTATTGATGTATGCATTGTATTGATTTTATATAGAAAAAATAATTCATTGTTTACCTTCATAATTTTTAAAAATGTTATTATTTAATTAAATGTATAAATATTTAAAAAATTATAAATAACTATAAAAATTGAATATATTACAAAAATATTAAATGAATATATATAAAAACTGAATAAAGTACATAAAATACTAAAAATAGAGAGATATTAAAAATGAATAAATAATATTAAATCAATAAACAGACATACACATACACATATACATATACAGATAAACATACACATAGACACACACACACATACAAACACACAGACAAACACACACACAAAGACACATACACATACACATACACATACACATACACATACACATACACATACACATACACATACACATACACATACATATACACATACACATACACATACATATACACATACACAGACACACAGACACACACACACACACACAGACACAGACACACACAGACACAGACACACACACACACACACACACAGACACACACAGACACAGACACACACACACACACACACACACACACAGACACAGACATAGACACATACACATACACATACACATACACATACACATACATATACAAATACATATACACATACACAGACACAGACACACACACACACACACACTGACACATACACATACACATACACATACACATACACACACATAGACACATACACACACACACACACACACACACACACACACACACACACACACACACACACACACACACACAGACACAGACACATACACATAAACATACACATACACATACACATACACATACACATACACATACACATACACATACACATACACATACACATACACATACACATACACATACACATACACATACACATACACATACACATACACATACACATACACATACACATACACATACACATACACATACACATACACATACACATACACATACACATACACATACACATACACATACACATACACATACACATACACATACACATACACATACACATACACATACACATACACATACACATACACATACACATACACATACACATACACATACACATACACATACACATACACATACACATACACATACACATACACATACACATACACATACACATACACATACACATACACATACACATACACATACACATACACATACACATACACCGACACAGACACACACACACACATTTGCATAAATATGCATATGTACACATACATTCACATACATGTACACATGTATATATACACATACACATCTGTATATACACATACGTATACACATACAAATGCATACACATACAGGTATGTATAAACATACACATACACACAGTTACATACATGTGCATGTAAATACATACACATCTATACATTTGTATATATACGTACACATACTATACGCGCGCACACACACACACAAACACATACATACACATAGAAATACAGGTACACATACATACACATACACATACACATACACACATATATGTACATACACATACACATACACATATATACACATTCACACACACACACACACATGCATATAGAACACAACACATGCACAACATACATGTGCACATATAGACACACACATACATCTACACACACACACACATACATATAGAAACATATACATGTATATTTTAAATTATTTAAACTGAATATAAATATATAAATTTAAATATGAATCATATATTTAAATAAATATATTCATTTATATATTATATAATTATTTAAATAAAATATCAAAATATAAAATTTATATTAATTTTAAAAACATTATGTAATTAATGTATATAAATATACTATTAAAAATTTTCATTGGCTAATATAAATTTGATAGTTATATATATATATAAAATTATGAAAATATGGTTCATTTTTTATTAAATGTTATATAAATCATATTTCTATATTATATTTACATATATATAAATAGTATAGTATAAATATTCTATAAATATATATAAATATGTATATATAAATTAAATTATTCTCCATGACCTTTATCAGTGCTAAATAAAAAACACTGATAAATGGAGGTCTTTTATTAGCATTAGAAAAAAGCACTCACAATGGATTCCCTTTTATCAATACTTTTTTAGAGCTGATTAATGTTACATTTATCAGTGTTTTTTTAGCACTGATATAAATCCCTCCCATTATCAGCACTTTTCATTTAGTAATAATAAGAGTTAGCGTTGAATATCATGTGATTTGTAGTAGTGCATATTAATTTTATTGGTTTATTTCATTAATTTTTATTCAACAATATTAATTTTCTACAGTAATCATAAAATCGACCATTCATGGATGAAGACATTGAACATGTATATAACCATCCTTTTTTATATATATTTAATTCCTATTTTTAATCCCTTTTAATTTTATTAAGAGTATATGTTACTTTTTCTTATTAATTAACAAATATTTTTCATCAATATCAATGGATCACATTTTATGGAATGTATGTAATGGGTCAAAGAATAATGTTAGATTTTATAATAATGAGGTGTGATAGGTATTTGCAGAAAGTGTATAAATATAGAATCTAAAGACATTTAATGAATTCAAAACTTAGAAATTTTTATATGTAAAACGTTTTATAGTGGAAAATTCAATGTCAATGCCTCTTAGAACCATAACTCAATGTATAAAACTCACATACACTTAGGGTGTGATGTTTATGCTACTTCAGTGTTTCAGCTATAAGATTAGGTTCATTAATTATTGTGTTTCCTATTCCTTAGATGGTTGTAGATATGGATATGGTGCTACTGCCTCTGTGTACTATTATTCTTCTACTGTTGGAACCTCAATATACTATGATACTGGTTCTTCCCTATACTTCTAAATAGAGGAATTTCTAGAATTATATGTCAAGTCATATCCTAAGATGTATGGGTTCCCGAATAGATCCCATGAAGCTGATGATTATGAGAACTAATCAAAGAGGTTCTAATAAGAGAGATTGTTACATGAGGAATGTAGAAACTATTACATCGTAGCATAGTTCTACCCCTCTATAGCAACATAGATGTCATTCGTATGATGTGTATAACATCCCTAATCCAGAAATCTCTCATGTGGCCAAATCATGTTGGTTATGAGACCTCAAAAGTGTCACCCTATATGTCAGAGGCAACCAACTAGTAGTGGGGGTGTAATGAGTATAGTGAGGAAAAAATACCCTCTAGTACATAGTTAAAATATAAAGGAATAAATAATATAAATAAATATCAGAGTAACAAAAAATAGCAGGAACAATGCAATATACAACTAATAAGTAAAATGAGGAACTAATTAACCAAATAACAGTGAATTATGTAATGACAGAATGAAATGTATCTAAATGTAAAACTGAAAGAAATAAAAATAAAATAAACACAAATAATCTCAAAATACCCTAGTGGAAAACCCCATATCAATCCAGTCTCCAAACTCTATCCCATTAAACAAGCAAAAATCTGCAACAAGGTCCCTTTCCCTTGTCTAAACCTGCATCTATTTAATTTTATTGGGTAACAAACAACAGCTCAAATAGGGTATAAGTAATACACATTTGGTCGAAATCACTATTTATAAAAAAACCAGTCTGATAATTATTGCATTTAATAAAGTGATATACAGGTGTATTAATTATTCAATTAATATAATATAATGATCATCCTACTTTGGTACCGTACTGGAATATCTCTGAGTATGTAGCATAACCATTCCAACTATTACCACATATCAATGAAATACTCAAATAACCAATAAAAGACCTATGTATAATCATTTCAACATTTAGGCATAGCCCTCTATATAATCATTTCAGCATCCTAGGCATATCCCCCTATATAATAATTTTAGCATAAACCTAGGCCATGCCCACTACATAAGAATTTCAACATCAAACTGGTCTGATCCTGCTATATAATCATTTCAACATCAAACTTGGATGAGATGATTATATAACCATTTCATTGTGTATATCAACAAAGGTTATAATAAAAAGTATATCACAATATCATATCATAATCCTGAGTGGTCAATTCTACAAACCACCATTTATATCTCAATCACACATTCATTTTTTACATAAATTATCACCATCCAATTCAATAAAAAAATATCCATTACCAGAGTGATTCTATATCAAGAAATCACTTTAATTCCCATGTAATGATAAACACACTTTAATCCATTGTCCAATCCAATATTATTCAGGGGTTCTCTCACCCAATGAGTAGCCATATGACTAGTCACATCATCAATTGAATCTAAGGGATCCAATTAATAGTCCAATCCATGATTTATCATCATTTATCAATCAATTAATTAATTTGAATGTTATGTCAGTGCAGTCATACTAATTCACATACTTAACAATTGAATATACCAAATGGTTAGGTTTTAGAACCCCTACCTTAAACTGATGATTGAGAAATTCTTCTAAAGAATAACACCAACAAGAATGGAGGTGAGTAAGATCACAATAAAAAACCTAGATCACGTAACAATGAGATCAAAACTCAAAAAAACTATGGTGAAGATATTTAAACTACAAAAATGGAGAAAAAAGGAAGAGAGATAAAAAACCTAGGAAAAACAACCCACTGTGGATCGTATGCTTGATTGAGATGTCCAGAAGGGATTAAAGGGCTTTAAAATCTTATTGAGTCATCTAGGGATCGAGAGAGAATGGGATGAATCATTTGAATGAAGAATCATACATGCTACCCACTTAAAACCACTATATTAGAGAAATACACATCATGCAACAATATTTCACGTTGTGTATTTTTTATTTAAGAGTTATGCCAAAAAATTCATCACCTTGGGTCAATATTAATCCCGATTGACCATTACACTATTTGAACTAGTTTCACAGTTTGTATTCATTTCACATTATGAACCAGTTCATGAAGTCTTTCTAGATGCATTTACAAGTTGTGTAAATGGTTTACAGTGTGTAAATTCCCAATAGGTAGTTTCAGCCTAGTTTCTACTGAAAAGAATAACCTACCTCCCAAGCCTTCCATACTTTTGGGAAACCTTTTTAAGCCTAATAAACACATTTAAAATGAGACTCTATTAATTCAAAAAAACATACATCCCTAAACTTTAGGTCATTTCCTCCAAAAAAGGCCTTCTTTATCTAAACGAGACTCAACCAACAAGGTCTAAATACAAGTAAAACCCAAACAAAATAGGTTTAACAAATAAATAAATAAAAAGGAACATACCAGGAAAATTTAGGATCTTACAACCTCCCAACCATACATTTTCTCATCCCTGATATGCTCCAAGGATCACTGTGGGGTCTCATTGAAAAATTTAGTCCTTTGTCCTCACATATCATACTCCCTCTCTTAGGTCTCCTCCTGAACATGCCCATGTCGCCACTACCCCCGAACAAGAGGTATGGTCCCACCCCAAAGTTAATTCCAACTAAGATCCATAATTCGCATAGGATGCTTCTCAAAGGATGAATCTACACAAAGATCTATGTCCTCTATATATAACATGTGATAAGGGTTAGGATGATATCTCTGAAGCTATGAAACGTGAAACACGTCATTCATGGAAATATAAAAAGTTGGAAGGAATAATAAATATTCCACTAGACCAAACATATTCACTATCTTAAATGTCCCAACAAACCTGGGCACTAGCTTTCCCTTTTTCTTAGTATGGTGTTTCCCTAAATGAGGTGACACCCAAGGAAAACATGGTAACCAACCTAAAATTCTATATGCTATCTTCAATGGTCATTGTAAGATTTATTCCTGTTGGACTCCTCATGTATTAATCATGTTTTAATGATCACAAATCTCATTAATGATCACAAATATCATTCAACGTAGTTAAATCCTATAAATTATATTCAATCATGTATATTTATGTTTCAATTTCTCTCATGATTTATAATGGTTAAGCTCAATCCATTTCATGAATATTACTGTTTAAGTCTGAATACAGTTATTTTCCTAAGTACAATACACCGTGAAGCCTGACAGAGTAAGCCGGACACCGTGAAGCCAGACACCGTGAAGCTAGACACAGTAAGCCAGACACAATAAGCTAGACACCGTAAGCTAAGACACAGTAAGCTAGACACCATAAGCCAGACACCGTAAGCCAGACACCGTAAGAAAGACATCGTGAATCAAGACACCGTGAAGAAGACACCGTGACACTCAGACACCATGACACTCAGACACCGTGACACTCAGACACCATAAACAAGACACCGTGACACTCAGACCGTGACACTCAGACACCGTGTGAAGGATACACCGTTTTCATAACATACTCTGACACAGTTTCTTAAACCATTTTTTCGTCTTACAATTTAATTTTTAATGGTCATATTTGATGCCTTTAATGAACTGAAATAATTAATGTTTCTTTGTATACATAGTATGAGGTACGAGGTACGAAACACATGGAACCTGTCGGCTAAAACTCATGTATTCGAAGATAAAGAGTGAAGAGTTCCCAAGAACAAGAGAGCGCGATACTGAACGAAAAACAAGCCTGTGAGCACGACCATGAAGAACATCATCGCAAGATTTTCAAAGAAAGCATTGTCTCATGCATGCAATCTGACTCTGTTAAAGAACATACGAAGTGAACTGGAATCCAGAGAACATCTTCACATTATCAACACTCGTGAAGAACACAAGCTGAATCCTGACACTCTATTTTTCAAGACAAAAAATAGAGAAGGAATCAGAAGCATTTGTATTTAATCAAAGGAGTCTAGAGCTGAACTTCAAATCACTAGAGAATTATAAACTCATATATATTCTCTCTCAGTGATTATTTTACTTACTTTTGAGTAGTTTGTGTACTCTGTATATTCCATACACACACCGAATCCTGTGCTAAACTGAAGGATTTCTAAATCCTTACAAAAAACTCTTTATACTTTTGGTTACCCATGACAGTTGTGGAAGAGGTCCCTGTGTGGGCTAGTTATTATTTTTTTTACCCAATCAAACTGTGGAAGAGGTCCCTGTGTGACCTGGAAAGTCTATGTACTATTATTAACCTCGATCCAGGGTGTGGATCAAAGTTTATTTATATAAACTGCTTGGTGGTAGGTGATCACCAAGTAGAGTGGATTAGGTATCAGCTTGAGACTAAACCACTTGTTTCATATCCGCTGTGATATTTAAATTTAGTCTTCTCTATTTTACTAATTTATTTCATAATCCAGAAAACACTAATTTCACTTTGATAGTTAGTCCTGGAAAGAAGTTATAACTGATTTTTCTTAGTAGGATAACTTCAAAAGTAATATTAATAATACATATTAAGATTACTGAGAATTAATCAATCTTCTAAGAAGTTGTTTAAACAGTCAAAATATTATAACAATATAACCTTGATTAACTGGGCTGTATCTATTTTTGGGGAAACCATTTCTTTTAAAATAATATTCTTGTAACAGAAATTTTTATATTTACTCAATTCACCCCTCCCCTCTTGAGTAAACTACTTCGACCAACATTTGGTATCAAAGGTTGTTTTATTAGGACTTTGTGTAATATTACTTAACTTTGATTGTAGTTGTACTTTAAAGATATGTAAATTTATATTAATTCTAAATTTATATCTCTTTTAAAGTAAAACGTTATTATGGATAATAGATTGGAAGGTGCTGCAACCAAAAGACCACCATTCTTTAATGGAACCAATTATTCTCAATGGAAAATGAAAATGAAAATGCATCTAGAGAGTATGATATTTGAAATTTGGTTATCCATTATAGATGAATACAAACTTCCTATGAATGATAGAATTACATGGTATGAACCTACAAAACTTGCTTACAATAACAATTATAAATCCATGAATTCTTTGTAATGTTACTTAAGAGATGAATAATTTAATAGGATTTCTGCTTGTAAAACTTCCCATGAAATTTGGGATACCTTGTCTGTCTCACATGAAGGCACATCTAGTGTAAAATAAATGAGACTTAATACTTATACTATAAAATATGACAATTTTAAAATGAAACCTGATGAACCTATTTCTGATATGTATCTCAAGTTCAATGAAATTGTCAACACAATGATTTCTCTAGGAAGAGAAGTCACTGCCAAATAATAGATCATGAGAATCCTTATATGTCTACCTGATAGATGGAGGGGAACCTATGACTCTATTAGAGAATCATGCGACATTATAAAGATACCTGTAAAAGAACTATTTTGGAAACTGATGATGTATGAGGAAGAGTTGAAAGTCAACAAAGAAGGGGAGGATGAACCAAAGAGGAAATCTTTAGCATTCAAGACCACCTTCTCAAAGCACAAAGACAAAGGGAAACTGGAAGCTTCTATAGAAATCTCCACCATTGAACAATCATCACCTGATAGTGATGAGGATATGTCTCAACTGGCTAGAAGATTCAAACTATTTTACAAGAAAAATAACCTTTTCAGAAAGCCTAACTTCAAGGGCAAGTATGATATAAAAGGAAACTGAAAAAAGGACTCGAAAAGAAGTGAAAAAACTGATGAAATTGTATGCTATGAATGTAAATGCAAAGGACATATAAAGGCTGACTGTCCAAAGCTCAATTATAAGAAGAAATATGAGGACAAGGTTAATAAGTTCAAAAAGGCAATGAAGGAAACTTGGAGTGCCTCTGAGGATAGTTCAAGAAACTTAGAGACATCACATGATGAGCATGATAACAAATCCAATATGTGTTTTATGACAAACACATCTGAGGTAACACTGAAATCTTCTATACACAATTCATACTATTATGAAGAGGAAATTGACTCTGAAAATATGAATAATGAAGAAATGTTTAAATACTATAACATTCCTGAAGAGACCTGCAATGAATTAAATGATAAATATAAATCATTGTAGAAACAACATACTCTCACTGTAAATGTTAAATCTAAACTTACTACTAAAAAGTAGAAAAATGCTCAGCTGCTCAAAGAAAACAATGAATTAAAAATGTCTAATGAACAATTAAAAATTAACTTAGAAAAGTTTACTAATGGGAAAAATACCCTTACCCAAATTATAGGAAAACAAATTTCCCCCAAATACAATACTGGGATTGGTTATCAACCTTGAAAAAGAATCCTTGGTAGAACGAATTTTGTTTCAAAGTTTAGGACATTTAAAGTTTGTTCCCAGTTCTTGACATAACTCAACTAGCTCAAGTCATGATACATATTCTACTATTTCATGTTTTTGTGGACCAAATACAGTTTATTTTTCAAATACTTTACATGATGCTTATAGGAAACGAATGAGACAAATATGGGTTCCTAAATCACTTATTACTAATGTTAGTGGACCAAAACAAGTATGGGTACAAAAATCTGCCTTTGGTTGATCATGTTATAGGAAAGCTGCTTAAAGAGCTCCTGAAAAAATCTATGGTACTTGGACAGTGGATGTTCAAGGCACTTGACATGAGACTACTCATGCTTCAAGAAACTGATAAAAGTAGATGGAGTACATGTCAAATCTGGTGACAATGCTAAAGGGATGATCATTGGATTAAGACAGATTGGTAACTCTGATTCAATTTTAATTTCTGAAGTACTGTTTGTTAATGGATTAAAATATAATCTTCTTAGTATCTCAGAATTAAGTGATGATGGATATCATGTTAAATTTAAAAATGATGCCTGTAATGTCTTTAATTCTAAAGATGAATTAGTATTTTCTGTATCAAGGAATGAGAATGTTTATTCTGGTAATTTATATTATTTAGCTTCTCAAAATGTTTCATGCTTAAGTGTATTTCATAAAGAATCTTGGATTTGGCATAGGAGACCAGGACACTGTAATCTTCACTCCCTTAGAAAGATAACTAGAAATGGCCTAGTTAAAGACTTACCCAAACTTGAGTTTCCACATGAAAAAGTATATAATCATTGTCAAAAGGGAAAACAACACAAAATCTCTTTTAAATCAAAGAAAGAAGTTTCTACTTCTAAACCTCTCGAATTAGTTCACATGGATTTGTTTGGACCATCTATAATTTCTCGTTTAAATGGGAAGCACTATGTTTATGTTCTGGTAGATGATTTTTCTAGATATACTTAGACCTTCTTCATGGCTCAAAAAAGTGAAGCCTGCTCTTATTTTACTAAGTATTCCAAGTTTTTAGAAAATCTTATTAGCCTTAAAATTAAATCTTTAAGAAGTAATCATGGCCATGAGTTTGAAAATCAAGAGTTTGAATCCTTTTTCTCACAAAATGGTTACAGTCACAATTTCTCTGCCCCTAGAACACCTCAGGAGAATGGTGTTGTAGAAAGAAGAAATAGAACCCTGCAAGAAATTGCAAGAACAATGATTAGTGAATATTACTTACCTATTTAATTTTGGGCTTAAGCTGTTAATACAACATGCTACATAATCAACAAAGTCTTGATTAGACCAATTCTCAAAAAGACTCTGTATAAACTCTGGAACAATAGGAATCCTAAGGTTAATTACTTTAGAGTTTTTGGTTGTAAAGTATTTATTCTCAATACTAAGGATAATCTTGACAAATTTTCATCCAAAAGTGATGAAGGAATTTTCCTAGATTACTCAATATTAAGTAAATCTTATAGAGTATTCAATAAGGGAACTAAATATGTGGAAGAATCTGTTCATATCAAGTTTGATGAAATAGATCCACATGAGCCTAGAACCATCCTAGAAAATCTGGAGGATGATGTATCAAATCTGAACATCAACTCAAAATCCTCAAATTCCTCTTTGAAAGAATCTGTGAAAATTTCCAATTCTGGAAATTCCCTACCATCGAGTCATAATAAACCTGAATCTGTTGATGAACTTGAAATCACTAGTCCCTCTTTTTCTATAAATGTTAAAACCCTTAAAAACCATCCCTTAGATGTTATTATAGGAGACTTAGAGAAAGGAACACAAACTAGAGATTCTCTTAGAAATCAAGTTGAACATCAAGCCTTATTGTCATAACTTGAACCTAGAAACATTGATGATTCCATAAACGATGAATTTTGGGTGATGGATATGAAAGAAGAACTTAATCAGTTTGAAAGAAACAAATTTTAGAAACTTGTGGAAATACCCAATGACACATTCATCATAGGCACTAAATGGGTGTTTAGAAATAAGGTAGATGAATCTGGAAATATAGTTAGAAACAAGGCTAGATTAGTCGTACAAGGATATAGTCAAAAAGAAAGAATTGACTATGAGGAGACCATTACTCCAGTAGCCAGACTTGAAACCATCAGAATCCTACTTGCCTATGCTGCACATCTGAATTACAAAATATATAAAATGGATGTTAAGAGTGCATTGTTAAATGGGTATATAGATGAGTATGTCTTTATTAAACAACCACCTGGATTTACAAATCCTCATTTTCCAAATCATATTTTCAAACTATCAAAAGCTTTATATGGTTTAAAGAAAGCTCCAAGAGCTTGGTATGACAGATTGAGTACTTTTCTCATTTCCAAAGGTTTTACAAAAGGAATATCTGATCCTACCCTCTTTATAAAATGAATTTCTAATGATGTTTTAGTTGTTCAAATATATGTACATGATATTTTTTTTGGATCTTCAAAAAATTCATTATGTATTGATTTTTCTAAAATGATGAAAAACGAATTTGAAATGAGTTTAATGGGAGAACTAAAATTATTTCTTGGATTTCAAATCTTTCAAAAATAATGATGGAATTGTTTTAACTGAAAGTAAATACACTGGAGATCTTTTAAAACATTTTGGATTAGATAGAACTAAAAGTAGTGACACTCCCATGAGTACCACCTGTAAGTTGGATCTTGATGAAGATGGAAAATCTGTTGATCAAACCACTTATAGAGGAATGATTGGAAGTTTACTCTACTTAACCGCTACCCTTCTAGACATTATGGTTAGTGTGTGTATGTGTGCTCGTTTTCAAGAAAATCCTAAAGAATCTCATTTAAATGCAGTAAAGAGAATTTTCAAATTACTCAAGCATACACCCAATCTAGGACTATTCTATCCTAAAGGACAATCATTTGAACTAGTTAGTTATTCTAATGCTGACTTCATTGGCTGTAAGTTAGATAGAAAGAGAACCTCCAGAACATGTCACATTTTAGGAAAGTCACTAGTATCATGGTGTAGTAAGAAACAAAATTCTGTTGCACTATCTACTACAAAAGCTGAATACATAGCTGCTGGCAGTTGTTGTGCACAAATTTTGTGGATGAAACACACATTACTAGATTATCGATATCAATTCAGACATGTACCAATAAATTGTGACAACACAAGTGCTATTAACATCCCAAAAAATACTGTTTCACATTCTAGGACAAAACATATTGATATAAGACATCACTTTTTGAGAGATCATTATCAAAAAGGTGATATCACCTTGGAATGCATTGGTACTGAATATCAACTTGCTGATATATTCACTAAACCATTAAATTCTGAGAGAATAGACTATATCATACATGATCTTGGCATGATAAATCTCAAATAGATATCTTACCTATCTTACTGTTCAAAATTTTACTATGTTTTACATTACTATTTCATGATTACGATTTCTCAGTCACTGTCTCTCATGTTTACGGTCTCATCGTTATCACTTTGTACTTACGGTCTGACATTTACTATCTCACCGTAACGCGCAATGAAAAGTTCACTCACTATCTCACCGTGACGACCATTCACTGTCTCATCGTGACATTCACTCACTGTCTCACCATGACGACTACTTACTATCTCACCATGAAAATTATTTATGATTTTCTTTAAACCCATATCACGGTAATTTTTATTTCACCTCTTTTACTTTCCCGCGTTTTTATTTTTGTGATGATTGGCATTCCTAAATGATAAAACAAAAATTTTCACTCAGTTCTTCACTTGGACCTTCTCTCATTTTGAACCCTTTCAATCTTGCAACCCCTTCTCTCTCTCTCTCTCTCGAACCCTCAGTGGATGCCAAGAATGAAACGTCTTTCATCATCTACACCTGAGAAGCGCCGCCCGAAGAAGAAGAAGATTTCACCTAAGCTGACACCCGAAGAACCTTTGAATCCGAATATGGTAAATCAAAGTGTTGTTCCTGAGAAAGAAATTTTCCCCAAATGAATTTTTTTATAGAAAATCTCTAGTATTGAAAGTGTTAAAAGAACAAGGATAGTTATAATGGTTCTCAAGGGATAATAGACCCATCTATCCCAGGTTAGTGGCTCAGTTCTACCAGTACGTGCAGTTCTCGTTCGATTCTGGTGGAAGTTATGTTGTGAGAAGATGGGTTAATGTCCAAAGATGCTCCTTCTCATAGAGGTTATGGGCTGCATTTTTTAGGATACCTCATGAAGGTATATGTGAAGATTATCAAATAGAACCTCCTCCTTCAACTGATTTATTTGATCTTGAAGATGCTCTGAAAACCCTAACCGGAAATGGAACCAAGAGAAGGACCATCGCTGCTGAACTTGATAGAGAAACAATGCTGCTGTTTAAGTTTGTTCAAAATCTGGTTAGTCCAAGAAAAGGTGATTTTGCTGTGTTAAAGTATCAAGATGTGTTTTTGATTCATCTTATGAAAAATGGACACAAGACCAACCTGTGCAAGTACATCATTCACCATATGTGTGAGTTGATCAAGGTTACATCCAAGTCCACCTCTCTATTCTACTCTCGGCTGATATCAGCCATGCTTGTTGAAAAAGACATGGTTGTACCTAATGAATAAGTTCTTATGGACTGTGAATACTGTCTCTCTAAAGCCACTATTAGGAGAATGAAGATAAAATGAAATCCTTGGAAAAAGGAGTGGGTGGAAGACAATGATAAGGTTTATGAGAAGTTTAATTATGTAGATTATCCATGAAGGACAAAAGACATTTCTGATACTGTTTTGGAACCAGATGAACTTGTTGAGTATCCAGAAGAAGAGGAAAAAGAGGCTGAAGTACCACATAGGGAAGCAGTTTCTGTTGATGAAGAAAGAAATATTGTTCCTCTTGTTGTTATTGAAGAAGAAGTTCCTACCCCTAGTGAAGATGTTAATATGGAAAACCAACCCGAGGCTGAAAAACAATCAGTGGTGATAGAATCTGAGTATCAAGCCATGGAAGATCCTATAGTATAAGAACTCCCTATTATGCAAGAATCAAATCTATAAGAACTCCCTATTATGCAAGAAGAAAATCTGGAAGAAATCCCTGCTGTGTAAGAAACAAATCTGGAAGAATTCCCTGTGGAACAATCTGTTCCTAAAATAATACCCTCTGCTGAAGAGAGGATGGAGATAGTCTTTCAGCTGGCTAGACAATAAATGAATGAGGAACTTAGAGATGAAACTATGGATTTAGACCAAGCTCATGAGCTTCTCAGTCTTGAGGAGGCAACTGTTGAGGGGGAGAAAACCCAAAATATTGAGTTTGATGAAGCCTCACATCCAACTAAGTCAAGTCCTATGGAAACTCAGTACAAATTTCCTAGTTTCTATGATGTAAATGAGTCTCAGTAGGTTTCAACAACTAGGCTTGATCTCTCTTCCATTTTTCAGTTGAAGTCAGTTTCTAACTTTTCCCCTAAGAAGGAACCTGAACCTGAACCTGAACCTGTCCCTGTACCAATTCCTACACCTGAAACTTTATCTGAACAGCTGACCTTTGTCAGTGAGGATTATTTAAAGGATTTTGGAGATACTATCTTATCTAGAGTTGAGAAACTTATGAACTCCCAACCTCATCCTGTGACAAATTTGAGTGAGAGAGATGCCTCACTGTTACTGGAAAAGATCATTTGGAAAATACAACCTAAGATGCTCCATGATATTCAAGAAGTACGAGTTGAAAATATGCTACTCAGTAATGAAGTCACAACCCTGAGAATCATGGTTGAGGACATGCATAAAGAGCTGCATTCGAGATCAGATCCTACTACTGCTCCTCTAGAACCCACTGTTTCTCAAATCTCTCGAGATGTTGTGTCTCAAATTCACCCTTATTTGTTATCCTTCGATGAAAAGATTGCGGAAAGGCACAAAAATATGTTGAAGGAAATGAGAGATCTTGTGGTGAACCTTAATAAACTCACTAATGAGTAAACTTCTTGTCTTCAAAAGGTAATAAATTAGATCAAATCTCTGACAACAACCATCAAAGCTTCTAATACCTTTGGTCAATCCTCTACACCTTCCTTGGATAGAACTTTTCTCAGATCTATAGTCAAAGAAGAGATTCATAATTCTTTCAGTGGATTTAATGTGACTTCTTTATCTGAAGTTATCAAGAACAGTGATAGAGTTCTTGACCTTGTGCAAATTCACTCCAAGATTGAAAATGATGCCCAGTAGGAGATTTCTAAGAAAGTGTATTTCTATTTCAACCAAATTTTCTCCAAGACTGATATGACCAACCACTTCAAATACCTTGTAGAGAATCTGTGACTTCCTCATGTGACTCAAACCTTAAAAACCCAAGTCCAGAAGCTAACCGAGTTTACTAGATTGTTGGACAAGTTCATGGAAAACAAAGATGACTTTGAAAAATCCATGCAGTATGGTGGAGAGATTATTATAGACTTCATCAAACTCCCGAGACCTTATCTTCATGTCCAGAGTACAAAAATTGTTTCTCCAATGGCTGCACCTCTCATACCTGGGCTACTTACCTTCACCTCTCCCTTATCCTCAACTACCATGTCTATTAGACAAGCCCTCAGTCAGATCAGGCCTGTGATTCTTGATTAGAAATGACCTAGATCTTTTACTAATCCTACCTTGGCTCCCTTAGTCTTTGAAGGTCTCCCTTTACCCTCTCTATCTACTACCTCTCTACCTTCTTCTTGATCAATCACTTCCCCTATGGATTCCTCTTCTGCTACTAATAAATGCAAAGAGAATGCCAATCCCTGAAGAAGACCAGTGCTTACTACTTTTTTATGGGCATGCCATTATTTTTTTGTATTTCTTTTTATTTTTTACTAAACTCTATTTACTCTTAATGGAATGTGCACGGTTTACCCTCTCTTCTTTCTACTTTTTGATAATCCCAAAAGGGGGAGAAGTTTCTATATGTTATTTTCTCTATAGTTGCATCTATTTTACACTTTAATTGTGCATGAGTTATGATCATCAAAAGGGGGAGATTGTTGGACTCCTCATGTATTAATCATGTTTTAATGATCACAAATCTCATTAATGATCTCAAATCTCATTCAACCTCGTTAAATCCTATAAATTATATCCAATAATGTGTATTTATGTTTCAATTTCACTCATTCTTTATAATGGTTAAGCTCAATCCATTCCATGCATATTACTGTTTAAATCTGAATACAGTTATTTTCATAAGTACAAGAAACCGTGAAACCTAACACAGTAAGCCAGACACCGTGAATCTAGACACCGTGAAGCCAGACACCGTGAAACGAGACACCGTGAAGCCAGACACAGTAAGATAGACACAGTAATCCAGGCACCGTAAGCTAAGACATAGTAAGCCATACACTGTAAGCTAGACACCGTAAGCCAGACACCGTAAGCAAGACACCATGAATTAAGACACTGTGAAGAAGACACCGTGACACTTAGACACCATGACACTCAGACACCATGACACTCAGACACCGTGAACAAGACACCGTGACACTCAGACCATGACACTCAGACACCGTGTGAAGGAGACACCGTTTTCATAGCATATTGTGACACCGTTTCTTAAACTATTTTTTTGTCTTTCAATTTAATTTTTAATGGTCATATTTGATGCCTTTAATGCACTGACATAATTATTGTTTCTTTGCAGACATAGTACGAGGTACGATGTATAAAACACATGGAACCTATCAACTAAAACCCATGCATTTGAAGATAAAGAGTGAAGAGTGCCCAAGAACAAGAGAGCACGATACTGAATGAAAAACAAGCCTGTGAGCACGATCGTGAAGAACACATTGCTATTTTCAAGGAAATCATTGTCTCATGCATGAAATCCGACTCTGCTGAAGAACATACAAAGTACATTGGAATCCATAGAACATCTTCACATTATCAACAATAGTGAAGAACACAAGATGAATTGTGACACTCTGTTTTTCAAGACAAAAACCAGAGTAGGACTCAGAAGCATTTCTGTTTAATCAAAGGAGTCCAGAGCTGCACTTCAAATCACTAGAGAATTATAAACTCATATATACTCTCTCTCTAAGTGATTATTTTACTTAATTTTGAGCAGTGTGTGTACTCTATATATTCCATACACACACTGACTCCTGAGCTAAACTGGAGGATTTCTAAATCCTTACATAAAACTCTTTATACTTTTGGTTACCCACGACAACTATGGAAGAGGTCCCTATGTGGCCTGGTTATTATTTTTGTTTACCCACTAAAACTATGGAAGAGGTCCCTGTGTGACCTGGATTGTCTGTGTACTGTTGTTAACCCCGATCCAGGGTGTGGATCAATGTTTATTTATATAAACTGCTTGGTGGTGGGTGATCACCAAGTGGAGTGGATTAGGTCTCGGCTTGAGATTGAACCACTTGTTTCATATCTGTTGTGCTATTTAAATTTAGTCTTCTCTATTTTACTATTTTATTACATAATCTAGAAAAAACTAATTTCACATTGATAGTTAGTCTTAGAAATAAGTTATAACTGATTTGTCTTAGTAGGATAACTTCAAAAGTAATATTAATAATACATATTAAGATTGATGAGAATTAATAAATCTTCTAAGAAGTTGTTTAAATAGTCAAAATATTATAACAGTATAACCTTGATTAACTGGGCTGTATCTATTTTTGGGGAAAACATTTATTTTAAAATAATATTCTTGTAACAGAAATTTTTATAGTTACTCAATTCACCCCTCCCCTCTTTAGTAAACTACTCTGACCAACATTTGGTATCAAAGGTTGTTTTATTAGGACTCTGTGTAATCTTACTCAACTGTGATTGTAGTTGTAATTTAAAGATCTGTAAATTTATGTTAATCATAAATTTCTAGCTCTTTTAAAGTAATACATTAGTATGGATAATAGATTGGAAGGTGATGCAACCAACATACCACCATTATTTAATGGAACCAATTATGCTCAATGGAAAATGAAAATGAAAATGCATCTAGAGAGTATGAGTTTTGAAATTTGGTCATCCATTATAGATGAATACAAAATTCCTGTGACTGATATAATTACATGGGTTGAACCTACCAAACTTTCTTACAATAATAATTTTAAGGCCATGAATTCTTTGTACTGTTCCTTAGGAGATTAAGAATTTAATAGGATTTCTGCTTGTAAAAATGCCCACGAAATTTGGGATACCTTGTCTGTCTCACATGAAGGCACATATAATGTAAAGTAAATGAGACTTAATACTTATACTATAAAATATTATAATTTTAAATAAAACCTGATGAGCCTATTTCTGACATGTATCTCAGGTTCAATGAGATTGTCAACACAATGATTTCTCTAGAAAGAGAAGTCACTTCCAAAGAACAGATCATGAGAATCCTTAGATGTCTACCTAACAGATGTAGGGGAACCTCTATCTCTATTAGAGAATCGTGCGACATCAGTAAGCTACCTGTAAAAGAACTCGTTGGTAAACTGATGATGTATGAGGAAGATCTGAAATTCAACAAAGAAGAGGAGGATGAACCAAAGAGGAAATATGTAGCATTCAAGACCACCTTCTCGAAGCACAAAGACAAAGTGAAACTGGAAGCTTCTGTAGAAATCTCCACCACTGAACAATCATCACCTGATAGTGATGAGGAGATGACTCAACTGTCCAGAAGATTCAAACGATTTTACAAGAAAAAGAACCTTTTCAGAAAGCTTAACTTCAAGGTCAAGTATGATCTAAAAGGAAACTGGAAGAAGGACTGGAAAAGAAGTGACAAAAATAATCAAATTGTATGCTATGAATGTAAACACAAAGGACATATAAAGTCCAACTGTACAAAGCTCAAGTATAATAAGAAATATGAGGACAAGGATAAGAAGTACAAAAAGGCAATGAAGGAAACCTGGAGTTCCTCTGAGGATAGTTCAAGTGACTCAGAGACATCACATGATGAATTGGTTATCAAATCCAATATGTGTTTTATGATAAACACATCTGATGTAACAATGAACTATTCTATACATAATTCATACTATTATGAAGAGTAAAGTGACTATGAAAATATGACTAATGAAGAAATGTCTGAATACTGTAACATCCTTGAAGATACATGAAATGAATTAAAAGATAAATATAAATCATTGAAGAAACAACATGCTCTCACTATAAATGTTAAATCTAAACTTACTACTAAAAATGAGAAAAATGCTCAACTGTTCAAAGAAAAAAATGAATTAAAAATGTCTAATGAACAATTAAAAGGTGAATTAGAAAAGTTTAATAACGGGAAAAATACCCTTACCCAAATGCTAGGAAAACAAATTGCCCCAAAAAACAATACTAGAATTGGTTATCAATCACCTCCTGATCAATTCACCCTCCCCTCTTGGGTAAACTACTCCGACCAACAATTCCTACTCTTAAGAGTCACCAATCACCTCCTGATCAACTGAAATTGCTCATACATCTTCTATATGAGACTAAGTCTAATAAGCACTGACTCACCTTCCTTAAACCAACAAAGAGGGGAATGACCCAACCTTCCTTATAAATCCTCTAAAGGTTCCATTTGGATAGAAACATTGAATATATTATTATAATCAAAATCCATGAGTTCCATATGCTTCTCCCATGAACCATAGAAATCCAAAACATAGGGTCATAACATATTGTCCAAAATATGAATAGTCCACTAAAATTGACTGTTAGTATGAGGATGATAGTCTATTATCAAAATAACATGCTATCCTAGAGTCTTTGTAAGACCCTTCCAAAAAAGGAGAGGTGAAATGAGGATATATATATAATATAATATAATCCTCTGAAAACCATGAAAATTGTAAGGACCCGTAAAATTCAAGGGAAATTTTTTCTTAATTTTCTTTGGAATTTTACAAGAGCGCGGTTTCTGACGGCACCTGATTCCGAGGCCCGGAGTGCCCGGAATCAATTTCCGAAGTTTGGCTCGGGTACGTTCAGTGAACGAACGAGCGGGAATTCCTAACTTTTGATCTGGTGCTCAGAATTGAAATCCGAGGGCACCGATGATCTCGCAGCGCCGATATTCGCTTAAGGAGACCTTTTCCGAAGTTGCATTTGCCTAGGAGGAGATGTTTAATTTTTCTGGATGAAATGAAGAGTAAAATAAATTTGTTATACAATATTTATTTTATATCTTAAAAGTGGTTATAATATTTTGTTGGAAGTTGGGTGGTTTAACCACCTAAGAGAGGATTAAGGTGAGGAGGGGCCCACCTGAGCCCCACCTTTTCAAATTCCCTAACTCCCCTCTCTCCCTCTTAATGTCTTTTCAACTTAACAATTAATTAATTATACAACTCATGTATAATAAATAAGTGAGTTTAATTTTGAGTTTTTGAAATTCAAACTCTTGAATTTCAAAGGTTGGGTTGTGTTAACAAATTAAGTGTAAGCTTAATTTTTTTTTGGGTCAGTTCCTTTGTTACTTGAGAGGATTGGGAGAATCGTTGAGAGACTTGAAGATCTTCTTCATCTTTGACGAAGAACGTGAAGAACGGTTCTTCTCCGTCAAGGAACATCGATCCCACGAACTTCGAGACTCGGCGTCCCAGATTCTTCCGTCTTCATCTTCCTCCTCGACAAGGGAGAAGTCGCCGACCGTGGTGATCATCGCCGACGACAACGTACCTCTCTTCTTCGTCTTAGCGACAAGTGAAGAGACGTCGTTTCCTCCTCGGACGCACCCCGACAAATTAATCCCCCGGCCAGCACTAAAGCCCCCCCCCATTTAATTGGGGGGCGGTTTCCTTGAGGGGGGCAGGCGCCCCCCCCGGTTTCTTCAAGAAGGCCCCCACGAGGGGGAGCCGGTTTCCAAAAGGGCGCGGCATAATGCCGCGCCGCCATCCCAATCAAGCGGGGGCTTAGCCCCCCGCGCGCTGCCTCCGTGCGGCGCCAGGCCGCCGCGCCGCCGGCCGGCCGGCCGGGCCGGGTCTGACCGGGTCGACCCGGTTCGGGCCGACCCAGGGGGGGGGGGGGGGGGTCGGGCCGGGTTGGCCCGGACCCGGACCCCCCGTTTCGAATCGGTTTCGGTCTTTTGGCCATAACTTGAGCCACAGACCTCCGATTGATGAACCGTCTGCGGCAACGCGATTTTTGGATCGAGACTGTCGTTTCGGTATATCGCACTCAAAGTTTCAGAATACTTTGGGTTCGGCCGGGTTGGTTCGTTCACGAAACCAACCGGGCCTTCGGAGCGGAAACGCTCATATCTTGAGCTACGGACGTCCGATTGACGTGCCGTCAGCTTTGTTGTGTTCCTCTTAGTGAGACGGATCTTTTGGAATACTCCGCCCGAGGTTTGGACGCAGGTGGAGTACGGTCGGGTTGTTTTTGCCTTAAAAACCAACCGGGCCCCGGGGACGAAAATGCCAATAACTCTCAGACCGGGCGTCCGATCGACGCGCCATCTGTTGCGTTGAGTTCCTGTTGACGATACGGAACTTTTGGATACATCAACTCTGGACTTTGTGACGGTTGATGTATCAGCCTCTCAGCTCGTGGAGCGGACCCTCCGAACGAGCTTGCTGTGTGCGGGAACCCTAGTGCTGGCTGCGACTGTTACTGTGACTACTACTGCTACTACTGCTACTGTGACTGCAACGACGACAGTACAGAGATCCTGTGTGGATTCGACGACGACGACTTCAGCACTCAGCGATCCTACGTGGATCAGTGCTACAGGTCCTGTGTGGGCCCGATCCTGTGTGGGTCCGATCCTGTGTGGGTCTTTGCACTCACCGGTCCTGTGTGAACCAGCGCCTACAGGTCCTACGTGGGCCCGATCCTGTGTGGGTCTTTTGCGGGGGTTAGTTACCTATCGATCCTTCGTGGGTCCGACGAGTTAGATGGATCAGAGATCATCTTTATCATCCTTTGAAGATGTATACCTGTGTGAGCTGAATCCTGTTGCTTCCCTGTGTGGTTTGTGTTGTGCTATCCTGTGTGGATTGCGTTTTGCTTTCCTGTGTGGAATACGTTTACTTTCCTGTGTGGACTGAGTTGTACTTGGGCTCGGAGGTTGGAGCGTATTTGAATTTGATGACTTAGGTATATGTATGGGCATATACCTAAGCAGTGTCGATTTTTACTTCGTGATTGTACCTTTCTTCGTGGTTTATCCTTTGTGGATTTGAGAGACCTTCAGGGGTCTCGGGGTCCCTACTGAGTAGCTTATACTCACCCCTGCACGGGCTTTGCCCGCACTACGTTGTGTTGGTTGCAGACGACGGACAACGTTGATCTTAGCTGAGGCTTGCAGAGCAGGACGGTTCCTGGAGGTGGACCACTGGACAAGACGTGCTCGGAGCGGACGGCGGGACCCGTGGAGCAGTAGAGCTATCTGTACCCACCCTTCAGGTGGGATTTCCAGTGGACAGCCCGGTGTAGCGGCTTTTACTTTTCAGTTGCTGTTTTCCCTTTCGAGTTGTACTTTACTTTCAGTTTGGGTTTGTATACTGGCCCATTTACTTTTCCGTACTTTCAGTTGTACTCTGCTTTTTCTTAGTGTTTACTTTCCGCTTGCTTACTCTGTGGTGTTTGTTTACTTTACAAAGGCAATGACTTCCCTTTTTATCGGGATTTACGCCTTGGTGCTAGTCGCCAGCCCCTGGCCTATGGAAGGCGGGCTTGGGGTAGTCACGGCACGGACCCCGAGGGCGGGTCGTGACAAAAATGAACTATCTCATGCACATAAAGACTACCCAGATCATTAATAGTGAAGGTTTCCATGATAGGTAAGAAGTGGGATTCCTTTTTAAGTTGATCCATGATCACCCATACTGTATCATCATTATGGGGTGTCCTGGATAGTACTATCAAAAAATCCAAAGTGACATCATCCAATTTCCTCTCTAGAATGGGTAGAGGTTGCAACATCATAGTAGGCCCATATTTCTTGAATTTCACCTGCTGACAGGTGAATCATCTCACCAAAAATCCCACCACCACCTCATTTATTCCTGAACACTATTACTATCTATGGAGATTAAGATACATATTTTTAAAACTAGGATCTACCTCCCATCTATAATCATGAAAATATCTCATTATATCATCCCCAAAGCTCATAGGAACCAATCCTTAGCTATGAAAAAGACAATAATTTCTCGTGCCAAGAGACCATCACACTAGTGGCACCCCACCATATAAGATTTCTCTCAGAAATAATCCCTCCAGATCAGGTAAATGCTCTGTATTGTTCTATTCAAGAAGTAAATTATGATATATGTCTAAGTTAGAGATACTCACACCTGGGACTCCTGAACATATAAATGCATGTCTATAAAGAGTGTCATCATTCAACACTCACCCCAAGACTCCCACTCCACCTATATCAGTATCTTTCAGCATAAGGAATTGATAAAAATGTTTCGATTGATTGGTGTATAATCTAAATAAAATTCAAAAGACTGCATATACTCAACCCACCTCCATTGCCGAAGGTTTAGGTATTGCTGAGAAAATATGTACCTGAGGCTCTTATGGTCTCTTTACACCATAAAATTCTCACCCAAAAGATAGTGCCCCCTAAATCTCATGGCATGTACCACTAAAGATAAAACTGGATTTTTATTAGTGTAATTTCTCTTATACGATCATAGTTGTATGGATTCATAAGAAACCACTCGATCATCCTGTACCCAAACTACTCTAATCCCAACTCTGGATGCGTCATAGTACACAATATATGCTTCAAATAACATAGGTAAAGTGATAATAAGTGATGATGTTAGCCTGCTCTTCATATCCTAACAATATCTCTCGGAAACATTTGACCAAATAAACATCACCCCATTATTGGTCATCCCAGAAATTGGTTCATTTGGATGGGAGAATACTTGGATAAAGAACTGATAATAACCTTATAAACCCAAGAGTATATGAATCTTGAAGACATTCTTGGGTCTCTCCCAAGATACCACAGTTTTAAATTTCTTTGGATCCACCAAAACTTCTACCTATGATATGACATGGACTAAGAAGTTTACTTTATCAATCCATACAATGAATTTGGAAATATTGGGATAAATAAGATACTATATCAATATTCTCAAGATGATTTGAAGGTGTTGGGAATGATTTTCCACTAACTGGGATTACACTAAGATGTTGTTGAAAAAAACCACAATAAACTGATCCCAAAAAGGATGAAGGATTCGATTCATTAATTCTATGAATACCATCAGTGTGTTTATCAAACCAAATGACATCACCATGAAATCATATAATCCATACCTTCTCTTAAAAGAAGTCTGAGGTATATCCAATGGTATCAACCTCAACTGGTGGTATCCTGATCTAAAATAAATCTTGGATAAGATCTTGGAACCTCTAAACTAGTCAAATAGATCATCAATGCATAGAAGGGGATACCATCTCTTGATCTTTATCTGGTTCAATCTCCAATAATCCACACATAAGAACAAATTCCCATTAGTCTTCCTAGAGAAAATAAATATAGAACCTTATTTTCGATTATTTTTTCAGGGCCAAAACTCCATCTCTTCTTCTTGGTGGACAACGTACTGTATTTTTTTTCCCTGCATTCCCACTTTCCAAATGTGGGTGGATTCATTCACTTTCATCAGTGATTCATGCTCCTTGATTGAAATAGAATAATGGGATGTCAGTTCCTCCTTCCACGGATTCCTCCTTGGATCTTATCACCTAGTTTGGGTCTCCCTCATAGATTTGAGTTAGTTCCTGGAAATCATTCCCAATGCCATGTTGAGATGGACATAAGTTAATTAGGTTGCTTCTATCTCAATAGGGGAGAAACCTTATGTTAGGGTGAGTCATCATGTTGGGAAATTCCGGGCATGTTTAGACATTGCATATATTGGTAACTAGTAAATTATTCCTCTTTGTAGGGAATATCATGTATGAGGCATCTTAGGAATGGAACCCAAGGCATCCCATGTTGATCATGAGGTAGTTAACACCTATGGTGTGAGTCTTCCAAGGATTTTTACCTCAGGAATCACACACTTATTCATGGGGTATATATTATGGACTAGGGTCTAAGGTTAACATATTGTGGAGACAATCACAGGGTTAAAGTCTTTTTGGGAATGATTGGGAAAATATTTAACATCTTAATTGGACAGGTTGGGTTTTGGTTTAACATCTTTCTAGGATACGATATGAAAAAGTTTAACATCTTGTAGGGATGTGATGGGTGTAGTTTTAACATCTTATAAGGAAAGGATGGATGCAGGTTTAATATCTTATAAGGATAGGATGGTCATAACTTTAACATATTTTGGGGACATGATGAGTGTATGTTTAACTTCTTGTAAGGACATGATGGGTCCGGGTTTAACATCTTGTAAGGACAGGTTGGACGTAGGTTTAACATTTTGTAGGGATATTATGGGAACAGGTTTAATGTATTACAAGGGAAGGATGTGTGTAGTTTTAATGTCTTGTAGGGATAGGTTAGGTACACGTTTATTTTTTTTATAGGATAGGATGGGTGTAAGTTTAATATCTTATGAGGATATTATGAGGACGGGTTTACTCTCTTATGGGGATAGAATGGGTGCAAGTTTAACATATTTTGGGGATAGGATGAGTATAGGTTTAACATCTTGTAGGGATAGGATGAGCACTTGTTTAACATTTTGTGGGGATAGGATGGGTGTAGGTTTAATGTCCTGTGGGGATAAGATGGGATCAGGTATAATGTCTTACTGGGATAGGTTGGGGTATGCCCCTTGGAGGGAATATTTCACACTTAGAGGTGATTTTTTTCAGGATTGAACCTCAGGAATGCATCCTACATACCCTGTTTAAGAAAAAAAAGGATAAAACCTCAGGAATGAATCATACTTGTAAGGGTTCCCCTTCATCCCTTGAAAGGGGGTTATCAAAAATCAATAAAAATGAAGGCCTTCGGGCCATTCAGGCACACTTTGTGTGAAGTGGTTATACACAAGGGTATGAGGTACTAGTTGTACAAGGATTCGGGGTGCGGCTGAACCAGTCCTGATTTGGTATGGAGGCCCTAGGCACTTGAACTTCATGAAAAAGTGTGATTTTAAGGGAGGTTCCAGGAAGAGATATGTTGGAGGTTCATTGTAAAGTTTTGGGTTACATGGTGGGGGTTTTCATAAAGCTAAGGGGCCGCATGGAGTTCAGGGGTATTGTGAAGGAGTATGATTCATGAAACAGAGTGACCCTACCCTGGGGTCAAGTCATGGTTCCCATGAGATGAGATTCATGAAGGGTAGGCTCCACACAAAGCCCCAAGTGCCTCATGGGTACTTTTTTCCTCCATGAAGGGAATGAAATTTATGAAAGGAATATCCAATTTGGATTGAGGTTCGCAAAAACTCAAGGGAGGATGTTTCATGAAGGATGGATACCTTGGGTGATCCATTTTCTCTTTCACTCATGGATCTCAGGAGTATCACGAACTCAGATCATTTATCATATGTAAAAAGACCATTTCCCCCAAACATTTGGACTTAAGGGGGTATTTATAGGCCTTATGGATGTAAGGGTGTGGGTTTCATGAAGGATGTATCCTATCATAAATCAATATGATCTTTATGAGTCGATGGAGCTCTGAGAACTTAAATGACGCTATGCAGAGGTTACCATCTACTATCCACACATTCATTAAGGGGACCTCTATTCACCCAAACTGACATTGCATGGAGGTTTATATCCAAACTCTGTGCAACCGGGGCGTTCACAAGTGAGGTGTGTTCGCAAAGGTGGTTAGATTCGTGAATGATTTTTGGGCATTTTTATCCCTGAATTCAATTTGACCTGGATGTTCCTTCCCTAAAATATCCTTTTAAATTATTATTTCAAAATAAAAATGACTGCCTTCAAAATTAGAAATGATAGGGGAAAGGAGGGTCAGATTCTAAGTGAAAATCGCAAAAAAATGGAAATTGAATCCAGTTCAAAAAGCCTATTCATAAAGCGCATTCATGAACCATGGGAGGTAATATAACTACAAATAGCATGGGCCACCCATAGGATGACCATACGAATTTTAAAAAAAGAAAATCCCAAGCTCACTATTTATAAATCTCACACCCTTCATAAGCACTTTGTGACTTTAATCCTAATCACTTGTAAAGATCAAAACTACATGAACCGATTTCCACGTACAATGATTCACACACCAATGTTACTGAGGATGACCTCCATGAACCTGACCTTCATGAGTAAATATTCACGAAACCATACTTTGTTTAGTATAACTTCACAAAAAATACTCAAAAAACTCCTAAGTCTTATAAAAATGTCCGTTGAAGGTTGCAAAGCTGCTGCCACTCATTAAGAAGACATGTTCGGGAAAGTATTGATTGGGGAGAGATTAAAAAGTTTATCTTAAAATAATTCACTCACTAAAATTGAAGAAGATTCTCAAAAAGAATAATCACTCTAAAATAGGTTGCCACTTTATGGATTTGTGTTGAGAGATGATGTAGTCATCCCATATGGGAATAGATATGATCATGTTTACTGGTTTATTAGCTCACCCTAAATATACCAGTGGGATAGGGTTGATGGAGGATACACCATGAAGGGTCATGCATCTCTCATGATTCTCACTCTCTGAAACCATGACAATGACATCAACGGGGTGGCGTTGGTGGTAGAGACACCCCCTGCAGTACTAGAAGATTCTCAAGGTAGGTTTGGGGGACCCACTCATGTGATGGATAGACAATTGGGACCTACTCTAGGGTGGAAATTTTACCAATGAATGGTCTTGAGATTATTATGCAAGTGAATCATTTTGTTAGTTTGATGTTGAGATGAAGTAGGTAGGTATTTATTAGGTGGCATGGGCCTCACAATTCCGTATCTACCACCAACTGGATATCCCACCATAGCTCTTGAAAAAGTGGCCACTAGGGACAAAAACTTTCTATCTGCATCATGGGGAGGTTGAAATTAGTTTGTGAGATCTTCACTAGATCACTGGGATCCCAATCCATGGAGTGATGTATGACAAATTCCTCCTTGAAGAGAACATGTGAGAGGAATAAGAGGAAATGACAGCTGTTGTGAAGGAGTGTCTATGCTTGGTGCAAGGGATAGATGGGAACAAGTTGGGGATGAATGATATCAATTTAAAGTAGTGGTTCAGCTACTTCCTGACTGAGCCAGAAGACAGGGTACCTGGGTGGCCACGCACATGCCTTGGTGCATTCCAGTGAGGCAAGGAGCACTCATACTGGAGAATTATGGAGGCAAGCCAGTGGAAGATGTGGTGTTATAATGGGAAGACCAAGGCCTCCTTAGTAATGCTAGATGGGTTTATCATCACGTTGATCTGTGGATGGATTCTCTCAATGAAGGATTCACACATGGGGTGTGACCGAGCACCTTCATCATGGAAAAAATGCTGGCGATGGGTTAGTGCATTAACTTAGCTATCTCTGTATTGGAGAAGCTATACAAGGTGCTCCACCACATCATCCAAGGGAAGAATCCACTCTCTCTGTGTGGCCTCTCCACTTTTTGAACATTTGGGTCACTGTGAAAATGGAGGGATATGAATACCCAAACTCCATCTCACTACTACGAAACCCTCATTTAACAACGCTAGTATTTATCATCACTAGAAAAAAACATTGAAAAATGGAATATTTATCAGCGCTAAGGAAAGCGCTCATAAATTTAAACTTTTATCAGTTTTTTAGCATTGATAAAGGAAGCCTTTATCAATGATCTATTTTTAGCACTGATAAAGGGTATCGTTTATTAGTGCTTTATTTTTAGCACTCATAAAGGGTACCCTTTATCAGCACTTTATTTCAGTGTTGATAAATATTTCTTTTATCAATGCTTTTTAGCACTGATAAAGGTCCTAATAAATAAAATGATATAATTAAATAAAATAAAACTAAAAAAAGAGTTTATTAGTAAAATATTACAAATTTTATTAATTAAATAATTATTGATAAAAATGAATAAATTGATTATACATTATTAAAATTTAAACATGTTATTAATTAGATAATTATGATAGTTAATGTTATTACATTGTATATATTAAATATATAGATATATATATATTAATTTATATAAATAGGATTTATATATTATAAAATATTTATTCAATTTACATTAAATAGATATATATTTATTGAATAATTTTTTATAACTAAAAATTAATATGAATGAAAAATATTGACTAATTTCAGAGTACTCGAAATATAATTGAATCTCATTTGATTTCTCGATTTAACATATATAAAATATGTGTTTATTAATTTCAAATATACATAATTAATTATTTTTTATATAAAATGCACACACATAAAACTTATCCATTTTTTCAATATTCTTAAATTGCACTTATTCATAATTTATTCAATTTTACTCATTTTTAACATATATACATGCACTTAAAATTAGATATTCATTAATAATGTTAAAAATATATTTTTAAAAATATATGTATAAATAAAAATATTTATAAATATACATTTACTACATTTATAAAATTATATATTTATAATTATAAATAAATAAATATTTTTTTTGTAAAATTATTTATATAATTATAAATAAATTTATATATATTTAAATAATTATTAAATTTATAATAATTTTACTTAAATAATAAATATATTTAAAATATTTATATATATTTATTAAATATATATATGTATAATTATATAAATATATATAATGATATAAATATTTTTTTTAAAAATATTTCTATAATTATAAATAAATAACTATAAAATTATAATAAATGTATTTAAAGAGGAATTTATTTACTATATTTATATTTATATACATTTATTAATTATATATAAATATTTATAATTTTTTATTTATATATTATAATTATAAATCCTTTATGAGCGCTTAAGTAATAAGCGCTGATATAAGTATATTTATCAGCGCTTTTTTTGTGGTGACAAATATGATACTTTATCAGCGCTATAATTTTAGTGATAATAAATATTGATTTTATCAACACTTTTTTAGTGATGATAAAGACCTACCTTTATTAGCACTTATTTGTAAGCTCTATTAAAAGTGTCCTGATCTAATTAAAAAACCCTAACCATTTGCAAACCCATCACGATATCAGAAGCTTCCCGCAGAAGCCACCTGCTGTCGGTGCTCCTCCTCGGTGAATCGAACCTCGTATCGCACCACTCAACTACCTCTAAAACATCTCATCCTACATCCAGTGTTCTATTGAAGTTAGGGTTTCTGAAGATGGTTTTATATTTTCTTCAACCTAGCGAGGTATGCCTTCCAATTTTCCTTGTGTATTTTTGTTTCATTTTTGATTTCTTCATTGATGATGTCATTATTTGTGGTCTTGTGATTTTATACTAGTGAGGTAGGCCTTTCAATTTTCTCAGTTTCCAATTTTGATTCAACTCTTGATCACTTATGGAGATTTTATTGTTTTTGGAATCGATGGTGACACATGGAGTCACACAGATATTAGTTGGTTGTTTATGTTTTTTACATTTCCCAAATTGATCACTCAAAGATATCAAACATACTTTTCATTCTTTTTTTATCAATGGTATTCCATAAATGTGAAATTTTAGAAATAGAAACTCGTGATTTTGTTTGTAAGGGAGTTGAAGGTAGGTTAAGGGATTTATTTTATATTATACTGATTCATATATTCTTTTTTCTACTTATCTAGGTTGGTGTGGGAATCTAATGTATGGATTCATCATGTCTGTTTGTATTTAAATTTTCTTTTTACTAGTTTTATTTATTTTTTGGGACAAATCTTTCCTACTGCATTTTTTTTCATGACCTGGTTCTTGTTGTTAGCATGAGGGGGATCGAGAATATCCCTTGGACACTATCATTGGCTAGCTCAGGTGTTTGATATATGGTTGTATTGGTTTTTTTTGGAAAAAATATCTATTGTTAAATGTGTTGTACCTTTTCTCAATAATCAAACTTCCTATGTCTCTACACTTTTTTTAAAATCCATTTTATTTATCTCCCTCTTTAGATTAATACAACATTATTTATAAATCCTTTTAATAATAATATATGAAATATTATACCTTTATTCTATATACTATTTCCAACTACATTATAAATTTTCATAATCATCCTACTCCCCCTCTCTCAATAATTTATAAAAAAAGTATCCTTTTGAGATTACCCCTTTCTAGTTATACCACTTTTTTGAGACCTATATACCACTATAAGACATTATAATTTCTTTGTAGGAAATATACATATTCAAGAATTTCACCCCCATTTTAATTATTTATTTAACTAATAACAAGTATATTTCCATAGAACCACTTTGATACCTAGATATATGACATTTTTAAAAATAGTATGTCAAAACTTTTTACTATAAAAAATAGGCATATAACAAATCTACCACACTCCATGATATAGATTGAAATTTTATCCAAAAAAATTGAAAATTTTATTCAATTTTCAATGGGTATCAACATGGGTTTTCAGTCTTCCTTTTGAAATCTATAAAACATTTTCCTCACATACATGGATTGGTAAATAAATATCCCATGAATTCCATGAGTCACCTATAAACTAAGGAAAATGTCAAATCACTAATCATCAACATTTAAATGTTGGCCATTGTTAATATAGAAAATTATCATCATCATTCATCTCTTAGACTTATAAATATTATGTCATCCACATTGATAAACACTTTCAATCTATCCATAAAATTATTTATTATGTAATGATTATGATCAATTTCTCATTTTTTAAATTAAATTTTATTTAATAATTCTTCTAACCTTCAACACCAAGATCTTAGTTCTTGTTTCAATTTATACATCACCTTTGTCAATTTACAAACATTATTCTCATATTAAATAATGAGAAAACTATCTATTTGTTTGATGTAAACTTTCTATTTGTGTAATCCATTAGTAAAATCTAATTTTACATCTAATTGAATAACCTTGAATTTCATTTTGGATGGTTTGGTGTGGTGATATGACATCCCAAGATTCTTTATATGTTTTTAAATTTTGATATACCATTAATTTTAAATGTAATAATTCCTTATGTTGCTACATCACTTGTTCCAATACATTTTTATATATTCTAGTTGATTGAATTTTGGTTTATTATTCTTGTTTATCATATTTTAGTTTCTTATTTCTTCTTAATTTTCTATATTATATTTTCATTTATTTATGGGATTTAATAAATATTTTATGTGGAGAAATTATTTCCTTAAATTCAATTAACCAATTTCTTTAACATACTAAAATTCTTTGAAATAATCAAATTTTGAGTTTCCCTTATTAGAATTTTCTATAACTTTCACTTTTGATAATGAATATATTATGTGTATTTATTTATATATTTTATTAAATTAATCTTTTATTAACCCAATAGGATGGATATGAACTGAAAATGGATGCATGCTAATCATTTAACAAATTAATATGAAGATGGAGTTAAATAGATCATCAGGTTTGTAAGAGATAAAGAATAATTCCCTTCTAAAATCCTCTATTTGTGTTTACATTGTTGTTATTTAAGAAAAATTAGTCTAGAAGAGTTGGAAGGATGTTTGATTTGTTACAGAATAGATCAAAGCTATAAATGTTGATTAAACATGGGGAGAAATGAATGTGGACATCGACTGGGATGATACTACAGTTTATGAATCATTTGATATGAATACCTTTCTAAAAGACAATGGAGATCACATGGAAGAAATGATAATGGAAATTGAAGATGATCTTTATGATTCTCTAAAGTTGTTTGAGGATTTAAATAAATGTTCTAAGAAACAATTGTATACTGGTTGTACTAAAACAAATGTCAAGTCAGATAAAAATTCAATTGAGGATGAACCTTTCATTGGGACATCACAATCAGTTAATGTCATCCCCAATATAGACAATGTATTTTATAATAGAGGGGACCCCAAAAAGGGGATTTAGATTCTTGATAGAGGAACCAAATAATTTAAAACTAAAAAAATAAATAGGGTTCAATGATATGGTAAAAGTGTTTTTAAATATATTTTGTTTTTCCTCATAATATCATATGTTCTCTACTGCATTAAAATGATCTAAATTAAATGTTTAACTACTCATGCCAAAAATTTCTTCTGCACATGATGGAAGAACAAACTATAATGAATGTAACTCTTTGGAAAGAAGTAAAGGTAATGTTATGATATATATTCTATATTTTTCTGAAAAATTATATAATGAAACATTGATATAATTTTCATTATTCCTTGTAGATCTCATTTATTTTAGAATATTTCTCTCCATGTGTCTTGAATTTTCAGGAAGTGCAATGAAATTGTCTCTACTCAATCACAAAGGTAATATTAATGTTTGAAAATTAAAATCATTTTCCATAGAATTAATGTATATTTTTTCATATTTATGTTTTGTTTATTTATTTTTAGTATTACTCACATAATAATTTTTTTTATACAGGTGGATTATTTTGTTCGATTTGGGGTGATCTGTCCAACTTGCATGCTTCTTCTCCCTTAAAACATTTTCACCTGTAAAATGTTTCATTTATCACATTCTTTCAAGTTCTCTCCACTGCCTTTGTAGGAAGAGCAACGACATTGTATCTGATCAATTAAAGAGGTAATATTGATATTTTCATAGTAAAATCATTGTCCATAGAATTAATGTATTGTTTCATATTTATGTTTAATTTATTTATTTTAAGTATTTCCCACATAATAATTTTTTTCTTATATATGTGGATTCTTTTATTTGAGTTGGGGTTCTCTATCCAAATTTCATGATTCTTCTCCCTCAAAACCTTTTCAGCCCTACAATTTTTCATTTATCAATTTCTTTCAAGTTATCTCCACTTCCTTTTCAAGAAGATAAATGACACTAGCTCTACTTAATTATAGAGGAAATATAGATGTTTTCATTGTAAACTTATTTTCCATATAATAAATGTATTATTTTACAATTATGTTTAATTTATTTTTTAGTATTACTCACATAATAATTGTTTTCTTATACAGGTGGATTCTTTTGTTCGAGTTGGGGTGATCTATCCATATTTCATCCCTTTCTGCGTAAAAACACCCACATAATTCTTCTCCCTCAAAACCATTCATCCCTATAATTTTGAAATTTATCACTTTCCTTCAAGTTCTCTCCACTGCTCAATCACAAAGGCAATCTTGATATTTTTATAGTAAAATCAATGTCCATAGAATTAATGTGTTATTTTATATTTATGTTTAATTTATTTCTTTTAAGTATTACTCATAATAATTTTTTTCTTATATAGGTGGATTATTTTTTTCAGTTTGAAGTGGTTTGTTCAAAGATGCATATGCATTGTTGGTTTTTCTACAAATAAAGTCAATGAAAATCATGATAATATTGACATTTATGATTGTTTTCAAACTTTGGGGTGTGTAGGAATCAACAAAACCTCAATGAAACATATGATGTGACTGATATAACTCAAATTACTTATTACTATTTTAAATTGACATTAATTTTAGAAAAAAATATAACTGAATCAATGTGTTTCTTATCAGTTTAAAATTGATAGTTGAATTTAAAAAGTTCACTCAATAAAAACTGAGAAAACACGCTTGGATTTTCTTGATAATTGAGGGAATCAATTTATATATAATTTTTGATGTGTAGGAATCAATCTCATGTCAAATTGATACAAAATGTGATCCATATGAGTCAAAGTGCATGGTTTAAGTTTAAAATGACATTTTAATAAAAAAGATAGGTGACATACTCAAAACTAAGAAAAAACATTCAAATTGTTTTGATACTTTATAATAACGATCCATAAGTGATTTGGAATGTGTAGGAATCATCCTCACCTCAATCTGATGCACGGTGTGACTAGTATGACTTTAAATGTGTCTTTATTTAAAATTGACATCAATTTTAGTAAAAAAATAAACTAACCTACTCAAAATTAAACAAACACATTTATATCATTTTGATACTTTATCAAAATGATCCATAAGTGATTTGAGACATGCATGAATCAACCTCAACTCAATCTGAAGCACGGTGTGACCGATATGACTCAAAGTGAGTGTTTTTATTTAAAATTGACATCAATTTTAGTAAACAGGAAAATTGGCCAAATCATAAACAAGAAAACAAATTCAAATTGTTTAAATACTTGAGGAAAATAATCCATAATATTTTTTGATGTGTAAGAATCAGAAAAAACCCAGTCTGTTGCATAGTGTGACCGGTATGACTCAAAGTGTGTCTTTTTATTTATAATTGACAACAAATTTAGTAAAATTAACACTTTATATTAATTCATTTCTTTATATTATTACCAATATAAGAATTTTTTTCTTATACAGGTGCATTCTTTTACCCGAGTAGGGGTTTTTTGTTCAGTAATAGCATGAGTTGGGCCAGGATTAAAAGATAAAGAAACATTGATGTTTTTAATATATATAATAATTTGTATCTATGTAATTTTATGAACCAATGTTTGAAATGTCTATAATATAGTGTTTTTTTATTGTGTTTGTGTGGTAAATTTAGTTTAATTTAAATCCTATATTGGCACTTGTTTTTGTTGATATCTTCTATGTTTCTGGTGTAGTGGTGTGCTGTTAGAGCACATTGTAGTGGTGCTGTAGTGTGCTATTACAACACGCTGCAGTATGGACCTTTATCAGTGCTTTTTAAAATCACTGATAAAGGCCACATTTTTCAATGATTTTAAAACTACTAATAAATGTATACTTTATTAGTACTCATCGAAGCACTAATAAAGGTCTATTTTATCAGCACTAATAAAAGTGTTGATAAAAGGTCCTTTATCAGTGCTTCTATAAGGTCTAATAAATGACCCTTTATCAGCACTTTTATAAATACTAATAAATGGTTCCTTTAGTGGTGCTAAATTAAAGTGATGATAAAGGTCCAATTTATCTACACTTTTTTTAGTTCCGATAAAAGACCCATTTATCAGTGGTTTTTCAGTACTAATAAAAGACAAAGGATTTTAACATTGTTCATATAGTCAGCGCTATTCTAGCACTGATGAAGGCCATTTCTATCATTGTTAAAGTTTGGTTTTGTAGTAGTGTCTCTCCTCCTAGAATGAATTTCTAGCCAATGATTCTCAATTTTTTTGGGAGTCGCACACTGAAATAGGTATCTGTGGACATGCTAGAAAGGTTTGGATCAATGTATTATTTTATATTTCACCATTCCCCCTTCCCATGGGGGTAGTAATCGATGATGGATTTAGAACCATTGAGTAGTGATCATAATTCTTGGACTTCTATGGAAAGTTAATGGTGGAGAGGGTCGACTACAATGTTATCTACAAGCTATAAAACCCTCACCAATTTACAATGTAGTTCCAGTTCCTACATCATTTGAATTTGAGGGTATACACTGATATACTCCATGAGTTCTATCCTTCGGTCCTGAGGAAGATCTATCACATGTTCATGTGTGAATATTGAAAATGATAGAATGAGTTACCATCACCTACTGCCACATATGGGTTCACCCACAATTATGAACTGAGTTGGGATATCACATATCCTAGGGAGATGTTGAAGTAGCGAGATATTTGGATCCGTGAAGGAGAGATATTACAACTGTGTGGCTATGGAAGAGAAGTGGTTGGAGCACACAGTGGAGGTAGGATTGGACCAGTGGGTAGAGAAACAACTGTAGATCTAAAAATCCCTAGACCAACATAGTCGGATGCCATAGGTAGAGGAGATACATTTTGGTCAATGCTCTTGGGAAATCCACCGTAAAAAGAAGGTGAATCCTTTAGGGTGGTCCCAAGGATGTTTTTTTAGGCCCAGGGAAGTGGATGCACTATCTAGATATCCCCATAATTGTGGTCTTTATAGATTCATAGAATATATGGGGGATCTTCAGACAGACTAACACCATCCATAAAATGTGGCTACATCTCAACAAAGAGGGAATATTCATCACTAGGATGAATCATGCTAGGGTAAGTTTTCATGTTCCCTAAGGTGAGGTAGTATAATACATAAGGGAGCTAGAGTATTTGGTCCACTCTTGAGGCCATGCACATTTGATTACCACTCGAGTAAAGGTGATTTGGTTGATGAAATCCTATTTAGATCTCTCATCTCGTGAGTTAGCTTATCCCACGCCTCTATAAGAAGAGTCAGATGAGTCATAGGGGATCAATTGCTATTGGGTCACTCTTGTAGAATGTGGACATGCTGTCAACCAGGTAAATAATATAATCCCATGTTATTTGGAAACTACCAAACCCCTAAGCGTGTTGTCTAACTCTTCTTGTACTTATGTAGGGATCATCAAGTATGGAAGAGGGGGAGGTTCATGATTAACCTCATGTAGATAGTGATAAAGACTCAAACCTTGAAGGGGAAATTGTGAGGCCCCTCTTTGATGTTTCATCCATGTCCGACTGACCATTATCCAAAACAGCACCTATGATTGAGGTGGTGAATGTAGGGAAAATGACCTCTCTAGGTGGATTTCTGATGAACCTTCCTGAGATTTTCATCGGGATATACTATTTATGAAATCCTCTTCCCTTTTCACCTTTTTATCTCTAAATTTTCTTTTCTATGTTTCAATGAATCATGATTAAATAATAGTTCAAACCATGTTCATGGATCAACAACCATCACCACCATCCGAGTCGGTGGTACCAGAGGTTGAGATATCGACAACGAGTGCCTCTCTTCTGGTGGAAATGATCTAGGAGGCTGTGGTGGTTGGACCAACCATGGAGGTGACACTAAAAGGGACTGATGAGACTATTACCACGATAGAGGGGGTTGAGTTGGTGCCCATGATGAAGCTAGATGAGTGGGATGTGGTGGCATAGCCTGTCAAAGAGGTACCATCAAAGGCGACTGTTGGAGCTGAAGAATCAATGGTGGAGTTGTTAATTATGCAAATATATGGAGTGATTGAAGTGGTTGAGTTGGATGTGCCTACCCTAGAATTTACATCAGTGATGGCCACCAAATCCGAGGTCTCAACAGAGGTGGATGAAATCATTACCTCAATAGAGGTGATCAAAGATGATACAATGGAAGAGCACACATTGAAGGTACCATATGAGGTAGCTGGGACTTTCACTATTGGTGAGGGGGTTGGAAATGATTTATTTCCACTAGAGATTAATTTCAGATAACCTAGGTAATTCTTACAGATGATCCAACCACTAACATCTTGGTGGTATTTCTTCCATATGAGCCTACGATGCCTGAAGAATTTGAGGATTCAAACTTGGATGTTGCTGGGGAGACCCAATTCATTCACCATAAAGCATGTAGGTACATGTAAAACTTCATCAACCATACCCCGATGGATGAACTAGAAATCTAGGTAGGGTCTCTATTATACTATATATTCATCCTAGGGACCAGTGGGGTGGATTATTGTGGCCTTCACACACAATCTCGAGACTTCATTGTCAAGTGGGAATGTGTGGAATGATAGGTTTTCTTCATCACTTGGAAGAGGCTCAGGGTTGAGGGATCCAAGGATATTTAGGAATATTAAGGGGAGTCCTCCCACTTAGAAGGGCCGACACAGGAGAATGTGGCCATGGCCACTTCTGAATTAGAGACCATCAATCATCTAAGGGCCCAGTCGGCGGCAACCAAGACTAAGGTGTCAGAGGTGATATCCTTGGGGGACAAATTCTAGGCTGAGCTGAACCAAATATTGATCGTGGTTAAATAAGTCCATCCTAATGATAAGGAATAATAGTTCGAATTAATAGAGTGGCAGTAGACTCTGGAGGCTATAAATCAGAGGTTGGATGAGCTAAAAATTGTGATTGATGGGGTTTTTCCTTAGGAAATATTGTAAAGGAGAGGCTCTAATATGTGGATGAACCTCCATAAATTTAGTTGATTTTTTTTAAATTACCACAAACTCAAAAATGTTTCTTTTTTCAAAATTTATTGTTGCACTTGAACCATACTCATTATAAAACCAATGACCAATCCTTAATCTCATGCGATTCATGCTTTATGTGAGAAATAAGGGACAACCAGGTTATTTCACATTTATATGAAAGTATCACAATATAGTAGAACACTCAAGGTCATCATTTTTTGACTAACCACTTTGAGTGTTTGGGCAGAGAGGGACTATGGTCGGAGAATGAGGCTATATGAAAATCTGACTTTCTCTTACAAGGTGTGATAATGAATGAATGGGGTAACTCCAAGGGTGTTAAATTCTATCTGAATAACATGAAATTGAGAGAATGAATTTATATAACAAAAATTTTGAACATGATGGGGGTGGTGTGATGAAAGAGGATAAATCCTGACCATGTTTGAAACAAAAAATTCATTATCATTTTGTTAAGGATGAGACAAACAAATGAGGGTCAACACTTGACCATGTTTCCAACACAAGAACTACCTTAAAATGCCATCAAAAGTTTTACTGGGTGTATTCCCATGATAGTAGGTGAGAAAATAAGTAATAGAATGTCATAATGGAGTTCAAACCTCTCGGAATTATGCCACAATGTCATTGAGGACATTGGGTAGGTGTATTAGTCTGAAAAAAGACCAAACTCATCTTCATGTGGGAGCATCATCTCATATGTTGAGTGACGTTCAAGAATATGAATGATATGGTAGATTATCGACACCAGAGGAAAGGGATTCTCAGTCAAGGGTCTAATATGCTCTAGAGTTTAACATAATGTAATGGGGATGGTGAACACATATTTTAACATCATACGGTGAATAAGTTATACATTTATTTTAACATCATTCATTAAGTATGATGTATCACATAGTTTAACATCATGTGATTGGGAAGTTGGACTCATAGTTTAACATCATACAATGAGGATGATGTATCATATAGTTTAACATCATATAATTGAGACATGTGAACCGATGTGAATAATACCCATCCAACCATGATGATGAAGGAAGTACGAGGGTAGAACAACAAGGATACTCCATAGAGTGGACCATAAGAAAAAGGGATATTAGAATACCCTTCTCTAAGATAAAGAATATAGGGAGAATTTGTAATGCCCCGACCCAGATTTGGTGCATTATTACATAACATTGACATGATCACAAGGAAATCATGTCTCGAAAGAACAATCAGTTTAGTATTATTGGAAAGAAGATTCATACATAAGATCAACTTTACATCTTGAAGAGAAATACAACACAAATATATTTCATTAGAAACATCCAAGCCTCCTAGATTATGCCTTTAGGTCACTCATAACTAACTTCTTCATATCCTGGGAAAATAAAACATAGAAAGGGGTGAGCTTGAACACTCAGTAAGGGTAATCAATACAGCGGAAGATAACATAAATATTAAGCATGAAGAATAATTGAAACCACTTGACTTTACCAATAATAAACATGAATACTTTTATGGCAAGAATATGAGCTGGGTAAATAAATCCATAATAAAACATAATCATGGGTATTCTACAAGTCGAATGACCACATGAACCATCAATATTATTTCCATAACGAGGGAATGTATAATGTCGGACATTCTGAAACATTTTGTCAAGGCCTCGGCCAAGATGTATAAAAATGATTAAGGCCTCGGCCAAAACCATATATCAAATTGGGAAAAAGCCTCAGACAATTACACATCTAGTTGTCTAATGAGACCTACCAATTCATCGAGGAGCTATAGCGGGATCCACCCAGCACTTACTATGTCCAATACATTCCTCATATGAAAAGGTTTAAATATATCATAAACATTCGTATTAAAACTAGCTTACGAAATGTCAATACTTTAACAATAAACCATGAATGGTATAAAAATAGAACATCTACATTCAAACATATCACAAAACCTTCAATATAATATAGAAGTTTTGTATCACAATAAATCAACTTCAACTAAACTTAAAATCCATCAAAGGATTTGACATAGATGGAAATGATTTGTAAAACTCTTTGATTGAAATATCCCTTTTCATGAAAACATTTAAAAGTCACAAAATTTAGAAAGGAAGACATTTAAAGACATTTTTGAATCAAAGTGTCCCATACCACTTTGAAACTTTTTAAACAAATTAACATTTTAAAACATTCATGTCCATTTAAATAAATCCTTAAAACCATTTTGAAAACATGGACATTAATGAGAATGGTTTAGAAGAGTAAATATTTAAAACATTTAAAATTATGTTTTAGTAAAAAGTCCCTTAAAATAATCCCTTTAAAAAATATTTTATGAAACATGTACATGGATAATAAATATGTCCCAGTAGATACTTACGTAAAAACAACCTCGGATAATAAAGATTTTGTGAAATTAACCCTTACCTTGCACTTTCCTTTAGTTGAGGGTAGGTTTAACCATCTTTATGAAGATCGTAGTATGTTATTAAATTATAAAAGAACCATATTAATATTTATGATATCATACATGATTCATTTATGACTTTATAATACCTATTTAATAATAATTTTAATGTTAAATTAATATTTTGGGTAATAATCGCTTTCTTTATTGTACGTGTTTTAACTTGTTACTCTTGATTGTATCACTTAGACCAAGATTTAAATAGTTCCATAATATAAAAAATGATTTATATATCATATATATTTATAATATAAATATGTATAAGATACATATATATGAAATGAAAACACCATTTATGGAGACGGTAGTCCGTAAGTATGCATAAACGCTGTTTTCGTTTTCATATCGTATTGAACAGAACTAAGTGAATAAGATATATGTAAGTAAATATATATATATATAAATATATATATCTCCAGTATAATTATTATGTCATATATTTCATACTTATTAGTAATATATATATTTATAATCGTCAATGAATGGTGAACGTGGAAATAAATCTCATCAGGTCGTGGAGACGGTAATCTGTACGTACGCACGAGTGACAATATCATTTCCTTGAAGGTGTGGAATTGGATGGTATATTAATTTTATAGAGACATTATCATGTTATTTTAATTATTTATATACATATTAATCATCATTATATCCATCCAAATAACATAGTGTTGAATAACAAATTACACCACGTTGTGGAGACGGTAAGCCGTACGTACGCACACATGGTGACATTATCATTCATAAGATGAGTAGAATAATGAATATATTTGTTCCATATTTATAATAACATCACAGTATATATAAGATACTGGATTTATTATTTTATAATTGAAACAACAAAGAAATATTAAGTGGAATAATAAGAGAACTTGAAAGAGGGTGGTGAAATCATTACCTCTTCTTCGGGTTCTTCCTTTTTTATTTGATCAAAAGGGATCCTTAAGTTGTCTTTCTGATCAAAATAAGGCCTCTAGGTTGAATTGAGGGAAGTTTGGAGGATATTTGGGCAGGTTATGGCTGAGACAAATGGCTTTGGAGTTATGAATTTGAGGGAAGGTGAAGTGCCCTTTTATAAGAGTGGTGAGGGGCACCTTTAAAAAAAATTAAACTATTATTTTATAATAAATTCATATTCGGTTTATAATGGCTCAAAAGTGACTTATTTTGAGGATAGGGTGGGGATGGGTCTAAATCTACTCAACCAATAGGTTTTTTACAAGTTTAGGTTACCATTTTAACCTTATCATTTCGATTTAACTCTAAGTTAAATAATTTAACTTTTACCGTGTCTTCTTGTTTTCTTACACTATATGGTTAATAAAATTACTATATACTACCAATAAAACCCCATTTGGTTCATTAATGTCATATATATTATTATATAAGTCTTTTGGCCCAACCTTATATTTTTAGGACCATTATATCAATTAATAATATAATATTTTTTTTAAAAACTATTTTATGTCAATTTAGACACTTTTTGGTATTTGTTTTTTGTTAAAATAATAACAGCATAATTACTTCAAAAAAAATAATAATAAATTGAATCAATCCTAACATGTCATATTCACTTAGAAAATTCGTGTATGTCCCAAAAATTTTGAAATTATATTTATTTTAATTTTTATAATACCATTTATTTGATTCTTTCATTAATAAGGTAATTACTGCATCATCATTGTGTCATTAATAAATTTAATTATTTTATCTCTAAAAATTATAAATAAAATACCATTATGTAGGAAATATTTTTATATTTCTAATGAATATTTATAGTCGAATTTATCTTATGTATAACCCTATATTAAAAATGGTTTAGTTATTAAACTTTGATTTTAACTCTTTTAACTCGTCTTTAAATAAAATAATAATAAATGTCTTAATCTAATCCAAGTGGACCTAAAGGGTCATATTTTATTCCTAAGGTTGTTTTTGGTCATATTAAACTTATCCAATAGAATTAGGACATGTGTTAGGGTAATAATAATATCATTTTTACCCTTAATTACCCTATTTACTTTTAACCGTGGTAAATAAAAGTAAAAAAGTTACTATTCACCAATTTTTTTTTATCTTATTGAACCAAATTTTACTCCTTGATATTAACCGTGTCTCTCGGATTTTCAAAATTCAACTCACAGAAGCGGTAAAATTAAGTTTTATGTGAATTTGCAAATTCTCGTAGGAGATGGGTAAAAAGATGGTGAAAAGTTCAATAAAATTTTTATATATCTAAAATTATTATAAACTGACTCAAATGAATTATATTGAACTTATATATGTATTATGTATCTATTTTGACCTAAAATAAATTTAAATAAAATATATAATTATTTAAATAAAAATTCGGTTTTAAACGATAACTTAGTGTTTTTTCACTATTCATAAAAAATTGAACGTTTTCAGAAAAATAAAAAAAATTCACCCTAGGATAATTTCGATTTTCCGAATCCAAAAATGAAGTCTATTTTACCAAATTAAAAATATATAAGTTTCATTTAATAATTTAAAATTAATTCTCGTTGTAAAAACCAAAATGCGTATTTTTAAGAAACAATATCTATCAAAAGATTGACACTTTTTTATATCCAACCTCAAAGTGAAATTACTTAAAATAACCAGAATTGGATTAAATGGTAAAAATATAACCTATTTATATTTCCAAACCATTAAAATTTATAATTTAACACTATAAATTATTTTAATTAAAAAAGTTGTTTTCAATTAAAATATAGTATTTTTCACTATTCACCCAAATATGAAAGTTATCAGAAAAAAAAAAAAATTTATTGAAACTAAATTCTTATGACCCGATTATAAAGAAGAAGTTTATTTTGTCAAATTGAATATATAAAAGTTTCAAATATTGGATTTAAAAAAAGGTTCGCCATCAAAAGGCGGTAAAATTGCATTTTCTGAAAAATAATTCCATTATCTAATAAATTGAATTTGTTCATATATTATGTCAAAGAAACACATAATATGGATGTTAAAATTATATGGAGTATATAAAATTCAAAATGCAATTAATACTATTCCTAAACTTTTTTGAACGACTAGTTTGGTAAGTCGTGGTGCGCTTGAACTCGGTGTTGCGTGTAGTGAAAGTTATTGAATTACTTTGAGAAAATAACGTACTATGAAATCTTGGGGTGTTACAGAATTGCACATATATTAGGGTCATGATTCTTGGAAAAAGGGTTGTGTCTCCATGGGGATATGTGTTGAATAGGGTGAAGGTAACCCATCATGATTGGGGGGCCTAGGATGCAACTTGACACACAAAATATCCCAAATAATTTTTTCATGCACACAGTTTAGGGTCATGATTCTTGGACTATGAATCTTAGTTTATGGTCATAGAGATTGGACCATAGGATGATCATCCCAAAAAGATATGTGTAGCTTATAATAGTGACAACATAATGTGAATTGAGGGCCAATAAGACCTGACACTGCACAATGCATTCCTAAGGAGACTTGTACATAGTTTAAAGTCACGATTCTTAGACATGGACTCATAGTTTAAGGTTATAGAGTTTGGATGATGGGCTATTAGTTTAAGGTCATATAGTTTAGACCTTTTTCACCCTAAAGTGTTTGTAATGATATGAAAGATTAGTAACCTGATGTGAATGGAGGGCCAAGGAAGGCCCCACACCATGAAAAAAATAAGGGGCAAGATGTAAACAGTTTAAGGTCATGATGATTGGACCTTAGGGTGTGTATATTAAAGGAATATGTGTAGTATCTGAGAATGGTTACCCGGTGTGAATTAGGGGGGGGGGGGGCTAGGAGGCCATTTAACATAACAAAAAACATTCACGAGAAACCTTTTATATAGTCTAAGGTCATGATTATTAGGCATAGGATTTGAGTTTAAGGTCACAAAGTTTAGACCAATGGAAAATAATTTAAGTTCATAATGATTAAAATAAAGGGATTTGTGTCTCGAAGGAATATGTACAACATTGAAATTGTTACCCTACATGAAAGGATGGGTCTAAGAGGACACCTTATACTACACGCATATCTCTAAGAAAAATTGTATACATTTTAAGATCACGATGCTTGAACCATAAGGGTACCCTTGCATCTCAATATTTCTTAAATAAATCCCCCTATTGAATCCTAATATCGTGTATTCCATGCTCTAAATGAGAAAGAAGGAGAGGTATGGTGTTTTTAATGTTCGTAGGAGATAACACAACGAGGTGTAGAAGTGATTGGAAAATCTTGTGAAGGCGATTGAAAATTTCTAGATATGGATAATTAAAGGAGAGTAACTAATGAACAGGGAACAAAAAATATTGACCATGTCCAAAAAATAGGTTATATACCCAAATTGGTTAAATATGGTGTAAAAAAATATAGGATATACTATTGACTAATTTCAAAACATTGGAACCAATGTTTTTTTTCCAAAGACCCTTCTAGGCATGAGCACAGGATGGTATGTGAGCCAGTGTGGCACGAGACCATTCATTTAATGAGATTATTCATATGAGAAGGAAGATGGTCACCTAAATCATAGGAAGAAAAAACCACAGATGTGGACATGGGGAATTACTTGGAGGGAATATTAAGTACCATGGGAGTTATTCTTCCATGTTCTTAAATGCACTGGATGAATGGGAAGGTTAGAAAGAATCAAGCCTGGACCAGAGGGGAAAGACCCCATGGTGGGTTGATGGAAGGCCTGGGCCTGATATGAAATACCTGGGAATCACTAAGTATTTCATAATAATAGTAATTAAGCCACACTTAGTTCTAGGACATGACATTGTAGGTGACCTATGCTGGTGGAGGGATGTTCTCTCAAGTGAGGACACTAAATATTCTCATATTAGGATATGAGGAGTCCCAAATTTATATAGGGTAAGGATATAGTTTAATGTTATGTGTTGAAAATATTGGTTTGGTGTTCAACCCATACTCATCATGTGGGAAATCCGAGTTTTTAATAGGGTAGATCATCTCACATTAAGAGGAATCCTAATTTTATATAGGGTAAGTCTACAGTTTAGCATCGTATGCTGATGATGTTGGTGGGACTTGCACATTGAGGTGCCTATTATTTTTCTTATTCATATCAGGTTATGAGGGAATTATGTCCCACTAATGGGACAAGGAAATTTAATAGGGATTATACATAAAAGGGGGACCATGAGATAATTTAGGGGTGATAACACCGCATGTAATGGATGGTCTTATGGTGAATCCACAACTGGTCCTAGAGATAAAAGGTCTAGGCATCACTACATATCCCATATAAAAGTGATTTAATCCTCATATAGTTCTAGATAAAGGTGTATGAATACACTTGATGAAACACTAGGGATGAAGAAAACCATGAAAATGAGGGGTAAATTCCCATAGTTTAGGGTCATAATACTTCGAACATGGCTCATTGTTTGAGGTTATAGAGATTGAAACAATTGAAAATAGTTTAAGGTTGTAATTCTTGGACCATGGTGTGGTACTTTGAGAATTTTACTGTGATGTAAAGGAGTTAAAACCTGAAGTGAAAGGAGACAAGTTGGACCCTCACTGCATGAATCAATCCTAAAGTTGGTTTCACATAGTTTAAGGTTGTGATGCTTGGACCATGGAAAAAAGTTTAAAGTCACGATGCTTGGATTATTGGAAAAAATATGTCTTGAGAGAATTTTCATGTCAAAAAAAGGTAGAACCCGACATGAAGGGAGGGAATATTCACACATACCACACAAATACCTCAGAAAAAACATCACATAGTTTAGGGTCATAATACTTGGAATGGAGTGAAGGTGGGAAATTATTTAAAGTCACTATTCTTGAACTAGGAGTATTTTTTCATAAGTGTATCTTCATGGCATGGAATAGTTATAACTCGACATAAAAGGAGGGAATTTAGGACCATGTACCACAAAAAATCCTTAAAACAAATGGCACATAGTTTATGGTTATAATCCTTGGAACGAGGTGAAGTTGGAAAATAGTTTAGTGTCATGATGCTTAGATTAGGAGGATTATTGTCTCAAGGGGTAGTTTGTGACATGGAAAAGATAAATACCTGGCGTAAAAGGAGGCAAGGTGGATCATGTACTATATTTATAAATTGAGATGAACTACATAAAGTTTAAGGTCGTAATTCTTAGAATATAAATAGGTTTGATTGGCTAGAGGGATTGATTAATTTGTGGCTGTGCCTAGAGATGGGCGGTCTAGGCATCACTACATTTCCCATGATAATGATAATCAAGCCACATGTAGTTATAAAACATGGTGTGGTAGAAGAACAACACCAGAAAGAAGTGAAATCCTCTCTGATAAGGTAATTAAATCATCCCTAATCTTTCATGGGGTATCCCATGTTTATGACACATGGTAAAGCTATAATTTTACATCATGTGCTTAGGACGTTGGTTTTGGATTGTCTCATATTATACTAGGAAAACCAATTTCAAGAGGGGTATGGTTTTTAAGCATCTCAAATTATTGTATAAGGAATCCTGATTTTATATAGGGTAGGACATTTGGGTCATCCCATACTTATCGTATGAGGCATCCGCATTTTATATGGGGTGATTCTGTAGTTTAATGTTGTGTACTGAGGATATTGGTCTTGTAGTTTAAAGTCATGCAACTTGGACTATGGATTTTGTTAGTTGAAAGTCGTAATGATTATACTATAGAGTATTTAAATACATTAAGGTCATAATTCATGGACCATGACTCTTAGTTTATGGTAATAGAGTTCAGACCAATGTTACTGAATTTTAAGGTCGCATATCTTTGACCCATTTCAAAAACTTTGAGGTTGTAATTTCTATACCTTTTGAAAATAGTTTAAGGTCATACTTCATGGACTATTTATCCTCATGTAAAGTACCTCTTGAGAAACTTTTTATTAGTGGGAGGTGTGATATGATCTCCGTCCATGGAGATCAAAGAGTATGCTCCATTGAAATAAACCTTATGGATGTTGTGAGGTCCTTCCCATTTCAGATCCAAAATTGGTGTGTTTTTTCTAGGCATCATCAACATTATGAGAACTATTACCATGGCACCCTAGAGGAATGAGTGGAGGAAAATATTCTTATTGAATGTTCTCACTATATTATTCTATTACCTCTATAGATTGTGCAAGGTCTCAATCCTATTTTCCTTAAGGAATTCCAATTCATCTAGATAGACTTATATCATTCTATCTGGAATATTATGGTCATAAAAAGCTATTCAGAGTGATGGAAACTAAAACTCAATGGGGAAAACGTCCTCTATCCCATATACCAAGGAATATTGGGTCAATTGGGTGGAATTTCAAGTCATATTCTGATAATTCTAGAGGGCATTATGGATCTTGTCAGGCCAAATACTTTTTTTCTAACCCACCATTTTCTATAGAATGTTAGGGAGGGTATTATTGAACACCTAAATATGTAGATTTTCCTATGCATGATAGTGATAATTATGGATGGATTAAATGTTATACTTGGAAATAAAACTTCTTCATCTTAGTATCCTGAAAGTTTGTACCATTTTCTATGAGAATAGATTGAGGAACTCCAAATCGATGAATGATATGGGAGCTTATGAACTCAATTATAGATTGGGATTTTAATTCCTTGAGGGGAATTAGTTATTCCTAGTTGGAGAATAAGTCCATTGATGTCAAGATGGACCTTCACTTATAATCTATGGCTGGCAGTTATAGCCCCACAAAGTCGAGTCTCCATACTGAAAAGTGCCTAGAATACTTAGTGGTGTAGAGAATCACTTATGGTCAATGCACAAAGTTAGCATGATTATAAAATGCATAACACCTCTTGAAAAAATCAATGCACTCACAGACCATGGTTGGATAGAAATAGCCCAATATCTGAATCTAGTGGGAGATATTTAATCCCACTTAATGGGTGACACGGGACCCGGTGTTGATATATTTTATAACCTATTCTATCTCAACTCCTTTGATGCAAAAGAGGATAATTCCATGAAACCCATATATATAGAGAGTTTTCTTAAGGTTTGAACCACTCTATATGATAAAATATGTTGCACTCCAGTAGATTATATCATGCTAGGATTGGTATGATGAGAGAATTCCACACTAGAGACAGTCAAAAAAGGGAGTGAAAAAATTAGGCATTTCCTCTAATGCGGGGAAACATGAGGTTCCTAGAATATAAGAACTGACATTAATTTAGTTTACCTATTTGTTTCCATCATCTAAGGTGGAATGAATGATGACCCTCTGATGTACCACATGAATGAACAGATCATCCTAGACATGATCTTCCAAAAACAAAAATAAACTTTACAAGATGTTATTTCAACCATTCTGTGACTGGGGAACATGAGTCACCTCTAGTTAATAAGGGAACTGTGCCATTTTCTAATGAGTATTATCCAATAGGGGTTTGAGCTCTTTCTTTCTTATGATATAGTCACCATTGATCTGTTAGATGACTGACTCAAAGTATCCTTTTACATGAAAGTTTGGGACATCAATCTCAAGGGTCAACTCAAGACTAGCGATAAGGGCTTGATACTATGCCTCATTTTTTGTGCAGCCTTCTAACAACCAGAATGAGTACGAAAAGACATATTATGCTGGGGTAATGAAGAATCTCCCCAGTACAACCCTATTGATATTGGGATTGTTGAGCCTTATTCCAGCTGGTATCCAGGAGGCACCATCTAAATGCATCTTCCAGCACATCACAGCTTGATCCACTGAGAGGATAACATTATTTAAGAAATCAAGATCTAGGGGAATTTCGTTATGGGTTGGATGGGTGGCCAGAAAATCAGCTAGTGCCTGGCCTTTGATAGCCTTCTATGTAAAAACCCAATGTCAAACTATTATAGGATCACTTCCTAACATTCCAATCATCCTGTCAAGATGGGAATATTTAGGATATACTTTATTGGGTATACTGGGGACACCATCTTTATCTCATGATTTTTCAAATAATGCCACAAATTATTCACTGCAAAATCCATCTTGTTGTAGCTCTTCTCGATAGGGGAGTATCTTTTATCCATGTCAACGAGCATGAAACTAAGATAATATAAACTATTTTCCTTTCCCTCATTGGTTTTATGGACTTGAAGGGTGTTGATGAACCATTCTAGGGGGGTACCGTAGAGGAATAAAGTCTTCCCTGAGATGGGTGGCATTAGATTCAAAGGCTATAGTATGCATCGATTTATATCCTCAAAGGAGGCCTGACACTAATTATCCTACTTGTAAACAATGTATTTCTTCACGATCCACAATAATGGATTACACTTAATGACCATATTTGTGATAAATCGGTGTATGTAAGATAATTGGACTTGGATGCCTCGAAATTGCCAGAGGTTGCTCAGGGAAGGCATTTGGATGATGGCCTTTATTTTCTCTAGGTCGATCTCAATGCCTCTATATCTTATGATAATGCTAAGAAAATTACTAGAGGTAACCCTGAATATGCACATCAAGGGGTTCATCTTCATGTTTTGGGAACATAGGAAGCCAAAATATTTCTCTAGGTTCTTTATATGGTCATGATGCTGGCAGTATTTGAGCACCAAATCATCCATGTTACACTCCACTAGTGTCTCGAGAATTGTCTTGAAGATGTGGTTCATGGATGATTAGTAAGTTGATCCTTTATTTTTCAAGTTGAAAGGAATAAACTGATAGAAGAAAATCCCCTGTGATACCCTGAAGGTGGTGTAATCCTGATCCTTGGGGGTCATATGGTTATGATTTTACCTAGAGTGTCCATCTATGAAAGAGATGGACTGGAAACCTATGGTAGAATTAATCAATAGCTCTATCACTAGGAGGGTAAAATAATCCTTCGAGAAGTGGTAGGTGAGGTCTTAGAAGTCGATACAAACTTTGATTTTTTACATTCATATTACTCACCAAGATGATGTTGTCTATCCATATGGGATATTAGATTTACCTGATGAATTTTTCATAGATAATATTGTCAACTTCGGCCTTGACCATAGAACTATGGGATGATGCATCTTTTTGGGAGGCTTCTTGAATCTGTGATGAATCATGGGGAGGGCAAGGAGATAAATGATGACCTGAGGATCTAGACCTATATTATCTTCATAGATCCAAGAGAATATGTCATGGGGCTTCTTCAAGAAGGTCATATACTACCGCTATTCCTATGGAGACATGGATGCACTGATCAACGTCAGCTTTAGATCTTCCTTAGTACCAAGGTTCACCTGATTTAACTTATCAATGGTGGTAGAGACACCTTCTTAAAATGTAGGAATGGAATATTTCAAGTCTTATTCATTGTCTAATATAGGAGAACCAGAAGGATGGGGCGACTCTTCTAATCAATTTAATCTAGGGTAAGCACTGGTGCCTATTTTAGAGGACATAAAATCTCTAGCGAGGGGTCCCTACAATGCTGGGACTATGCTTACAGAAGTTTTTGATCCAATTTAATTCTACCTTTGACTACGTGGTCCATACTTTATGTTGAGGTAGTGGTGATAGGTCTCCCTCTATTGATCCAACCATACTCTATGAAACATGTGGTAATGTTTCCAGTTAGTGGACATAGGGAGAACTTCTTAGTACTTCACTATAGTAGGGGATTATGGTATCACCTGGACTTATCCATTGTATGAGTATAAGGTAATCTTTGGGTGCTATGTTTTCTTAGGGAACTCAAAAACTTTTTTCTTGTAGATGAAAAAAAACCCCATGTACATATTTATGCCCCCCAACTGATGAATCAGGAGAATGGAGCTATCATTAATGTCTACCCAAGGATTGATTACATTGGTTTTATGATCATTAGGATCATTGATGCGCTCTACCCCATTGGTCTGAACTAGCTTCTATTATCTCTTATAATATTCAAAATATAGATAGAAATATTTATAGGACTCAAAGGGGGACACATCACCCTATATTACCCCCACTTGGCTGTTGAGGGAGTATTTAAGGAATTGGTGATACAAATAAGGGACCGCCGCATGAAAATGACGACATGGCGTACCCATTAATTAATTGTAGATGATATCCTGCAATTCTAACATAAATTTTGTGCTTGGTATGATCCCACCATACCATATCTTTATCCAAACCTTTCCACGTAGCTTTTTCTCACTCTTATCATAACTCAGAATCATTATGATGGAGGGAGTTAGATCTACTTCGGTCAGTCCTAGCTTGTGGAACATCCAGGTTGGGATGATGTTGATCCAAAAGCCATTATCCACTAATAACTGGTGAATTTCCACATCATTGAACTGAATGATGATGTACAATAGATGCATGTTACCCTACATGGTGATTCTATCATCTTTCCAGGAAAACGATTTTATGGATTGACATTCCTCTTAGCATTCTCAACAGAACAATCCTCTACAACAACTACCTTATCTTAAAATTAGAGAGGGGTTTTCAAGGCTTCTGTATGGGTCTCACACATTTCCTTTAATAAGTGAAGATCCCTAAGGATTGAAAGCCTCATGTTTATGTCAACAATGTGCTTCAACATATCATACTTCCACACTAGGATAATATTCTTACCCGTGGTCGGTTTATCCTTAACAGGGGCATAATAAATGATACAAGCTAAACTACTGGGGTATGAATAGTGCTAGAAATATTTTACTGCTAACTGGATAGAATTCAATGAAAAACTACTGACTAACTGTCTGTTGAAAGAGGTTGGGCTCCAGATGGACATGGCTGATCACGATGCAGTCGCGGTTGAACCGCTAAATCCATTAACACGGTTGAATATAGATACATACCTAATGGAATAGTCTAAGAGGAAAATTCCTTCTTATATCTATGAAAATACCACTATTGGTCTCTATAGAATGAATAGCCTACTTATCTTGATCATCTTGAAAGTTCACATTTCCTTGACCATTCCTTTTCTGGTGTCGGCCAAAGGAACCCGGGGGGTTTATATAGAACTCCTCATTATTAGTCATCGTGCAGTAGTATACTAGATCCATGGTATTTATAGAGGAATACTCCTATTAATCATATGTGGAATAGTCTATAATAGGATGTACTCTAGGTGTATCTCCTAACCTAGGTTGCATAAAGTCACAAAGAGTGAGAGATGTCTTCAGAACTGACGAGAGACTCTGATTTCCCTTACGTCGTCAGCGCTTATTCTAATGATACTTGGGTGGATAAAAATTGGATGTGGAGGTAGCAGTCGAAGGAGGCACAAAAACAATAGGGGGGGGGGTATGTTCTGAACAATAGAGAACAGATAGTTCCAAGGGCATGAGAGAATGCCTTGTGATCCAATCAGTCATCATATTTATATGCCCTACAGCTAGGGTCCTGTTTCCATTAATAAAATCCTTCACTGTCACTTCCAGGGTCGTTTGTGACATATGTTACTCATGCCGAGATATCACCCAACTTGATTAAGACACAATACACATGTCCTTAGATCCAATATTTGAACATTAATAATTTTGTGTTGGTACATTCTATTATCCTATGGTATGGTTCATGATCAGCATGGACAATAAGTCTAGCCTCATGGGGTCTTCTATACTCTAGAAATTTCAAAATTCCCTTCTCTAGGGTGCAGATGAAGTAGACTGAGACTGAAAATACCTGAATGAGTAGGTTCTATTTCTTATATCTAAGAAAGGAACCTTGGGAGCCTGACCATGATGAGGGATTGTGTAATGACTTAGATTTTCACAAAGTTGTGGATCATTTTTTTTCAATTTAAATTCTTTTTTATCTTGATAAATGTTACTTATGGATTGAGAAAGGTTTTAGATGTGTCTGGGGTTTTTTTAGATCTTGGAGATCTGAGAATTTGGAAAATAGAGTGGTCCACATAGCTAGAACACAATTATTACTAAGCCTGTGGGGTGACTAAGCCGGGAACTTAGTGGCCTGCATGAGTCGACATGGTTTGTCTACAACCGTGAAAGTCCATGAGTATTCCCATGTGGGTTGTAGAGAGTGTTGGAAGAGTGATATTCACATGGCTTAGGAAGAGTTATCCAAACTGTGTGCCTATCTCATGTGAGGTCCCTCCTTAGACAGTGGAGGAAGTAAAATTTTTTCATGGTTTGTCCAATAGTGTGACCAAACTGTGTGACCCTGTTTTTAATGGATTAAATTACAATTTCAGACCTAAAATGTTTTTAAACCTTTTTCTTCTTCCTCACTTTTTTTCTAATATACGCGCACTCATCCTCTCCTCCTGTTGAGATCTCCCATGGACTAGCCTAGGATTTTTTATAACTATTTAATCCAAAATACAAATCAAGTGCCTCTAGTCACATTGGATCCTGATTGGTAAGAACTCGAATCCTATTGCTTCCTTTCATGGATTCTCTTCATATCTCTAACACTATTTTTGTGCAATCTCATTCACCTTAAATTCAAGGCATTGGGATGTTCTTCATTTTTATTCCGATATACTATGAGTTTGAAGCTGATATTGAATTATTAGTGTTCTATGAACTTAAGGTATGTTTTCTAGTTGTTTCCCTTAAAGTAGTGTATATTTCATAGCTCCTCAATTGTGCTGTATGCTGTCCATTTCTGCGTATCACCTTAAAATGTGTTCTTCATTTCTAAATAATTATTCATATGAAATTATACTCCCATATACCATTTTAATAGGATTTTAGGATGTTGACATCAATTTTTTCCACCCCTTTGGGTATTTTGGCCTTAAGAACCACTTGAATATAATTGCTTAGTTGAACAAGCACCTTATAAGTGCTTTAATTATCATGAAATGGGTTTACATGATTAATTAATTAAATGAATTTATTATAATGAATAATAATGGGTTGTTACGAATTTGTTATGTATTTCCAATTCCTTTATTAATTAATTCGATTTTTATATCGAATGTTCTTGGGTGGAAAAGCCACACGTCATGTTATATCAATATAAAATGTGAATTGTATGATATGTGATGCCATTAGTTATATTGGGATTGATGACTATGATGCTTATGAGGTGATCAATTAGTTATTATAAGGATTATTCCATTGATATTGGATATTGAACAGTGGTTAAGGGACCTTTTGAGCATGAAGTTTCACTTTCCCTTACATTGGGTGTTGAGCAAACATCTCTCATAATTATACTTGTATCCAGATTATGGGCATGACATTCCATGTTAACTTTCTTATGGTGTTGGGAATGATGTATCACCCCACCTATATCAAGTGTTGATCATGACGTATCATATTCATTATGAGATTCTAGGAATGTACCCTATGCTGGAGACTATAGGCTCATTAGACTAGTTATGGACGCTTGAGTTATGCCCCAGGTCCATCCAGTACCTAGTATCCATGTATATGAATACTTACGTCGTCATGTACATAGTTTATATATTTGTATAGAGTATATAACTATATATATATATATACTATATATGTATATGTATGGTTACTGATCAGACTCTTTCACTGGCCTATGCTGAAGAAGGTAGATCCATCTTAGTGTCCTATAGGAACCTGAGTAAGTTGGTATTTATTTATTCTGTATTGTTTATGACTCTTGTATCTTCACACTATTATTGATATGTACATAGTCTGGATTATTTATAGACATTGTTAGTGGCGACCTACTAGGATTTTATCTCAGACCCTAATTGGGCCGCCTTTGGTACTCAAGTCGATTAGTTGTCTGCATGTATGGATAAGGGAAATCACCCTCTTCTGAATGTTTCATTTATTTTAATTATAGCATAATGAATGGGAGTAGAGTAAATATAACATTCTCAATATGATATAGGATGACTATTTTGACATTTTTTTATTTTTGTATAGAATATTTCACATGCATGTCCCCTATTTCCCCTTTTTGTATATCAGCATGCCGTGGCATCATTGTATATGAATCAACCTATTAGATTTTGATATTATTATAGTTTTTTGATTATTTAAACTTTTTTAGTTTATCATATTTATTTCCACTATGCCATTCTGTTATATCATGCTTCTTATATGGCAAGTTACTATTCTTAGTATTATATTTTCTATTTCCGCTATGCTATTGGTTATTTATATGCTTCCACTATTCTATGATTTTACTTCATCCCTTGTGCCAATATGATATGAGGGTATAGTATCCAAATTATACAACCTTATACCCTTTTTTAAAGTTGGAATCCTCTGGAATATGAGGAGGTGCACTTGAGCATATGTGACCGCATGGAATGACTTAAGTGGACCTCAGATCAGAATGTTACAAAGTGGGATCAGAGGGTTTTATTTTTCATTGTCTCACTGTTTCGGTGTTATATAGATGACTAGGATGTAATGGAATTTTGTAATGAGCCTATTCTTAGGAATAGCTAACCCACATACATGGGAAACTCAAATTTCCTAGGATGGGTAGTTTTTATTATTGTTTGTGCCTGTTATAGTTGATATTTCTTCACCATTGGGTGATGCACATATCTTATAATGTAATTATTATTAGTGTTATTTCAATGAGATTTATATAAAATTTTCTTGGTAAAATGAGGGTGTTCATTACATGAATCCTTATAGTCACTTCATGACTAATATTCCATGCATTTTTCTATACCATGTTTACTTTCTACGTGCATTTTCCTGTTTCATATAGTTAGTTCCTGAATTATTTGTTAGAAATGTGATGAAATTTCTTCTAGGACTGAGAAAAAATGATTAAAACTTAAAGTGTCCACCTTAACATAACAATATTTTCCTTCATAGGTTAAAGTAGACACTTTACTCATTCAGTTATGAAACATTGATCCATAGAACATTGGTCTTATGGGGTGGAATGATTTATGGTATAGATTTGGTTGATGATATATTTTAGTTCATGAGGTGTATGTGTCCTTATGAATCAGAGGTGGTGAACCATTTGGTTTAATAATTTAAATAGTTTTAAATACATAAATGAGTACAAATTTAAAATAATAATAACTTTTATAATCAAATTTTCATATTAAACATTTTATATGAGACCTAGACCCAAACCTAGACTTAGTAGGGGGAAGATGGGAGTGTCTCTTATGGTTATTACAGCCTATTATAGTCTATCCATTACCAACCAAACTTGGATTTTGGAGCTGGAAAAGTGGTGTGATCTGTTTATAGGAAGGATATTTACCTATCCTAGTTAACTATATATGATATATTAACTATTAATTTCTATTTTTATGCATACATTTGGCATTGTAGAATCATGATACCATGAAAACCTTGAGTCATACGCCCTGATGGCGGTGATGACCATGCACCAAAGGTGGTGAGCCATAATATAATAGTTATTCCTCCAATATTTCCACCTATTTAATTACCTTATATTTCTAATATGGGCATTGATGCCCAGTTTTGAGAGGGATTTTTTCGTATCGTGAAAAATATGAAAGGTGTCTCTAAACCTATCTTAACTATGATAGAGTTGACTCCGGAGTTCCAACAACAACATCCTCCCACCTTTTCGGGGGATGGTAGACTACATATTGCTGAATCATGGATGGAGGCCATGATTTCTATCTTTGAGAATCTAGATATTCCTCTAGATAAGAGGGTCAAACTCTCTTCTTATATGCTACATGATTTTTCCAAATGATGGTGGGATGTTATCAACCTAGAAAATTGACATCGAGACATGGTTTGGGAAGATTTCTAGATGATATTCTATCATTAATTCTTTCCACAGACTCTAATGGAGAACTGGTATAGAGAGTTTGTGAACCTAAAATAGAGATCCATGTTTGTAATGGAGTATTGTACTTGTTTTTTTATCTTTAGTGGTTCACACCAACTCTAGTGGGTGATGATATTTTGACTGCTAGGTGATTCGATGATGGGCTGGTATATTCCATCCCACCATAGGTCAATGTTTTATAGGCTGAATACTATTTCATAGATAGTAAACTAAACCCTCATTAATGATAGGAAGATGAGGGGAGATGATGGTGTGATCTAGGGAGGTTTAACACCTAAGTCAGTCAGTGTGTCTTCTAGAGGACAGAAGCACCAATTTTTGATTTCTTGTGGGGGTAGCAGTAGTCAGGAAGATCAGACTGACATCTTTCTTATCTATCATCAGTGCAGAAAATTAGGGCATACAAAACCTCATTGTATGCGTGATCTAGTGTAATGTAGAGGATGTGGTAGGATGGGGCACATCCAGTGATTTTTTAGAACATTTCCATTAGTACCTAGTGAGAGGGGATCTACTCCTACCCCACTATCTGGAGCGGGGCTAGTAGTATCTCTCTAGGAAGGCATCTGGAATACCACAAACCTTTCATACCAAGTCAGTGGCCAAGGGAGATGTAATCAGACTTATGAGTTGTAGTTCTATTAGAGTGATATTACTTAGGGTAGTCATGATGTGACTCAGGGATGGGGTACATGCTAGTTACATGCAGTGCGGCCTATGCTAGAGGAAAAGAGCACCTAAACTTCTACTATTCAGGGTACAATTCTATTAGCCTCCACTTTAGTGTCTGCTTTATTTGATATATTTGCATCACACTCTTTTATATTCAAGTCTATTTTTGACAGTTTGGACCTTGAGAGAGAGTTTTACTATGACATTATGATAATCGATACCCCATTGGGTATCCGATCAGAGAGATTTCACCATTGTATGGATTTCCCCCTTGAGATAGGAATATATATCTTCATATGTAGTCTCTTCATTCTCAAAATGATAGGGTTTTATATAATTATTGAGATTTATTGGTTAGTTCCCTATCAATACCATATCGCTTATTATCACTAGAGGGTGATGTTTACATCACTAGAGGGAAGTAGACACATGTATAAGGGAGAATGGGATATCCAAGATACATGATATGGACTTCAGCATTAGGGAATGGTCAATGTGACATCCTTGATTTATAGTATTTTCTTGGATGATCAGGGGTTTGGAACCATTGCTTTCCCTCCTATTGTGTATTTGTTCAGGGATGTATTCATTGACAACATTTTTGGGATACCTTCAGTGAGGGAGGTAGAATTCACCATGGAGATAGTGTCGGGAGTGGTACCAGTGTCCATCCCTCATTATAGGATGGAACCTATGGAGATTCTAGATCTCAAAAAATAGTTTGAGGATTTGAAGGATAAAGGTTTAATATTCCCCAACACTTACCCTTGGGGTTTACCAATCCTTTTTTCCAAGAAGTTAGATGATATCCTCAATCTTTGTGTGGATTACCAATGGTTGAGTCGTCTTATAGTAAAGAACCAATATTCACTGCCTTTAATAGATGATGTATTTGATCATATCCAAGGAGTGAGTGTGTTTTCAAAGATTGATTTGAGTTTAGGTAAAATTTAAGTGCATGTTAGGTTATCATACATACTGCAAACAAATTTCAAGAGTAGGTATAGTCTTTATGAGTATCTAGTAATGTCGTTCGGTCTCACAAGCACACCTCTATTTTTTATGGCTATGATCAATCGAGTTTTCCACCCATATATAAATTCTTTTAGGGTAGTTTTTCTGGAATACATCTTAGTGTATTCATATTCTTAATGAAACCATGAAAACCCTCTTGAGATCGTGATGAATACATTGAGAGAGAACTATCTTTACACTAAACTTAGTAAATTCCACTTATGGATTGATAAAGTGAAGTTTTTAGGTCATATCATCTCTAAGTTAGGAGTATCAGTAGACCTAGATAAAGTGAGACCTGTAGTTTCTTAGGATAATCCTAATAAAAATTTGATATAAAAGGTTTCTTAGGGATAGATGAGTATTAGAGATGCTTCATACATGATTTCTCATATCTTATAGTACCTATTACGAGCTTGACTATGAATAGTGTAAAATTAGTATGGTGAGAAGCTTGTAAATCATCCTTTCAGGAGTTAAAGGATAGAATGACTTCAATGCCAATATGCATTCTTATAAATCTAGAAAGTATCTATAATATTTACTATGATGCATTAGGGTGTAGTTTTAATGTAGGACGAGAGAGTCATATCATATGAGTCTTATCAGTTAAGGCCTCACGAGCATAATTTTCTAAGGCACAACATTAATCTAGATATGGAAGTTCATGATGTAAACAAATGGAGACACAATTTACATGGAGAGAATTGTTTGGTGTTCAATGATCACAAAAGCCTCAAGTACAACTTTACACAGTGTGATTTAAATCTCAAGCAGCATAGATGGATTGAATAATTGAAATCCTTAGATTTTTACTTTTCCTATACGTTGGGAAAAGAAAATATTATAGGTGGTGATCTAAGATGAAAGACTCAGACATAAGTGGTTCAGGAGACCAGTGGTGAGTGGAAGCTCATGGCCTTATTTTTAGAGATGCATATTGAGGTTCAAGAGGATCATGGGAAGACTATCCTTTTAGACTTAGCAGTGACCTATACCCTTTTGAAATGGGTGAGAATGATGAAAATTTCACATCCTGAGGTCTTAGTCCTGAAGGAGAGTATCACATATGATGATTCATATTATGGTTGGACCATAGATGAGGAAAAGACCCTATTCTTTCATAGGTGTGTTTGGGTTCCATATGACATCAGAGAAGAGATGATACTGGAATTTTATGCCTTAGTTTGGGTGGTGCACCCTAGTGTCATAAAGATGTATTAAGACTTATGTCCTCAGTATTTATGGCCTTCTATGAAATGGGAGATAGCTAGTTATATATATTAGCATTTCACCTTTAAGCAGCTAATGACAGAACATCAGTGACAAACATGAATTTTATTTCTGTTGTCCAATTCTGAGTGGAAATGGGAAAATGATTATATAGATTTCATGATTGGTTTACATAGATCATCTCTTGGAAATAATACAATTTTGGTAGTCATTGATCATTTAATGAAGGTTGCACACGTTTTATCTATTTGAGAGACCTTTCCGATAGATGATCTAGGGAGGTTATATTTAATGGAGTTTATATATATTTAGGGAGATCCATGATCTATTATATCTAACATGGAATCTCAATCCATGTCTCAGTTCTAGTTGGGGTTGTAGAAGGAACTGGGTACACAAGTACTTATAAGAATGGCCTAAAACCCTTAGACCGACAAATATACAGAGCATATGATTCCAGTGTTAAAGGACATGCTCTTTGCATATTTTTTTTTTCATTTTAGGGATTATTGGGAGAAACTCATACTCCTTATTGAGTTGGATTATAATAATAGTTTATAGGATACCATCGAGATTGTTCCTTATAAATCCTTATATGGTAGGCCTTTCCATTCACCTCTATGATAGATAGAGGTTGGGGAGGCATCTTTTCTTAGACCACATCTCTTTTAGGAGACTACATAGTAGGCTCATTTGATTATAAAGTGCATGTTAAAAGCTCAGTCTAGACATTAGTCATATTCCAATCAGTGCTGAAAACCTCTTGAGTTTGAGGGAGGAGATCTAGGTTTCTTCTGAGTCTCACCCAGGTCGGTCCATAAATGTATTTAGATGCAGGATAAGCTTTTGGATTGATTTGTTGGGCCTCTTGAGGTTTTGAAATGAACCAAACTAGAGGATTACCAAATATCCCTTACTCAGAGATACCAATCTATGCATGATGTCTTTCATATATCTCAACTTAATTGGTATTATCCAGGCTTGTCACATGTTTTTATCCTAACGAGGCCGAGTTAGATGTAAATGATTCTTTTGAGGATTATCTAGTGCATATCATGGATCAGATTGTTAAGACACTCTCAAGAAGGTTAGTTCCTTCAATATGGGTACTATGGTAGCTCAAAAAAGTACATGATGAGACCTAGGAACAAGAACCTCATATAAGATCCCAGCGGCTAAAGATTATCTCAAATAATACACCTTTACACTGATAAGTCCAAGTTGGGGATAAGTTACTTTAAAGAGGGGATTTTTTAATGTCCCAACTTTTCCACAATGCGTGATTTACTTTTTTTCCATTTTAAATACTTTTTTCATCTTGGTAAATGTGCTCTACGATAGAAGGAAGGTTTAATGAGTGTTTGGGTCTTGTTCGGAGCATAGAGCTCTAAGAATTGGGTAAATAGAGTGGGCCTCATGGTTATCGAATGGTTTGTACTAACCATGTGGGGTAACCATGCAGGTTACTCAGTGGCATATAGAAGGTTTCATGAATTGACTACAACCATGCGAGCCCATCTGACACACATCTATTATAGGGTGTGTAAAAATCACATTTATATTCCTAATGTAGCATGGAGGCTGACCAAGGTCATATCACTTGAGGAGCATTGTAGTTTATTAAATCACTAATTATAATTCACCTAATATAATTGTTTTTTATATTATTTAAAAAAATGATGGTTTTGGGGTTTTGGAATATCTTTAAATTGAAATAATGCAACAAATAATTGAAATTAAAATGATGATACAAACAAAACAAAATAAGGGAAGAATGGTCTTGGTCCTAGGGTTGGATAATGCGGGTTCATTCAAGATTTATCTATTGTTTAAATTCAATTTTATTATTTTTCTGATTAAAAATCATTAACAAATTAATTTACATTGATTTATTATGTGTGTGATTTTATCATGCATTCATCACACCAAACCAAACCTCATACAATAGTCAAATATGATAACACCTCAACCAAGAATGAAATTCCTAAAAGACCCAGCTCTACTGTATGCCTTTTTATCCATTCAAGAAACCCCAAATCCACCATATAAAGGGTTTTCCTAATAGAGAGGAGTGAAAAATAATGAATCAAAGAAAAGGATTTGATTTGAAAATAATGCTACGGTGGACGACCGTCACACAATGCTATATTCTCACATCCACTGAAAATAAATTAAAAAAATGTTGAATTGTAGAAAAAGAATAAATAATTCCATAAAACCTACCCCAGGGCCAAGCCTCGGGTTATTCACTTACCATTGTAAATTGAAAGGATTTCAAGACAGAATATGGAAGTGAAAAATAGTGAGATTAAGATTGGAAGAGAAAAAGGGGTGGAAGAAGAAAAGGGAAACACTTTAATAATAATATGAATACATAACATAAGAAAATAAAACTAAATTAAAAGAAAATAAATCCTAGAGAAGCATCTTGGAACTTGAACTCCTCTTCAATGGTGTCATGGAACTCTTCTTTATCAAGGGTGAACTCCTCCTTATATAGGACAGGGGGGTGCCACATATGGTATTAAAATTCAAGATCTTCTAAATCTCCCTTTAAGATATACTCCATATTTTGTGCATTGAAAGTTGGATCATGTTAGGCCCCTTTAATAGATGAATATAAAAGTGTGGTATTCTGTAAAGATGTTACAAAATATCTTGTATGTTACACCCCAATATTTTATCTTTATCCACCTTGTTTAGTAAATAATATGGACCATAAATTTTGAAAATTTATTCTAGATGAATGTTCCCTATTTATGCCCCAAAATTTTAGGAATCTAATGGCTACAATAATGATGGAATATCTCAGTTATATGTAATGTCCTAATTCCCAATTGAATTATATTTCAAACACAGTTGGAATCTTCTTAATTGGATGTGTGTATCTGGAGTTATGTATAAATTACTAACGTAGGGACCATGTGGTCGGCCAGAATGATTTTCCTTATTGATTTATTTTTTGGGCATTTAGATGGCCAAATCAGCTCTTGGTGAAAAATAAAAAGTTAGAGAAAAAAAAGGATTACTAAAAAATAATCACTCAAATTGGAATAATATTTTTAAGGTTATTCCTAAAATACTAAAGTGATTAAAATCTGTCTAAATTATAAAATTATGTATTTTTAAATTTTTTTTCCCAAAACAATCATAAATCCAAAATTGATGCAAATATGCTCCAATTGATACATTAGTAGGGATTAAATCATTGAAATACATATAAAAATTGAGGAAAATATTAGCTTTATAAATTCCCCCACACTTAAACCATGATTTTCCTCAATTGTAAAATCTCAACATTAAATTTCAAAGGGCACCAATGTTACCAATAGTCAAATTACGACACAATAAAATCAAATGATTTTCAATGTCAAATAAAATTATAAAATGTCACATAAAATATCAATTCAATTTCCCATTTTTCAAAGAAACAATTAATTAATGTATTTTATTTTTCCCATTTGAAAAATGATGAAACCTTTCCTTTTATTTATTAATGATCTTCAATTCATTATTATTAAAAATCCAAAATCATGATTTACCTTAGTTTTATTCTTTTCTATC